>CM053581.1:83353508-83423600 GCA_028627135.1 Pseudochirops cupreus
AACTGTGTATTATAGACCATAATTTGGGAATACCTTTGAACATAAAGTGACCAAAAACTAGCTCAACTGAATGATTCCCAACAAGTAGGTAAGGGATAGGAAACAAAGTATCTTTTATAATATGAATTCAATAATGACTTTCAGTCACAACTGACCTGAGATAAAAGAGGAATTTTTGTCAAAAGTAAGGTGCTGCTGTGTCATCTTGAATACCTGCTTATATATTATAAAAATAAAAGCTTACCTCTGTCATATCTTCCCGATTTCTGCCCAGCTTGGGTTGCTCTTCTGCAGGTGCATAAACAACCATATTCCTAAATTTAAACAAATTATAAATATATATATATATATATATATATATATATACATATACATATGTGTGTGTGTGTGTGTGTGTGTGTGTGTGTGTGTAAACCCCCACACACATATATAGGAGCTCAGAACTCAGCTGAAGAAAGAGGATATATACACAGATGACAAAATGATAGAATTTTAGAGTTGGAACAAACTTTTGGGGTCACTGATACTAACTTTATTTAGCATTTCTCACAGAAACAAAGCTGTAGAAAATAATAAGAGAGTTTTCTGGTTCCTATATAATGGATTACTGAAAGTAACTCTAATAGAGGAACCTCATCTCTCAAATAATGTTTAAGTAAAACACTCCACTAAGACCAGCGTAATGATTTAATGATTTAAAGGAATGATCAACAACCTTATTAATCCTGCTACTGGAGAAGTCAAGCAGTACCTATAGGCAGGCCCAAAACACTGGTAAGAAAAGTAAGAGAAAAAAGAGTCACAGTATCATCTGGTCCAATGCACATCTGAAACAAGAATCTCTTCTACAAGAGAACTTCCTTGGCTTGAAGATCTCATTGAGTGAAACCACTCCCACTTGAAACATACTGTTATTTTACTTTGGGTTAGCTCAAACTCTGTAGGAAGTTTTTCTTTTCATCAATCCTAAATTTGCCTTTTTGCAATTTAAACTCATTGTTGCTTGTTCTTCACTTTGGGGGTAAGTAGAATAAGTTTAATCACTCTTCCAAGTTTAAAAACACATCCCTCCAAGATAGCCATAAATTGTTTCCCTTTTATGTCTTCCTTTCTCCAGGGTAAACATCCCCATTTCCTTCATAGCAGTTCTCATACTGCATGATCATGAAATCCTTCACTATACTGGTTACATTCCTGCTTATCAATGATCTTCCAAATATGTGGCATACAGAAATAAACACAAATATCCAGATGTGGCCCAACTAGGGAACAGTGCTATTACCACCTCCTTAATTCTCAACATTATGATTTAATACCGTTTTAAAGAGGTAAGACATTTTAGATATACAGTGGATTTGAGTCTTGCCTCCCAAAGAAGTATGCTGTGTAACCATGGGCAAATTCCATAACCTGCTAATGCTTCAAATAACTCTCTAAAATGGTTGTTCCTTATGAACAAAATAATAGGTTCATACCCAAATATGTATGCTTACACTCAGAAAATGAGTGTATTAGGGTTGCATTAGTGTTTTAGCTGACTCATTGACTCATATCAGTTTTTTATTCTACTAAAAGACCTAGATTTTTTTCCAAATAAGTTGTTGGAAAACCATGACCTCCCCCTCCCCCTGCCCCCAAGGGTGGTTTATTAAACAGAGTAAAACTTTACATTTATGCCTATTAAATTTTATCTGATTAGATCTTTCCCAGTGTTCTAGCCTGTCAAGACCTTTTTGGATCCTGACGCTATGATCTACTAGGTTTATTATGCCTACTAAGTTTTGTGCCAATTTTACCACCATGACATTTATGGCTTTATCTAAAAGCCACTAATAAATAGTCTGTAAGTCAACTACCATTTATTAAGCACTAATTATGTTCCAGGCACTACTAAGTGCTAGGGATACAAAGAAAGGCAAAATACACTCCCTGCTCCAAAGCTCAGAGTCTAATATGGGGGAGACAACAATGAAGTATACACAAACAAGATACAGGCAAGATAAATTGGAGGTAATCTAAAAGGGAAGGTACTAAATTAGAAAGGGCTGGGAAAGGCTTCTTTGTAGAGGGTGGGACTTTGAGTTGAGACTTGAAGGAATATTCTTCTAATCTTAACATCAATAAATCAGTTTTTAAGAAATTAGTTTGCATGACTAACTAGGTGAAGCCATACTGGTCTTTCATGATTACTGCTATCTTTTCCAGATGAACTCTAACCATTATTTTAATAATGTTTTCTTGCATTTTGGCACTGTAATCTTTAGCAACATTTCCCAGATTCCTTCCAGCAGAAAAAAATTGAATAAAGAAAAAAATGCGAGGAACAACTACCTTAGTTATTTTTCAATGGAACCTGTGTGTATCTCTGAGTTACACCTTCTAGAGCAGTGGTTCTCAACCTTCCTAATGCTGCAACCCTTTAATACAGTTCCTCCCAACCATAAAATTATTTTCGTTGCTACTTCATAACTGTAATTTTGCTACTGTTATGAATCATAATGAAAATATCTGATACGTAGAGTTTATTTTCATTGTTACAAATTGAACATAACCCACAGGTTGAGAACCACTGTTCTAGAGGGTCTTAAAATACTACAATTTAGTCAAAAGTAGTTGTTCGATGAAAGGAAGTTACAAATATCCACATTAGTAAGACTCACTGAGGCCAGGTGTAGTATCCCCAGTGTGTTTTCTCCACAAAACAACTTGATTCCCATTCTGTTTTAGTTCTTGGTATATTTTTACTATCATAATGCATCCATTGGTTATCAGGTCTGTCACCAGCAAGAATACGGGAGGGTTTAGGAGTAGCACCTAAAAAAAAAGAAAATTTATATTTAATGTACTTTAAAATTCTTTTTTAAATACTTATTTCTAACTTTTCACCTATAGTGTAACTTATTTCACCCGTAGTTTTACAGGCTCTTATATTTTTCCCAGAAATATTTGTTCATTTATTTAAAAAAAAACTTAAAAGTGCTATTTAAGGAATAGCCTAAGACATCTTTTTCAGATTTATAATCAATGCCAAAAGATAAATTTATCATCCCTACATTTCAGAGTCTTTAAACTACATGAAATCACAAAACAATGTTTGTAGAGATCTCTATAAAACCTTCGAGTGCCATGTTCTTTTAGAAGTAGCAGGAATAGAAAGGATAGTACCAGATGAGATCAGAAGACTGAAGTTCAAATTTTGCCTCAAGCATTTATTTCCTAGGTTGTGAACTTGGATAAATCACTTAAATTTCTATATCTGTATAATTATGGTAATACCTGCCTACCTCATAGGCCTGTTATACAAGAATATCTAACACAATTTCTTTATTTTAGAGATAAAAAGGAGCTAGGTAGCACAGTGGATAGAGCACTGGACATGGAGTTGGTAAGATCTGAATTCAAATATAACTTCATACCCTGGGCAAGTTACTTAACTGCTATCTGCCTCATAAGATAAGAGTACCTACCTCCTAGAGTTGTTGTAAAGATAAAATCAGATAACATTTTTAAAGTGCTTTGCAAACATAAAGTACCACATAACTGTCACTTGTTATTGTCATTATTATGATTATGATTAGAAAAACTTGAGGATAAAAGAAGCCAATTGACTTGCTGCTTGTATGACATACAACATTCCTCATGTAGTATAGCTACACGTCTACTTCAATATCTAAACTTAATGTCAATTTTTGTATTATATTGAGTATGGAAACAAATCTAGACATGTCTCAAGTGAGAGTAATATGAGAATAGAATTTGTATTATCTTTCACTCATATAAAATTTAAAAAACTTCTTTGTAACCACTGTTACAATAAATGCAAATTTAAGTGACAGATTTATGTGCTGCTTTATTAAAAGAAATGGGCCCAAGGAAAAAAATATACTTTAGGTTGCTCTGTTTAAAGTAAACTGAGAGTGGCTGTAGTAGGAATACAAGAATGTGGCAAAGGAAATTTTTAAAAATGTATTTCAAGTTTCTGAAATAAGATTTAACAGATGATCATAATTAATCAGACCCTAAATCAGACCAGAAAACCCTTCTATTGCTGAATACTAAATGCACAGAAAACACCAGGCATGCACAAAAGGTACATACTTTTTAATATATAAATATGAACAAATATTGAAAATCTCCTTTAATGAATGCTTTTCATTTTATCATGGAATTATTTTGGAAAGTGAACTCAACAGAGTTTTTACAATGTATTTTATTAGAGTTTAAAAAATAAAAATGCATTAGATGCTCAAAAAGGTTTAGTATATTTACCCTTGAGGAAATTATCTATGGATTCAATGAATCAACTCTTAGAAAATTTGAATGAAAACATTTAAAAACATCAAAGAGGAGCTAAATTATTTTAGGTGGCACTTACTGATTTCATATGGGCAGATGGAAAGCTTTTTGTGTGTTCTCTTCAGCTGCTTGAGAATGCCAGCAACTGCTGAGATAGCCATCTAGAAAAGAAATCTTTAAGTTGACTTCATTAATTTTTTAAAACCTAGTAAGTATTTGCATACCATGCTATCAGCAGAGGCCAGAATCTCTTTCTTTTTGAGAACAGGGAAATCCCTCAAATTCTATATGTTCAATGGAATGGCTTTAGCGTGCAACTCCATCCAAGACTTTGGCATGGACCATTCCCACCGTAATCTGTTTCAATCAGTTCAAAGAAGAATGTAGAAACTTTGCTTTGGAAGTACAAATGACTGGTTCAGTTTAGTTATATTTCCTTCACAATGAAGAAAAGAAGAAAACATTTCAGATTCAACCAATAAACAGGAAAACCAGAAAGTGGTCTACATGTAGGTTGGGATAAATTGTTTGTTTCAATATATTCACTTGACACTTGAGCTAAAAATCCAAGACACCTAAGCTGCTATCCCAGAAAGTTACAGGACACTTAAAGTGACCTGTGCCAAAAGGAACAGAGAAATCAAAAATAAAAATGGGAAGCTAACAATGAGATACTTTAACCCTAGAAAAACCAGGTGTATCACCTGACTCAAAATTTGCTTTATAAAAACAATTCTACTATAATTTCTCCTATCTATGCAAATATATTTTAAAAACAATTATAAGCTGATAGTAATGATTTTACTTTGAAATACAAACTTTCATGCTACTATATTTTCTTTGCCTTACAGATTAAAACAAAATGCATTGTAACAACTGATGCAATGTGGTCCTTTGAAATAGTCTTAAATTCTGGTTCTTCTTTAATGGGAAAATACTCAATTTTTAGTTAAAAAAAAATCTTAAAGTTTCATACTTTATCTGAAACCAAGCCTACCTTGCGAACCACTATTGCATCATGGTTGAGACTCTGTACAAAGAATTTTATGGCACGAAGAGGCAGAACTCGGTCATCTCTCAACAGCAGGGACAGAAAGCCAATGCCTATATGTTCAAATTTCCAGGGGCTTAAAGAAAATAAAATAAAACTCATTACTTATAACCACCAATACCTCCTCCACTGTAACATGTTATAAAAATCAAGTAGCCAAAACCTCTTAATGACAAATACCACAAACATTTTACCAATTATATATAAAAAATATATGTAAAAATTACGAACAAGCACCCAATTTTTTCTCTGCATCTTCCTTCCTCTCCCATTCCTGACCCTTTTCAAGTGACCTTTATATTTAAGTAGATTTACAATTCCCCTTATCTTGTGCTATTCCATATGCATGGCCAAGTCAAAGAGGAAAAAAATTCATCTGAAGATAAGACAAGTCACATCCTTGGAACTATCTGCCCCAGGTTTCAGGACTTAAACTGTCATAAGGACTTCTTAACTGTAAAAGAGATAATTTACATGCAATTTAAACGAACCCTGGAAAATTGAAGTCAAATGTTTGTCATGAATAGAAGAACGTAAAAATAAACGCACAGAACACTTACAGATTTCTTTGATCCACACAGTCTAACAAAGTATGTACCAAGTTTTCATAGTTCCTAAAAGAACAAGCATACCATTTAATCTGTATTTAAATACTACATAATATAACAAAGCTGAGCATCAAGTCACATAGAATAACTAGCCTTCAATTAGACTCAAATCAATAAACACGACAAATACATTAATACTTTCTTTCATCAGGCACTTAGAATTTTCAGAGAAACACGTTAATCTATAACATGAGGTTTTAAATTTTTTTAAACCAAATCTTAGAAAAAAGTGATTGATTTATGAATATTCTTTTCATTAATTGAGTAATTAAATAAGAATACCTATTAGCATTCTAACTGAAGGACTTCTGGTATTATGAAATGTAATGATAAAATGATCACTACAGAATTTAACCAGTTAGTACTTAACAGACAGGAAAGGTAAGATTTGCATTCCATATCCTTTGACTTTAAGTGTGTGTGTATGTAAAACAATGAGGCAGAAATAGTTCTCAAAATAGTGTCAACCAAAATCAAAGGAAAATTAAATGAAGTAAAAAAGACATAGCACATTTTGTCATGGTTTAAACTATGGAGATCACATAAAGAAGTTAACATGCCTGAATTTAAGAGATATATTAAGAGTATATCATTTACATTAACTTAAATTACTTACTGTAAGGCCTCCGCATTCTTTTCTTGCTGTCGCTGAATTCCTAACTGAATCTCTTCTGGACTAAGCAATGGCTGATTGGCAGAGGGGTATTTTGACTGTTGGATTAAGACACCTATTGCAATACATGTCTGTGGAACCTTTTTAAAAGAAAAAATAAAAGGATTATAGGACTTAGAACTGGAAGAGACTTTAAAAGAAAGGCAGTAGAGTATAGTGTAAAGAACAACAGAACTGAAGCTACAGGACCCAATTCTAACACTAGCTCTAATCCTGGCTCAGTCAGATTTAGATGATTTTAGTCAAGTGACCTGACTTCCCCGGGCTTCAAAAGTTTTCTCATCTATAAAATGAGGGAGTCAGAGTAGAATCTATCTTTAAGCTCTAGATACATGATTCTTTTAATCTTACAGACTCATCTTACAGACAAGGAAAATCAAGGCCCAGACAGGATAAGTGGAGTATGTACTATGTGACAGATGTAATTTAGTCAGGATTTGAATCTAGGATGTCTGACTCCAAATTACACAAAGGAATTAATTTGTAATATAAATAACCTAGAATATAGTTGAGCTGAAAACAATTATTGTAAATAAAATGTTTTTTTGCTTACTGTAAAATCCAGTCCAATTGTTTCATATTGCCTATGAATCTTTTCTGCAAGATCATCAAATAGCCTGACTATTGAAGGCTTTTCTAGGGACATTGCTTTGCTTAGCCCTGAGGAAACAATTGCTGGCCATGTCTGTACAATGCAATCCCAGTCATGAAGATTTGCTAGGCACACTCCACTGTGGTTTCCAAGTAGACAATACAAGGCACCCTGGAGAAACAAAGAAATAAGTCTATTTGTAAGATTTATTATAAGCTTCTTGAGTTAAGAGACTGTGTCTTCTTTAATATATATATTTTATGTCTCATCCCCTAAGAAAAAGATTATCCTTTGTCACTTAACTGGCAATATTTGTTATACCTAAAACAGTTTACAATGAGTGGGGAACCGACAACCTCGAGACCACATGTGGTCCTCTAGGTCCTCAAGTGCAGCCCTTTGACTAGATCCAAACTTCACAATTTTGATTCTGCTACTTCAGCAGATACTAATTTTAGAATGCACATCTAGGTTATAAATTAAGAGAAAGCTGTTATACTTTGCCGATTTAAAAAAAAATGTTTGCCATTCAATATGTTGAGCCCCTGGAAAAGGCAACCACAAGGATGTCTAACAAGGTCCGGGGCAAAAATGCAGAACAAACTCCAGAAATGGTCAATTTTAGGAAAGGGTTTGTGAATGGCAATTGCACTTCTAGCCTGGGTGAAATAGAAACGCGCTGCTGCTAAATGAACAAATGATAGAAAGATGTCATGTAACAAAGAATAACCCCCAAAATAATTCATCATAGCCAGTGATTCTCAATGATTACTAAAGGGATAAAAACTGTAAATAATATTTGAAATTTTAACCCAAGATTTATGTTTCTAAAAAGGCACTTCCCTTGGAATTATTCCATTCAGCTTACTACATACTCATATTTACTACACAATTTTAAGCAAGCCATACTGCTAACAGGAATTCCTTCTTACGAAAATGTTCTTTAAGGAGTTTCCAAAGCTTGACTTATTTTTCAAATGATAAAATCCTACTTATTCATTTATTATCAACTGAGTGTCAACTGAAGCAAATGCCTACTTTTGCAAACATGGCATTAGAAAAATATTAGAATAAAAAAACTAATCCATTTATAGTTCCAAGTAAATAAAATATGCACTATTTTATCACCATGCAGAAAATACAAAAATGTAATTTTAAACAAAAATATGGTAACTTGAGCCTTACAACTAAGATCAAACATAAGAAATTATTAAAGACTGAGTTTTCCTTGTTTAGACAGGTTACTGCTAAGCAACCTTCTCTTACCTATCTACCTATGTAGCATTCTGAAATTTGAAAACTTTATCAAGGGCATAATGTGAATGAATATTATTTCATTCCCAACTAACAAGAACATCTTTAGGGGTGGCTAGGTTGCACAGTGAATAGAGCACCGGCCCTGAAGTCAGGAGGACTTGAGTTCAAATCCAGCCTCAGACACTTAACACTTACTAGCCATGTGACCTTGGGCAAGTCACTTAACCCCAACTGCCCTACAAAAAGCAAAAAAAAAAAAAAAAAGAGCATCTTTAAGTACTGCCAATATATGACAAACGTTTTTAATGTAGTATTCCATTTAGGCTAAAACATTAACCAAATTGACCTCCGAAAAAAATAATTTAATACTAAAAATGTGAAAATAAGATGATACTGTAGCTAAATGAGCAGCTAAATCATTTATGTATTTTAATCATCTACTGCAAATGAAAAGACAGTATACATTTTTCTAAACCTACCTTAATTTTAACCATTCATACTATGTATCTTCATTCAATTATTCTACTACATCTTTAGAAAGGAAAAGTCTTTACTGGGCTTGTCCCATGAGAATATCTGAACATCTGTTCTCCAGGGGGTCAGCACAGTGGCTGGCACGTAGAAGGTATTTAATAATATTTACTGAATGATGGATCATAACTCAATGACTTTACTTAACTCTAATCTTTGCTGCTTCTTGATTTTAAGTCAGTGTAACATAAATGGTGCTTGTTACATGGCAAACTGGAATCCCACAGTCATAATGATATACAACCACACATAATGTCTCATGCAGAAAAGTATGAGAAACTGGCTGCTTTCTCATTAGCCAAACCAGTTACTAATTGTCAGTCTGTCTCCACCAACTACATGCATAATAACTATATGTATAATAATATCCTTTTATATTCTTTGGTTCCCTCCACCTCTGTAAATATTATAAAATCAGAAAGCTTGAAGAACAAGAAAGCAGAACTGTTAATAATCAAGATTTTGATAATTCAAAAAAATTCCACATACTACTCATTTATAAAATCCCAAATACATTAGCAATATAAACAAAAGTTATCTATAATTTAGGCTTACTTCTGTTTTTCCAGTGTTCATATCACCAAATGAAAACATAGTCCCCTGATCCAAGCAAAATTATAATGACGTTTACCAGTACAGACAAAATACAAATAATTTTTCATATTTCTTTCCATTCAAATGTCCACTATTTGGTGGTTTTCCTCACTTAGAGATACAATGACTTAAAAAACACCAAAATTACCCATTTTTACTCTTCTACCCAACTCTGACTCCTCTCTATTTATGAGATTCTAACAATCAAAATATGATACTTGAGTAAGAAAATTCTACTTTTTATTAAGGTCTTTAAATGTGGATCCCAAAATAATCACTCACTCCCCCCAATAGTGAGAAATCATAATAAAGAATCTTATAAAGTCAACCATCATATCTAATTCTAGGTTCCATTATGCAGCTTTTTGACAGCAATCATATTCTGCTCCCCCCAAAATTTGTTAGTATTTTTATATTGGAAACAAAATTGATCTGGAAATATAAGAAAAAAAACCAAACCTCTTATTTGGTACCATTAAGTAGTGGGCAAAATTGTAAAAATCATTTCAAAAAATTTTACTCTAAGCATTCTATGAAAGTCTAGTTTAAAGGGAAAAGGTCTCCTTACAGATGCAAAAATCCTTAGAACCCAAGGTTTAAGGACATTTAGCAGTAACACACACAGGAAAACTTTCTGGTGGCATACACCCTCCTGGGGCATCAAATCCTCTGTGTCTCCAACTTTTCATTTATAGATAAATAACCATGGAATTCAGGAAGGAGAAAGGAAAAAGAAGAAGAAAAAGAAGACCCTACTTTGAATTGCTGTTGAGTTACATCTTGTCTGTCTGGCCGTAAGAACTCTAAAACCAAGGGAATAATATCTCTGCAGCAAAATGTATATGTTCCCAGAGCCGTGAAAAATGTTTGCTGAGCTTTATTCCTGACCTGGGGAGAGGATCAACAAGATATTATGTTATTAACATGGCTGTTAAAAATAATGCAAAAAATATATCCTACTAAAGTACTGATGTCTAAAAAGGATTATACAAATTCCAGTTTGTAATATGCAAAAGAATTTGCAAAAGTTTAAGTATTTTTCCCAAGTCCTTGAGATATCCCTCTCATTAAACCACTGAGTAATACAGATTTAAGTCATTTGACCTTTTCCGGTTTTAGTTCCCTTAGTTATCACAGGAGGAGGTTAGACTAGATGGTCCCCCTTTTAGGTCTAAAATATTATATTTCTATTGGAAAAATTATCCAGATTATGTTTAATTAACTATGAATTTTTTTAACATGAAAATTTAGTATTAAATGAAATCTTGTGTATCCACATTTGTGGACGTGAAGAAACAGATCACATGAAACAGTGGTTAGCATAAAAATAATTCATTTATAGTATGGATGTGGAACTCACTAAAATAATGAACTTATAAAGAGCTAATTCAGGAAATGCTTACCATGATTCTCCTCTTCTTTGAAACCTATTTTCCACACAGTTACAATATAGTGCTCAGGCTAACATCAAACTTTCTAAAAAACCTGACCTCACAAATCTTCCTGATACTTAGATTCAATGGAATCCCTTGCTACTTCCTTCAACAGAAGTCAAGCACAAAAAAAGGAGAAGTGGCATAAAGGAAAAATAGCGGAATTAGGGTCAGTCCTTGTTCTACATTAACCAACTATGTAAAGTTTGTTGTGTCATTTACCTGTGACCCTTAGTTTTCTTATGTTAAAAAAAATTGCGCTAGATAATAAGATTTCTTCAGACTTTAATATTCTATGCCACCAACTAGTCATGATCATACAATGTGGGCAGTTTCAAGACTTCAAAATGACAGGTTTAACTGCTAGTTGTTCACTTCCATCTTTGAAGGCTCCATGATTTTGTATTCACTCCCCTCCATCAATGCAGAATGTAACAACATGTCAATAACTTGGCAAAACTGCCCTAGTCAAAAAAATCATGAAATCAGTGACCAAACCGGTGGTTAGTTTCTTTGATCTAAACTTGGTTGAATCTCTGATGGTATATACACAGTCTTATGACCTGGCCCATATTTAAACTCCTTTTAGCTTTGTAGAGTCTGCTGGTTATACTAAGCTGGAATGGCCTTCAAGAACTAGGGTCACAATTATGAAAGCCATGATAAAGTACTCAATGGCAATACTTAGTGTAGCAATATCTGAATACAAACATTCATACCTGGCCATATGAACTAGTAGACAAACGAAGAAGGTCTCTGATTATATCTTGATGTATTTTTTTGTATTCACAGCCTTCAACAGTTAGTGTTCTTAGCTAAACAAAAGAAAACACAAAATAGAAAGTTTTCAAAGAATTTCATATTGGCTAATGTAAAGAATAGAACTGTAATTTATGAGAACTCAAGTGATTAAATATTTATCTAACAGTTATACATTCTCATGGTAGGACTGATTAGAAATGAGTAAGAGAAAAAAATTACCTCATGCTGCAACATTACTCTATCAATTAGCAATGCTCTGATATGCTGTTTTTTCCCTTGGAGCTGGAAAACAAGAAATAGCAAGGAAATATTTTCCTAAGTGACTCAAATGTAATCTATAATTTCTTCGCATTCTTTAGCCAATGGCAGTCAACGAGATGCCCACAATCTATAATCTAGCATATTCTGTATGTGTAAAGAGCTAGAACCATGGTTGCTCTGCTTCCATCACATAAGAAATAATTTTACACCAGGTGATCCATCCAATCAATTAATTGGTTGATCTCTGACAGCAACCTGAGAAGACCTTCTGGGGCAAAGTATGATTCCTGCTCTGTATTAAGGCAAACTCAAAATCTGAGGGATGCTTAAGATCCTTAACTGTCTCTCAGTTGTCTATGATACAGGTATACATATGATATACAATATATAGCTATAGCTACATAATGTAATTTATCTGAATCCTACTTGAATCTTTATTTTCAGGCAATGTTACTTCTTATGAAGGTAACAATTTTGCTCTTTACAACAGGCTTCTACAAATATCCTCTAGTAGTCTGAAGTGCGGTGATGATCATCCTACTATTTAAATCAGTGGGATTAGGCTGTTTTCATAGGTTTCTGTCACTCATCTTCCCTCAGATCTTCGTTCCCACTTTTTTAGTCTGCATTCAGACAGAACTCATTTTGCCATCTTGCTTTACTCAGCCTTCTCTGTTCAATTACCATACAATTCTAAAATGATTAGAAGTCTTTTAAAACAACTGTTATTGCTGCTTTTTATTCAGCCCAACATCTGGAGAATAAGAGAACACAATAAATTCAAATAAGTCACTTCCTTTCAGCCAAGGTTATTATAGACATGAAAATCTTCAATTTTTTAAATTATAAAATCATTTATTTATTTTTAAAATAAATTTATTTATTTTCTTGTTTACATCATTTATTTCCACGAGATTCTGAGTTACAAATCTTCTCCCCATCTTTCCCCTACCCAACACCTCAAAACAGCCATCCCACTATATAACCCCTCCCCCAATCTGCTCTGTCCTATGTCCTCCCCCTCGCCCCTCTGACTTTCCGGTAGGGCAGGATGGATCTCCCTACCACAGTGCCTGTATATCTTAATTCCCAGCTGGATTTGACATGAAAATCTTTCTAGGTTCTAAAAAGAATCACTAATCTCTTAAGTCCACACTGACTGCGTACTGGCCCCCTCCCCTGTCAAAAGAAATTCCATCAGAAAACTTTTATTTCAAAAGTAAAATTTTAAATTTGTCTGAAGTTAATATAGGGTGTTTGTGAGTCAACACTAAAACAATGTAGAAGAATAACAGGTATTTTGAAATAAATTTTTGAACAGTTCATCAAAATGTGAAAAGTCTATGATAATCAATGCAAGTCCACAGAAATGTGAGATGCACAAACACACATACATATATAATTTACTACATATATTACAAATTTACTATTTATATAATATATACATATAACATACATGTACACATACACACATAATGTTATATATGTAGTCTCAGATTAGTTGAGATTCCCATACTCCTACCTGAGCCCCACTGCTAAGATTTTAATTTAAATTTTTTGGGGGGGGGAGGGGAGAGAGTAAGGGGAAGGTATATAAATGTAAGATTCCTGGGCACTAGAAATGACATCTTGCTGTATTACCTAGTTTAGTCTCAGGAATCAAAGAGAAAAAGTGTGAATGTTTCACATCCAATACTGCCACAATTCATTTGGAATCACAATGTCATAAAAGTTTCCTTGCACAATGCTACAATTAAAAAAGGAAGGAATATTGTTTTTCAAAAGGGTTACAATACAGATAGCTATCTGCCCCTCTGACCCTTGATACTAATGAATGTCCAAAACAACGTACAATTACTCCCTAGATAACACAAATGGGTGAGCAGTGAATGTCAGAATTACAGTGAAAGCCGCATCAAAAGAAATGTGGGGAAAACTCCACTACCTGCACAATTCATATACAACTCAATCTCCAATTTAAGAGAAAACTATCTTTTTACCGTAAGAATGCTCCTTACATATAACAATTTGTGTTTCTTTCTCAAGGTCTGACAACCAAAATGATACAGTGTATTCCTGGGTCAAACTCCTAAGATGTGCTTTTCACTGATTTTATCTTTTCATACTCTTATTTTTCTAGACTATATAATATCTGAATGGTCTCTAACAATCTAGTGGTCTTCTGGTAAGCCTTGGAGTTTATGACTGATAAAGGCGTACTTGTTAATTAGTTCAAAGATATATCCATTTTTCTAACCCTATTCAGTTTTTTTCTGTGAGTTCAAAGGTGAGACTTTAAAAAGTCTTCCAAGAAAACAAACATGATGGGCTTTTGCTACATATCTGAACTTAAATTTATTTCCAATGACACTTTTATATCATATATCAATAACACGCTTAATTGTCATGTTCACAGAAAACCTATTTCTAAGTGGGACGATCCTACATAGACCATCCTCCACATTATGTGACTACTAAGTATTTAGAAATGTTCTTTTTAAAATAAAGTGTGTCTGATTTAATTGTGAAAATACTGACCCGATTCTCCATTGATTTCTTCACTAGGTTAAAACTTTTCCACCGAGAGTCAAATTCATGCTTGTGAGAGCCTTGAAATTGCAAGAGGTCCCCTATGATCTGTAGTTAAACAATTTACAAAATTTACCAACAAGCCAAGACTGATTATACATCAAAGTATGGATCTATCAAATAGCAACTGTACCTTTATGATAAGAAACAATGACTTGGTATCATCTTCAGAATGATCAAGTATGTGATCTATGATTAGAGCACAAGAGTTTGGATTAGAATTTAATACCCTGTTAGCTTAGATCTACTGTCATTTGAATTTACTAAGAGAATCTTGAAAAGAGGCAATGTATAATAGTGAATCAAGTTCTAGGCTTGGATTCAGGAAGGTATGGACTCGAATCCTATCCCAGCAGCTCCCTTAATCTCTATATACCTCAGGCACTTCTTATGATTTAGCTGCTAAGTCATAGCCAAGATATTTTTGAAGGAGGAGGTGGCTGAAAGGGTTTTTCATAGTGGTGATGGACGGAGGATCCACCTTCCAACTTCAGAATTTCCTATACTGAGGAAATCCTAGTTCCTTAAGTATCATTGTAAGTAAGCAAATTTGGTTCCATATAAACAAGAGACAGTAGGGTGTAGTGAATAAAGAACAAGCATTTCAAATCAAGATGACTTGGGTTCAAGTCCTACATTTGATATATATTTACTATCATGTACCTAGGCATGTCTCTTAACCTCTCATTGCCCCAGGCAATACTCTACAGTTAAACATTGAAAATGAATGCCAATTGGTGCCAGTAAGAAGAACTTCAAAACAATCTAAAATGTTAATAAATCAGAGAGGATATGGATCAAAACTTCCTTAACACTAGCCTCAGCATGGAAAACACAAAAGCACTTACGGAGGAGTTTCCTTATGACCCTAGCAATTGCTTCCCGATGGTTCTCTCTAGAAAGATCTATAAACAAAAACAGAGAAAATATTTTAGAGACCTTCAATGTTCTTTTATTTAAAATAGGTACAGTAGGAAGAATTTTTTTATTTTTTTTTAATTGGGCAAGGTATTTTAATTCTCTTTGCTATTCCTCTGAAGAATTAGAGACTGATGATTATAATATGCAATCTAGAATAACTTCAAAAATCTAGTTACCCAGAATGCAGTGATAGTCCCTGAGAGATACACTTGGGGTTGGGGAAAGGATGTTCAAAGCTCTTGGTAACAATACCCTCCATGCTTTAACAATTAACTGAAAAGACCATGAAAATAAAGAAGCACTGAAAGTTTTCTAATGGGTTAAATAAAATATTTACAGTATTAAGTCAAAAAGTCTAGAAAGGAAGTAAAATTTCATTAATTTGAACAGGTTTAACACTATTTATGAGCATTATATTTGGGGTTTAACAAAACAGGATGTTCCCCCCCGCCGGGGATTTTTTTAATGTTTATTTTTAGTTTACAACATTCATTTCCAGAAGATTTTGAGTTACAAATTTTTCCCCCTTTTCCCCCTACCCACCACCCCAAAAGAGTGATCCTACTGAATACCCCCTCCCCCAATCTGCTCTCTCCTATATCCTTCTCAATCCCTCCTCCAACTTTCTGGTAGGGCAAGATGGATCTCCATACTCCAGTGCCTATATATCTTATTTCCCAGTTGCATGTAAAATAATAATAATACTTTTTTTTAAATTTAATTTTAAAACTTTGAATTCCAGATTCTTTCCCTTCTTCCCTCCTCACCCATCCTTAGTGGGAAGATAAGCAATTCCATATAGCTGTACATGTGTAGTTAAGCAAAACATTTCCATAGTGGATGTATTGTGAAAGACTGACTATATTTCCCTCCATCCTATCCAGCTCCCCACTTGTTCTATTTTCTACTTTGACCCTGTCCCTTTTCAAAAGTGCGTGCTTCTAACTAGACTCCCCCCCCCCAATCTGCCCTCCCTTCAATCATCCCCCCTCATTTCCCTCCCCGCTACTTTCCTGTAGGGTAAGATACTCAATTTAGTGTGTATGTTATTTAAAAAGGATGTTGTTATTAAACATGAATAATGTGTGAACACTACCTGATTTTTGTTTCATTCAACCAAATTTGAGAGAATACTGTCATGCTGTTAAGCCTGAGGTTTTCCATTACAATTACTTTTTTGAACTACTAAAGGCTCGTTTCACCTACCCTTTTGTTTTACATCCTTATTCTTATATTCAACTACTGTTAGCATAGACATCTTTTATTCTCTTTCAAAATTTTCTAAACCTTCACTTTAGAAAATTTTTACTGGCTCTTCTGAGTCATATCTCTCCCCTGGTTCCTCCAGAAAAAGAAATATGGACTCAGCAAAAGTTTTGTGCTAATTTTAAATGCCCAGAGAAACTAGTTGGACTAAATCCCAGCTATAAATTTATTCTAGATTTATAGGCCCTTCAGAATAGCTATAGGCTGGAACAACTAAGTCTTCATAATTTAACTTATTAATATTTGCTTACCATAGTCAAGGCCAGTGTACAGTTTTGTCTCTTCCAAAGATACCATACTTGGCACCCTGAATAAAAACAAAAAAAGTATTTTTTTAAGAAAAAATGTCAAAAAGAAAGACTATGTAAAGGATTTTTATGGCTATAATAGTTATAGTAAAACAAAATAATACTATTCAGAAGTATAAATTACATGTCTTCAATACTTCCTAATGAACACTAGGGTTTTACCTGATCCTTCTGATGATTCATAGTAATTGTTACAATCATCCTTAAATAAGGAAAGCTTTAAATTTGATAACAAAATAAAATTCAACTCCAAATTAAGCATATTTCGATATTATTTAAGAGTTGCAGATTTTAAAACTGCTACTACACACATTTGCCTAAATCTCAAACTAGAAAAATTGCTTTTTCTTTCAATTGCACAATAATGGCAAATTAGATACTCGTTAACTCCAAATTTTTCAAAGAGCAGAAAACAAGGTGCATTTTTAGGTAACTCCAATCCTTCTTTCTATCACATCAAAGTATGTCTATTATCTACATTTTGAAGCCTGAATTCTTCTAGGATCCCAAGACACACACACCTATAAAAACATTAGGGTTCCTAAATTTAAAAAAATTCAGAATATATTTTCCATAAATATTGCCACTCAATTCAGCTGTTCTGAATGTTTCTACAGATTATAAGATTTTTTATTCACGCATACAGGAACAGATTTTAGATTAATGGTTAATACATTAAGTAAAAGATAAGCAATCCAAAATGATTTCTTTTTCAACATTCTGTTTCGAAACTTCTGCAATTCATTTTTGTCTAATGCCATAGCCAAAACGAAGATGTGTTTCAAGAGAAAGCTTAGGCAGAAATGCCACAATAAGACACTAAAGACCACAGTTAAGCAAACTCTGTGCATATTAGGGATAAGCACATCTAGTCCAAAAAAGATAATACATGGCCTTCACACATAAACTGCATAGTACTGAGGATGGATTTTTTTTTTTAACCAGGACATGTTTGCACACCCTATATTAATATTAATATTGTAGATGGAAAGCAACTAAAAATGGTAGTTTAAATAGGACACTTCATCAATCTAGGTTTGACATAGTTAAGAATGTTAATTAAATACTTATGATCACTTAAAATGCATTGATTATTTATATTCTCTTCCTAATTCTGGTGTCTAAAGAAGTCTATTAACACTTTGGGGGGACATGAATCCATAAAATACAATCTTGGAGTAACTTTTTTTCTCCAACAGACTGATTTTGAAGCTTATAAAATTTTACAATACAGAAGCATTTGTTTTAAAATACTTACTTTTAAACTGAGCTTCAAGAGTTCTTACTAAATTTAATTCCTCAACACAATTCAGTGAATAGACAGGCCACTCTCATTTGCAAAGCTCGGAGACTCAACTTTATCACTTGAGTATTTACTATAAAAGGCGACATTTTACTAGACTCCTACAACTTAACTAAAAAGTAAGAGGTAATTTTTGTAATGTCAAAATTTCTCCAGAAATTATTTGCAAACATAAGCACCTCCCAAATTTACACAATTTAAAGGGCATTAACACAACCAAATGAGAAATAGCTCACGGTCTAGCGAATATAAATTTGCTAAGATAAAAATTAAATGTTACGCTGAATTACTTTATTATATCCTCAGTGAGAATGTCCAAATCCTTTTCTTTTTTTTTGTTTTGTGTCCCTTGAGAGTAAAGGTTTTCCAATCTAGTGAAATGTAAATAAAGAGCCTGAATTCACACCCCAATTAATATACCTATCCCCCTTCAAACCAGGGGCAAACTGGCTACAAGTAAGATTTTTGTTTTTTTGGTTTTTGTTTGTCTTTTTGGAGGGAGGAAGGCAAGGCAATTGAGGTTAAGAGACTTGCCCAAGGTCACACAACTAGTAAGTGTTAAGTGTCTGAGGTTGGATATGAACTCAGGTCCTCCAGACTCCAGGGCTGATGCTCTATTCACTGTGCCACCTAGCTGCCCCAACAAGGAAGATTTTTTGCTAAAGACAATGTTATCACACTATACTGCAAATTGGTAGTAGTGTAGGTGGGCCAGGGCAGAAAATGGATATTGATTCAAATTCCTATTCTGCCACTTACCAGTAAATAGGCATTATTTTTTCATCATTAAATAATAAATGATTATTACAAAGACTAGAAAAAAGAACTTGTTATTCATAGCAGCAAATTTATCAAGATTAAAGCATTATTACTTTGGGCATGATCAAAATGTAGGTGGTAGTGGTGGTGAACATTTTTACTATAATGGTTCTAATTCCCATTATAATGAATTTTTCCAGCAGAAATATCTTATTAAGTATTATTATTTATAATGCAGTTTTGATATTTAAGCATACATTATTTTAAGAACAAATCCATAATTTCTATTTATATGGCTTTCATTAAAATACAATTTCAGGATTTCTAATTTCAGTCCTCGAGTCCCCTAAAAGACCCACTAGGCAAGGATTTAAAAAAAATTAAACAAAATCTTTAACCTTAATCAACAAGTTAATTACTACTTAAATACTTTCAAAATTAATAACTAAAGTAGCCATTAAAACAAAAAGATAATAGTCACTATAAAAATTCTGCATTAAATTCAACTTTTAAGTCAAGAGAAAGATATTAGAAAATTGGAAGGCAGCTGGCATTATCTTTCTACACGCATTCCTTTTATTAGGTTGCTCTGTTCCTACCCACCTCTGATTTCTTTTCATATACTTGCTCTACTTGAGAGGTCCCTCAATTACATTCCTTCCTACTTGATTTTTTACCAAATAGCTTACAGCTAGGCTGGTGTGAGCAGAAAAAAAGAACAGCTCACTGGGAGAAATCTCTCACTAGCCTACAGATAAGCAAAACTTCACACTCATATCCTTTTGAACTATAGCCACACAATACACTTTTATACACCTTTACCCCTATATGCTGCATTGGTCCAAATATAGGTGTCTCAAAAGTCTTGGTGTTGTTTTAAACTTCTAGATTAAAACAGCACCAAGATTTTTGAAACACTCTATATATGGATTCCAAGTTAGGTCTATAAATTTGTGTTCTTAGTAACAGCACAGATACAATTAAAGCCTTGCTCATATCCCCAGCAGCAGCACAAGCACTAGCAACAGCTTTTCTGTTGGCTAGCACCCCAGAAGAAGCCTGTGCCAGGTGTAGCTGCTGCTGGTACAATAGCATAATTGTAAAATTCCTTTCACTTGGTCCCTGCAAAGACAATCATCCCCATTATCCCCAAGATACATGCTTGGAGTTCCCTTGCCCAAAAGAACTTATACTATATTTGCTACAGGAACGGAAGCATCTAGTTGGGGGAAAAAGTAGGAGTGGTGGATCCCATGAAGTATCAGAGATTTCCAAGCTTTGCAACTGAGAGAGACCCACCTGTGTTAGCTTTCTTAGCTTCAAAATGCCTACTGATGGCCTTGGGTCCAAGTATACTATTTCCACAGTAGAGTAGTAGTGGGGTACTTTCAATCAGCAGAAAAGTGGCCACATATTGTATAAAATTGTAGTAAATACATCTACTTGAAAAATTCTTTACATGAAGTCGGTATGTTATTACATTTGAGAATGTTTAAGTATGTTTTAATGAATTCTCACCTATAATTCCAACATCAATTTCTCTTGTTTATTTGCCACTCTAAATTTCCTTAATTTGCAAAAATATCAGCTTCATACTTTTTTTTGTATGGTCAATAAAAGCTTGTTTACTGAAAGAAAAAACAGGCTTTTCCTAAATAGACCAACGTGGAATTGTCTTTTAGAATATTATAATTATATGTTTATTTTTCTAAATTTTTAAAAACATATATATTTACTTTTCCTAACAAAGAATTTTTACTTTAGGGGCACGGCCTACCTAGAATTGGACTGATAAGGTAGGCTTGTATTTTAAACATCTCCTCTATTTATTTTGTATGAATATACATAAGGACTAAAAAGGCTTAGGAATTATCTAAGGTGTTTTCCACTCTCACTATTCTTTGTTGAGCATGGATAGTAGATACTTTCAGTTAAATCAGATACCAAGAGATGTATGCTGCCACCCAAAAACATATCCTGAGAAAGAATTACGGGATAGAAAATAATAGTCATCTAACAAATGTAAAGATCAGCTTTATGTATTTATTTGGTAATACTTGGTCACCAAGCCTATCCGGTTGTTTTTTTTTAAACAACAGACACCATTTTTTCCCTTGGTGTATTAGATCTTATATGCTTTCATTTTTAAGTGTGTCTTTTGCCATTCAATGGCAATTTTCTTTAGAACCATTACCTTTAAGAGAATAAACCCTTTAGTGTGAGAAAATAGGATGGAGAGGTAAAATGATCAATATAAAAACAAAGCATACATGCAAATTAAATACAGAGGCTACATGAAGTCGTTTACATAGAACTACAATTGAATTCGTATAAAACTATTTTGGTTTATCTTGAAGATGCTAAAAATAAACTTATACAGTGCTAAAAAATAAGGTCACTAGGAGTTACTGTGTTATTTATCTTCCAGATTTACTAACACTAGCCTTTCATTAAACACAATTAGACTAATTCTATCTTTTATTGTTAACTGTGATCCTAGTTAACAGTTATCTATAAACACAAATGAAATGTTGAATCTAGTCTATCATGTGTACATTTGTTTCTACATAAAAAGAAAAAAAACTTCTCACATGCTGCTAAATTTAAGAGTAGATCGTGGGCCATAGTAATTATTTCCATGGTTGACATACAAAATTTAAAAAATCAAAGAAAACAGTTGGAAGGTGAAAAAAAGGAGAAAACAGGGTTACTCACCGTGGAGTAGTAACTGTTTCCTTTTCTGTGTGCAGCTCCCCCAGCAGAGCTGGGTAGTTTCCTGGAGGTGCCAAGAGAGGTTAGCTAGCCCTGCCCCTCATTGCATAACATCACATCCTTTCACATATAAAAGAAATGGTCTTGTTCTAGACCTTAAGTATCAGATTTCTTGAGTGAAAAGATAGTAAGAGCCGAGTTCTTAAGAATGCTTTTATAACATTTCTATCAGAGGAAAGGGGACACCAGGGGTAATAAAGCAGTATTTAATCAGAAAAATGGGGACTCCTCTACCTTGAGTAACCCTGTTTTTCATATCCAATGAAACTGGTTAGGACTGTTAGAGTGGATTATAGTTTCAAAGGAACATTCCTAGGCAACTAATAAAGACTGTATACTGGATAAGGACACTTTCTCTTAAGCCTTGGAGGACAGCCTACAATGGCAAATAGTGGAAGGGACTACCTAGGCTACCTAATACCATTCATTATTTGGAATTCTGAGAGCAAAAGTTCTCATTCTAAATTAAGAAACACGTTTTTCATTCTCCTATTTTTGAAAGGCAAGTTGAGCACCCTGGTATTATAGGGGACTAAGTTGTTGGAAGTTGAAATGTTGTAGTTAGGACATTAGGTGCCCTTCATAGTCCCATGGGCCTGATGTTTTACATGCTCTTCGAAATGGGAGACAACTAAGCTCAATTAGTAGTTGAGATATCCATCATGGTAACTTTATATTTCTACAACAAGAGTACAAGCTGAGTAACATTTAATATAGCTGCTTCTTTCTACATACTTAGCTGCACAAAATCATCAATATCCATTCTCTTTTTGCCAGACTCAAACTTCAAAACACACAAAGGGTTCTCACTCAACAGCTATTTCGAGATTTCAAAACCATTCACTACTCCAGTTACTTCTGTATCCCCTGTGGAGCACCTAATGTACTATTCAGCAAAATTTAAAATCACAAAAGACATTACTTTTCAAACAGGCCACCACCCCTAGTTTGCACAGGGTAAACCATAAAACTAGTTGTATCCGAGAGAAAAAGATTAAGGTAACAAACAAGATCAGCACTGCAACATTAACCTTTTATGAAAAACTGAATCACTAATAAAGAGTTTAGTAATCTGTTTCCCAAAGAGGTCGATTTCTGTCCATTATTTTTCAGAGAATGTCTAACTTCCATAATCTATCCGCTTGATATTCTGTTACAAACAGAAAAAATTTCCTTACTACAAATAAATTTACACCAAGGCATAAGAAAAGCTTCACTTTAAACTATAATATTAGTGACATTCATTTTCTTTTCTCATTGAACTAGACTATTTATTACATATTACCACCATTTTCAGTAGCCAATATCCCAGGCAAACAGCACCATGTACAAAGCAAGTGTTTTTGCTAGTACAAATGGTCTCATTCATGATAGAAATAATTCTACCAAAAATGTCTCTTCATATTCTTTTTGTAATAGTAGGTAGTGGGCACAGAAAGACCTGCACAATTTTGTACACCAACCTAGCTTAGTCTAAGAAAAGTAACACTTGATAATTTCAAAGAATATAACATTTGCAAGTTGTAATTTAAGATTATTTTAAATTAGAAAATATTAAAGAAATTTAAAGTAATATAGATTTGTTACACAATGTTCAAATTCATTAACACTGGCTACACAATCATTTTAAAATATTTATCTAGAAATTAATTAACTTCCATTAGTGTGTATGTTAGGTGTTCAACTGTTAAAGAAGTAGTGTTTTATTTATACTGACATGGGAGCCTTCAGGAAGGGGAGAGACCTGAAAACCAGATTCCTACTTGGATTTAAATAATCCAACAACTCCACTGTTAAGTCCTACTCTGGTGTCTCATCATGGTGTGGAAGTAATCCTGGGTTCTCAAAGGCTGTGTAAGGAAAGCGCCCAAGTTTCAACAGGTCCTATTATCAAGTGGGAAAGGTTTTTGAATGTGGGCCTTGTGAAAGAACGTCTGCTGTCTGTCTGTCTCTTGGCTGAGGACTGGTCTAGCTAAATTTAAGAGGGGCTCATTAGAGTGAGTGATGAACTGTTTAGTCACAGAAACTCTTGAAGACCATCTTCCGAGCTACATAGGAGCTATAATCTATGTTGAAGGAAAAAGTCAAACTGAAGAAATTATTTTTAAAGTAGTGAAGTAAAAAGTATCAAATAAAATACAACCTATCATATTTGGATAAAATGTTTACAGTTAAATTGCCTTTTTAGATGAAGCTTACTATAAATTAAAATATAGAGAAAAAATTCTTTCTAGAAAGTTGTGGAATCTAGAAAACAAAGGTGACCCTTGTTTCAGCAATCAGAAGGAAAAGGCTGTTTTTGTTTTTCCTACCTATTCAACCGTATATCATCGTTACTTTTTATCATAATGTATTTCACATCAAGTATTCTAAAAAAAATTTACTATCCTAAAAGAACATAAAAAGCTAAGTTTAATTTTATCTAAAGAAAAAAAATCACAACAAAACACCAAGAACCAGAAAATACCCAATTTTATCCCTTCAAATCTTTAGAGATTTTTTCAGTCTAATTTTCAACACAAAGTCAACACCTTCACTTTTAGAAGACCTCCCCAGTCAAATATTTTCCTGCTGTTCAGCTTTTGAAAAGAAAAGCAGACCTAAAAGAACAGGGATATGCAATATCAACTTCATGGAACATAGCATTATGTACCACAAGACAATATAGACTGAGTTTATTTATCCCAGAAAGGTATTACAAAGTCGTGCTAAAATTTTTAATAAGGAGAAGGCCGTTATGAGATACAAAATTATTATATGCAACTGATCAAAATGTAAAGCACCAATACCTTTATGTACACTTAATTCTTGCTTCAGTTATACATTATAAAAGTGAAAAAGGTTAAAATGTAGCTATTTCTGATATCTACCTCAAATGGAACAATTACCTATTTCAGTTTAAAATAGTTTCCTGGAAATCATTTGATCCTAAAATCCACTTTCTTATCTGCATGGCACATCCTTTTGGCCTTACAAGAGAGATTCTTGGTCCACATAAAGAACACCCTACTTCTTAGCTTCAAAGCAACATCCACAAGAAGAACTCCAATTACCAATTACTCAACTTATATGCTGTATTAAAAAGCCACCCATTTGGCATAATACAACAGGGTCATGATTTCACTGTATTCCATTATTCAAATTATCAAGAAGCTAAAATTATATATCTTTATTTTTAAATGTTGGTATGTTTTTATCAAATTATTCTGTCACCAGTAGATACCTGAAAATTTTTTATCAATTTCAAACAGTTTATCCACCTGATGTCAAACACAGGAAACAAAAGTTCCAAGAAAGAAAAGTAGAATAAAAACAGACATATTTATCAGATATTAACTAACCATCTAAAGAACTAGGTCTATAGTAGTTTTCCAATATTTAATTTTCATGCTAAAAGGAGATAGGTGATAAATAATCTCTCATTCACCAAAAAGGACAATGCAACCAACAAATTGTGAAAAATGTAGGAGTGTTATCTACTGGCAAAGGGAATTTCAAAGTCTTTTAAACCACTCCTGGCAAATTAAATTTCTTTTCAAGTTCTTTCAATAAGCACCAATAATCAAACTGTCCTGTTAGAATCTAGAAAGATTATAAAAAACAAGATCAGTCTTTTTTTTTTCTTTAGAGATCTCTTGGTAAGTTGCTCACAAACAAGGTGGATGCTGAAAAGAAAATGGCAGCTTGAGGTGGCATAGCAAAACAAACACCTTTACTTTCTGGTGAGCTAGAGTTATTAAGTACTACAGATTCCACTTAAACTCCATTCCTAATCCAAGTGTCGGCTTAAAAAATGGAATTATATTAAACCAAAATATACTAATTCACATGGTCAATTATCCTAACACTTTGAAACCATTTAACTCCAACATCTTGAAAAGAAAAAGGACGAAAAATCCAAAGGTGTAAAGCATCCATTTTTGTCAGAGGAAAAAAAAATATGTCAAATTTCTTTAAAATACTAAATTTGGGGGGGGTCACACACACTGTATTACCAAAACAGTTTCTACATAAAATTGCAGGCAAAAATATTATAGGTTTTAGCTTTGTTCTTTAAAAATAATGAAAATGTTATCTTTAAATGATTATATTTAAGTATGATGCAAAAGAGCTTTTTTTAAATAAACAAATGAGATACATATAGGTTGATATACTAAAACATTTTAGTCACTGCATCCTCCTATCACTTTACCTATAAATATGTACATATATATATATACAGTGTCTTTTTAAAAAATTATTCACTTAATTTGTGCCCTAATATTTTTGGTTTAACAATGATATCACAAGGATAAAACTAAGTCACTTTTATTTTTTAAAAATAATAAAACAGCAAACATGTAAAACTAATAGTTAAACAATTCTACTTACAAATGAGTAATCTGCTCTCCTTTCAGAGGGGGTAGAAGGTTCCCTGAACCAATCAAACAGTTGTGAACTATGGTCAAGCGCTGCTGTACATCATCTCTAAAATTTAAAATTTGAAATATTTTAATATTTCAGAAGTAATACATGTTTTTGTTTTATTAATAAAATTACCTATTACATTTGCTTGTGAGATCTTTTTATTTTTCTCTTTTCTAGAATCAAAAGTATATAATTGTTTTGTTATATCACTCAAGGTATTCAAAATTAAGACAAAGAAACGACAAATTCCTCCTGTGTTGGCAAAAGGTAATTAAACAGCTGTAGAATTTTAAATGGTAGTATCAGATTGCTGAGGGTTACTCAGTTACTGCATAATTTACCATCTGAAACAATGACGGTCCACTGACTCTTTACCCTTCACATAAGCAATTCAGAATTCTATGGTTTCTCTTTAACTATACATTCATAATATTCCGGTAAGAATGACAAATAATTACTCTTTCTCTCTAATAATTTTGACAGAGTTGAACTGGAAGACATCAACCGGCATCTCCTAAATAAGTTTACATATGTGTTCAACATCAAAATAGTCACTCCCCTCATTTGTTATTTTAGTGCCAACATGTTATTATCTTGTATTTCATCATAATTTTGTAAGCTTAGATCATGAAACTCTAGCCACTAGCTTCAAATATTAATTTAATTTTTCTGTGGAATATTTTCTAGGAAGTCTTTATCTGTCCATAGTTGCTTAAAAGCACACACATAGAACACATACACACATGTAACCACTCTGTACTACTGCATATGATCTTTAAAGTCTTAATAGTAACCGTAAGTCTAGAAAATATACTCTTCTTTTCAAAGTAGACACCTAAATACACTTACAAAAGTCAAACTCAAGTGTCTAACTTCATAAAAATGAACAGTGAGAATTTAGCAATGAGTCAAATGAACATTTCCTTATTTTTCATATAACACATTGAATATTATGAAGTATATAAAAAGAAAAACTTTTTCTATTAAAAATATATTACACCCAAGAATTTTTTAAGTACTATTCCGACAGGCACATTTTCAATTAACACAAAATGTGTGTCATACATATTAATAATCTCATTAAAATTTTTAATTTATAAACTCTTAATGTCAAACTACTCAAAACAGCTAAATGGATAACACTCATAAAACAAACCTGGACATTTCTAGTTCTCCATTTGCATAGAGTTGGAGCTTGATAAGCTCAGGTTGAAGAAAGGAATCCAGTAAATAATAGGCAAAAGTTATTTCTTCATGTGAGGGTACATGCCACTGGATACCTAGATTCCACAAATCACCTGGTTTTCCCCAGTCCTAAGAACAAAGTTGCACCACAGAAGTTGTAAATAAAGTATTTTATTAAACATTTAATATTCATTAAATAAAACAAATTTATTTTTCAATGGGAGTCAGGGAAAGAATTGTAAAAACAATAAAATCTAAATCTTGGTTATACAAACTTCATAAAATACTACAACCCTATTACAGAAAAATCTACTGTAGGAGTCAATATCTTGTATACAAACGGCACTCAATAAATGAAGATATATTTTCTGTTGAGCCCCATATGTAATTTGGATATCTTTATTGACCTTATTAGTAGAAGTGCTTTTATAATGTGTACAAACCAACCAATTTCATACAAAATTGGAAAAATTTGGATTAAAACTCTTTTCAAGGATAAGACATTATTTTCATCAAAAACAACATGGAAAAATCAGGAGAGCATGTAATAGTTCACCTGACAGATTTTTGGAACCAAATAAAATATAAAGAGCATAAAAAAATGCAAAACAGATCATTTTGATTTTACAAAATTTAACACTTTTTGTACAAACAAAACCAATGCAACCAAAATTAGAAGGAAAGCAGAAAACTGGAGGAAAATATTTTTTACAGCAAATTATGTCTGATGGCCTCATTTCTCAAATATAGAGAGAACTGAGTCAAATTTACAAGAATGCAATTCATTCCCCAATTGATTAATGGTCCAAGGATATGAACAGGAAATTTTCAGATGAAGAAATCAAAGTTATCTGTAGTGATAAGAAAAACTTCTCTAAATCTCTATTGATTAAAGAAATGTGCATTAAAATACCTCTGAGGTACCACTACACACCTATCAGACTGGCTAATATGACAAAAAGGAAAATGATAAATGTTGGAGGGGATGTGGGAAAACTGGGACACTAAGGTGGAGTAATGAACTGATTCAAACATTTTGGAGAACGATTTTCAATCCTTTAACCAGCAATACCACTACCAGGTCTGTATCCCAAAGAGATGATAGAAAAAGGACACACATGTACAAAATTATTTACATCAGTCAGTTCTTTGAGTGGTGGCAAAGAATTACAAATTGAGGAGATACCTATCAGCTGAGGAATGGTTTAACAAATTATGGTATATGATGGCAATGGAATATCATTGTGCTATAAGAAATGACAAGCAGGATGATTTCAGAAAAACCTGGAAAGATTTATATGAACTGATACAAAGAGAAGTCAGCAGAACCAGGAGAACATTGCACACAGTAATAGAAATACTGTAGCTATTTCTCAGCAATTCAGTGATCCAAGCTAATCCCAAAGGACTCATGATGAAAAATGCTCTCCACGTTCAGAGAAAAAACTGATGTTGACTGAATGCATACTTAATACATATTTTTTTCACTTCCCTTGTTTGCGTTTTCTTGCATAAAATGACTAATATGGAAATGTTTTACATGATTGTATATATATTTTATATTTATATATATAAAACCCACAATGGATTTCTTACTGTCTCATGGAGTAGGGAGAGAAGGAAAGGAGGAAGGAGAGGTGGGGAGGAAGGGATGGATCAAATTTGGAACTCAAAACTTTGAAAAAAAATGAATGTTAAAAATTGTTTTTACATATAATTGGGGGGCATTATTTTTTATTAAATTATTTATTTTTAGTTTTCAACATTCACTTCCATAAGTTTTAAATTTTCTCCCCTCTTTCCCCTTCCATCCCCAAGACGGCTTACAATCTGATACTAGTTCTACACATACATTCCTATCAAACACAGTTTCACATTAGTCATGTTATATAGAAGTATTATAAACGAATTGGAAAAACCATGAAAAGGGGGAAAAAAACAAAACAAAACAAAAAAGAAAATGGTTTGCTTTGTTCTGCATTCAGGGAAAATATTATTAAAAAGTAATATAGCAAACATTTCTAACCCAACACACTAATTACATTTTTCATAATAATTACACTGATTAAAATAATCCTCTAATCCCAGATTAATAAAAATCTTACCTTAATAGGAAAGTATTCAGAAGGAGACTTATTAAAGCCACCCGGCACACTGCAGTATTCTGTAGGGTAGATAAGTGTAGTAGATCGCAGAAGGTGATGTAAGAGATTACAAGCCAAAGTGTAACCCTGTTTACAAGTTAAATGTAAGGTTCGATGGAGAATCTTTATCAGCTGTTCTTTGTAAGGCAACAACTTCTTTCCATCAACTCGAGTAATCTAACAAAAGAAAGATTTTTAAAGAGTTTACTATTTAGTTATGACAGTGACAGAAAATTCAAAGAGTTCAAATATTAGTATTAGTCTAAGTTTTAAAAAATAGTTTTATTTAAAATCATTTAAAAATATACTAAATAAATGGTTCCTATTATCTGGGCAGCTAGGTGGCATAGTTGATAAGAGTACAAGGCTTAGCGTCAAGAAGACCTGAATTCAAATCCAGCCTCAGATATTTACTAGCTGTGTCACCCTGGGCAAGTCCCTTAATCCCATCTGCCTCAGAACCAAAGAAGGAAATCACAAACCACTCTAACATCTTTGCTGAGAAAACCCCAAATGGAATCAAGAAAAATCAGACACAACTGAACAACAACAACCTGGGCCATGTAATTTTAGGGTGCCATTTTATTTTAAGGTTTTTGTGATTCCCTATGCGTACTAAGCACTTTCATTCTGTCATGTATTTATTTCTTCAATCACAAGATGCTAATACTAATCCAAGTACTGTACTGTAGGGGTCCCCTAAAATATTATTGTCATTTTGGTTAAAAAAGGGTCCTACTTTGAAAAAGTTAGGAACTAGCATGCTAAATGAAAGACCATTCATATGTTAGGGGAGTGAAGAGGTCAGAAAAGACAAAATTCTTGAAGCCAGAGAACTTACATTCTCACAGAGGGATGTGCCACAGATACAAATAATTTTAAAAGCACAACAGTACTTGTGCCAGGGGTTGGTAAATTTTTGCCCCACTTGTTTCTGTATGGCCCTTGAGCTAAGTAAGGTTTTTACATTTTAAAATATTTTAAAGCAGGCATAGGAAACACATGTAGGCCCAGGTCAATTTACCTACCCCTACAACAGATACAAGACAAACTTACCAATAAAGCAATTAGGAAAGTTGATAGTAATATTCAACAAGCATAGAAATTATAAAGGTGCGCATTGGAAATGAATTAGTAAAGGAACTTGTCTTGAGGAGCAAATAAAAAAGACGGAGAAGCGATGTGAATAATCCTTTAGCAACCCAACTACAAGAAGGGTGAATATCATCTTTGAACACAATACCTGACAAAACGTACAAGAACAAGACTTACATATGAGACTAAGAATGAAGAGCTCCTATTTAACATAAAGCTATCTTTTACTTTTGACAAAGGCAGGGTCATGTTAATGAGTATATTTCTTTTGTCTTTTACACAATTTTAGACTGAGAAGGGTCATTTGATAAAAATCCAATCCCATAGGGAATCATTGCTATAACATATTCAATAGTCTTTGCTTGAAGACCGTCAAATGAGAGGAGACCCACAGTCTCTACAAGCATCTCATTCTGTCATGGGATAGCTCTAATTATGAGCAAGTTTTTCCTAACTAGTTTAAATTTTCCTTTTTGCAACTACTACCAACTGTTGATGTTATTAACACTAATACATGTTAAGTAATACAAGACAGGTTAGTTTTCTGTGAGCCCAGGAAAATGGGTGATGATGGAGGAACAGCACATGAAAAGTCACTAAGAAGACAACTAGGGAAAATGGGGACATTGGACTTGATAATTAATAAATCACGAATTAGGAACTTGATAGTAAGGAAATGCGGGGACTGATTATAGACAACTTTTTCAATAAGTTTAGCAATTTAGGAAAAGAAAAAGTTGGAGTAGTATAAAACTGGGGTAAAAGAGTTAATAAAATACACTTTTTTTTAAAAAAAAAGATAAGGAAGATAAATATGTAAATGGTCAACTTATCTCACCTCTTTGATCCCTTAGCTTACTAATTTGTAAAATGGGGATAAATAATACACTATCTACTTCAGAAGAAAGCACACTGTTAACTCTAATATGAGTTATTCTTGTTGGACCAATCAGAATGAGCCATTGATGAGGGAGAGATGATGTATGAGAGACAGATGACTGATACTATTTTTTCAATAAGTGAGCATGCTGACAAGATTTAAGGAACAGAGAAATAGAACTATGGTAGCATGCAATGGATGGTCCTAATCTCAGAAAAATAGAAACCTGTCATTAATGCAGGTTTAAAGGTAAGGAACCACTAACTTCTAGCATTTTAAGAAAAGTTAGCATGTATGAGATGCTTTTGCGCCTCGTCTAAATTGCATTACTTATCTTCATTTTTTTCTTACAAAAATACTTTCTCTACCTGTATTAAAAATTAAAATTTTAACCTAAATGCCAAAAAAGAGCATGTCCATATTAAAAAAATGCAAAAAGATTACATGTGAAACTGTGAATTTACATTCTGCGACACTTGTTAAAAAGTATGTAATAAATTCCATACATTACTTTCAAAATTGTTCCCCTTTTCTTTGCTTCCCTCTGTTCTGTTTTGTGCATTTTAAAAAGGGCTCAATGGTGATTTTGGGGGAGCAGCAGTATTGCCAACTCCCAAACCTCCTTCCCCAAATTAAAAAGAAAAAGAAAATTCATTGTAACAAATAAGCAGAGTCAAAGAAAAATGCTTAGCCCTAATGCAACTAAGAAGTTCTCAGTTAAAATGATCCATCTATCAGCTTCAGGCTCCCCAATAGCTGAGATAATAGTCAAATATTACCTGGCTTGTGATACATTAGATTTAATTAGGTTTTTCTTTTTTGGCACATCTTTAGCTGCAGGTATAATAAGGATCACAATGAATCACTTTTATAGAGTACTTTGTACTTTATAACAACATTCATTTCCCCATGATTTTGAGTTACAAATATTCTCCCCATCTCTCCCCTATTCCCTAGCCCAAGATGGCAAGCATATTGAATACTCCTTCCCACAGTCTGCCCTCTCTTATATACCCCATTCCCCCTTCTACCTTACTTTCTTATAGGGCAAGACAGATTTCTATACTGCATAACCTGTATATCTTATTTCCTGGTTGCAGGTAAAAACTATTTTTTAACATTTGTTTTTAAAACTTTTGAGTTCCAGATTCTCTCCCTTCCTCCTTCCTTACCCAGCCCCACTGGGAAGACAAGAAATTCAATATAGCAGTTATGCAAAACATTTCCATGGTAGTCATATTGTGAAAGACTATATTTCCCTCCATTCCATCCCGTACCCCCATTTATTCTATTTTCTCCTTTGACCCTGTCCCTTTTCAAACATGATTGCTTCTAACTACCCTCTCCCCCAATCTGCCTTCCCTTCTATCATCCCCCTGCTTATACCCTTCCCCATTACCGTCCTGTAGGATAAGATACTCAATTGAGTGTGTATATTATTTCCTCCTTAAGCCAAGTCTATTGAGAATAAGGTTGACTTGTGTTCCATTTCACCTCCCTGCTCTTCCCCTCCATTGTAACAGCTTTCTCTTGACTCATTTATGTGAGATAATTTACCCTATTCTATCTTCCTTTCTCCTTCTCCCAATATATAACTCTCACCTCTTATTTTTTAGATATCATCCCTTCATATTCAACTCATCCTTTGCCTTCTATGTATACACATACACATATAAACACCTACCTACCACACATATATGTATATATGCCCATATACATACACACATGTGTATATATACATATATATATATTCCCTTCAACTATCCTAATAATGAAAAAAGTCTCATGCATTACAAATAACATCTTTCCATCTAGAAATGTAAACAGTCCAACTTTAAGTTTCTTATGATTTCACTTTCCTGTTTACCTTCTCATGCGTCTCTTGCTTCTTGTATTTGAAAGTCAAATTTTCTGTTCAGCTCTGATCTTTTCATCAAGAATGCTTGAAAGTTCCTATACTTGATTGCATGCTGCCATGGGTGGGGGGGAATGGAGGGGGAGAAAATTTGAAACTCAAGGGATTGTGGAACTGAATTTTGTAAACGAAAAGTAAACAAACAAATTAATAAAGACAAAAAAAGAATGCTTGAAAGTCCTCTATTTCATTGAATGTCCATATTTTCCCCTTAAGTATTATACTCAGTTTTGCTGAGTAGATAGGTTATTCTTGGTTTTCATCCCAGCTCCTTTGACCTTCAGAATATCCTCTTCCAAGTCTTTTGATCCCTTCACATAGAAGTTGCTAGATTTTTTGTTATCCTGTGTTTCCACAATACTCAAATTGTTTCTTCCTGACAGCTTGTAATAGTTTCTCCTTGTCCTGGGACTCTGTAATTTGGCTATAATGTTCCTAGGAGTTTTCTTTTGGGGATCTTTTTCAAGAGGCAATCAGTGAATTCTTTCAATTTCTATTTTACTTTCTGGCTCTAGAAAATCAGGACAGCTTTCCTTGATAATTTCTTGAAAGATGATGTCTAGGCTCTTTTTTTCATTATGGCTTTCAAGTAGTCCAATAATTTTTACATAATCTCTCCTGGATCTATTTTCTAAGTCAGTGGTTTTTCCAATGAGATATTTCACATCGTCTTCTGTTTTTTCATTCCTTTGGATCTGTTTTATATCTTGATTTCTCATTAACTTCCATTTGCTCCAATCTAATTTTGAAGGAATTATTTTCTTTAGTGAGCTTTTGAAGTTCCTTTTCCATCTGGCCAATTCTGGTTTTTAAGGCATTCTTCTCGCTGGCTTTTTGGACCTCTTTTGCCATTTGAGTTAGTCTATTTTTCTAAGGTGTTATTTTCTTCAGTATTATTTGGGGTCTCCTATAGCAAGTTGTTGACTTATTTTTCATGATTCTCTTGCATCACTCTCAGTTCTCTTCCCAATTTTTCCTCTACTTCTCTTGACTTTCAAAATCCTTCTTGAGCTCCCTCATGGCCTGTGACCAGTTCATATTTTTCTTGGAGGCTTTTGATGCAGGGGTTTTGACTTTGTTGTCTTCTTCTGGTTCTATGTTTTGACCGTCTTTGTCACCAAAGAACAATTCTACAGTCTGATTTCTCTTGCTCTGTTCATCTTACGAGCCAATTACTTGACTTTTGAGCTCTTTGACACAGTAGAACTCTGCCTCCAGAGTGGGGAGTGCTGTATCCCAAATTTCTGGGGTTTTGCACAGCTACTGTCAGAGCTTCTTCTAAGCACCTGCCTCAGAACTGTGAGGAGGACACCCTCTCCAAAGTCACCACAACCTGTATCATGTCAGTGCTCTTCACCCCAGGAGCGCCAACCAAAACTGTGACCCAGATCCAAGCAGGGCAAAGCAAGAGAATCCTGCCTTGGCCGCAGGAAAGAGATTCCTGCAAATGCCCTCTGATCATCTACTTGGTCCCCTTAATATCTGTGGGCCTGGAACTCCGGAAACTGCAGTTGCTGTAGCTGCTGCCACCTCCACCACCCTCAGAGCAGGTACAAAACAACACTCTTCTCTCACCCAGGTCCAAAAGAGTTTCCTCACCGACTTTTTACTTTCTCTTTGGCAATTATGGGTTGAGAAGTCTGGAAACTGCCACAGCTACCAGTGATTCAGTCCCCTGAAGTCTGCTCCAGCCAGTCAGTGCTGGTATGGCCCACACAGGACTATGTTCCACTACTAGCCTGGTGCAATAGACCCTTCCTGTCAGCCTGCCGTCAGTAGGAGATTTGTTTCACTCTGTCATTTTGTGGGTTCTGTAGCTCTAAAATTTGTTTAGCCATTTTTTTTTACAGGTATTAGAGGTGGTTGGGGTACAAGCTCAAGCAAGTTCCTGCTTTTACTCTGCCATCTTGGCTCCACCCCATAAAAGGGCTTTCTTTATTATGAATACTGGGCTTGGAATTGAAAGACCTATGCTGGAATCCTATTTCTTCCTACTTTGTACCTGTGTGAATTTGTATGAGTTATTTGACCATTCTAAGATTCATCTATAAAATGAACTAAATTACCTGAGGTACTTTCCATCTCCATTTTTTTTACAGCTAGGAAACAATAGTGCCAAGACTTGAATCTCTAATTAGATAGCCAAATGCAAGAAAAGGAAATAGATAACATTTTAACTAGCTGCCAAATCTTGTGAATCTTTGAAGTATTCAAATTAATTATTTTAGAATCATTCAAAAGTAACTCAAAATTATTAAGTAACTTCAAGGCTTCAATGCACATATCATCTTGGGAACATCTATTTGTTTCATTTTTACAAACAGATAAAATTAACTAGGTTCTTATAAATCCTACTCTGATACCATCATGTCATGGAGGTAACCCTGGATTTGCAAAGGCTATGCCAACAGAGTAGAAGCTCTGGAATATTATACCAAAATGGAAAGGTTTGTCAAGCAAGGGCCTTATCAGATGTTAGAGAGCCAGCTAAGCTAAGCACAGAGAATTCTCTGTCACCAGGAATTTGACCACTAGGTTTACTAACACGTTGGCAAAGAAAAATACAAAAATGGTCTCAATTTTTTGTGCTCCTCTTTCTATAGTAACAGAGTGGCAGGAGATAAAGTTCAAACAATAATAGTTTTTAAACCATCTATAAACATAAGCTTAATTGTTAACTGTCAGATTCCCGTCTAATAACAAATGAACTGTGACACTACTAAAAGAACTGAATTTTATCTTTATTTAAAAAAATGAAAACAGAAAACATAGGAAATTGCAGTTATACAAAACGATGGTTCATGAATTCCCCTGAGAGAATTAAAATAAATGAGCTGGTGATGTTAGCTTCACCAACTGCACAAAAGCAAGAAGTATTTCATAGAGATAATTGGTTATCTCACCTTGCTGGGGTGATAATGAACATAAACAAAAAGACCATGAAGAAAATCATAGCATTTGTTGCAAAGGATAATGAGAGAAAGAAAATCTAGAGACCTTGACATGCTACTACAAAATAAGTCAACACGTTGGTATTCAGAAATGTCAATATGAAGATGGGCATAGAAGAAAACAGCAAAAATGATGAAGATATTCTTCAGGATTAAGAACCAATATCAACTAAAGCATAAAACAAGGAAATAAACACTCACCAAAAATGTTTGCTCCTCATATAATATGTGCTATGTTAAGTCCAAATAAAGGAGGGATTCCCTACAGATAATGATATCTTCCAACTGCTCCTGTTTATGGATAACTCTGTACTGACTGCATCAAGTCCCAGAATATTACAGAGCCTCCTCAGTGAGTACAATAGCTTCTCAAAAGAGATGAATTTGACAACTGACACAGTAAAAAGAAAATATATGAAGAATGCCTATTGTTGAGATTAATGACATGCAACTGAATAAGCAACTCATTGAGTTAGTCTAACATATATCTCAATAAGACACTGCAAATAGACTGAGCAGGAATTATAACTTTAAGATCTCAAATATTCTTTTAGTGAGCTACACTGTTGTGAATCATGAAAACATAATCTCTAAAGAATGAAATTTCAGCTAACTCAAAGCTCAATGTAGCCATATTAAGCTGAAGGATATTACTAAAGGTGATGTAAACACAAGTAGTAGCATGAAAGTCATCAGCAAAGAGATGCATGCTTCAAAAGAGATGAATTGGTCACATGATTAGAGCAAGAAATAAAGGATGAAAAGGAAAAGTACTGCATGCGAACCACAGAATGTTGAAAAGCCTCCAGCATTTTGGATATATCTTACCTAACAGATTGTGGGAGGGGATGGACATAAATCATAGAGGTTGAAAAGGCATGGATGGCTTATGAGCTGTATTTTTGGGGGCAGTGCCCTACATTAACATATCACACAACCAATGAAGCACATTGAAGGAAGAAAAAGGTCAAAGTAGAGACTAGAACATAATTCAAATATTCTAAAAGTTCTCTGGATTGATCAGTCATACTATAAAACTTATATAATCATAATTTTATTATGCCTTTATTCTCTCTAGGATAGTCTGTTAGTAAAATAGATATAGTTTGTCAGTAAAATAGATAGTTTTACTGTTGGCCCATGTATATAATGTAATTTACATTTTTTTCCTCAAGAAAAAGAAAAATGCTCAAAGAAAATATACCTCAGACAAAAGTTGGAGATTCCACAGTAATTCCTTATCTAGCTCCTCTTCATTCAAGACATCATCATCTAAAGCGGGGGAAAAATTTTCTTAATAAAATATATGCTTTCAATATTCATAGCTAAATTTTCTGTTAAGATTATGTGCAGCCCTGTCTTTCTATAAAGACTTCTTATTTCATTTTCTACAAGGTGTTTTCACTCTTCCCTGCCCAGAAAAAACAAAGACAATGTCCAAGAAGTGAATAAATGCATCAATTAAAAGATTAGGAATTCTGATGTTTCACATGCAATATGTAAATTCTAATTCCTCAAGCTAACTTAAAGAAATTCCTTTTGGATACCATAATAAAATTCCTCAAAGTATCCAGCATGGATTTCTAATTGCATCAAGTTGACAGATATTAGTGTTTTAAAATTAGGGAAGTATCTCAAGTTGTGAAAAGTGCTAATTAACATACCTAATGTACATTTCTCAAAATCATAGGACTTTTAAAGAAGGGTCCTCACTGACTATCTGGTACAAACTACATCCAAAATGAATCCCCAATACATCACATCCAACAAATGGTCATCCAGCATCTTCTTAAAGGACCACCAAATATAGCACGAAGGAAAAATCCACTATCTCCCAGGATATTCCATTCCACTTCTGAACAGCTCTAATAGATCAGATCTAAAACTGCCTCTTTGCAGCTTCCATCTACTATTCCTAGTTTTGTCTTCTTGGGTCAAACAGAACAAATCTAGTCTTTCTTCCAATCTAGACAAACTAATCTGCACATAATTTTATTGTTTTTAAAGACTAAAAGAAATATTTATTTACAAAATGAAAACAGGTCAATAAAATCATATAACTCACTCATTGTAAGTTGAGATATAACACTGCAGCAATGGGGAACAAAGATCTTCAAAGATTCCTCTGGGCAGCACTAAAACATATTTTACAAATAATCTTAAAAGACAAGCAGCCAACATGAGGTCACAAAGTAATCACTCTTTCAGGGAACAAGTATACAAGATAATTATCTTTTGGAATAAGTTTATATTTAAAATATAACATCCAATGCAGAAATAAATTATTATCCACAAGATTACCTTCTAAGTTTTCAGTTTAAAAGTAACAACTAACCTTTACAGCAGCTCGGCACATGTCTGCCACCATGCGGCCTGCTACTCTAGTTTCAAATATGTTTGAAACAGCAAAATTAAAAACCTTCTGCAGGGCAACCTGTTAAGTGGAAGATAATAAGTAAAACTTTCTTTAGGAAAAAAGCATAAAATTCCCCATGGAATATAAAAGAAAAATATACAAGCAAATATTTCAACTTTGCATGAGGTAATTATTTAAAAATGAAAAATTAGGTTCACTGAGTCTTTAAAAAGAACCATCCATAATAAAAATTAATTAGAGTTAAAACTTTGGGTACCTTCTACAACTATTTTAAACTATTTCATTTAAAAAATTATTTCACATTTTAGGTGATGTTAAAAAGAGGCAGGGACAAAATTTGCATGTTATACTAATCTGAACAAAGCAAAATTGGTACAAAACTGCTTTCCTAAGATTTAGCGAAGTCACACAAAATATGGTTGGATATGAACAAGAGTTTGTAGCTGTTTGAGGTCAGTGTTTTAAATGGTATTTTGTGGTAAACATTTCATTCATTTAACACAAAATGTCATGCTGAATAATTCAAGCATAAATTTAAAAAAATAATTAAATAGTACTATGGTGCTAATGGTGCTAAGTACCTAAGAGCCCTAGATTAAATTTGATACTTAGTTAATCAAATATTATTTCATTATCAAATAAAAGAGGCTTAGATATAAACTTTTCAGTACTAAAATAACTAAAGATTTTCTTCTAAAAGCCAGTGAGTCAAAGAAAATTTCCTAAGGTCAATAAAAGTTCATTTTGTCCCATTAATTTACATAACAAAAACTTTTAAAGTTGTTCCTCTGTACACTATGAAATTGTCATCATAAAATATGGTTCTAAAGAAAGAAAATGCATCTCCATTTCTTGCAGAGGGGGAATACTCTGCCAAGACTAAAGTGATATGCTAGTTAGTTGTGCTGAACTGCTTTTTCTTTGTCTTTTTTTTTTTTAATTCTGTATTACAAGGGATGGTTCTCTAGGGAAGAGAGAAATAGGGATTTATTGGAAAAAAGTGATGTAAAATCAAAAAATATTTTAAAAAATTTAAATAAATTTGTTTCAGAAATATATTATTTTTGAAGATGCAAAGACACTTAGGACCGAGATAAAAGGAAGAAAATAAAATTAAAATGTTGGTGATAATGAACACTGAATAGCATTGCTTTGTGAGAATGACACTCAATACCAGACAGTTAAAAAAGTTTTAGTTCTAATGAAATAAGATTATTTTCCATAATTTAATATCAAAATAATGTAGAGTGACTATATGAATTCTGAAGTCACAAAAAGAATATTAAAATTAACTTTAAAAATTTCAGTATTTTTTATCCCAATTTTTTGTCATGGCGTGGTTATATAAAAAATAGCCATATGCAAAACCTTAAAATTACTTATGGAGCAAGAGGAAGTGAGGAAGAACTTTAAAGTAATTTGTTATCTGCAAAAAGTTATATTACATGTAAGTTTATAATTTCATTTTGCATAACAATATTCTCTGTACCTTAAATATCTCATTAGAACATTGGGTGAGTATTGTACTGAAAGTAGAAGAGAGGCCTAATTCCACCAAACTTTCCAAGTGGGTCATCTTCTCTGTTTCTGTCTCCTCCCTTGTTTGCTCCAATGTGCTACTTTCTATAAGTCCAAAACACCTAAAGAATACAAAGAAAGAATATGTTCAAGTTACTTAAAACTGACTGAATTGAACATTTTAATACAATTAAGCTAGCTTATTAATAATATGTTCATTTTAAAAAATACTCTTTTCAGAGCATTTTATGAGTTAAAAGATGTTTCATGTATACTCCCTGGAGAATGGCCATCAAAGGGATATGGATGGAGTAGAAAGACAAAGTAATGACCAGTATATCATTAATAGGTCTAAATACCAGCTATACAACAAAACTAGCCCACATACTCACCTGTCCATAAACTGTAAAACAAAATCTTCAAATTCAGCTGTAGCAGAGCACAGCTCCTTTTCCACCTATAAGGTTCAACATATATAAACTTTATTTTCTCTATAAACTGGGTAGGACATGAATTATGTTTTATGAGAGAACTCAACAATATAACAGATTATAGATTTTTACACACACACACACACAACATAGTATTGAATGCAAAAAGAAACAAAATTGTACAGTGGGTTTTGAATACTTATCTACTTATAAAACTCCAAAAACTAAAAAATGAGAAAAACTCATTTCATATACATAAAAATGAAAACAATATTTAATTACTTTCATCAAATAATCAATATTAAAACTGCTGATGGACAAACAGAAGATTATACATCTATATGTTGAATTCCCCTGTAGTTGGTTGAGGAGATCAGTGTTTTAAATGTTATTTTGTGGTAAACATTTCATTCATTTAACACAAAATGTCATGCTGAATAGTTCAAGCATTAATTTTAAAAAATAATTAAATAGTACTATGACACTAATGGTGCTAAGTACCTAAGATCCCTGTATTAAATTTTATACTAAGTTAATTCAATATTATTTCATCATCAAATAAATTTGTAAGTAGAACTAGCAGTGCCGAGCACTCCTGACTTGGAAGATAATCCTGAAAGGGCCAGATGGGAATTGAGTATGCATCTCTTTAGCACGTGTATATTCTAGATGAATATTTATTATCATAATTCACATTATGCTTTTGAGACTAAACTAACACAATGGAAAACTAAAAGCTCAATTTTGCCAGGGGTCACTCGAGTGAATTTTCTTCTTCTATCTACAAAAGATAGAAAGGGCTTTTGACCTATCTAACATGGTATCATCTGTAATGGGAATGGGAATCTGAAGATCTTCCCTGCCTCTTAATAAACCTAGGGTGGAGTTTGAAGACCCCCCCTCCTTTGAAAGCAAACTCTGCGCCCTAATAGGCTGAATGTAATCACATGGAGCCTATGATGGAGGGAATTTGCTAAAGAGTAGAGCAGAGCCCACAGCAAGCTTCCCTGCTGTGAAGATAAACTCTTTCCCCTAATAGGCTGAATGTAGTCACATGGAGCCTGTGGTGGGAGGAGTTTTGCTGAAAGGAAGCAGAGCCCACAGGAAGCTGGTGGTCAGAGCTAGCCAGATGGTGGGGAAGAGAGGAGGACCTCAGGCAAGGAGTCAGATAGGCTCTTGAGTAGATTGATCTTGTATTGGTTTGTGGGAAGGCTGAAGGATGCTGTGGCTCTCAGTGTTATTATGGCTTCTGAATACCTTTGGTACTATAACGGAACAGGCTTACTGGTTTTGGGATTTGCAATAAATGCTTCAGTTCTATTCTCTATCTGGAAAGTTTGGTATATTTTGTGATCAAACGTCATGTGATACTTATAGTCACGGTCTTTATTGTGATTATGGGCACTGTAAATATTGCATGGCGCTACATCATCTTAGAAGATTTTAAATAAATTTTAATATTTTAGGGAATTTTGTACTGTTGTTTTAACCCTCATTAAAGGTGGAAAACCATGAAAAACAGAAATAAATATTCTCTATATCCTTTTTATAACCAGAAAATAGTCTTACTTCTGTGAGGTCATTTCTTTCTTGAAGTACAGATGAACAATCTACTAAAGGCACCAGAGTGGAAAATGTTGCTATAAACTGGAATGTGATCTGTTGGAAAATACAAATGGTTTTCAACATTTAGCACACAATTCAGATTTAGACTTTAAGTATATTGTAAAAACAAAGGCTGGATTAATACATTATATGTCCAAAAAAATCCTACAAGAATTTTATTTACTGAATTTCATTAGTTATATACATTTTTTACCTTTATCACAATTAACTATGTTTCAGTGTTATTTCCAATAAGTTCACCCTTTTATTAACTATGTCTTTATTTTATCATATGCATTTCCAAACCTCCTAAATTTGTTGTGGTAAGGCTACTACCTGAAGCAATGAGATCATCCAGGCATGGAACAATACTGATGACAGAATTGTGAACAGGGAGAAAGGTAGCATTCTTAGAGAAGGAAGTCTTGCTACCTTGCTGAGGGAATTAGAGAGAACTGTGTTGGTGCAATGATATTTCAAACACAGGCCTTCCAACAATGTCATTTTCTGATTGCAAATTCCAAAGGTGTCACAGAGAAGGTCACGTGACTAGAAGTTGTTAATGCCCAGGACTGAAATCCAGTAGCAAGAGAAAATGCAATATTATGTAATTAACAATGTCTAATACATAATATTCACTGAAATGAACTGAAATTTTGAATTATGAACATGGAAAGCATATTGATTTTTACAATTTTCCTACTGAGGAGAAAGTATACATTACTGTTTGTCCACAGATTTTAAGTTAAGACATCCAATTTCGTAATGTTACCAGCTTTCACATGTAACATACTGTAAAGGACCTTTGAGGAGACATTAAAAGGAATCTGGTGATACTCTCACAACTTAACAAGACAGAAAGTATATATGCTCACCATGCATTTACTAAAGTCATTTGGATCCACGCCAGGCAATGCTCTCATCAACAGAGGTAGCATGTGTGTTGGACCTTCAGGAAACCATTTGCCCCCTGACACTAGACTACGGGCTACTCCAATCACACAACTTAAAGTGGCGGTAAGCTGGTGAGGTTCTGTTAATGTCTCTAGGGCAGGATATGTTCTACAATGTGAAAACAATGACAAGCAGATTAAAAACAATTTTAAACATTCAAGAAGGGAGTTAAATAAAAATCATGGTACAGTTAAATTTTTAAGTATTTTTCAACTTTCAAACCCTTTATTGCCAATGAAGTGTTTTCTTGGTTTAGTTCACTGTTGACAGATTCTGAAAGCTGGTCAAAAGACAAAAATCTTCACCATTATGGGACAGGACCAGAGCTATAAAAACTATGGTAAAATGCACATTATTTTAGTCATAATATTTCATATTCTACTTTTTCCTAAAACTCAAATGTATTTTAATACTTCTGGGTAACATTATATGTGGTGGCCAGATATTACAAGGGAATAAGAAGAGATGGCAAAGATTAGAACACTGATGAGAACTGGAATCAGAAAGGTCTGGTTTCAATTCCCAGGACATTTACAATCAATGTGACCCTGAGCAAATCACCTAACTTGTGCCTTAGCTCCCTCATCTGTAAAATGACAGGCTTAGATTCAATAGCTTTAAGCTCAAAATCTATGATCCTATAAACAGTCACACTACCAACTGCTAAAAGGTGTTCTATTCTTCTAAGTGGAAAAACAAAAAGATGGTATGTTTAATTTTATAATCATTCATATGCTGCTTCAATGATTATAATTCAGAGAGACATCATGCAAAAGATATCGATTTCCCTTGCCTCTGTAACTAAACAAATTGGAGGGGAAAACTAGATACAACTAAGATCTGACATGAAAGATTAATACAGGAAAATACTGTATCACTTTTAAAAAGGACTAGGTTACAAGTTACTCTAAAAAACGTCTACTAAACTACTGGTGAAACATTTTAACAGTGACACATTCTGCTTCACTCAATCCTAAACTGAGTATATAAAAGTGAAAATACTGAAGACTAATGTAAATATGTTCTATTTAAAAGCAAAATATGCTGGATTATATACAATTATTTTCTAATCACTGTATCTGTTTTTTAAAAGGTTTGAGGGCAGAAGGTTCATTATGCTTCAATTGTGACTGATCAATTGCAAAAAAAAAAAAAGTAACACAATATGAAAAACCCCTTGACAGCTCATTCAATTTTGGATCTTCTGGTTCTGGTTCCTTAACAGCAAGGGGAAAGAAGACCCAGAAAGCATTTATGGAATCAATACAGTGTGCTCCCTCCCATTTTCCACAACTCCAAAACCGGAAGGTAGTCAAAGCAAAGAGTACATAGTAATTTTTGTCCTCTTTTATCTGCTCCTCTCTTCAGTTTAAAAGCAAGAAAAAGCAGACACTCAAAACTCAAGCATACAAAGCTAACGCATGGATGAGTGGGATACTACCTACCAGACTCTTGATTATTTTGAACGGTAAACAGAAGCCCAAAGAATCAAAAATAACATTTAAAAACCTTTTCTGTCTATATCATAATTTTCCTTTTAGAACTAAGTATTTTTTATATACAAAATAAAACTGATTTGCATTCTGCATCTTCTCATGAAGCACACAAAATATTGCATAAAGAACACTGAATGAGGATTCAGGGACTGAGGTTATAGTTTCAGCTGTGCAACAAGGCAGTAGGATCCTATATACTTTACTTCACTTAATCTGCCTGGTCTTCAATTTCCTCTGGAAAATGAGTCTTGTACTTAATCATCTCTATAGTTCCTCTGAGTTATTTTTTAAAAAAAGTCTCCTTTTGACAAAGGCGCTGGAAAGAAATCTTAAAAGTGAAAAGTAGACAGCCAAAATAAAGCAGCAAAGCTAATGGCTTGATTTGTTCTCTTTTCTTCTTGTATCAACGAGTGATTTCAGTAACATAGGAAGCTCCCAATATGGATGCTCCTTCCACTGAAATAGAATGGTAACTCATCTATAATCCAGACTGAGAAGCCTGGAGCCCTGAGAAATTAACTATCTTGTCAAAGGCTGATCAGCTTATAGCAAGTGTGTGTCAGAGAAAAGAAGTGAAGCTAAATCACCTTGACCACATTAGGTAAAACAAATAATGGGAAATAAATTCCCAAATACTCAAGAATTTGGAAGAAGTGAGGAAAGGTATTAAAACTCTATGGTGGCTTATTCACATTAGGCAAAATGGCTAGTTATTTACATGACTGTTTAAAATACAGAAATTGCAGGGATGCCTATCAATTGGGGAATAGCTAACTATTATATATTTAAAAGGAATAGCAAGCGGAACACTTTCCTATGCAATCATCTTTTTATTTTGTTATACTATGTTATAAAAATGCTTGCTTTATTCCATAAATTAAAAATAAAATAAATAAAAATTCTAAAAATATACAGCGTTATTCTGATATTTCAAGGTGGGTATGGTGGCAGAACCTACAAAGACTTAAAATATAAGGCCCAAAGATGAACTCTGTTCCTAAGGATCAGCCCAGCTAAGCGTGGAGAGTGTGCTTCATTAGTGAAAGACTGACTATCAGGTAATTAATTTTTTGGACATGGCAACTCTTTTCAGTGATCTTATCTACTTTTGTTGATCAAACTACCATCCTTCTATGCAAATCACTACCTAATCTGTCTTCAATTGCCTGCTGGACATGTACCCCAGGATGTACCCTTGGGGATCTCCAACTCAACATATTCAAAAGCGAACTCATTATCTTTCTCTCAAACCTACCTGTCCTCAAAATCTCATACTTCCATCAAGAGTACTATCATTTTTCTAATCCTCTAGGTCATCTGAGTCTACTTCCAATTCATGTTATAATCTCAACTGTCCCTTGCCACAGCAAAGCAATCCTCACTCCAGTGGTTTCTCCAAGTCTTTCTATCCCTCCTCAAATCTTCCATGACTCCCTCTCCTCTTCATCTCCACCTCTCTAAGCTGAGAGCCTTGCCTTCCTTTTATCCTCTGCTCAACTCACATCATTCAGATACCTTCTCTCACAATCTCCTCCTTTACACCTTTCTCACATAGTCCAGTCAAACTTTTCTACACGTATAAGTGATCCTATTCTATTCCATCTTCTCCAGAAGACTGTCCCTTCTATTACCTCAATTCCTTTACTAATCTCTAATTATCTCACTGGCTACTTTCCTACTGCCTAGAAAAATGGCCATGTCTTCCTCATCCTCCAAAAACCCTCACTTGGACAACCCATCCCTGCTAACACGTTAGCTAACATTCCATATTCTTCTCCTCTGTATGCCTAAACTTCTTCAGAAGGTATAATGACAATGGGAATTTGAAGATCTTCCCTGCCCCTTAATAAGCCTAAGGGAATTTGAAGACCTTCCCTGCTTTGAAAATATATTCTGTTCCTTAATAGGTTCAATGTAATCACATGGAGCCTGTGGTGGGAAGAGTTTGCTGAAGAGTGGAACAGAGCCCACAGGATGCTGGGAGTCAGAGCAGCTAGATACGGTTGGGAGGAGAGGGCGCATCTGAAGGAGACACTTAGGCTAATGAATAAAAGTTGGTATTTGCAACTGCTGTGAAAGCCAGGCTTGTACTGGTTTGTGGGAAGGCTAAAGGATGCTGTGGCTCTCTGTGCTGCTGTGGCTTATTAACTTCTTCGCTACTATGATGGAATCAGCTTACTGGCTTTGGGATTCAGTTTTCTGGTGTCTGAACAAATGTTGTTTCTGTCTTCTATATCGAGAGTCTGTTATATTTTGCAATTGAGCACTATGCAGGTATGTATCTACAGTGACCTTTGGCATTGTGAATACTGCATTGGCGCTACAGAGGACCATCTACAATTAATATCTCTATTTCCTTTCTTCCCACTGTTCTTAACTCTCTACACTCTTATTTTTTGTCCTCATTACTCAAATGAAACAGCTCTCTAAAGCAGCCAATAATCTCTTTTTAAACTGACAAATATAATGACCTTTTTTCAATGCTCATCCTTCTTAACCTCTCTGCAGTCACTGATGTGACGGATCATTCTCTTTTCCTTTATGTTTCTTCTCTCTAGGTTCTCATGACACTACTTTCTCTTGCTTCTCCTGACTGTCTAATCACTCTTCAGTCTTCTTTACTGAATCTTTATTCAGTTCGTATGCACTAATCACAGGTGTCCCCATGGCTCTGCCCTGGGTCCTCTTCTCCCTATATACTATTTCACTTGCTAATCTCATTATCTCCCATGGAGTGAATTATCATCTCTATGTTGATGATTCTCAGATTTCTTTAGTCCTGTAACTCCAATACCTAGTAAACATTTCATATTGAACTCAAGCAGACATCTTAAAATCAATATATCTGAAATTGAATTCATTACTGTTCATCCCAAGTCTTATCCCCTCTTTCTAAACTTTCCTATTACTGTTGTCACCCAGATTCACAACACAGGGCTCATCCTTGATGCCTCACTCTTTCACACGACCCCATTTCCAATCTATTGCCAAGTCCTGTTGATTCTATACCACCTTCACAATTTCTTTTGAATGATATCCCCTTAAATAGCTTTCTACTTGGTGTCCTTGCTTCAAGTCACTACCCACTCCCCTCTATATTCTACTCAGTTATTAAATATATCTTCCTAAAGTGAAGGTCTTCCAATATTATCCCTTCCTTTCCCATTTAATAAACCCCAGTGACTCTCAGTTCAAATATAAAATCATCTATTTGGTATTTAAATTCCTTCACAACCTGGCCCTACTCCTACCTTTCCAGGTTCTCATACCTTAATTCCTTCTACCATGTACTCTGCCCATATACAAATGACAATGGCCTCCTAACTATTCCTCATTCCTGATCCTCTTTCTCTAGACTCCAGGTATTTTCACTGGTTGCCTTCCATGCCTTAAATCCTCTTCCTCCTCTTCTCTGCCTTCTTGTTTCACTAGCTTAAAGACCTGGCTAAAATCTCACGATCTGAAGAAGCACTTCCCAATTCACCTAAATGACTTCCTCTCATTGGCTAATACTCTCTAACTTATCCTGTACATATCTCGTTTCTATACAGGTGGTTACATGTTGCCTTTCCTCTAGAACATAAACTCCTTAAGAGCAGGAACTGATTCCCCCCCTCCTTTCTTTGTATCTTCAGTGCTTAGCACAATACCTGGCACATAGTAGATACTTTAAAAAAGCTTACTTATCAGACTAAGTTCTAAGCCTCATTTTACATGACAGGAACATGCACAGATAGTAGAAACAAAAAGAAATATTGAAGGTTACATAGCATTGGCCAAAACTATAAATACCAAGTTTTTCAAGGTACCCCACAGTTCAAGAAGTTCAGTATCAATAATGTGCATGCATTATGATGTTCACTGTCATAGTTTTGATACTGATTGTCTCTTATTCAGTTATAATTTTGCTGTAAAAATGAGCAATTCTTGATTGTCCATGGGAGGAAAAATATTTTTTATCTCCAGAATATGTGAAAATCATATTTTAATAATTCACTTCAACACTCTTCCCATCTAATTTTCAAAACCAAACTTCTTTTAAAGACCAGAAGTTATACTATATGTTTTGGGTCCTCCTCTCCTACCAAACCTTAGGTGAACAGTCAAGAGTCAAAAGGCAGGCTTGCATGAAAAAGAAAAACCAGAAAGGGTATTAGATACTCAGCATCACAATAAGCATGCCTTGATCACTGTTTGAACAAAAACAATTCTTTAATATCAACTTACCTTTCAAGTACAGGTGGAATTACTAACTCTGGTCGCATGAGTGCAAGATTCTGTAGAGCTTGAGCTGCCTCTAGGCTGCCCGTCTTGCTGAACATAGCCAAAAGAACAGGCTGAATAATGCATTGTACAAAGTCTGTAACATCTTGATCTGTAAGCTTATGGCTATCAGGCACAGGAGTTAGCCAAGAAGCCTTCTTGTATCGTTCACGATGTAATCGTCTAACAACACTGTTTGGCAATCTCTGGAGTAGCTTCATTAACTTGTTCTGGGGATACATAAACAAAAAACATTGGTAGGCTCTATTTACTGCTGTATTATGGAAAGGGAAATTTTCCCCTCTGCAAAAAAAAGTGCTATAAGGTCGTTGTTTTTTTACATTACCAAATTCTATGATGAAACAGACAGAACACATCTAGGTATTTTTCAAAACAACTTTGCAAAATACTTTTAATTATGTGATTCCTAAAATTTGCTTTAACCTTAGTTTTATGATTTAGAGATGCTCTATGTGATCAATTTACCTCAACATCTAATTTTCAGAGTTGATAATGAACAAATAAGAAAATCTATGCCTTTAAACTATTTTAGGCTGTTAACATTTTTAAAATTTTTCATGGCAATATTTTCTCAGCAATTTATTTATTTCTACATTAAGTACTATTTACAGCAATCTACTTTGTACTTAATCATTTACATCAACAAAATGTTAATATAAAATAGAAAAACTCTGTTTCAGATAACACTAGTTAAATGAAAAAATATTTTCAAAAATAGCTGAATCCAACTGTTGGGGAAAAAAAAAGAAGCAAAGCAAAAGACACTAAATTCCTGTTGAGTTCTTTAACTATCTAAACATCAATGTTAAAGATCCTTACCAGCCAGCGACCATTATTTGAAGGATGGTAAAAAGATGCAATGCTGTTAAAAAGACCAGTCAGGTGCTTCTGTACTAATTTACTTGGTCCACCCTATACGAAAGAACAAATTCAACATTAATGCTTACATTAGAAAATACACACACACACACACAAAATGAAGAGGTAATTCCAAGCTTAACAGACCCAATATTTAACTCAGCTCATCCTGACAGAAGTTATTTACTCTATGTGCAAATAATGTCATGACAATGACTACATAAAAATCAATTATCAGTTAAGATGTTCTATTTGACCAAGAAGCAAGAATTTATCTTCAGATCTGTGGCATTTACTTTTCATTGCATGGCAGGAAAATAATTCTGACACTAAGATTGGTATGTTAAATAATCAGGTATTATTAAGACTGATCCATGGAAGTTTGACAGTATTAATTTTTTTAATTTGAAGAAAATATTAAAACATGAGTTAATTATTTTTACTACTAAATGTTTTAGTAGTATGTAACCTCCAAACATAAGCTATCAAAGCCTATTTTAATTATGTATGAAAAAGACTTCAAATTATGTGAGGCACTTTAAAGAGAAAGTGCTAGCCTATGAGACACATGGAAATTAAAATGCTGACTTGCTTATCACGGGTTGAATACTACCATCATAAAGTACTACAGAGTGGCTAGGTGGCGCAGTGAATAGAGCACCGGCCCTGGAGTCAGGAGGACCTGAGTTTAAATCTGGCCTCAGACACTTAACACGAAACTAGCTGTGTGACCTTAGGCAAGTTACTTAACCCCAATTGCCCTGCCTTTCCCTTCCAAAAAAAAGAAAAAAAAGGAAAAAAAAAAAAAGAAAAGATAAAGTACTACAATATGGTCACAAAACATGGCATTTTTCATTTGCTTCTCCAATTTCAAGAAGCATCACACCCCTAAGCCAGTATGTGTCATGTTATATCAGAAACTATTGTGCTTTGAGATTCACTTCATTTTTCCTAATCTAACATTCTCATCCCGTGCAGGGGAGCATCAAAAAATGATTAAATAACAATAATGGCAAAGTCTGGAAATTAAAATGCTGAAAAGGTTTATTTAATTAGTATGACTGATTTTAGGTTATACTTTTTTCCATTTTTACTACAGTATGAAGCTATCCAAAAGAACATACAGCTTCTGCTATTTTGGTGTATTACATTGTAATTAATAATATTAGGGGAAGTAGTGACTGCTACTTAATTATCTTCCAAAATGTAATGAAATAAGTCCAATTTGTATGTTTTAGGATACAGTGAATAAAATACAGGATGCTCCAAAAGTCTTAGTGCACTTTTAAGCTTTAATTTTTAGTTAAATAAGTATATTTTAAATGGCTTAATTTTTACTGAATACAAGAAAAACAGGAGATTTCCATTCTATTTATAATCACAGAACACCAGTGCTATTATATTATTGAGATAATTTATAATCTTTAATATAACCTCACTTTACATATTTGGAAACTGAGTCTCAAAGAGGTTAAGTTCTCATAGCTGTCAGCTATTTTGGTACAGAGGTAAGATTTGAATCTAAGTGTCTTGATTCCCAATCCAAGGTTTTTAGAATGGCAATTTTAAAAAGGGGGGGGGGGGAGGAAGCAAAAATAAACAAAAGAACAAAAAACAAAAGCCTGACAGATTTTTAGTGTACTTTAACCACCCAATTTAAGTCCAGTGGCTGAATTTTAGAACGACTGTACTGATACTCCATAAAAATAGATCATAGACATGGAAATGAGGTTTTCAATATAATGTCAAGGGAAGGATAAAACAGGCTGTGAATAACATATACAAGATGACAACATGGATATTTATATTTGAAAGTTTATGTGAAAGATGAAAAACAGGGTAATTTTGTAGGGGGAAGGAGGCAGAAGACCAGGAAAAACTTCATATACAACGGTAGTGCTTATATTGAGTTTTAAAGAAAGCTAGGGTTTCTCTGAGGAGGCAAGGAAGGAAAGCATTCCAAACATGGGGTATTAACCAAGGTAATGTCACAGGAAATGGAATGTGATGTGTGAGAACAGTAAGAAGGCCAGTCCGGCTAGACCATGGCATGCAGAAAGGTGATTAATGTATCATAAGGTTAAAAGTAGGTTGTGAAGGGCTTTAAATGCCAAACAGTTTATATTTGATGTTAGAGAAATATGAAGGGACTGGAATTTATTAAACCAGGGTATAAAATAGTCAGACCTATGCTTTAGGAAAACCATTTTGGCAGCTGTGTAGAGGACAGATCAGAAAGGAAAGAGATTTGAGGCAAAGAGACTAATTAGAAAGTTATTTATAGTTTAAGAGAGAGATGATAAGGGCCTAAACTAGGATGGTAGCTATGTGAGGAGAGGAGAGAACAGATGTAAAAGATGTCATCAACCCATAAACGAAGGGTGGGTTTGGGGAAAATACAAGTTCTACTTTAACAGATAGGTTAATTTTGAGATGTCCAGAAAAGGATAGCTACTTGAAGTGCCCAATAGTAGTTGGGTATGTGGGACTGAAAGTTTGGGACAGAAGCAGTAAGAACTGAATACACTGATCCAAAATCTACTTTCCCTCCAGGGTCAACTCATAAAAATAATCCATTAAACCTTTGTCAGTTTGTTTTCTTAATTTATGAATTCTGACCAAATCAAATTAATTATAGGATAAAAAAAGTATTAGATTAGTAACAGAAGCCCTGGGTTCTAGTTTTACTGCTATCTACAGTCATCTTGTGATGTCACTTCTCTGGGCTTGATTTTCATCAATTGTAAAATTAGAAACCTGAACGAAATGCCTAAGGTGGCTTCCAGCTTTAACAGCATAAGCTTCTATTTCTTCAATCAACAAATCACCAAGTATTACAGTAAGTACAACTATGAACTAAGTTTCCTATTCTACCTAAATGCGACTCTGAAAGTCTGGCATTACTACCGAGGCTCAAATTAAGACACTGAAACTGGTTTAACATACTTATAGAATTTCTGTATTAGTATCACACATTTTAGCTGAACTTCTTAAAATAGGAAACAATACAAACCATCATGGCGGTGATCCATACTACTGCATGCCCTATATCATAAGCATTTGTTAAGAATCTTGGAACTAAAACTTGATTGCTTCCCACTGGGAGATTTAAACTTCTGAGAACCCTTGTAAATATCTGTTTGAGAGAGAAGGGGCAGGGGAAGGGAGAGAATAGTAAATATTTGTTCATCTTAAAAACTAAAATAAGGTAAATCTCTGTGGATTAAAATTTCATTACTATTTCCTCTAGCAACAGGGAAAAACAGTTGGTCTTTATTGGGGAAAGTGATCACTTAATGCTTTATGTAATGAAATAGCATTTTGGCATTGAGCATATGAACCAAATCGTAACAATAAATTCACTCAGAGGAAATTTTCAGTATTAAAATAGGTTTTTGTCGAAATAAACATGTATCCATTGTTCACAGTGCCATAGCACACTTATACAAAGTAGCCAAAACACCTTGATTCAATCATTTATTGCTCTCCTTCCTCAATACCGCTGAAATAAGTTACTCTGGAGAATCTCCTCACAAACTGATACTGAAAAGAGGCAATGGTGCCAACCAAAATTTAATTACTTGCTCAGCCTATGATGTTAGCTACCCTCTTCTTCAAGCTTGGTGTTCGCTACCTCATTCTTTCTGCTTCAAGAAGCAACCACATCTTTTGGATGAGGACATCTTTTCTAGTAGCTAAGCTTAAGTAGAGAAAGAAGAATTCAAATCTACTTCTAGTGGGAAGTAAAAGAAGGATTATCATCCAAATAAAAACCAAGCATTTTCCCCATCTCCCAATTCACTAAGAAATCTGACTTTGAAGGAAAAAAAATACAACATGATCTTATATATGAATAATACATTGGACTTGGGGAGGAAGGTAAGGTAACAGAATCTCCCTGCAGAATACCTCTCTCTAAACCAGCCTCCTCAGTCCCTAAAGTACCTCCACAGGTAAATCAAGATTCATACATGGCCTCAGAAGACTATGACCACTTTGGGAAGAGTGAATAAATAACCCATCCCTGCAAAGCAACTAATTATTTTTACAAATCATAGGCAAGTAGGTTTCATAAGTGTTACAAATATCAGTGTTATATAAGTTGTAAAGGAAGACTGTATAAAGTAGAAATTATCGCAAATACATGAAGTGGTCATTTTATAACCAGATTTTCTTACCTTTGGTACATATGGATCCCAGTCTATGTACCCTATATTATCTGTGGCCAGACGAGCAAAGAGATTTACTAGTTGCTGAAAGTAAATGAAAAGAGACATAGCTCAATAATAAACATATTCTGTGTACATCTGTGTATTTAAGATTTGAAAGAATTATGTAAATAACAAAACAGAATTTTGTAATTATATAACCAAAATTGGCCCCAGAGTAGAGAAAATGCACCTCCCTCCCTTCACAGTAGAGAGGAGGGATAGTGATATGGAAAGTTGCATATAATGTCAGAAAAAGCTGATGTGCTAATTTTGCTAAATTGCTTTTTCCCCCTCTATCTTTTAAAATAGTTTTTATAATGGATGGTTCTCCAAGGAGGGCATGAAGGAGTATATAGTCAGAAACTCATGTGACAGAACATCAGAAGGTATCAATAAAAATTACTTCTATGAAAGAAAAAAAACCTACTTTATTCTAATTTGTCACCACCCCCTTTCTACATCTAATTAGTCTCTTCAACAATGATTAATTGTAATGATGACTTATTTTCATAGTTGTTATAGGCCGTAGTGCACCAAAACTAAATTTATAAATTTAAACACAAACTGAAATCCTAAATTTACCTTTTTACTACAAACATTTCTTTTTAAAACTAATTGTACTTTTAATTTTAGACATATAAATGCTTCTAAAATCACTACTCTGAAGACAAACAGAAACTGAATTGTCACTAAATTTAATTCAACAAGTATTCATTAATTATGTGGCTAATGTGGACACAAAAAGTCGATGACAGTCCCTGTTCCCATATATGTTCTAATATTAATTCTATGCTGATTACCAGTTGGCAACAAAAAAAAAACCAAATCAAGGTTATTTCACTGATTTAGAGAAAAGAGGAGAAAAAAATAAAGATTTATCATGACATGGCTGATATCCAATTCTAAGAAATGAATTTATTCCGATTTATTGTTACTGGAATGGAAAATGGATGGAAAAATGAGAACTTACCCCCTCCCACTGTGGGAGATTCTGCACTGAAACCCAAAGGCCAATTAACTCATCAAACCAAAGCCTGCAAAAGAAAACATTGTCATAAATATCAAAGTAATTTTTAGTCAGGTTATCTGAATTTTTTTAAAAAAAGTTACATGAACACAGAGGCACAAGGAGAATATCCTACATAATCCTGAAAATCCACAAAGCTACTCAAGTGGTTGGGACCACTGCTTAGGATTTCCCGCCCTTCTGTTCTTCCATCAAAAAAAGACCGGGATATTAGTATGTTTTCCTCTAAAACCCCATTATCTCCTAAGCAGTGGTGGAGAGTGTACAAAGGAAGGAGTGAGTGGGGAATGAAACACGAAATGAAAGAGGTCTTTCAATCTTACGTCTGAAGCATTACTATCTGCGGAGTACAAATCTTATTTAATAGTGAGAGCAGGTGCCTACCTGCTATACTGTTAGCATCCAAATAACAATCTATTTTATTAAAGGCTTTTATCAATTCATTATCTTTGGGAATTAGTAGTATGCTAATTTTGTTTTACTCAGGAATTTATTTTTTTTTTACTTCCTCAATAACAAAATTACTAAATGTCCATTGATACTTTTCTCTTATTTAAATGGTTTTAAATATCATTCTGCTTAAATTTCTGTATAATTGAGCAATGAACTTTTTTTATTTATCTAATTTTTTTTTTTAGTAATTTGGAAGAATAGCATCATGGATTTTGACATTCTAGTTTTCCATCCTCATAGACATACTCACTTAAAACCTTTATGATGAAGTTCTGGAGGAAGAGAGGTAGGAAGAAATATTTCAAAATAAGTGATAGCCTTCTGCATTGTAACATCAAAAGGACACATTAAAGGCCGCCATTCTTCCAACATCTCTGCTGTAGCATCCTCAGGAAAGTACCTAACAAAGCAGGAAAATTTTACCTGTTTTATACTTACATGTATAAGTTTCAGCTTTTGGAGTAAAGTGTGAAGGTACTTCTCTGAACATGGAACAAAAATGTTACCATATAACAGAATCTGGGAAGCTAATAAATGTGTTAATCGTTAAAATCATGTCTTGTGAAATTTACCTGAACAGTAATAGCAATCTTGGAAATTTTGCTAATATCCCCATTTAACTGTCAAAATTTTAATGATAAGCTTAAGTTGCAAAACAAAAATAACACCACAAATTTAAAACTAAATTTTAAGGTTAGCCTGTGAGAAAAAAATTTCATAGAAGTATACACTTAGCAAATCCATCTACTCTACTTCTTGATTAATTCCATAAAGGTTGAACCCTACTGAATGAAATTCACAAATTCTATGCAGAAATTCATTATTTAGCTACTATATTTGAAAAGTTCATTTATCACTGTATTTTCCAGTAACATTAAGATCTTCTATTACAAAATCCAAGTGAGAGAAATCTGTATCTCTATTAGTGAAGAAATGGGCAGTGTTCTGAGGTAATGAAAACTGACAAAGTTAAATTATGACCTACAGACACGTAAAGGGGAAGGAGGAAAGACTCCTTGTATGAAACATATGTTCAAAAATTACCCAACTTTGGTTCAAAATAGTAACAAAGCTATAGTAATAACTAAGAAAATCTTGATTTTGGTACTATTCAAGGAAGAAAAGCTGGGGAGCCATCCCAGACATACATCTGGGCTATTTAAATACTACCTACTTATGATTAAGATTTAAATGACTCTGATCCATTACATAAAATTGAACCTTAATTTTATAAATGGAAAACGTTTTAGCTAGCTGATGGAATTTCTTTGTTGTGCTTATTTTGGATTTCATTAGCAGAATCCAATACAATATTTGAAGTTACTTTCAATATTAGAACAAATACATTCACAATTTTTTAAGCATGAACAACAGAAGAGAACTAACAATCCATAGCCATTAGGAAATAATTCTACTTAAACTACACTATCCATGGAAATAATGAATTGCTATAAATTTTTGGTTTTATGCAATATAAACAATTTTCAGGGAGGTTTCCTTTTTTTCCACTTAGACCAACAGGCTCTCATTTATCTCTGAAATCACTTCTGCAATCACAATTATCCAACAGAAATAATGAGTTTAGACCCTACAGAGTTTGGCATAATCTTTAAGTACAAAAATCAGCGTATTTAAGAAACACAGGTTATGTGTGATATATAAGCACAGGTCTGAATTTTCACCAATTTAGAGATCATTGATATGAGAACTGTACTGGGTTTTTACAAGAGTAATAAATTTTATCAAACTAAAGGCAACTGAATTTTAGGATGCTAAATCATAATTTAAATTATATAACACACTTCAAAACAAAGACTGTAACACATCTACATTTCATCAGCTACTTCACAGGAATTCCATTTTAATGAGCTTGATGGGAATTTAAAAACTGCTATGTTATAGCCAAATCTTGTTACAGGAAAATTCTATTATGATAGCACATAGAAATATATGCTTCTTATATATTAAGAGGAATAAAAAAGACTATTCTAAAGCAGTACTTCTAGACATCGAACTTGAAAAGTATTTTAAATAAAACTTAAACAATTTTTCAAAATGCTATTTGATTTTGGTTTTGTTATTTGGGCAGGGATGTGGTCAAGAATGCTTCTTGACTACTCGAGGCTATAAAATAATAAGGCATCTATCAGTTAATGGTGCAGCTGTCAGAGCTCACTGCCTAACAAGTAGCCCAGAACATAATCAATTGTTTTTTTATCTATGTATCATTTGGTTGATTTAAGTTTTATATAATTCACATTTTATTTTGTCTCTACCCTCAGCTTACCTAATCCAGTACAACTCTATCTATATACATTCATCTCTTACTTCACAGGAACAAGTGTATGAAAAGGTTATCTCTTCTTTAATTTCTAAGTCTTCAACAAAACCTTCCCTAATTATTCTCATCCCCTCCCCTCATGTTTTTTGCTTTCTCTTAATTTCTATTATATCTATATTGTGAATTATACTAGTGTACTTGATTACATACAGGGTTTATTGCTTCCTAATTGTTTTATGACATCACTCTTAATAGGATCATAAGCTCTTTAAGGGCAAAGACCAATTCAAAGGCTTTTAAAATAATGCACACACAGCTCCTATCAAATTGGTGAGCACACTGGCCCTAACCAATCAACTGAACATATGGTAAATGCTATACAGACACTTAAGGTTCACCAGATACACATAATTTTCATTCAACAGAACTCATTGAATCCATGCCAGCAAAACATTTTCAGAATGGGTCACTAGTAAAGACATGGAAATCGTTCTATTATTTGGAACTAGATGTTATGATATTTAAATTGAATTCTATCTATTTTAGCTTTATGCTTTTTAATGCTATAAGCAAATGGTATTTTTCACGTTAGGAAAAATAAAATTTAAAATAAGGAATATTTGCAACCAGACATTCCATAGGGAGGAAGTATAATGGAAGAAATTGACCCAACTCACCAACTGTTCTTCATCACCCACGTTTTTAGCATGATACTATAGTTCTCTGTATGGAAAATGTATGTGATCTAAATGTCAAAGAAATAAGAACTACACTATACTGAAATATCTGGGGTTAAATTATGTAACATGACGTGCCTCTATAATTTAAATGTATAGCTAGTAGTAGCAAGTCAATTAAGTGAAGTATTTATAGGTGTATATTTTACTTTGAGGAACAACAGCACACAATGGCTATGCCTACCCAATGCCAAACACCAAAATGAAAACTGAAAAATTTTGCAAAAATATGAATGTTTTGCCCTTAAACATCCAGCCATTAAACATTAATACCTACTGTAGTATTCAATAAATACTTGTTGAATATAGCTATGTTACTGGATTTTCTGATTTTTATTTGGGATGTTTACCGAAATGTAGACACTGGTGCGTCCTAGGTAAACTATTGACATTTAAATATAGTCCATTTTATTGAAAAAATTTTATTTACTGATTAGGTAAATGAATGAGAATTCAATAAATTTGTTCTGCCTAGCAAACTATTTGTATCTCTTCAGGAACTACTTCACTGACTCTTCAAAATAGCTATTAAAGGGGGAAAAACACTAAACAGATACACTAAAGCAGCTAGACTTTAAAAACACTAAAGTAAGAAAGTTACTTACGGTCGGCAGCTTTTCACGAGTGTTTTTAGAACATTTTCTACAGAACTGGAGGGGAAAAGTCATTGGATCAATTAGATTAGTGTATTGTAAGAACATATAATTAATTCAGTCAACAAATGGTTGTGTTTTAAATCTATGATGCAATTAAACACCATCTGTATACATGCAAAAACTAATCCTTTACGCATTTTAGGCATAATCATAAAAACTAAAATTTAATTCTTAAATCTACTTTTTTCTTCTCCCTGATAATACATTCAGGGAATAACTAATCCAGTTGGCAAAGAAAAATTACTTTCACTCTTTACTAACTATAACAATCTTCATAGCTAAACACTGTATATGGCATACATACACCAACACAGTCCATCAAGTATATAACAGTTTTAATTTCAAAACCTAATTCTTAGTTTTCAGTGAAGTCTCTACACAGATAAGAAATTACAAACATATCAAAATCTGTTGTGCATGCATTCATGTCTATTGCCAGAAAAGGAATGTTTTTTTCAGTAATCTAGAAGTTAATTTTTCAAGTCTCTTTGTTACTTGTTGACAATGATATATTTTTATCAAGAAGAATATCTATTTATTTAGGTAATTTAGTCTGGAGGGCTTAACCAATGCTCTAAATAAAAAAAATAGTAATTAATATATCCACCTATCAGGTAGAGATCTGAATATAATTTTTTTAAACCTGCAACCAACGTTGTTTTACTTTTTAAGTCACAGCATCCTTTCATGAAATATATATTACCATTACCAGAATGGCAGATTTTCATTTGTAATATGATTATTGTAGCTGACACTAAAGAGATAAAGTATACCCCATTAATAACAAAATATGGAAGGAATAATAAGTAGAATCTAACTTATGTCTAAAGGGGTAGTGAAGGACCTGAAATCTTACAGATGCTATGTCACTTGTAGTACAAGACAGATATATAATTTTCTATATATATCTATATGTGTGTATATGTATATACATATATAAGCATAACATACAGACACAAAATAAATATTCTCCTAATTTCTATTATTTATTTTAAATTAGGGAAGTTTTTTCAGTTAACTTCCCCAGTGAAAACTTGAAGTTCTTACAGAAGTCTGTATTAAATTATATCCAATACACAAGTGACATGAAAAATTAAGAACAATTTTGAAATATCCAAATGATGACAAAATAACAAATAAAATTAAGCAGATAAATAAATAAATCACAAGAGATGTGAAACTTTGATTTCCACTACTTGAGGAGAAAATTTTCTTCAAAACTAAAAGTATTATAAGATTCAACAAACTCTTAAGAAAACCTGGATACATCTCTGATAAAATTAGGTTCTAAAAAAGAGAAGAAGGCCATGGCCAGAGAACCATCATGGAACACTTAGCATAAAACTTTTGATTGATTTTGCTTCTGACAAAAGGCTAAAAATTTAGAAAGGCAGTAAAAATGGTGAGGAATAGTTTAGTTTATGGGTCCCTAAGACTATCTGTTTGCCTTGGTAGACAGCCAAACTTTTCAATTAGATTTAAAATACCTGAGGGCAAAGGATACTAAGGTTTACCTTTTTAGAACCCTTAAAATTGCCTAATGTCATGCTGGGTACAGAGCGGACATACTTTTGTCAACCAACACAAGTCAAAGGTAGTGAATTTAATCAAGATTGTTAGTTCTTCTCTTAGTTTATAACATAAAACTAAATTTGGAAATTACCTAGAGAACTAATAAGATTTCATTATAGAGGAAAGAAGAGAATCATCCAGGTTCCTAGTCAAATAAAATATTATGAGACACTTTTTAAAAATTCTAGAATGGTAAACTGAGGGAATAAATGGATAACACTTAATCAACAGGTCATAACATAACACAATGTACAAAGTATTTTTAAAATTATTTTTTCAAATTGATTTCACTCCTTTTAGGTAAACAAATGATATTTAAAAGTGGTTTAGATGCCATACAGCTAACCTGCTGTTTCCATTACAGTAATTTTGATACTGCACCAGCAGGCTTTTTATATGCTTTCATGCCACTGAACACAAGATTGATAAATAATTCTAAAAAAGGCAGTCACTGGATGCTGCATGGTTTTTCTAATAATCTGGTTCTCTCTGCCCCATTTAAGAAAGGATGGCAGCTTACTAGTACTTGGTGACTGCCAACACAACAGAAGAGAGTGAGATATGTGTGAATGTGATTAATTTCCTCCAAATAAAGCCAATTTACAAACCCATCCTTACATAAAATGTCTGTATCATTGGATTTAGGTTCTTTATCCAGAAAAGGGTACAGTCTCTCTAACCTGTGATATCTGTATATTGACCTTTTGTGATTCTTGTAATCTCTCAAGATGGAGGTAACAATGTTTCTGTTTAAAAATAAAATAAAAGGTTAAGACTAGATGCTACTGTTTATATTTCACTAATTTTTAAAGGAAGTGAAATATATCACAATATGGTTTTCCAAGAGTTGGAAATTTTATTTTATGACAATGAAGACATAATTCTAATCTCTATTCTTTTGATGATGATGATGGCATTACTATTCAAAAGGATCTAAGCAGCAACTGGGAAAATAAAGCTTTATTGATGGGTTCACCCACATCATATTTTCTCTCACAAAAGTTATGCTAAAATTAAAAGAAAATGTAATCCCCTTCAAGCAATGCTTTGCAAGTAAATATGGTACTATTATGAATTCCTTTAGGAAGTCATCAAACTTATTGCCATATCTCCAACGGATGAGTGACCACAAGGACACTCCCTTCTTTCAGGAGCAGGCTTTATGGAAGTGGGCTTAACCAGACTTGAAGGTTTCTGCTTCCTGAGACATCTACCTTCTAAGCCAATGAAACAAAGTTGACTTTCTAAGCTCAAGTGTAGAATTTGATGGATATGCCACCATTACAAATAACATTCAAATCTCAAACAGACCTTGAACATGCCCAGAGTAGCTTTTGGTTTCACTGACAATTCTGCACTTGGAACTTTGCTTATGAGAAAGTAAATGCATATAAGGTAATATTAGAAAGTCTAGTTTTGCTACAATCTATTCATATTTCCCTTAATTCTCTTATGACTTAACATAGTTACTACTCACACAATCTTCTCCATCAAGCAATTTCCAAACACTTCCTTTTGAAGAAGCGTTCACTTTGACATGCTTTTTCTAAACCTAAATGGACACCAAGTCCTACCAAAAGTTAATTAGTCAAACATTATCCATTTTACATTTATACCTTCAAATTCTGATATTTGTCAGTTTAATTAGCAGATAGCCATTTTCCAACTGCCACTTCACACAAAATATTGTTCTAAATAATTCCACTATTAGAAAGGTTTAAATACAGTGCGACATTCTCATCAACAGTGGTGTAATGTTAACATTGGTTTTTCATTACAATTATTTACAGGAAAAAAAGTTATACCTGTGTGACAAGTGTTACAATATAACCAACCAAACATGCAAAAGAAATATAGTAATAATCCTTACCACCTATGTAAAACATTAAGGACAATTGTTTTAGGTGAAGACAAGCCTGGTCGACTTGAACTGAATATGAAAAAAGAAATATGTACAGAAAAACTTTAATGAAGTCTTATTTTTTTTTAAAGACTGTAATTGCAGCAATGACAATTTATGAAGGAAATATTTACATCATCTTCGCAACAATCAAATCCTTAGTTTTTAATCTCCAAATAAATATACAAAAATGAAAATACAATGTTCCCAAAACACCATGTGAGAACTAATCGCACTGCCTATCAACTAAATAGTTCTGCACTCTATTTTCAATTGTGGTTATAATGCAAGGACTAGTAGACTTAACAGTTGAAGAACCTAGGTTCAAAACCTAGCTCTACTGATCTGAGCATTTGTTTCTTTATCTATAAGGACACAGAGCCAGGTAATTTCTCTAAGGTCCCTTCCAGCTGTAAATCCTATGAAATTAACACAGAACCATTAAAGAAAATGTTTCATTTCATTAGCCTAAAATTGTGCAGTTATGAGAAATCCTGACTGCATTTCTGGCAATAGCTGAAGTTAAAGGACGTGGCCTTTCTAGGAAACGATACATGCAAGATAAGAATATATCATTCTCAGGTGGTATATGAAGGAGCAATTTCACTCTAAGAATTTAAAGGCACTTTTAAAAATAAGAGTTCAAACTCAAATAGTAATATGAAAGATCAATAAAATGTCCAATACTCAGCAGAGCTATTACCAGGAAGAAATAAAACATGTAATTTCTTCAGAAGCACATACCTATTAGACAAACACTGATGGATACATAAGGAAAATAGCATCACTAAAAAGCAGAGGTTGGTTAAAATTACTTATGTGTTTTAAAGAACAAACTATGTTATTCAGTAACTTTTCTGTAAGATATTTTAATTACAATTATAGTCTATATAAAGCTTTTTTACGGTTTCCAAAATGTTTCAACTAATTAATTTAGATAACTCTGTAAAATACATCCATATTGACAAAATAATGCAAGAAAGTGAAGGAATTTGTCTATAGGTCGGTCCACTGAAAGCCTGAGAAAAAAAATTCATACAAAGATTTTTCAAAGTCCTTGAAGGCTTATAACACGCCTAGACTATAACGCCTAGACTATCAACTAGAAAAGTAAAATGTAATCTTTCCAGTAGGTGTGAAAAGATTACATTTTACTTTTCTAGTTGATCTTTCTGGAAATGGCACAAGGATATTTCAAATTATATACTATATCAACATCTGATATATCTATAGCTATAAACCATTGCATAAATTTCTCCTTATGCTAACAGATCTGTTACCTGAAAAGTTTTTTTTAGATTTCCTCCCTCTTAGATAAAGACATTTTAGAAAATAGCTTCAGCTTTTAGCTCTATCACTGAAATACAAGGTACTTGATCTTCTGGACAGCAGTTTAAAAATATGAAAACCCAGATACAAAAAGCAAATCATTTTAGGATTTAAGAGGCATATATCTGATTTTTTAAAAATATATAAAGTTTCACTTATAATTCTAAAAATAAGAATGCTAAATTACTAAAAAAGGAGGGTTGAACATTTTTGACGGTTCATTCATCTCATTACAAGAAAAAAGATTACAGGTAAGAATTATACAAAATGACTAAAAGATTTGCAGGACAATGTTCATATATTAAAGTGTTCTGACACTTCAGAAAGAAGTTTGCTGGGACATTTTTTCCACAATGTTCCTTCTGTCAGATGAGCTCTAAAAAAGGAATTTAATGCTTTTAAATGCCTTACTCTACACATATTCTTTATGATTCCAGTGACTTTTAATAGCTACATAATGCCCATCTAAGTAGAGGCAGTATGAGACAGAAAGAATACTGAGTCAGAAAACCTGGAAGTTACATGAACTGGCTTGAAATCTTGCCTCTGCTATGTGAATATGTGACTATGGCTAAGTCGCTTTAACTCTCAAGGCCTCAGTTTTCTTATTTGAAAAATTAAGGGGTTAGACTAAATGACTTCCAAGTTTCCATGGTTCTTTTTAGCTCTAAAATTTTGATTCTATAATAATTCTGACTTAGAATACAGCCAATGCCATAATGCAATACTAACACATTATGGATCCATTCCAAAATTACTCTAATATTTTTACCCAAATCCTTACAACTCAATTGGGGAGGGGGAGAGAGGAAGGCTAGGTCTGTGAATTATTTTGTCTTTTTCCACTAGCCTAGCATACAGAAGGTTTAAAAAAAATGGATGATGATTGACTGATCACTTTCAAGTCTGTAACCCCAGTTCTGTCCTTTATCCTTAGTTCCAGGTATTAATTTTCACTACCTGAATGTCCTTCTGGCACCTCAAACTAACTAAGCTCTCCTCTCCCCACCCCTATTCACTCACTTTTAACTTACCTATTTCTACTGATTTAATACATTCTGTAAGACATTCAGGCTCAAAATATGATTCCTTCTTCTTTACCCCTCTCTCTTTCTCCCATGACCCATTATTTACCAAATCACAGTATCTCTCTTACCTGAATACTGCTTATAACTTTTTCTCACTACCTCTATTTTTTTTTATTACTTTTGTAATAGCAACCAAATCCATCTCCCTAATGTCAATCTCTACCTTTCCAATCTTTCATAAGATTAACAAAAGTAATATTAATGCACTGGTCTTATCACATCACCTCATCACTCATACTTCTGTGGCTTCCCACTGACTATGTAGTAACACACACTTATCCTTCATAATCTTATTCAAACCTACATTTTTCAATTTTTTCTCATGTTATTATTCCCTTTCATATATTCTATGTATTCATTATTCTTATTTTGCTTGCTTCTACTCTTTGTACTTTTATACATGTCCTCCATTCTGGAAATTAACTCTCCTCACATATTTCCCTAGTAGGATCCCTTTCTTTCTCTAGGAAAATATACAGGGTACTTGCACACACATGCGCATATGTGTATGTGTGTGTACTTCAACAGCACTTCATTAACTAAGGTTTATAAAGACCTGTCCTTATAACAATACTGTGAAACAGTGCAAGTATGGACACAAAAGAGAACAGAGGTCTAGAAAGGTGTAATGATTTGCCCATGGTCACACAGTAAACATTGGAGTAAAAACTCAAATGCTAAGGTCTATGTTCTTTCTATTATCACCATGTTACTTCTAACATTTCCTGCCTCAAGAAGTTTACAATCTTAAAGGAGGGATACGTACAAAATCCACCATTAACGGTGTAAGAGGGGTTACCAAATGTGACACAGATTTAAGGAAGAAGGGAACATTTCTAGCTGAGAGTGGGAGCAGAACTGGGGAAGGTTTTATGAAGCAACACGTGATTTGAGTCTTAAACCACCACATAAACAAACTAAGGTTATCCTAGCAGCCCTGGTACCTTGCGCCGTGTAGAAACTTTACAAATAGGTGTAGTGCGTGACGAACTGAAAATATACCACCTGTTAGCAATAGGGTGATGAATACAGCTTAAACTATTAACTAAAATAAAACTCAAGAATTAGCAAAACAAATATACTCACCATATCTATGATTCATTCCCTTGAATAGAGAATTATTTACCTTAACTTAAACTAAATATATTCAAAGAGGAAATAAATACAAAGAAAATCTACAAAAATACTTACTGTTTGGAGGAACTACATCATAAAATGATTATAGGGACATAGCTGGATGTTTACAAACCAATCTTAACTTGGTAGAGAAAGGGCATATAAAGCATAAAAGTAGAAAAACAAAGAATTTGGAAACAGACCTCCTGGGTTTAAATTCTTGACATGACCAAAATGGCCTTGGGCAAGACATTTCATCTTTATAAAATCAGGGATCTGGACTAGATGATGGAAGGGAAAAAAAATTAAAATGTTTCTGATACATTACGAAGGCAGACTTTGAAATTATGAGGTAAAATAGCAAATAAATCAAATATCTAGGAAAAAAGATTTCCTAGAAGCTGTAGTCAAAAATAATTTACACTACTTTGACCCCAATGTGCCAAAACATTATGGAAAAATGAGGACGGACACGACTGGGAAGGACACCCATCACAGATCAGTAGGCGAGTTTAGTCATCATTATGGGATTCTGCAATAAATTCTGAAATTACTATTAACCAAAAAAATCCACATACTCTGTAAGGACTAGTATGAGTTCTAAGGCAGCAATGAGAGATATTGAAGAATCAGAAGCTGCATATAAAAGAGCCACACACAGCCCAAAAATCATGGTTTAAATATCACTCGGGCTAACTCTGGAATAGGGACTTAGACCAAGGAATATGAATAATTTATTACGTCAAGGAATGAATCTTTATAAAATTATGAAAGTTTAAGGAAATAAAGATATCACAATCAGTTCCCTAAAAATCTAAAGCCCCTCCAATATGTATTTGAAATAGAATGCTTACTTAGGAAACCAATTCAGTCCCAGGTGTTCTGTTTTGGAGTATAATATTCGTTCTACCATGTCATAAAGTGGTCTCCAAGGCAACTCCAAGTCATCTCTTGAAAGAAGTTCCTTTTTCCTAAATTAAAAATAAATAATAATTTTACTTTTAAATCAAGAGTGACGTGGGCATTTTATATATATATATATATATGTTTATTCTTTTAAAAAGCAGAAGATTCCCTTGAAAGCATTTTATTTTAGAAGTGTTTCACCTTTTCACCATTTAAATGAAGACAGTGAGCAGAACATCATGTTACACAGACAGCACCAAGTACCAATGGATATACAAGAAATTAATACATTAATAAGTCTTTACTGAAAAGCAATGTAGTAAAGTGGAAAGAGTGGGAGAGTTCTGAATTGTTTAAACTGTACTGAATCACAGCTCTGCCATTTATTACTATGTGACTTTGGGCAAGTCATTTAACTTCTCAGGGCCTCAATTTCCTATCTATAAAATTAAGTGGTCAGACTAGATGATTTCCAAGGTTTTTTCTAACCTAGATTTCAAGTTAAGATACTATTGAGCACTTACTATATGTCTAAAAATGCTGTGAAAGAGACAAAAAATTCAAGTGATTCTTTTCCTCTAGATATTAAGAACATAATTGATAGATGAACAGAACTAAGAGACATAAAATGATAAAGACTAAATGGTCAATGTAAAAACTCTGGGGCAGTGACTCCGACAGCAATATGGTGACCCAGTGAAGAGTTAAGATACAAACTGACAGTCACTGATCACTAGCACTAAACTTGTATTTCTTCAAGAGACTCATTTAAAATAATGCCAACATAGCTACTTCTACTAAGTGACAAGAATCTGCTAACTTTAGATTAATAATCTGAAGTACTATGAAGCAGAGAAAAGACTTTAGAAAGTGCATAGTTTAAATTTTTAAAACCTCTCTAAGGAATTCCCAAATGGCAGTTATTAGAGCTACAGAAAAACTGAGCAGATATGAAGGGTAAGAAATGTTCCAACAACACAGATTACTCTATGTTTACATTTCTTTTAATTAATTTAATTTTAATTAATTTAATTAACAACTACTTTTGTTCCGATTGCAAGAAGACATCCATACCAGGAGTTTAAAAGACTAGAGGAATACCTTTCAACTCTCCATCCTGTTAGGGACAATGAAATATTACTTAGCAGAAATGATACTTGTGTGGCACTTTATGTATACAATCTCACTAAAAAAAAAAAAACAAAAAAAAACTTAAAACAATCCTGTGGAAGAGTAAGTGCCAATGTTATCTCTCTTTTACAGTAAAGTGAGGAAACTAAGGCTCAAATATTATGGTTAAGTGATTTTGCCCAGGTTGTACTTCTTGTAAGTGTCTGAGGCAGCAACAGAATCCAGATCTTACTGACTCCCTATCAAGTGTTCTACCAATTATGCCACTTTGAAATAATGGGAAAACGCTTTAACAGGAAAACTAAAAAACAAAACAAAACAAAACAAAAAACTCCTAAGAGTCAAAAGGAGAATTCTCAGAAAGACAGAGACAAAACTATTCAAACATCTAAGAAATTAAAGGTTTTTCCCATAAAGAGTGAATTCTTTAAAGAGAAACAATTTCCTATGCTCCAGAATAATGACAACAAACTAAAGGTGCTGCCAAGAAAGAGGCTCACAGGCCATAGGACAAAAGGAGGGCTGATGGCTGATTTCTTTTAAGGGATATGAAGGTAACCATCTGTCAACCTGGCATGAATAACCAGGAGGTATGCTTTATTTCCTAGGGTTTCTACACAAGGCTTGTCAAACCTGATGATCACCTACCCACTTCCAGTGATACACATACAAACAAACGATTTTTTCAGAAGCAACCTAGAAGGTAAATACCTTCTAAGTCCCAAAGTTAGAGACCTTAGGAATATTAGTGCTGTTTTCCTCACTGCTGTGAACTGAAGCTAGGGAATCCAGAAGAGAAAGGATGGCACAGTTAGAGAACAGCTATCTACACATGTAGAGTCAGAAATTAGATCTGGAATTCTGGACCAGGGCTCAAGAGAAGAATATCTTGGGTCAGGGATGAGAGGTTGTGAATCTACCAAGAGCTTGGAAGAATATACATGGCTAGAAACTTGTACATGGGATGCTGTGATCAAGAGGATCTTAAAAATGAAAATGAGGTTGTCACTGAGTCAAATGGTAGGGATTACTACAGGTATAACAAAGAAGGAAGAATAGAAATGGAGGGGTGCCCAAGATTAATATTCTTTTTGTTTTGTTTTGCTTTTTAAAATTTAATAAATTCATTTATTTTCTTGTTTACATCACTCATTTCCATGAGATTCTGAATTACAAATTTTCTCCCCATCTTTCCCCTACCTACCACCTCAAAACAGCAATCCCACTGTATAGCCCTTTCCCCAATCTGCTCTCTCCTAAGTCCTCCCCCATCACCCCTCTGACTTTCTGGTAGGGCAGGATGGGTCTCCCTACCCCAGTGCCTGTATATCTTAATTCCCAGTTGCATGTAGTTAATAATAATAATAATATATACATACATATATATTTTTAACATTTGATTATATATATATATAAATTCTAGATTCTTTCCCTTCCTCCCTCATCAACCCCCCCCCCTCCCACTGGAAAGACAAACAATTCGATGCAGGCTGTACATGTGTAGTTACGCAGACATCTCCACAATGGACATATTGTGAGACTGATTATATGTCCCTCCTTCCTATCCCCCCCCCCCGCCTTGTTCTATTCTCTATCCTGTCCCTGTCCC
>CM053581.1:83424100-83445794 GCA_028627135.1 Pseudochirops cupreus
CCTGCCCTACCAAAAAGTGACATAGGAGAGAACAGACTGGGGGAGGGGGGAAACACTGGGATGGCTGTTTTGGGGTGGTGGGCGGGGGAAAGATGGGGAGAAAATATGTAACTCAAAAAAAAATTTAATAAAATAAAGAATTAAACATAAAAAAAAAAGAAATATCTTGCTTAGTTCTGGACTCCATATTTTAGGAAGGACACTAAGAAATAAAGTAGTTAGAAACAAGAGTATCACAAGACCCACTGAAATATATCCAAGGATGCAACATCATAAGAGGATCATTGGGAAAACCTGAGAATGTTTAGTTTAAGGATTTAACAGAAACATGATATATCTATAAGGACTGTTATAGAGATAAAAGATCATGCTTGCTTCTATTAACCCATAGCTACAATTTTCATCTACAGGTGAAAACAGGAGGAGACAGCAACAACCCATAATGAAAAATTTAACAGAGTTATCATTAAGATAAGTCTGAGGTACCACCTCACACCTATCAGATCAGCTAATATGACAGAAAAGGAAAAGGATAAGTGTTGGGAGAGAAAGTGGGAAAATTGGGACACTAAAGAATGTACTGTTGATGGAGCTGTGAACTGATCCAACCATTCTATAGAGCAATTTGGAACTATGTCCAAAGGGTTATAAAACCATGCACATCCTTTTACCAAGAAATACCACTACTAAGACTATCCCAAATAGATTTTTTTAAAAGGGGGGAAATGACTTATTTGTTCAAAGATATTTACAGCAGCTCTTTTTGTAGCGGCAAAGAACTGAAAATTGAGGGGATGGCCATCAGTAGGGGAATGGCTGAACAAGTTGTACTATATGACTGTGATGGAAAATGACTGTGCTTTAAGAAATGATGAGGGGGATGCTTTTAGAAAAATCTGAAAAGACACATTGAAGCGACGCAAAGTGAAATGAGCAGAACCAGGAAAATGTTGCACGTAGTAAGAGCAATATTATACAATGAAGAACTGTGAATGACAGCCTTTCTCAGCAATACAATGATCCAAGACAATTCCAAAGGACTCATGATGAAAAATACTATTCACTTCCAGAGAAAGAACTAAAGGAGTCTTAATGAAGATGGAAGCATACTATTTTTCACTTTTGGGGGTGTGTGGTTTTTTTGGTCTGTGTTTTCTTTTATAATATAACTCATATTTTGTATGATTTCACATGTATAATCCTATATCAAATCATTTGCCTTCTCAGGGGGTAGAATTTGGAACTCAAAATTTTAAAAAACAAACGTTAAAAATTGTTTTCACATGTAATTGGGGAAAAAATAAAATATTACTGGGGGGGAACAGTTGTCCAGAAGTGGAACAGACAGCCTCATGAGTAAAGTTGCCCACTCAATAGAAGTCATCAAGTGGAAAATGAAAAATAACTCGCTGAGTATGGTGCAGAGAAGGTTCCTGCCTTGAGCAGGGTTTGAACTAGATGAACTAGTTTGAACTAAGGTTTCTTCCAATTCTACGAAGCTTTGTTCAAGAGCAGTGGTTCTCAACCTTCCCAATGCCACGACCTTTTAATACTCAAGTGTGGGCGTATCTGCATGTGGGCAGACCTGCCTGGAGATGGATAAAGGAGCGGTATCTCAGTTCCTAAGACCATCAGAAATAAGTGTTTGCCAATGGTCTTAGGTGACCCCTGTGAAAGGGTTGTTTGACCCCCAAAGGGGTCACAACCCACAGGTTGAGAACCACTGTTCAAGAGTTAAGGAATTCAGAAGGCAGTGAATATTCATAGTAGGTATCAGCAAGGATATGATGAAAGAGATAAATTTTTAAGATAAAAGGTTCTAGTAAACAACAAAGTTACAAGTATGGTAACAGCATTCACCAAAAAGTTACCAAATACAAATCCTTTATTCAGTCATCACATCAGAGAATATGCATTTAATCTCCTAAATCTTTCTGGAAAAAAGTGCCAAACAGATTACAACTTACTTTAAAAGATTTATCAAGAGACGGGCAAATCCCTGCATCATGCTGATCTCCAGTTTCGGAATTGATACCAGCTCATATAATAACTTGATAAAAAGTACATGATCTTCTTTGCTAAATTTTCTTCCATAAAGCCGAATATATCTAAAAAGGGGGAAAACATATGTTATATAAACATATAATTAATATATGACTTTTTAAAAAGCATATATCCTACTAGTCATTTATGTAAACACTTTCATCTCTGTGTAGTTTTCCCACATATTTTTCCCCTAATTCCATTTCCCCTCAAGATATGAATGTGCAAACCATTCTCATATTTACTTTTTGCAAAGGATCATAATTTTTAAGTTGTAAAAGTACTACAATATTTGAGATTTAATCATCCTAGAAAGACATTTAATGATTAATGCAAAATTTGAAATTTTACTTCTGTGTATTAGTCTGTATTTCACCACAAGGTACCTTGAAAATATAAATTCAGAATTCTCTTTATAATCAAAGTTTCAGTCAAACGAATAATGTAATTGTAGACCTCTCTGGAAGGATTTACAAATGAAGTCAATCAGGGGCAGCTAGGTGGTGCAGTGAATAGAGCATTGGCCCTGGAGTCAGGAGGACCTGAGTTCAAATTAGACCTCAGACACTTAATACAAAAAAACCAGCCATGTGACCTTGGGCAAATCACTTAACCCCAATTGGCCTACCTTCCCCCCTCCAAAAAGAAAAAAAAAAGTCAATCTACAGGAATCACTTCTCATAACACAAACTATAAAGGGGAAGAATACTTAGTAGTAAATGTAGAAGGCACAATTTATATCTTCCATAACAGAACCTCTGAAGTGTGCATATAATTTTATCAGAGCTATGAAATGTGTTACGGATCTGATACTGATTTCCAAATGTTAAACCATATTTAAAATGAAATTATTTTGCTTTTTTGGTAGCTGGGCCCTAGCTTTTATTTTCTTTAAAAGAAAAAACTTTGTATTTTTGAGTCAATACAGTAAACAATAAAACTACATTTTAAAAGCTCCCAACTTGCCCCCAAAATTTGCTTGAATTCAAATAGCCTGAACCATAAAAGAGCCAAAACAAGTTTTGTTTAATTATTACACAACATTTACTAATAATAACAACAATGAGAACAATAATAGTATTTATATATCACTTTAAGGTTTGCAAACCAGCACCTCATTTTATCCTTGTATACTTACTTATTCCTTTCACATCATATCTTTCCTCATCGTGGATTCAATATATCACAGGTTGGCATAAGAAATTAAATGGCAATTTTAGGGGTTTTGCAGAACCATAGATGATATTGAGCTATGATGACCAAACACTTAACCCAAATTTTACAATAAGGAACTATTAACCCCCCATAAAAGAAAAAAATGATCAGACTTCTTCTCTGGTACAAAGGGTGTACAAAAAAAATTTTATATTGATTTTCCAGAATGCAGAGGTACCACACTTCTAACCTTCATGATGTGGAAGGGATAACTGTAATAACCTTGGGAGGCAGATACTGCTATTACCTGTTTTATAGGAAACTGAGGCAGAGAGAGGTTCAGGGTCTAAAGAGAAAGATACTTCTAACTTTGATTTGGGACTTGACGAGTCTGCTATACATGTAAAATTTTAAACTTTTTTGAGGCAGAAGAAATATTCCCATTTTATAGAAAGTAAGGCAGACAACAGGAAAGATAACATGTGAAATAATTTCTATGTTCAAGCACTTTCAACACCCCCACAGCAGCTACATTCTTCTACTAAAGACTCTCAAATACTTAAAAGTCAAAACATCCTTATATTGAAAGAATAAAAGGTTTAGAATATTAAGGGAAACAATATCCATTAACCTAAAGACTTCATTGCTAGCCATACACTCTTCCAAAAAGAACAACTCTTCCTTTCTTCTTTGTAGAAGTGGGAGACTACGGATGTGCTACACTATATACTGGTTGACATTTTTGATCTGTTGATGAGTTTTGCTGAATTAGTTTTTTCTTCTCTGATTCTTTGTTAGACTGTTTCTCTCTTAGAAAGGTAAGAGGGATATACTAAACAATGTAGGTGATGCAAAAATAATATATCAATGAAAATTAATTTTAAAAATATTTATGACTGGACACTAGAGCATGCTGTCAACCACTTAAACAATATTGACTAGACATTAATATGAGAGAACTACTTCACTTCTTTCACTACAATATCATACAGCATGAGGTGATCCTCCTTCTGGACAAAGCTGAAATCATTGCCCAGAGATGGCCTTTTCCTCGATATTACCTAACTTCTCTTCTAGGACATTGCTCCATCAGTTATTTTCAGTCTCCCATTCTATTGTCTTCTTCTCTTTACCTACCAATAAAAAGACTTAAGGTGTTCTATATTCTTAAAAAGTTAATCTTGCTCCAGTCACTCCCCAAGTAATAATTCTTCTCCTCTCTCCTTCATTGCCAATGGTAAGGACTGGATCTGTGATTTCACTAGTATAGGGAATTCCCAGATGAGGAAACTTCTTCCAAGGCAGACCAGCATTTTCTCTATAACATATAGTCTTGGAAAGCTGCCAGAGCACTGAGAGATTAAAAGACTTGTCTAAGATCACACAGCCTGTCAAGAGGCAGAACCTAAATCTAGGGCTCCCAGGCTTTCAATGCCAGCTCTCTAGCTAGCTATTGATCTATGCTGCCCAAGTTTCTACAAAAAACAATCTACACTTGTGGTCTCTTCCACTTTCAACCGCTAGTTCCTCAAATCTCCAAAATCTGGCTTCTATTTTCAATACTCTTGCTTCTCTCAAGAGATCACTAATGATTTCCTTAACAGCAAATCCAACAGTTTTTCTTTCAGTCTTCATCTTCATCAATCTTGATCTTGCTGAAGCAGAGATATCTTTGGTTATCAATTCATTTTCTACCTTGGTTTCCACGACACTCAATTTTCATGGTTTCCATCTTAGCTCTGACAGCTCATTCTGTCACTTTGTCTAGCTCCTCCTCATCCCTCAATTCATTGAATATCTCAATTCCCTAAGTCTCTGTCCTTGGTCCTCTTCTCCCTTGGCCATCTCATTCACTTCTATAGTTTTAATCATCACTTCTACAAAGATAATTGGCAAATCTACATCTATAAGCTAACCTCCCCAGAATGCTGGTTCTGCATTTCCAATAGTCAGCTGTGTACAGAACATAGATAGGTAGCACAGTGGATAGCATATGGGGACTAGAGTCAAAAAGACCTGCATTCAAATTTGGCCTTGAACTCTTACTAATTAACTTTCATAACTGTAAAATGGAGATTAAAATAGCACCTACTTTCTAGGGTAGTTGTAAGAATCAAATGAGATAATATTTGTAAAGCACTTAGCACAGTGCCTGGCACATAGCAGGCCCTTAATACATGTTTGTTCCCTTCCCTCTCTTCCCCTCCATCTCTACACCTCCATGACCCACTAATATCTCAAACTCAACATGTTCTGAACTGCTCAAGTTCTACACCCTGTCTCCCTTCCCCATACCCCACAAATAAAAAAATCCTACACATCCTCTCAACTTCTCTGATGCTTCGATTATATCATCATTCTTACAGTCTTGAAACCTTAGAAGCCCCTTAGAGCCTTTACTTTCCCTCAGGACAAATATGTAATAGTAGACAGCCTCTTAACCTCTTCCCCATTCTTTCCCCCTTTCCATTCTGACTGTCTTTCAAGTTCAAGACTCCATTACCTTTCCTTTAGACTACCATCACAGCCTAGCTGGTTTTCAGTCTCCATGCTTTCCCTGTCTCCATGCCACAAAATCTTCCTAATATATCACTCTGATTATATCATTCCTATACTCAAAATCAAAATATTGCCTTCCCACTGCCTTCTGAATAAAGCATTAATTTCTTAGGAGGGCATTCTAGCCCCTCCACAATCTTGCCTCAGCCTGTCTTCCATTCCCTTTCAGGTACTCTGAATTCTAGCCAATGTGAACTACTCACCACCTTCCACTTTCCTTATCTGCACCCAGAATAACAGTTATACCTGAAATAGCCTTTTCTACTGCCTCCTGAATTCCCTCCTTTCATTCAGGGCCTAACATGGATTTCTTCTCCTCCATGAAGCCTTCCAGCCTTTACTTGGGAGATTTCCAATGAGAGAGAAATATATTATCTTCCAAAGCAATCTAGTCTACTTTTGGGTATAGTATTAGGGAGTGCTTCTTTTCAGCATGATTAAATTTGTCTCTTCATAAAGTTTTCAATTTTGTCCTTGGGGATTAAGGAGACCTAAGGAGTCTAACTGAACTGAAATCTATTGTACTTTGTTGGTGAAATAGAGAATTTGTTTAGTTCTTGAGACATACTAAGTCTTCCCTTGTTTTCTACAACACTCCCTCTCCCTTTCCCTTCCCACAATTAAGTGACTCCTGCCTTTATACACAGCCTAATAAAATATCCTCACACTAGTACCTATCTGGAAATATCTGAAAGCCCTAAAGATAATCAGGAGAAACTTCCATAAAATATTTCACAGTCAATGATGACAAGTTCATTATCTTTCATCCTCCCACAATTAAAAAAAAAACAGGGATAGACAATACAAAGCACTTTTTATCTGCCTCCCCCTCATCTTTTAGAATTAAGCACATGAGGGGCAGCTAGGCAGCACAGTGAATAGAGCACTGGCCCTGGAGTCAGGAGGATCTGAGTTCAAATCCGGCCTCAGACATGTAGCACTTATTAGCCGTGTGACCTTGGGCAAGTCACTTAACCCCAATTGCCTTGCCTTACCCCCCCAAAAACAAACAAACAAAAAATTAAGCAAATGCTTTAATTTTTAGTCTCACTAAGTTAACATTCAAATGCATGCTAGGGAACGGTAACTTTTTAATAAAATGCAGGATGCAGTTAAATATTTATTTCCGCTAGCTATTGAGAATGTCACCCTAATTCATAACACCGAGTATGAAAACATATAAAACAAAAAGGTAATAAACTAATCAAATTAAACCACATTGTAGATATGATCAAATGTAATGACAATCAATAATTTTGCTAGTAGTCCAAACGGTCAGACTGGGAGTAAAGTTCTGCTACAAACTTTACCATTAACCAGTTAATTTCAAAGCAAAGGACTTAAGATAAAAGTATCACAGATTAAACTGGAAGGGACCTTTTCAGTCATCTATCTAGTCTAATACTTTCAGTTAGTGTGTTGGTCAACAAGCACTTACAAAGTGCCAGTCACTGTACTAGTGATGGGGACACAAAGACAGAGATTAATTTTCTAGATGCAAAAACTGAGGCCCAGACAAGGACTGACTTGCCCAGGGTCACTCAGGTACTAAGTAGTGGAGCCACTTAAGATTCAAACTCCAGTCTTCTGACTACTCGGTGGGAGTTCTTTCTACTTTTGTCAAAAGTGAGAAAATAGTGTAGTTCCTCCTCTTTACTTTCAAAATAGCTTAAAATGCATGAATCTTTTTTTTAAGAGCAAGCAACAGATAAATTCCCATGAGGGAAAACCCATCAAAGCACAGAGGAAAAAGAGTAAGTTTAAAAAATGGGTCTTTGTCTTAATTCTGCTGTATAGTACCAGTGGCCATGCTCAAGTCACCTCTTCAAGGCTGCAGATTCCTTACCTCTAAAGTCTATCTCTTCCTTTGCATTTCAAGTGCTTAGCACAGTGCTTGGAACATCATACTTTCCATCTGTAAGGGAGGACCTTGTACTCAATAACCTCCAAAATCCTTGCTACCTTAAAATCTAAGATGGAACTAAAGCAGCCTTGAAAGGTAAATTTTTATCACTTAACAAAGTGTATTAGCAAAAGAGGAAAAAATGAGGAATGAATTGAATATGCAACTAAAAAACTAGAAAAATCAACAAATTAATTCCAACAAGAAAAAAAGTAGAACAGTTGAAAATCATACACACATGCGTGCACGCGCATGCAAACACACACACACACACACACACACAAAATATGCTAATCAGATCCATTATAAATTTATTACCTTGTCTAAATTATAATCAATGAAGCAAGAATATCCTTTTATCTTTTCCAAACTGATTCTCTAGTTCACCCTATAAACACCTGTCCGAAACTTCTTCTCAAGCCTCTGTCAAGCATATCCTATCACCATCTTCTCAGCAAAGGCCCTTGTCTCACACCTTCTCAGGGAAAAAAAAAGAAAAAAAAACCAAGGCCCTCCATTTAACTTCTTCTACTCTTCCTTCTATCATTCCATTTCTCTTTCTAATCTTTCTGTCTTCCCCTACTTACTGGTTCCATCCTTGCAATATACAAACAATGCCCATGTCTCCCCAAAACACAAGAGATCTTATCATTTCCTGCTAACATTAGGTCCTATATCTCTCTTCCCTTCCTCAGCAAAATTCCTTTTAAAAACCACCTACCATCAATGCCTCAACTTCCTCTCTTAAAATGCCCCTTGAAGCTGGCTTCCAATATCATCACTCAACTGAAACTGATATTTCTATAAAGTTACCAATTACCTAAAAACTTACCAATTATCTCCTAACAAACTAATGGCCTCTTTATATCCTTATCCTCCTGATCTCTTCTGCTCTATTTGACACTATTCTCCTTTTTTTTTCTCTCTACATCCTCTTAGTAACCTCATCAGTTCCCATGGATTTATCATTTCTATATTGATGACTTCTGTATCAACAGATCTAGCCCTACCTAGTCATCCTCCCAAGCTCTCACCAAATGCCTACTGGGTATTTCAAAACATACTTCCTTCCTAGAGGCATCTCAACCTCAGCACGTCCAAAAGAGATTTTATTTTTCCCTTCAGACCCATTCTTCTTCCAAACTTTCAACTACAGCTGACGCCATCACCATCCTCACAACTACTGAATTGTATATACTTTGAGCATGACCTCTACTCCTCATTTTCTCACCCCACAAGTAAGTTAGCAGCCACATTTTGTTTCCATCTTCTCAAGTGTTACATATCCCCACCCCACCCCCAAACACATACACACAGCTACCAACCTGGTTCAGGCCCTCATCACCTCTAGCCTGAACTACCTCAAAAGCTTATTTGGTCTCCCAATCTTAAGAGTCTCTTTCCACTCCAATCAATCCTGACCACAACCAACATGATTTTTTTTCAAAAATGTGTATCAGATCACATCATTTCCCTTCTCCTAACACTCAACAAATTCCAGCAGCATCCCCTACAACCTTAAGGAACAATTTCAAACACCTTTGATAATATTTAAAAATTTAACAACAGAGGCAGCGACGTGGTGAAGTGAATAGAGAACCAACCCTGGAATCAGGAGGACCTGAGTTCAAATTCAACCTCAGACACTTAAGACTTACTAGCCGTGTGACCTTGGGCAAGTCACTTAACCCAACTCCCCTGCCTTCCCCCCTCCAAAAAGCAAAAAAAAAAAAAAAAAAGAAAGAAAGAAAGAAAAAAAAATTAACGACCTAGTCCCTTCCCTCTTTCCATTCTGCACTCCAGCCACACTGGCTCATTCAGTATATGTATTCCTGATGCTCAATGTCCTATTTCTGTGCCTTTGCACTGGCCATTCCCCATGACACTCTCTTCTAATCTCCACCTTCTATAATCCCACTGATTTTCAAGGTTCAGCTCAAGTGCTACCTTCTTCATGAAGTCTTTCATGGTTCCCCCCAGGTGTTAGGGCTCTCCCTCCCAAAACTAGCTTTCATCCTTATTATATATATTCTGTACATATTCATGTGTACAGGCTGTCTTTCCTATCACAAAGTAAGCACCTTGAGTGCAAGAACTGTGTTATACTTCTACCACGGTATCCTCAGTGCTTAGCAGTGTTTGGACAATAAAAAGTATTTAATAAATTCTTGCTATATAATTAGTTAATTCACCTGTCCACCTCTAGTTTGAAATTCCAACTGGTAATAAGCTGAAAAGGAAAAGAGCCTCAAACTAAATAAATGGGAGCTTAGTTTTATGTTTTTATTCAAAGTTCTTCATCCCTTATACAATATATAATATGAAAAATTCAGATATAGAGTATATTCACCTTATTCTGCTTTCAGACACTTAAATTCTTTGAGGATAACTGAATCTTTGTTTCCTGAAGCCAAGCAGGGGTTGCAAGAAGATCTTAGTTACCTTTAATTCCCTACTACCCAGGTGATGTTATGAATTAGTTAAGAGAAAAATGACCATAGCAACAATGAAGGTCATATGGAAAAGTGCAAGGGGACAGGAATCTACACTGGTAGAACACACACTGACAAAATCATCAGACCTTGAAGTGTTTTGTAATTGTACCCTGGAGCTCTAGAGATTCATGGGTACACTTTGAAAAGTCTAAAAGTTGCACATTTTACAAAAGGAACAGTTAACTCTATTATTTCCAAATCTGAATACTATGATTCCCTCTTCTGAGTCTTCCTCAGAGGATATCTCCTATTCATAACATGTTACGGGCCAGAAGGCGGGGAGGCTCTGGAGGAAGAGACGTAATTATGATCAGTCAAGATTAAAAGGAGCCAAATGAGTACAACCAGAAAGATTATTAAAAGATAGATAGACAGCTCCCTGGGGACATTTTGTTCCTTTATCAAAATAGTCACCAGTGCAGTTGAGGTGTAAAGGAAAGAGATTGATTTACTTCTAAGACCAGTTCTGCTACTAACTAGTCACTTTACCTCTATAAGCCTTAGTTTCCTCCCTGTATTAAGAAGAAACTTTGTTCCTTTTTTGGCATCCCTCTATTTAAGGAAGACAAACATAGTAAACTAGTGTCTTTGTTTTAGGCCTCATAAAGAGGCTTTCAATATATGACAGACAGTTCAAGTGTACTGTGATAGCTCTGGCCTCTTGCCTCTGCTGGTACTCCAACACAAATAGCTAAAATGCACGGTAAGGTGGGCAGACACTTCCTCAAACAAACTGACTAAAGCCAAGGAAAATAAAACTTTTACCTCGGGGGCAGAAGAGGTGGCAAGGGGAAGTCACTGGGTGGGACAGTGCAGTAAATGAAAACAATGACATCATTTTAAGATCTCAGCCATTTCTATAACATAGCAGTTTGGAAAACAATTCAGGAAGGCCATTTTGTTTTCATTTTGAAAAATGTTCAGGCTTGCAAATGGTGAACAATATGACTAAATCAAGCAAGTCATTTTGGGAACACTGTGTAAATGTCAAAGACAACACATCATTAAACAGGTCCATCATCTTTGGAAAGATTTTACAAGAGAAGGCAGTCTGAAGACCATAAAATCCAGCACAAATAGAAAAGACTTGACTACTAGTTAAACTAAGACATCACTGTTGGTTAAACAAATAGAAAAGTCTACTGTTGGTTAAGTACACTAGTAACTTTCAACAGCTTATATCACAAAGAGGGATGCTATTTTACAACTACAGACATTCATAAAGACCTCTAGGGAAGAAAAATAAATCCAATCATTTGGTATTTATTAACCACTGAAATGATACTCCTTTCACTTTTCTCACTCATTTCCCCATCTTTTCTTTTTCTCTTGGCTAGGCCACATAAGGGGAATATATTCTTCTTTCTACAAATGCTTTAAAAATTAAAACATGCCCCCCATTTATTTTTTCATCTCTTTGAGGTATTTTGCTATTTCTGCATCATCTAACTTATCCTCTCTAAATTCTATCTATCCTTCAAGATCTAAACTTAAATGAAACTTCTATTAAGTCTTCCCCTGGAATAGTGAGGGAACTAGAGACTATGCCATACGAAAACTGATTAAAAGAATATAGGGATATGTAGTCTGGAAAAAAGAAGACTTGAGAGATATGATTTTGTTGTTCAGTCATGTCCAATTCTCTGTAACCCCATTTGGAGTTTTCTTGGCAGAGATACAGTAGTGGTTTCCCATCTCCTTCTCCAGCTCATTTTACAGATAAGGAAGTGAGTCAAACAAGATTAAGTGACTTGCCCAGGGTCACACAGCTAGCAAAGCGTCTCACACCAAATGTGAATTCTAGAAGATGAGGCTTCCAGACTCCATGCCCAGAGCTCTATCCACTTCACCACCTAGCCACTCCTACTATGGGGAACCACAATAGCTATCTTCAAATATTTAAGGATTATCATATGGAAGATGGGATTAGGCTTGTTCTGCTTGGTCCTTCAGGGCAGAACTAGAAGCAATGAGTGGAAGCTAAAGAGGGATAACATTTTGGCTAAGTATAAGGAAGAACTTCTTAACAATTAGAACATAAAAAAGTGGAATGAACAGCTTTGGCAGGATTAAGTTTCCCTTTACTTGAAGGCAGTCTTCAAAAGTGAATGCCCACTTATTGGGATGTTGTACAGAGAACTCTTTTCTGATTTATGATTTAAACTGTGGGTTGTGACTCACAGCTTAAGAAGCACTGAAGGGGTTGCAAGTGGAAAAAGTTTAAGAAATCCTGGACCAGATGACCTCTGAGGCCTCTTCCAACTCTTGCAATTCTGTTCACTTATATATTCCAATCTACATGCCTGTTGTTTTTTCCAGCCCTACAATCTCCAGACCACCCATCTAAATTCTATTTATTTTAAGAGACTCAAGTCCTACTTCTTCTACAAAGAAGTCTCCAGTCAACAAGGTTCTCAGGAAGAATCCCCTGAACTAAATTCATTTGGCATTTGGCATCTATATCATTGATATGGCTTAAAATGAAGTTATGTTCTGTCTTATAACCAATTGTCCTATGTCCCTTTGGCATTACAATCTCAACAAGCTCAAAAGGAATTAATCGCCCCAAAGTCTGCCCTTCCTCCCAACATCCATCCCTGCTGAAGGCACCATTATCCTGACAGTCACATAGGATACTGTCAAGTATCCTTGACAACAAAGACTTAAAATTTTGGTATTATCTTTAACTATTCCAGATCCTACATCTTCAATATTAAATCAGTCCCTAAGTTCTATCAATTCTACCTATACAGCGATCCTCTCCTCTCCATTCAATACTGCTACAACTTTAGTTTAGGACCTCTGACGTACTATTGAGGTGGTTCTCAACCTTCCTAATGCCACAACCCTTTAATACAGTTCCTCATGTTTATTTTCATTGCTACTTCATAACTGTAATTTTGCTACTGTTATGAATCTATCTGATATGCAGGATGTATTTTCATTGTTACAAATTGAACATAACCCACAGGTTGAGAACCGCTGTACTATTGCAACAGCCAGCCTTACTTACTTAGTAAGGTCTCCTTACTCTCAACTTCTTTTTCTATTCCATTCTATACATTGTGACAATAAGCTTTCTGATGCATGGGTATGACCATGGCATTCTCTTCAAGAACGTTCAGTGGCTGCCTATTATGTATGAGATAAAGTTTAAACACTTTACCCAGCATTTAAAGTCCTTTATTGTCTTTCCAGTCATATTTCACACTACTCCCCATTAATATCTTCTTTTGGTTTTGGCTAAAATGGACTTACTAAGTATTTTCCATTTTCATTCAATACTTACATATACTTATAACACAATGCATCTAGGACCACTGGTCTAAAGAAGCCTAATAAGTCATTCTGGAGAAAGAAGAGTGAGGGATGATTTAATCACCTTCAAATGATTTAGACAGCAGAAGTCAAATACACAAGAAATAAATACTAGATCTAGAATGTGAGCCCTGGTCCTCTGACTTCAAATCCCATTCCAATATGCCTCAAAAGGCGCAGCAGATTATCCCCATGCCTAGAGTCACTCCTCCTCCTATTCTGATCTGTTGGAATCCTCTTATCTCCAAGCCCAATTCAAGTTCTACTTCTCCATGAAGCCTTCTCTGATTTCCCCCTCTCAATGGAATCCCTTCCTTCACAAACCTTCTTATAGTGCTCTGTCTGGATTTCTACTCTGCATTTAGGACATTCTAGGACTTATCACTCTTAGATATTTAAATAATATAATTTGAAGAGAGAATAGAAGAAAGAGATGGAAGATTTTTTTTTCTTGATTACAAAAACTAATGTCTTCAGTGGCTAGTACTGTGCCATGTATCAACTGGATACTAAGTATTAAATTAATCTTGCATTAGCAGTAATAGCAGTATTTATATAGCATTGTAAGGTTTGCAAAGCAATTTACACATATCTCATTTTATCCTCACAATAACCCTGGAAGGTAGGCACTATTATTATCATTATCTTCATTTTACAGATTAAGAAAGTGAGGCACAGAGAAGTTAAGTGGTTTACCCAGGGACATATAGCTAATAAGTGTCTTAAGGTAGATTTCAATTCAGCACTTCTTAAATCCAAGTCTTATGCTCTAATCCACTGCACCACCATTACCTAGCTTTTCATTTTTGTCTCATCTACCAACTGAACTAGAAGCAGCCAGAAAGCAGCTAGGTGGCTTATTGAATTAAGCACCAGCCCTGGAGTCAGGAGGACCCAAGTTCAAATGCAGCCTCAGACACTTGACACACTTACTAGCCGTGTGACTTTGGGCAAGTCACTTAACCCCAACTGCCCTCTAAAAAGCAAAAAAAAAAAAGAGAGAGAGTGAGAGAGAGAGGGGCCAACTGCTCATATTTGTATATAATATAGTACCCCACCATAGTATGATAATTAATAACCACTGACTGAATGATTTAGAATATAAACTTCTTGCAAAGAGCCTGCATTGTTTAACTTAAAGTATACAATTTGGTATTTGGGACTCACAGTAGCTAAAAAAAAAAAATTATCACTCTGCAGCTAACCTGGTGATGAGCCACTCAAAACATAACCAGGTTAGACCTAAGACAAAAGACAATAGACTTATCACCAGGTTTGAACAACAAGCCTTTTCAGCTTGGTAGGATCTCCCAGAGCTCACATTCCACTGACACAAATTTCAATAACCTCTGATCACTTCAATGCCAAAATAAGGCTTATGGGTATTTTCAGAGAGAAAATTATTTATAATATCTATAAATGAATATAAAAGTATTTAATAAATACAGCATTGTCCTATTCAAACAAACAGAACATAAAACCAGTAAAGGTTAACAAGTTACAAAAATGCACCTACGTTTTAATGTATACTTTAAAAAAAAAGCATGATTCTTTACTCTCTACAATTTTTTACAAAAGAACTGTCTGGTGCTATTGTCATTCAACAACATGTTCATAAATTATTTTGTTCTTAAAATAATTCCCAAACTGAACACTTTTCTTTAGGAAAAAAAATAAGAAAATTGAACAAGACATTATTAAAAATCCAAATATTCTTAATATTTCCATCTAACATGGGGAGGGAGAATATAAAGAAATTATCACCAACTTTTAATTAAACAACCCTTTTAAAATTATTATACTCATTTCACAGTTGGGAGAAATGGAAGCAATTCTTTAAATTTTTCAAGAGAAAGAACAAAAACCAAATGCTTAAAAAAAAAACCGTACATCTAAATAGCACTAACAATTATGTGTAAACCAGACTGGCTATATAATATACAATCAACTTCTCATTTCATTTTAGAAAGCTTATGGAGAACTATGGCAACTCAACTAAAATCATAAAACTATAAAATTTTTAAAATTGTAACTTAATAGTATCAACTTTCCCATAACAGAATCAATTTATTGCAATACGAATAACCTCTACTTCTAAGCTACTCTACTTGCTATCACCTAACTCGTTCATTCCAGTTTCAATTACATTCCCTCTCTCTTCTACTTATAATACCCTCTCCCCCCCTTTTCTTTGTCTAATCACCTAAAGTTGGCTCAAAATGAATCTTAACGCAGGAACTTTCTGAAAATTTTCCCAAGGTAGACTTCTTCATTTTAACTGCAAAAACAAAAATGTTGCTCGTGATGAATAAACATTTTGGTCTTATTTTCTTCAAAAAAAAAGTCTTTAAGGAATACAGTCAAGATTGGCCAAGGGCATCAAAATCTATACTCTGTTACACTTAGTCAAAGGTAATAATCTGAATTTTGTCAAGAAAAAAATGTTGATCAGAAAGTAAATCCAAACCCCTTGTTTCCACAATCTAGTAAAAAAGCAAAACAAAAACAAAAACAAACCCCCAAAAACCAAAACAGTCGAGCAAAAACGGTGGTTACTTTAGAAGTTGTGTGTCAATTTAATAATGCACCCTGAAAAATCAATACAATGGAAAAATTTATAATCATTCTTCTTCTTAGTCAATCATTTTACAAAGTAACCCTAATTAAAAGAAATATAGTGATGTCATTGCCACTCACATATCCCTTACAACACTGAAACAATTAAACTTGGTACTTACTAATCAAAGTAGTACATTTGGAAGCTAAAGAAAATTTACTGCTACAAAATGACACATTCAAACTTCAAAATAACTACAAGCTATTGTTATTGGTTGTTGCCTTCCAAGCTATTCAATGCCTAACAGTAATAGTAGGTTTTCATTCATTCATTCAACTATTTATCATAGTGGATACTATAAATCATTGGAATATTGTCAAACAACATGGTATAAAGGAACAGTTGTACTGCTAAAGTTCAGAGAAATCTAGGGTCAAGTACCATTCTGAACACCTATAAATATGTTAAAAATGAAGGGAATCACTTATATGCCAATTATGTGCAAGCCAAGAGTTCCCCATCTGTTAAATCTGTTCACTAGGTTGTGAAAGATCAAATGAAAAAATGTTAGCTGATGTGCTTTGAGTTTAAATGCACTATATAAATTCCAGCTATTATTTCTGTTACTAATATTATTGGAAACTTCAGAAATCCTTCACCATTTAAAAGCAAAACAAATTCTTTTTTTTTTTAAATGTTACTATTTTTGGTGTTCTCCCTCCACATTTTAAATCACTGTAGCTAGAGTATCTGTCTCATGTATGAAGGTTTAGCTTAAAAAGTGGATGCTTTTAGAATCCATAATTGTTTTTAAAAAATTTTCAAGAAAACTAGTACTTTGCCTCTCCTATCTGAACATCATGTCTACCTGAAAAAGCACTGGTTTGGGAGAGAAAGAAATGCCTATTCTATTGCTGACTTTACTAACTAGTGTGTGACCTTGGACAACTCACTGAAACCTTTATTCCTCAGTATCCATTCTCTATAAATTAGGTATAACAGCACCTACCCTATTTTCAAAGATCAAATATGATAATAAAAATTTAAAAACACTAGGGAAAGTATGGTATGCTATACAAAACATAAGGGATGGAAAAGACTTCAGTCTAAACTATACTCCTCTAAAATATCTTTTTCTGACAGGTGGTAAGAGAGACAGCATGGAGTTCTTCAGTGAAAGGGAACCCACTATATCTCATAAAGCTACTGCATTCCCTTCCTGGACAATACCAGTTGTCAGAAAGTTCTTCATTCCAATTTTAGAATATTACCCATTTTGTTTATTTCAAATTGTACTGCAATGGCAGCATGGTGTAGTGAAAAGACCATGGGAAGCCTGAAATCAGACGATCTGGATTCAATTCTTGCCACTAAACACTTACTAATAAGTGACCTTGAACAATTCATTTCACCTCTTCTGAGTTTGAGTTTCCTCAATCTATAATACTTCCCTTTAAAGGCCATTAGGAGAAAAGAACTTTGCAAACTGTAAAGGACTATATAAAGCTGAACTATAACTTAAGTGAAAAACCTTGAGCTTCTTTTTTAAGTCCATCAGTTTGCAGTTGGCTCTACCACACCCTTCCTCCAAAGGTTGAATCAAACAATAATCTGATTTGAATAATGATGATAGAGATGTCAAATGTCTCAGAAGAGCCAAGATTCTGAATTCCAGGGCCTCCACAGCCTCTATTACTTTCTTACTTTTCACAAAGAGGAGTATTTGTTAACTCACTATCTTGGCTAAACTCCAACTTCAGGTAGTTATATAATCTAATTAAATGAATTATGTAGTTTCAACTAGATAATCTATTTCCTGTCCTAGAAGGCTACACAGTGCTCTTGATCATAATTAAACAATTGCTGGTTCATTCTAAAGGGAACTACTCCTTAATTAGTAAATGAAATAGTTGCTGAATGCAGTACATACAATTATACTTCATTACAAAGCAGCTCAAGGTAAGAGAATGCCACCATGCCATTAGGGATTAAATTTGTTACACTGAATCAACTTCACATTTCCAGAATTTGAAAACACAAATGTAAAAGGAGGAGAAAAAGGTGCTTCCTCATCTCTCCTTCACTAAAAGTCCTCTCTTTGGACAATTAAACTGTGATCTTACCACTTGAAATCTTTTAATCACAGAAATGTGGGATTTTACAGCTTAAGGGTCCTCAAGAGCTCATGGAGGGTCAGTCTCTTCATTTTAGAGACAAAGAAACTTCAGCTGCTTCTCATTCCAAGAGTGGAATTGGCTACTCTGGGAAGTAATAAATTTCCTCTCACTAAAAGACTTCAAGTAAAAGAAAGCTAGATTACCACTTGCCAGGTAAGTCCTCAGGGATGCCTGTTTAATTATGGGATGGGTAGCTGGCCAATGACATCCCTTCCAACTAAGAACATAACTGAATCTAAGATAAATACAAACAGCCTGGCATTTAAGGCCCTGAAAAATTCTGCTCCAGAAGATCTTTTTAACCTTAGTATATATTCCTCCCCATCTTTTCCAGGCAAATGCAACCTGTTCCCCAATTTGTCGCTAACACCTAGGTTGAATTACATCTCTGACTCTTAGAATCCTGATGTTCTTTCAAGGCTAAGTTCAGATGCCACCTCCTCCAAGAAACTTTTCCCAATCTATTCAGTTAATGATATTCATACTGAAAATACCCTGTATTTACTTCTGCCCTGTAGCACTCTGAGGACAGGGAAGGGAATAAGCATTTCTACAGCTGCTCTAATGTACAAGGTACTTTAAAAAATATTCTCATTTGATACTCATAATAACATGGTGAGGTAGATCCTATTATTATTCTCACTTTAGAGTTAAAGAACTGATTTGCCCAGGGTCACACAGCAAATAGGTGTCTTGAGTTTGGATTTGAAATCAATTCTTCCTAACTCCAGGCCCACCACTTCTTTATGTACCACCAGCTTCCCTTTTAGAAATTCATTCATACTATATTTTTAGTGTATCACTTATTGTTGTTCAGTCATATCCAACTTTTTGGGACCCCATTTGGGGTTTTCTTGGCAAAGATACTTAAGTGGTTTGCTATTTCCTTCTCCAGCTCATTTTATAGATGAGGAAACTGAGGCAAACAAGGTTAAGTGATTTGCCCTGGGTCACATAGCTAGTTAGTGTCTTAGGCCACATTTGAACTCAGGAAGATGAATCTTTCTGACTCCAGGTCCGTGTTCTAATTAATCCACCACACCACTTAGCTGCCCCTTGCACATTTATATCAGTAGGCCTATTCTCACAGACAGCCAACAATTCTTTTCTCCAGAGCAAATTCCAAGGACTACACCCCAAGAATAGATAGAGCTTAAAATATTAAATGCTGAGACCAAGTACAGAATTAAGAGAGACTAGAGGGCACCTCCTAAGCCAGAAATAAATCCGAAAACCAATTAATAGCTAACAAAGTGTAACTGAAGACTGAACCAGTCTGGAATATATACTTATGGGTCAGAAATAGAAGCATTCCAGCATCTCTGGATTTTCATTCACTGCTGTGGTTCCTGAGTCCTCTCTTCCAACCTGTGTCCAGCAGTCACTCTGATCTGGCTATCTACTGTACTTATAATAATATAACTGGGAAAATAGGGTTAAATTAGAAGTTCTACTTGAGGAAAACTTTTCAGGAACACTAGTTATTTTACATATTAAGCATTTCTACTCTAGGAGTAAGTTGAGAAAAACGATTGTGAAATTTCAACGTAAGGCTACCTTATAGAACATTTAAACCATTTCTCACTTTATAGATGAGGAAGAGGCACAGAGAGGCTAAATGATTTGCCACAAATCATAAAGCTTAGCTTATTAGCAGCACTTTATTACCATCTTTCTGCAAATTTCGAAGTCTGAAAACCACTCAGTAACTGACAGCTGCCACAAGTTTCAAATTTGTATATAAACTCCTGCAAGTACAACTGTAAACAATTTGACTTAACAGATGGCTAGGAGAAAATGTACACCCTAGATCTCAATGTGTCCAACTAAGTTCAAAATGTCACATAATGCAATCACAAGAATCAGTTTGCAGGATTCAACCACTGCTCCAAAACAAAATTCTGCCCGGGATTATTTCTTGGTAAACAAGAGCATGCCTGTTATTTATGTCAGTGGTAAAATGTTTACTGATATGATCTCAACTACAGGTAATCCAGTGTCACTATCAAAAACAGTGTTCATTCTCCTCGTCCTTTTTTATGTTAAAGGACCCTTCACAAACAAGATAACTCCATCCACTTTACCAAACATGGCTATCAAAAACCTTTAGAAAACAAATGCTTAGGGTACAAAACTCAAACTACATATTAATTTTCACATGACTACATATTTTAAAAGAACTGTTTTTATTAATACAATTATATGTTTCAGGCAAGTCTAAACTGACAGATTAAAACAGAAAGCTATCAGAAATAAGTAGAGTGTACTTTGTTTTTAACCTAAGTATGACAAAACTGTAAAGCTCATTGGACAAAATCTCTGGGATTTTAATCTCTTGCAAATTGTTTCTTTGTTTTTAAATTTCTGAGTAATTGTTGTTTCTACCTTGTTGCACTTTTGTCCAGAACAAGATTGCCCCAATCAGAGCTCTGCAAACTTTTCATACAATCTAGTCAAGTGAGATCTATTTAACCTTGATATCTTACAGCTTCTCTAAAAAGTTGCAAATTGTTCCACGTTTTGATTTTGAAAACTCTTTCCTATTGAAGAGATGCTTACTTCTCCCAAATCGAACAATATTTTCACTGAGGTCCCAGAGAACTGTCAGGTGAGAATAACAAGCTCACGGCAAAATTTAAAGGGCCATTACATTATAAAATCCTGAGTCACTCAATTTATCCAGCAGATTTTAGTAAACACTGTCCAAGTGACTTATCTCTTGGGCTCACTGACCCATACTTGTATTTAGCTATGAGGCCAGAAGATTTTAAGGATCTTGGTAATTAGGCTGATCAAAAGTGAAAGAAACAAAAATTCTTACTTTAAAAATTTACTCCACCACAGAAAAGCGGTAAAAACAATGTCTCTATCTTTTATGCTTTTCCCCCGTCAATTTTTACTGACTTCTTATTTAATTAACATTTCTAGGCTGCAGCTGAGTATTCTGTGTAACTGGAAGACCTCAGCTAATTGTTCAAACAGTTACTAATTTGGGTATATTATACATCTGAGAGTTTCATAAAGTTCAATGACACAATCCTGATACATAATAAGAAAAACCAACAGCTTCCCAACACCCTTCCTACTTTTCCTCTGAAAAAAGTAAAGATCTTCAGATGGAAGGAAATATCAACACAGGGAAGCAGTTTTTGGCTTGCCTTTGCTAATAGCCGATTCACTCACAGTAGCCTTAGCTAACAGCTGATTCACCCACAGTAGACTCACTATTGAAACACCCATGTCTCAAAGAAAGAATTTTAAGCCAAACTTTTTAGTCTGTTTCAGAGTAGAGTAAAAAGCAGGAGAGAGTGTTATTAGCACACCTCTCTATTCAGGAACTGGTAGCATAGAAAGTTTGTCAGAGATCGGAGTCACATTTGAAAAGGAAGAGTAGAGAACAGGGAAATCAAAAGTAACACCTCCTTCCCAGAGACACACTAGGGGATAAAACTCAATATAGTACTCTCCAGTCTGGGGAGAGAGTGTG
>CM053581.1:83446294-83461304 GCA_028627135.1 Pseudochirops cupreus
TTCAGAGTGCTTTTGAGATTCTTTTTCCATCTGGCAAAGGCGACTTTTTAAGGCATTCTTCTCCTCATTGGCTTTTTGGGCCTCTTTTGTCATTTGAGTTCATCCATTTTTTAGGGTGTTGATTTCTTCAGTCATACTGCTGACTCTCTTTTCATGATTTTCCTACAACGTTCTTATTTCTCTTCCCAATTTTTCTTCCACTTCCCTTATTTGGTTTTGAAAATCTTTCTTCAGCTCATCTCTAGCTTTAAGGCATTCTTCACGTTTATTGGAGGCCCCTGGTGGGGGTGCTCTGGCTGCGCTCTCCTCCTCCCTCTCTCTCCCATCATCTTTCTTTTCCCCAAAGAAGGAATCAAGGGTTTGGGAGCTGTTCTTACTTTGCTTCTTATGCTTATTCTTACTCATGGTTGTTCAGACCGTGATTTTTTTTTTAAAATCTCTGTGGGGCTCTGCTTCCAGAAGGGAAAGCTCTGTCCCAAATCGCTGGGGTCCTCCCGGCTGCCGTAGCTCTTAGGAAGAGGTAACTCTAACTTTAATAAACAAAACTTTTATAAAATTCCCAATAACTACATTCAGAAACATGAAACAATTAACTTAGTAATAAAGAATTATTCCCTAGAAAATATTCTGCTGTCTTAGGGTAGCCCATATAAACTCTGAAGATCCTCATTCCAATTCCTACTTTTTCAGATAACCTGGCTCCCTGAGCAGGGCCACATCTACCCCCTCAACATTCTATCATACTTCTGAGGTGTTGAGAAGTGTCTTTGATGCTGTCCTGTTTCTGGTGAGTTCTCCCCACTCTTAACTGCCAATGATTAGTACCCAAATTTCACCAGTTAACCAATTGACACCAATTAGCTTTTACAAAAGGTTATTTACTATGAATATATAGCAAGAACAGAAGCGCAGCCAGTGAATGGCCAGAGGATTAGGGTCGGGCGAGAGGAGTGCCACATACTTCCATTTTTCACTTTGCCCTGAGGAAGAGTGGGTTCACACTTTAAGTCGCAGCAGCAGTAATAGTAGTAGTAGTTGTTGCTGTTGTTGAGTCATATCCAACTCTTTGCGATCCCATCGGGTTTTCTTGGCAAGGATACTGGAGTGGTTTGCCATTTCCTTCTCCAGCTCATTTTACAGATGAGGAACTGAGGCAAACAGGGTTAAGTGACTTGTCCAGAGTCACACAACTAGTGTCTTGAGGCCAGATTTGAATTCAGGAAAATAAGTCTTCCTGATTCTAAACCCACTGCTCTGTCCATTGTGCCACCTAGTATTTGCTTCAGAGCATGTAGGCCTTCAAGTTCACTTTTAAATGTAGCATAGCTGACAGATGAGTCCTTGTCTCTTACTACTGGGCTGGATCAAGCAGGGTGTTTTACAAGACCTCAGCTGCCACCACATTAATACTTGGCCTTCCACAAGTCCTGGCATAAACTCTAATTCCCATACTTCTGTTGATCACATACTTCTTTTGAAGCTCACAAGGTCAAAACCATCCCCAATGCTCCTTATCCTAAAAGCAGAACAAAACAAAGAGGCAAAGAACAGAGTATGAGCCACATGTTGACTGCAGCTAGGATAGGGCCCAACACCTCTTTTCATCCAGAAATCTACAATTTATTTCTCTCATTCAAATATAGTGAAACAGCAAAGAAGGTGTGTTGTTTTTAGGTAATGTCTTTTAAATATATTCTTAATTCTAGCCGAGTAGCCAGTTGAAAGGCTCCTGTTTTTCATGTGATAACTAGAAATAGTTAAAATACCTGCAGATGTTCGGAATCAGGGAGTAGACCCTTTGATTAGACATCACTGTGCTTTTTTCCAAAAGCAGGCTTTTTGGCTTCTGCTATGTGGGCTGGCTACAGGCAGAGAGTTTGGTACTCACTCTCTGAGAATGGAGCTACATTACTCAAAGAAAGAAAGAAAATCAGAAGTTAACCAAGAAGAAAAGTACAGTAACTTAGCTCTGGAGGTGGGGAAGAGCTAAGTGAGGAGAACTCTTTGGTTATTAGATTACATATTTATAGGTAGAAGGGATTTCAGAGATTATTTGGTCCAGGAGTTTCTAACATTTTCTGGATGTGTAGTGGACTCTTTTGGCAATCTGGTTGTCATGAGTTTAAATGAATAAAGTAAAAAATAAAATGCACAGGACTACAAGGGAAATCAATTTTCCTAAAATAAAATTATAAAAAATGTTTTAAAATTCACAGCCCATGTCTTTCACAGCATGACTAATATGGAATTATGTTTTGCATGATCACACATGTAGAGCCTATATCAAATTGCTTACTATCTCAGGGAGAGGGGAGGGGGAAGAAAGAAGGAGAGTGTTTGAGACTCAAAATTTCAAAAAATGAATGTTAAAAATTGTCTTTGTATGTAAATGGGAAAAATAAATATTATTAAAGAAAATAAAAACTGACAGACTCCATGTTAAGAATCCCTGATTTACTCCAACCTTTTCTTGTTACAGATGAAAATGGAAACCAGGGCCCAGAGAAGGAGAATTCTTTGTTAAAGGGCCCAGAGTAAATTAATGGCAGAGCTGGTATTTAAACCAAGGTCTTCTGACTCCACATCCAGTAACCTTTATACTTTATCGCATTATCTCAATTCTTTTAGAGTTTTATTTTGGATATGATTTTATTGGTAAGAATAAGACCAAGTATAAGGCTAGTCCAGCATCTAATATAACTTATTTGTTGAAAACCACTCAGAAATCACTTTTGCATATAGCTATGGGAACATAGAAATTTTGTAATTTTTAGAATTAGATTTTATATACCAAATTTTGTTAGATGACCAATTTTTCATAACCATGTTGGAAAATAATATTTATATTCATCAATAACATCAAGATCTTTATTTTTTCCAAAATACAAATAATCTTTATGCATGAATTAAATCTAATATGTTTTCTATCTATATTTTAGTCGTTTTAATCACAGCTCAAATTCAATATAATACTTTTTTAAAAATTAAAATTATTTAGAAAACAGATTAACTCATTTGGATGGTATGATACAAAAAGTTAATGTTCATTTCTCTTATATGAAAAGCAATAGATAATATTTTTAGTTTTTCCACAAGGAGTATAGTGTAGTTTAAAAAATCTATTGATTTGGAGTTAGAAGCCCTGGGGTTTAAATCCTTACTCTGTCACCTCTGTGAACTTGGGCAAGTCACTTATTCTTTCTGGGCCTCAGTTTCTCAATGTTTAAAATGAGTGGATTGGCATAGATCATGTCTAGGTTCTTTCTAGCTCTAAATCTTATGACACAAAAGAGAAAAGAACTTAAAGGAAATAAACTCATTATATTACACTAATTTCCTAGGGTGTATATAACAGTAATCCTATTTTTCTAAAAAAGTGTAAGCTACTTCAGAACCAGCCTTTTTACTCATTTTCCTGTAATCTTTTCTCTTTTCTTTTACCTCTTCTACTTTGCCCCCCTTCCGTTTTATATTTCTCTTTTCCTTTTTCACATTTTCCTGAAACGTAGAGTCATAGGAAAATGAAAATACAGTCCAGGTCTGTGGCTTGAGATAGAAACTATTCTGGGTTTGCTTGTTTGTTTCCCCATACCTAATGACCTGGAACACATGTTCATTTCTTTTCCAGTTACTCCTTTACCTGAGGGAAAACAAGTTCACCAACATTGGTTTTACCTTATTTTAATGACAACAAAATTGAGAGAAATGTTAAAAGACATGCCAAATGTCTGGAGGTCATAGTCAGTTAGTGTAAAGCCAGAATGAGAACTCACCATGACTAGTAACAGCTCATATTTGTATGGTATTTTCATGTTTACAAATGATTGTTCTAAACCTGTTTGACCCATCTTACTGTACATTCAGGAATCTATCAACTGAATGTATAATCAGCCACTGATGAGTAGATGATTTTTCATTTCCTTTTACTGTAAAGCGAGAGGCAGAATGGTTTCATGGGTAAAGGAATGAGCTTATAGTAAGAAAGATCTGGGTTCAAGTTCTGCCTCTCATACATATTAACTGTGTGACCATAGGCAAATCATTTAACCCTTCATTACCCCAGATTTTTCTCTAACACTGAGGTGCTAACTTGTATTACCATGCCTTTGGGAGAGGGGAGGTAGAAAGAAGGTGATTATTCCTGGAAGTTTCCCTAGTCTTATTGCTTTTTTGGATGCCTATGATTTTTATTACCTTACTTAAATAGTAAGAATAAGTTTTTCAAGCTAGCATAATTTCATATAACTAACTTTTGTTTTAAACCTCCATTTTGGGATCAAGTTATATTAAGGTTTTTCAATAATAAGATAACTTGTGTGTTATGATGTAGTAAACATAGGTATTCTTAAGCAACTGAAAAACATATATGAACTGACCATGCATAGGACAGACCACCAACAGAAAAATTTTATGCACAACTTCATCAGTAGTTTATGTTATAAACTACCAATGAAATTAAATGGTAAACAAATTAGGAATGCTTACAGCTAAAAACTTTTAAGAAACCCATTAAAGGCTCCATCCAACAGCCTGCCTCTAGGTTGAGATTGGAACAACTTTCTGCATTACCAAACTTGAGGCTTAAGAAACATGTGTTCACATTAAGGCAGTGATGATTGATGGAGATTTGCTAGCTGACCATCAAGGAGGGAGATAGCCTCCTTCTGGGGAAAGAGGGAAACTTATTATGAGTGCTAGTATTGAAATTCTTACCAGATCTCTAAAACTTGGTTGGTGGCTTGTACTTAGAGGAGGCTAATGTCTGTATTGTTTTCATGTTAATAACATTTGATTGCATGCATTGAGAAATGCACATCTAATTAGTATTTCTGTTGCATCAGTTAGGGGTAAATCAGCTATAAGTATGCACTGTGAATTACAATGCTGTCTTTTACCTTAGAGAGTAAGTACACATATCTGATAGGTAGCTTAAGATGGCGGACCAAGCAGTAGACTAGAAATCAAAAGACTAGGTATGAGTGTTGGCCCTGTCACTTAATTCATCTGCCTCTAATACTGTGTGAACTTGGGTAAGTCACAACTTTACTGACACATACTGTCTTTATCTTTAAAGTGGGGATAAAATAATCACCACTATTTCATAAGGTTATCGTATGCTTTTTTGATAAAACATTTTCTCATGTATCAGAAGTACTAATTATTGGAACTCTGATGATATTATAAAAGTATCTTCTGTTTCCTTCATTCTCTAATTATAATGTTTTTGTTTTTATTATATTTTCCTATAGGCTGACTTACTTTTTTTAGGTCATATTGTTTTTGGAACAATTTTGCTTATTTTATTTACAAAAGATATAAGACCTCCCATTTACAGATCACTAATCTCTTAAGCTACTGCTCATTTAATGCTAGTTTATTTTTGTTGGTTTAGTTTTATTTCAAGTAGATTACAAACTTCGATTCTGTCATTGAGCACAAGTTTGCCACTGATCTTGCTTTGAAGGTGTCAAGATGTTCAGTGTGTTTGAGAGATCTTTCGGTTCTATTAACATCTTATTTGATATACGTATATGAACAACATATGTTAATAGAGCCTGATCTCTTTCTTCATTCCCAGAGATTTCTTCAGGAGCAGTTCAGTGAATTACATTGTTGATTGGTTTAAGCATTAAGAGTAATTTGATCCTAGCCATAAATCTGTACTGCCTTTTCCTGTTTTTAGTTTTTGCACTAAAAATTACTACCCTGAAGACCTTTCTAATATAGAATGACCCTCAAAAACTTAACTTCCTTTTGTTAGCCCACTTATTAAACTTTTAACACATTTCTTTCCTTCAAAGCTTGTTTTCTGCTTGCTTTACTCTTTCTTCTTCACCAAGTAAAAGAATATGCCATAACTGTGGTAACAGGATGAAGTTGTCCTGGAGCAGATAGACAACATTCAGGGGCTGTTAACTTGTGGTCCATAAACCTGTATATATGAAGGTATAAACATGTATATATGTATATATACACACACATATATATTTCAACATATTTGAGTTCCTTTGTAATCCTCTGTGTTTGATGTACATTTTAAAAGTTCTGAAAAAGAATCCATAGCCTTCACCAAATTGCTTAAGGGACCCAAACTCACAAAAAAGTTAAGAACTTCTGCATCAAGTTACTGAACAGGACCAGATTAGTCCTTTGAGAAATCGTAAAACTGGAATAACTCATGCAGAATATTTCCCCGTAAAAGGAAAAGTATTCATGTTCATGGATGTCTAAACAAAGTATTGATATGGGAACCATGGTAAGAATTTGTGCTTACAGTAGTGTCTTCAGCCAAGACGCATCTTCCAAATCCCTTTCTTCATGTGAAGAGTTTACAGTGCCAGCTTGTGCTTCCTCATTAATCTATTTGAAAAACTTAACGGCTGGTAGGGTAGGGGACAGGGTGGAAAAGCAACCAAACAAAACTAGATAGTCATTTTTGCTCTTATTTACCCTGGATAATTAAGACAATAGTGTTCACTGACCTCCCTACCTGAGAATTTTTTTTTAAAAATCTTCACATTCTTCAATACACAGGTCAGAGGTCAGGCTATCATAATCTTGCAGAAAAAAAGTCTTTCAAGAGTTTGGCAATAATGGGTACATTTATGTACTCTCTTTACATACTTTCCTTACTCTCCTTATGTACTTTCTTCCCACTTTCCCTTTACCCCTTGCTCCAGGGTTACTTGTTACTTGCTTTAGGTATATCCTTTCTAAGTCCTACTTGGAAATGGTACTGAAAATATTTTATCCCTCTGTATTTCCAGAGGCTACAGTGACCTGTTAAAACAGAAGCAGGGAATAATATTAGCCTCCATAGGTCACTACTAAGGGAAGCCTGGCAGTATATATCTTGAAGCATTAGGTGTCATAGAATAAGAGAAGGCCAAGTTAGTGCTTGAGTACCAGTGCCAGGAGGATTTTCAGGAGGTTTGATAGGATCATAATAAGTGACAGAACCAGATCCCAATTGGAGTTTGGCAAGGAGAAGAATACTGAGACTAACCAAAGCCAGGACCCCTAGTAGGCCAGCAAGAGACTAAGACAGAAAGAATCTAGGGATAGAGGCAGAGGGTGAAGCCTAATATTTGCTTCCCAAAGTCCCTCAATTTCATAGGTGTCAGCAGCATTCAAACTACAATGGTGACAGGACCAAACAAGTCCTAGCCTATCCATGCAAGTATAATGGAGAAGACTGAATCAAGCACATAGTCTTAATGCAAGAACTGAGGCTGAAAATATAAATAAACAGAAGAAAATACCAAATACAATTAAGAAATATTATGGGTAAAGGGAGATCTAAAAGGAAACCTAGAAGAAGAGAGTACATAACAACTACAAGCAAATCCTCAAAGAAAAGAGGTAACTTGGCTGCAAGGACTACAAAAGCAGTTAGAAAAAATGAACGAAGAAATAGGAAAAATGAAATTATGAATGAAGTAAGATTTCAAGAGGGAAAAATTGAAAGGAGAATAAATAACTTAGAACTTATAGTAGAAGGACATACCTAAGATTTAGACTCACAAAAAATCAGGATGATGAAAACAAAAATTGATGATTGTATGATAGAAGAAAAGCTAGAACAACATCAAAAGATGGATAGAAAAGAATATATAAAGTATCTACTAGTATATATTATCAGAATATACATATATAATATATATACATTCCATATTTTATATATTGATACCTGCTTACTAGGTATAGATAAATAGATAGACAGACAGGAGGGAGAGAGAGAGGGAGGAAGGAAGGGAGGGAGGGAAGGAAGAAGAAAGAAAGAAAGAAAGAAAGAAAGAAAGAAAGAAAGAAAGAAAGAAAGAAAAGAGAAAAAGCAAAAGAAAGAAAGAAGGAAAGAAAGAAGTCTGGTAAACAGGTCAGGGTAAAGAATCATCAAATTACTTGAAAACTATGACCAAATAAAAACCCTGAACAACATTTTTCCTATACTTCAACACTGCTTTCACCTTATAATATGGTTTAAGATCTGATACTACTGAATCTAGTTCCTTCATTATTCCTAGTTGAATTATAAATGTAGATCACCACATGTAGGGAAGGGTCTCTAGGTTCCACCTGATTGCTAAGGAATTGATGATATGCAAAAATATCAAGAGCCCCTGTGGGGCAGAGCCAAGATGGTAGAGTAAAAGCACAAACTTGGTGTGGGCTCTGGCTCCAAACAATTCCAATACTTGTAAAAAAAAATGGCTCTTAAGCAAATTTTAAACCTATAAAACCCACAAAGTGACAGAGAGAAACAAATCTCCCACTGAAGACAGCCTGGCAGGCCAACATGAAAGGTCTATCACAGCGCAGTAGGAGCCGAGTGCAGTCCCACAGGAGCCCTGTGGTTCCAGCCCCAGGGAGGCCCCAACCAGCACTGGCCAGAGCAGACTTCAGGAGAGTAAATAACCAGCAACTGTGGCGGCTTCTTCTCAACTCATAAACACAAAAGACAAAGTAAAAGGTCAGTGTGGAACTTTGTTGGAATGGGAGGGGGGAACAGAAGAGCTTGGTCCAGCTGATATCCCTGCAGCAAGAAGCAGTGGAGGCCCGGCGGCTGCACCACAGGTGCCTCAGGAGCTCCTGGCCTGCAGATTGTAGGGGAACCAAGCAACTATTGAGAGGGTAATCGCTCTTGCTTTAACCTGCTTAGATCTGGATCATAGTCTTGGGTGGTGGTCCTGGGGTGTGTGACTAGTGAGCCAGAACTTGTGGGGGCTATAGGGATGGCATATTCCTAATAGCTCCAGCAGCTGTGAAAACCCCAGCAATTTGGAACAAAGCTCTCTCCATTCTGGAAGCAGAGTTCTACTGTGGCAAAGAGCTCAAGGGTCAAGTAATTGGCTGGCAATATGAGCAAGCACAGGAAGCACAAACAGATGATAGAATCCTTTTTTGGGGACATAAAGGATCAAGGCATGGAGTGGGAGGAAGACAGTGAAGTCAGAACTCCTGCATCAAAAGCCTCCAGGAAAAATATGAACTAGTTATAGACCATGGAGGAGCTCAAGAAGAATTTTGAAAATCAAGTAAGAGAAGTGGAGGAACAATTGGAGAGAGAAATGAGAATGATGCAGGAGAATCATGAAAAGTGATTCAATGGCCTGCTAAAGGAGGGCCAAAAATACACTGAAGAAAATAATACCTTAAAAATAAACTAACTCAAATGGCAAAAGAGGCCCAAAAAAGTCAATGAGAAGAAGAATACCTTAAAAAGTCGAATTTGCCAGATGGAAAAAGCATTTCAAAAGCTCACTGAAGAGAATAATTCCTTCAGAATTAAACTGGAGCAAATGGAAGCTAATGACTTTATAAGAAATCAAGATACTATAAAACAGATCCAAACAAATGAAAAAATAGAAGGCAGTGTGAAATATCTCATTGGAAAAACCACTGACCTGGAAAATAAATCCAGGAGAGACAATTTAAAAATTATTGGACTACCTGAAAGCCATGATCAAAAAAAAGAACCTAGACACCATCTTTCAAGAAATTATCAAGCAAAATTGCCCTGATATTCTAGAATCAGAGGGCAAAATAGAAATTGAAAGAATTCACCAATCACCTCTTGAAAAAGATTCCGAAAAGAAAACTCCTAGGAATATTACAGCCAAATTCTAGAGTTCCCAGGTCAAGGAGAAAATACGGCAAGCAGTCAGGAAGAAACAATTTTAGTATTGTGGAAACACAATCAGGATAACACAAGACCTAGCAGCTTCTACATTAAGGGATTGAAGGACTTGGAATATGATATTCCGGAGGTCAAAGGAGCTAGGACTAAAACCAAGAATCACCTACCCCGCAAAACTGAGTATAATACTTCGGGGGAAAATATGGTCATTCAACGAAATAGAGGATTTTCAAGCATTATTGATGAAAAAAACAGAGCTGAACAGAAAATTTGACTTTCAAATACAAGAAGCAAGAGAAGCACGAGACGGTAAACAGGAAAAAGAAATCATAAGGAACTTATTAAAGTTGAACTATTCATATTCCTATATGGAAAAATGATAATTGTAACTCATACAACTTTTCTCAGTATGAGGATAGTTGAAGGGAATATATATGTATATATGTATACATACATATATATGTATAGGAGGATATATGTGTATATAAATATATATGTGAGTGTGGACATATGTATGTTGATGTATACATAGACAGAGGGCACAGGATGAGTTGAATATGAACAGATGATATCTAAAACATAAAATTAAGAGGTGAGAGAGGAATTTATTAGGAGAAAGAGATAGATTAGGATAAAATATCTCATATAAAAGAGGCAAGAGAAAACTGTTACAAAGGAGAGGAAGAGCAGGAAGGTGAAAGGGAATGGGACAACCTTACTCTCATTGAATTTGGCTTAAGGAAGGAATAACATACACACTCAATTGGGTATCTTACCCTACAGGAAAATAGGGGGGGGGGGGTATAGAGGATAAGAGAGGAGATGATAGAAGGGAGGACAGATTGGGGAAGAGGGTAGTTAGAAGCAAACATTTTTGAAAAGGGGTAGGGTCAAAGGAGAAAATTAGAGTAAGTGAGGGGTGGGACAGAATGGAGGGAAATATAGTTAGTCTTTCACAGTATAACAATTATGGAAATGATTTGGGTAACTACACATGTACAACCTATATTGAATTGCTTATCTTCCCAGTGGGGGTGGGTGAGGAGGGAAGAAAGGAAAAAATCTTGAACTCAAAATTTTAAAAACAAATGTTTAAAAAAAATTTGTCTTTTATATGAACTGGGAAATAAGATATTATAGGCACTGGGGTATAGAAATCCATCTTGCCCTACTAGAAAGTTAGGGGGGGGTGATGGGGGAGGATATGAGAGAACAGATTGAAGGAAGGGGTATTCAGTAGGTTTGCTATTTTGGGGTAGGGGAAAGACGGGGATAAAAAACCGTAACTCAAAATTTTGTGGAAATGAATGTTGAAAACTAAAAATTAATTAATTAATTTAAAAAAAACTAAGAGCCCCTGTGTTATCAAGATCCTGAGAATGGTACAGACCTGGGATTGGAGCTGGATCCTGATAAGGAGAGGCTGATGGGACAAGTGGCTATGTGGGTCAAAGGTGCATCGAAGATCAGCATGTAGGCAAGAGGAGAATTCCTAGATTAGAGCTCCACATCACCTCCTCCCCATGCCCTCACAGTTGAAGACTTCACTTCATACTTTGTTGAGAAAATAGAAACCATTCAATATACTCTTATCTTCTCCTGCCCCCACATACCTCACAACCGTTTGATAACATCTGTCATTCTCTCTTCCTTTACTCCAGTGATGTTTCTGTAAAGGTCATTCTCTTTGCTTTGTTCCAGCTCCCCATTTTCTCTTGCAGGTTGTTTCATCAATCATCTCTCCTTTTTAATCTTCACTCTCTCCCTATCTACTGGTTCTTCCTTGATGTCCACAGACCTATCCAAATAGCTTTCATCTTTTTAAAAAAAAAAAGCACAACAACACCTTCATTTGAACCTACCATCCCCTTCAAGCTATTATCCTGTATATCTCCTCCCTTCCTCATCTAGGTCTTAGAAAAAGTTATCTACATTCTCTGTCTCCACTTGCTCGTATTTATTTCTCAACCAACCTTTTGGATTCTGGATTCTGACCTCATCACTCAACTGAAACTGCTCCAAAGTTATAAATGATTTATTAATTATGAATTCTGATATTCTTTTCTCAGTTTTCTTTCTTCTTGACCCTTCTGCAGAAATTGGCATTACTGACCACTCCCTCATTCTGTATATTGTCTCTTCTCTGGATTTTCAAGGAATTTCTTAATTCTTCTCCCGTTGGTCTGTCTGTTTCTTTTTAGTCTCTTTTGTTAGATTACCTTTCATGAATAATACTCAAAGTGGGTATTATCACCACCTTCTTTCCTGGGTCTTCTTCTCTCAATATATTCTCTTACTTGCCTCATCAACTTCCACTGGTTTGATTATTATCTATGCAGCTGTGCCCCTTTAGAATAGAAAATTTTAAAATAATTTTATGAAGAAAAAAATAGTCATTGAAACAAACTATTTATCAGAGCCATAACTAGCTGAAACTGCACAGGTAAAAAGTTCATTTGAACAGGAAGAGAGAAGGCAGAAGTCCAGTTGTAGTACAATTGTAGCAAAGTGTCATCCCAGAAAACAATACAACCATAGTTGCAATGGGCAGAGGGGAAGTGAAGTAGTAAGGAGAACGTTGGAGCTTTTACCCATGATGCCAAGCCCACATGGGAGTAGGTCTTTGTGTCACTTTCTGGTAAAAGCTCTGTTACATTAGTTCAGTTAAACATTTAGAAATAGACAAGACAACAACTATTTACTAAGGAACTACAATGTATCATGCATCATGTTAGTTTAATATACACAGATAAATTGATCAAAAACATTTATTTAGCACCTCCAATGGCCAGGCACTGTGCAAATCTCTGGAAATAGTAAAATAAATATGAGATAATTCCTGTCTCCAAGTAGCTTGTAGAGTATTGGGTGAAGCAATTTGTACACATATGTGGAAGGTAGTTTCCCTCCAGCCTTAGATTAAAGTAATAACAAAAACCCCAGAATAATATCACAAAGTGTAGAATAGGTGTTAAGGAATTCCTTACTACAATGTAGTCACACGTAATGAGGTTTTGATGTGTAAACAAAACGTATCTACTTTCTACCTCAGAACAGTCTTACATGCTAAGGTTTTAATTTATAAACATGATTAATCTATAGCCTGGGAGCGCTTTCTGACCTCTTTGATTGGGCTAAGAAGGAAACTGATATTGACTGACCCTCTTGGGCCTTAATCTACAATGGTGGGTGACATTGTACTTAATTCTGATCCAAGATACATGCTAGATGAATTTCAGCAGTTCCAATTTGGGAGTTGGAGGCAGGCCCTTTTTCCTTTGGTAGGGGGCATCAAAGTAAGTGGACTTTATCTCTTCCCTCCTCCATTGGCCATATCATCAGAGCTACTGAATATTTAAGAGATAATATATCCAGAAGCAAAGAGACACATCTCAGGATAGATATACAGATGTGGAGAGATAATCACTCAAGGGAAGAAGCACCTTCAAAAAGGATAACCCCTCATAGTGAAGAGAAGTGCTTGCTGTCTATTGACTCAAGAAAAAGTCAGATTTTCTCAAAACCCTACCAATCAGGCTCCTAAGCTGAGACCTACAAAACTAATTGGAGCTATGTGAGGACTCTATAAAGAGGGAAAAGATTTCCAGTATTAGGAGCTGTGAGTTATCCTTTGCTATGTGTTTATCCTATATGTGTGGCTCACTATCATTATTCTTTAAGTTTGAGTCCACCCTCCCCAAAACCAAGTATATTATAGGCCTATGTATCTCAGACTTTTGGGGGGAATATTTTGTATCAACTTTTCTTGCTATACCATCTTGATAAATACTTTTTCCAAATGCTAATTAAAGTCTACGGTTTTATTATTAAAGGAAAGCACACTGTTGGGGGTGATGGTGAGCCAACATAGTAGAAGTAACCACATACAATATTATCCCTAGAATATGAAGTAACAGTCACCTCTCTGGGGATCCAACCAGTATGTAAGTGTAAGTTGGGGAATATCCCTATGAGATATACTATATATAAGAAAGTTCAAAATATATACAAAATAAAAATAAAGTACCTGGGTGGGGGGTACTCATAGCTTGAGTTTATTGAGCAAAGGAGTAACAGTGAGATTTGTGCTTTAGCAAAATCACTTTGGCAGTTGAATAGAGGACAGATTGAAAAGGAAAGAGACTTGAGATATGGAGTCCAATTAGGAAGCTATTGTAATAATCTAGGTCAGAGTTGAAGAAATAGTACCTGCCCTATTTGTCTAACTTAGTAATGTATACTATTTTTGTTTGTATGTCAAGAATAATTGAATGTATAATTCTATTTCAATTTGTCAATGTTAAAAATACATTTTTGTTTCACATTGCTTAAGTAATAGAACATATTGGCAAAACAAAGTAAACATTGAAATAACAATATATTTCCTTTGACATTTTTAAAGACAAAGTTGTCATAAATCATATTACATCATTTTGATGCTGGATTGTTTTGTTTTGTTTCATTTTGGTGTGAACTTTCAGTGTTCATTTCCTATTCCTAAAATGATAAAATAATTCACAAAATAATTATGTTAGAATGCCCACTAAAATATGGGAGGCTGTAATTTGCAGATGTTTGGGTATAGGGTTGATGCCTATATGTATTTCATCATTGCATTTTTGGGTGTAATTGGGTAATGAAGGTGTGATTATATGATAATTGCTTCAACTATGGGAAGGAACATATCAGTATAATAATTCCATCTTAAGATATACAGTTAGCTAGATGCTTTTAACAAAGCTATTGGATTTTTAAATATGGGTAATAATTCTTTTTGGTTAAACATAAAAAAACTCAAAATTTAGCTTGATAATAAAATGAATAAACTGATTTTTTAAAAATATGGCTAACACAAAAAGCAATTCTAAGAAAAGAGTTCCCAGATATATTGAGTACTGGCTGTACCGTTGGAGTAAGTGTATAAATAACTTCCTGAGGTCATTCATTTCAAAGATAACACTCATTTGGATTTGAAATATGGATATTTGTTTTCTTTTTTAAAAATAGTTTGTTATAATGGAAAGAACACTGCAATTGGAGCCTGGCTTCAGTTCCTGACTTTGCTATGTACTTCATGATCTTAGACAAATCATTAAACTTTTTGGAGCCTAAATTTTCTCATTTGTAAAACGACTGGGTTAGGGAAAAAGGTCTCTAAGTCTCCTAGAATCTTACTTTATAATCACAGTTTGATTCTTTTTGTTTTGTTTTGTTTTTGTTTTTTTTAATTTTATTTATTTATTTTTTAAATTTTATTATAGTTTGCATCATTCATTTCCACAAGATTTTGAGTTACATATTTTCTCCCCCTCTTTCCCCCACCAACCACCCCAAAACAGCCATCCCAGTGTGTCCTCCCTCCCCCAGTCTATT
>CM053581.1:83461804-83472049 GCA_028627135.1 Pseudochirops cupreus
CTTGTAATATTTTCTCCTTGATCTGGGAACTCCAGAACCTGGCTATAACATTCCTAGGAGTTTTCTTTTTGGAATCTTTTTCAAGGGGTGATCAGTGAATTCTTTCAACTTCTATTTTGCCCTCTGGTTCTAAAATATCAGGGCAATTTTCCTTGAGAATTTCTTGAAGAATGATTTCTAGGTTCTTTTTCTGATCATGGCTTTCAAGTAGTCCAATAATTTTTAAATTGTCTCTCCCGGATCTATTTTCCAGGTCAGTGGTTATTTCAATGAGATATTTCACATTGCCTTCTATTTTTTCATTTGTTTGGATCTGTTTAATAGTATCTTGACTTCTCATAAAGTCTTTAGCTTCCATTTGCTCCACTCTAATTCTGAAGGAGTTATTCTCTTCAGTGAGCTTTTGTGATTCTTTTTCCAACTGGCAAATTAGACTTTTTAAGGTATTCTTCTCCTCATTGGCTTTTTGGGCCTCTTTTGCCATTTGAGTTAGTCTATTTTTTAAGGTGTTATTTTCTTCAGTCAGGTTGTTGACTCTCTTTTCATCATTTTCTTGCATCATTCTCATTTCTCTTCCCAATTTTTCTTTCACTTCTCTTATTCCGTTTTCAAAATCCTTGTTAAGCTCCTCTATGGCCTGTAATAAGTTTACATTTTTCTTGGAAGCTTTTGGTGCTGGAATTCTGACTGTGTTGTCTTCCTCCTGATTCATGCTTTGATCCTTTTTGTCCCCCGAACTGGAATCTAAAGTTGGGTTGCTGTGTTTACTTTGCTTCCTTTGCCTGCTTATGTTGCCAGTCAATTACTTGACTTTTTAGCTCTGTGGAACTCTGCTTCCAGAGGGGAGAGCTTTGTCCCAAATAGCTGGGGTTTTCACGGCTGCCAGAGCTATTAGGAGGCTGCTGTCTCTGCAGCCCCCACCAGCTTTGGCTCATTTGTCACACACCTCAGGATCACTACCCAAGACCACGATCCCAATCCAGGTAGCTTAAGGCAAGAGCACTTAAGCTCTGCATGATTGCTTGGTCCCCCTGCAATCTGCAGGCCAGGAGCTCTGAAGCAGCCATGTGGAGGTGCTTCTACTGCTTTCCTGCCTTGGGGGCGCACGGCCAAACCTGCTTTTTTCCCCCAGATTTAGCCGAGTTCCACTGACCTTTCACTTTGTCCTTGTTTCTTATGGGTTGATAATTCTGGAAACTGCCACAGTTGCCTGTGATCCACTCTCTGAATGCTCCAGCCACGGCTTGTCCTGGCAGCCCTGGGGCTGAAGCCTGCCTGGTCTTGGCTCCCAGAAAGCTGCGATGAGCCCTTCCTGTCCTGCCTGCTGGGCTGCCTTCAGTGGAAGCTTTGTCACTCTGTACTTTTGTGGGTTCTGGAGCTCTAAAATTTGTTTAGAGTCATATTTTATAGGTATTTGAGGTGGTTATGGGGGGAGCTCATAGCGTTCTCCTGCTTCTACACTGCCATCTTGACTCCACTCCAAAATTTAGTAATTTTTAAACTTCAAAAGCTGACTTGTCAAATAATCTAGTATAAACATCTAAATTATTTTAGAACTTATCTAGATTTTTTGCTCTTAATAATACTGTTGCTTATTTTTTTTACTCAAGCTCTTTTACCTTTCAGTGTGCCTTTCCCTTTTCTATCTAGGTTATTTAAAGGGTCCTATAAATAAAATGTTAAGCTGTCACCAGTTGCCTTTGGATTTAATTCCACTAAATTGTGCTCCTTAAGCTAGGGTTATGGAATCAAATCTATAGTTTGTCAAGTATAGAATTTGGAAACAGAATTAAGATATAACATAGATTGGAAAAAGAGAAATTATGACCCTCTCCATTCTTTTTTTTTGTGTAAAATTTAAAAAAATTTTTAAATTTTAAAATACAAAATGAGAAAAGAAAAAAAAAACACTGACATGTGCACAGCAGCCCATGAGAGGATTCCATATAAAACAATACATTTCATTTCAAGAAAATCTGTATATTAAATACTACACATTGTTTTCAGAGCTGCCCAGTCTTTCTTTGCTTCTTTGTTGGTTTTCTTTTGTTCTCTGCTATGTACTTCTTACTTTATTTTTTCTCCTTCCCTCCCCACTCTACCCTATAGAAGACTACAGTTAATGTGTACACACACACACACACACACACACACACACACACACATAGATACCTATAAGCATACCCATATATACACAGATACACTCATATGCATATCTGTAAGACTGTACTGTACTTATTTCCACCTGTCATCTGTTTCTCTGAAGTTGGTTAGTATCTTCCTTCATATATCTAAGTCCCTCCATGTTTTTCAAAATCAACCAGCTTATCATTTCCTATACCACAGCAATATTCCAACCCAATCACATCCTATCTGAGAGATTATCTATGAAAGTATTTTTCTCTAATTTTCTTCATTCCTTCTATTCTTGGCTACATAGGTTTTATTTATACAAGAAAATTTTAATTTAAAATAATAAAAATTATCCTTTTTATACTTCAACAATGCATTTCCTTATAACATAGTTTAAGGTCTGATATAGTTGAATCTATTCCCTTTACATCTTTTTTCCTGGTTTCTTTGAAGTTACTGACCTTCCGTTCTTCCTAAAGAACTTTATTATTTTTTCTACTCAGTAAAATAATTTTTTAGTAACTTAACTGGGATGACATTGAATGAATAGGTTAGTCAGGTAAAATTGTCCTTTTAAAAATTATATTGGCTTTACCTACTATATTAGCAACCACACTAGCACACAGTGTGGGCTGCTAGCACAGGTCCTTTGATCTGCTTTTCTAAAGGAAATATGTCTTTAAAGGGGTTAATAATCTTACTTTAATTAACAGACAGGTAAGTACAGATAAGTAGAAAGAAGTGAGTATCCAATGGACAGGGCTCCAACTGTCTTGACAGACTAGTAGACATCTAATCATCAGACCAGAAAGTGCCAACATCTGGGTTCAGGAATGGGGAGAAGGAAGGGAAGGAAGAAGGGAGGGAGGGGTTCTTTAACAATGGCTACCCAGAGTCTTTTCTGACCAAATCACAAAGAAACATTCTTCCCATGAATGAGCCCCAAAGCAAAATCTCACCTAAGAATATATGTACACTTTTGACTAATAGGCTCAGAGCTAGAAGACATCACAATTCCTGTGATTCAGTGCCTAATTAGCTCAGCACCAAAATGTGTGAAAGCCTTCCTGCAAGAAAGCCTCCCCTTAAGCAAGATTCCCCCTGAGCAAGCTTCTCCTTAGGTAAGTTCCTCCCTTAAAGCAATATAAATCTTCCTGAATCCCTTGATGAGCTCTCTGTGACTCAGGATGTGTCACAGCTATGAGCTGAGCTGGAGTGCAAAGCCTCAAGACTCCTGTGATTGAAATACCTGTGTACCTTTAGACTTGGGAACATAAAACCATGTTCCAATGGAAAAAGGAACACATGTGGTCACATAGGCCTATAAATGGTTCCTGTATTTGTTTTGGCAGGTGTATACTCAGGTATTTTATGCTGTCTAGGTATTTTAATAGGTCTAAAACAATATTGAATAATATTGCTGACACATAGTATAGTTTCTCTATTTTTCACTTTTGATTAAATCTATTTTAACTTTAACTTTGAGTTAATGATTACTATTCCTGTTTTTTTTTTGCATAATAAATTCTACTCCTGTCCTTTATTTTATCTTTGTATGTATCTCTCACTTTCATGTTTCCTGAAAGCAACAAAGTGTTGAATTCAAATTTTTAATCTGCTATCCATTTCCATTTTATGGGTAAATTTATCCCATTCACATTCTAAGCTACAATTACTTTTTGTGTATTTTTCTCCTTCCTACTTTTTCTCACTACCCTTCTTACCCTATCTCTCCTCACTCTTCTGCTTTACTTCTACCCACTACCTTGACCTTCTATTTCTTAATTCACCCACTCCTCTAGAAGTCCCTGTTTTTCCTCTCCCTCCACCACATCCCCCTGCCCTCTTATCTTTTTATGAATTTAGAAGACTTACATATGTGTGTGTGTGTGTGTGTGTGTGCTGCTGCCTCTTTAACCCATTCCTAATGAGAGTAAGGTTTCAGCACTACCCACCCTACCCCTACTAGTTTCTTCTGTATCAATTTTTCCTTTTATGTCTCATTTGTAAGGATAATTATTCCTTTTTATCTCTCCCCACAGTTTAATTTTTTTAGAATCACCCCATGAAACTCAGCTCAGCCCAAGTCTTTCTTTCAAATTAAGCAAATAATGATAACAATCATAAGAGTACTGCTAATATTTTCACATATACAAAATAAACAATTTGAACTTACTGAGGTCCTTATAATTGGTCTTTAATGTTTACCTTATATTTCTTCTGGATGATATATGTTGGATTTTCTCTTAAGTTCTGGGGGTTTTGTCACAAAAACTTGAAAGCCTTTCAGTTCATTAAATGGCAACTTTTTTCATTCAGGACTATTTTTAACTTTGCTGGGTAAATTACCCTTGGTTGTAACCCCAGCTCTTTTGCTCTGTGGAATATAGTATTCTAAGACCTCTAATGTAGTAGCTACTAGGTCTTATGCAATCCTTACTGCAGTTCCATGATATTTAAATTAGTTTTTTTTTCCTTGTTGCTTCCAATATTTTCTCCTTAACCTGGGAGCTTTGAAACTTGGCTATGATATTCCTGTAAGTTTTCCTCCTGGGTTCTCTTTCAGGTGGTGATCAGTGGATACTTTCTATTTCTACTTTGCCATCTTGTTCTAGAACTTCAGGGTAATTTTCCTCAAAAATTTCTTGTAATATTGTATCAAGATTCTTTTTTATTGTAATTTTCAAGTAGTCCAGCTATTCTTATATTATTTCTCCTTGATCTGTTCTCCAGATCAATTGTTTTTCTGATGAGATGTTTCACTTTCTCTTCTTTTTCCATTCTTTTGATTTTGTTTTATGATTTCTTGGTGTCATGGAATCTCATTGGCTTCCCTTTGTCCAATGCTAGTTTTCAAGGAATTATCTTCTTCCCTAAGTTTCTGATTCTCTATTTCAAGTTGGCTGACTTTCTTTTCATAATTTTCTTGACTTTTTTGGATTGTTCTTATTTTTAAAATTTTTTCCTCAATCTTTTTTTATTTTTTTGGAGGGGGAGGCAAGGTAATTGAGGTTAAATGACTTACCCAAGGTCACAGCTAGTTAAGTATCAAGTATCTGAGGTTGAATTTGAACTCAGGTTCTCCTGACTTCAGGACTGGTGCTCTATTCACTGTACCACCTAGCTGACCCTTTTATTTAATTTTTAAAGGCCTTTTAAAGTTTTTCCAAGAACTCTTTTTGTGCTTCGGATTATTTACCATTTCTCATTGGAAAAGGGGTGGCTTTTTTAGCTCCATTATATTCCTCTGAATATGAACCCAGATCTCCTCTATCCCCCTATCTATGGTTGGGTTCTTTCTACTTTGCTTATTAATTTTTGTTTATTTATTTATTTGTTTTTAGCAGCTATTAGTGTAATCAAGTTGTAGTTCCAAGGTAATGATGCTCCAAGTCTCACATCCTTCTTACTGTTATTTTCTGAGGTCTGTATTGGGGCCCAACCTTGGGCTTTCCTCTTCATTCCTAAGCCATGGCTAGGATTTCCAGCTATATTGTCCCACAAATGATATTGTTCCCTCTGATCCCTTTGGTGATTGCAAACTACAGCCGTCCTCTCTGCCCTGGAATTGAAACCAGGGACTCTGCTTTCCAGCAAATGCCCACAGCCAACAGGGTCCCTACCCCTAGCTACTGAACTCATCAGGTGTGTGCTAACTCTTTCTCTTCATAGCCGCAGACTGAGTCTGGTCAACACAGCTATGCTTGGTGTCCCCAAACAGTAGAAAGTCCTTCAGTATTCTCCTCAGTTGTTAGATCCCCACACTATCCGAAAAAATGGAAGTTTCTAAGGCCGAGGTTGCCTCTCAACCCCCTGCCTCTAGGGCTTGTTGTTTGTTGATTCTGCAGAATTGGCCTGCAGGTGTTTGCATTTTACCTCTGCCTTGGAGGTTGGGTCTTTCCTGGGGTCTTCTCAAACTGTATTAGGAGGACAACTGCTTTATCCCATATTTATTTGTGCTGCTCTGAGGCAGGTTTTTTTTTTTTGGAGGAAATTTGGAGACCAGAAAGTTTTCTGACATACTCTGCCATCTTCCCAGTATTCCTCTCCTCCATTCTTTTCAAAATAATTCTGAACATCTCAAATCCTTCATATTTCTCTTTTATGTTTCTCTTTATTCCACATTCCACCTATTTCAATGGCAGCACAAGCTTCTAATTCTTCATGAAGCTTTTCTTGGTTCTTTCAGCTACTAGTATCTTCCCTTCCAAACTACTTTGTATTTAACTACTTTCTATATTTATAATTATTCACTTTATACATATATTGTACCCATTTGTATAACTGTATTTATGTCCTTTATTAGAATATAAGTTTCTTGTAAGTTGGGATTGTTTCATTTTTTGTACTTGTCTCCCTAGTACCTGGAGCAGTTAGGTGGTACAGCAGATAGAGCATTGGGCTTAGAATCAGGAAAACACATCTTCATAACTTCAGAGCCAATCACAGACACTTATTAGTTGTGTGACCCTGGGCAAGTCACTTAACCCTGTTTGCCATAGTTCCTTCATCTATAAAATGAGCTGGAGAAGGAAATGTCAAACTACTCTACTATCTCTGCCAAGAAAATTCCAAAATGGAGTCACAAAGGGTCAGACACGACTTAAATGACTCAATAACAACTCTAGTACCTAGAACAGTTCCTCGCATATTAATAAATGCTTTCTGATTTAGAAGCTACCTCTTAGAATCATCTGACAGTCATTTGGCTTGAATTCTAATAAGTTAAACTGAGTTAGCAGATAGGAACAAAAGTTCTTTATTCTTTCCTAAATGTTGAATAATTCCCTCAAAGCAGTCATCTCTCACCTGGGACCTGAGAAAGAGTTGTTACTGTAAGAAGGGAAAGAATTTTGCATTTATTCATAAAAATTTTAATAGGTTCATCTTCATGCTCTAAAATGCCAGTTCAGAATATTAGATTCATTACCTTTTGCGTTCTTATCACATTTTTGTTAAAACAGAAAATCATGAAAGGCAAATTCTAGCCAAAAAAGAATATTCTTCAACTAAGTTGTATTCTTAGTCAAGTTTTTATTGTGACATTAAAACAAAAAACAAAAAACAAAAAACAAAAAAACTAAGCTAAGATAAAAGACATTGTGGAATATTGCATAGATTCAATGGTCTGCTTCTGACATTTATTACCAACTGGACTACTATCAAGTCTTTTAACCTCTGTGAACCTGTCTTATCTATCAAATGAGAATAATACCAGTAATACCAGTTGTTCAAGGTAGTTGTAAAGTTTAAATTAGATAATGTATACAAAGCACTTTGTAAACCTTAAAGTACTATAAATGTCAGCTATTGTTACACCGTTTAAAATTTGGAATATTACATAGAAACATGAACTTTAGGAAAAAAAATAAAATTTATACCAAGTGCCACTTCAAGGAAGCAATCTCACCTTAGAAAATACCTAACTTCTGAGTTTATCTTATGACTTCAAGAATATAAGAATCTGAAATCATAGGATCATAGATTTAGAGCTGAAAGCTCCTTAGACATCAACTAGTCCAACCCCTTCATTTTCTGTATGTTGAAATTAAACCAAGAGCATCATACATTGAATTTAACTTCTTCTGTGTGTTGTATCTTCAGAGGCAGGTAAACTGTTGACCATCTATATTGCTAGGCTGCTATGGAAACATTTTTACTCATCCCTTGTTTGAGAACAAAAAGCTCAGAATCAACCATGTACTGCTGAAGAGTGTCCTAAAGAATCTGTGGAAAGTTGCCCTCCTCTCCTAGAGTTTGAGTCATATTACCTGAAACAATGACCACTGGTGTGCCATACTAAAATTTGTTCGAGGAGCTTTGAAGTAAATAAAACACCTGGGAGATTCATAGACTGTGGTCTGTCTAAGAAATGGTCTACTGACTTACAAGTATGTTAGGCATCACTTTGAATTCATTACCAGCAGGTGGCTGGGCAAATGTACCACTGGTGGCATTCTTTAAATATTTTCTTTCACTGCTTCAGGATGTAGAACCATGGGCTATTAAAGCACATTTTCTAGTGTCCATAATTTTTCAGTTATCTAATTGAACAGAGGATTATTTCAACAGTATAATGCGGTCTATTGAAGGTTGTCCAAGTTGCTGAAATATTTACTGAACTGGATGCTGCAGGATATTTGTTCCTCCAGGAGTCTGTGTAAACATAAAGGGCACATTAATTTTCTAAAGAGGCTCTAGAAAACAAAAATAATGATAGTTTGCAGATTAATTCTTTGCTCTCCTTCTCCTCATAACTTCAAAAAAATGGTATGGATATATCAACAAAAAAAGCAAAAAACAAAAATATATTTTTAGGGTATAAATAGCTTATATAGCTGAAGATAAACAAGTGTTTTGGCATGATCTTTCAAGTACGATTTCAAAAGCTTTAATTTTGTAGTAATTTTGTGACCAACTTGCTTCATTTCATGTATAAGACTTCTAATCTTTATTTCTTTGTTTTTTATCCTAGGAAAGGATAAGAAATTTTCATTTTCCACCTTTGTTCTTTTATCTCTCCCTGTCTTCTGTTCTAACCATATCTTGGAAACCAGTTTTCTTGCAATATAGCTGGGGCAGAGGGAATTTAGTCCTTAACATTGAAAGTGAAGCCAGAAAATATTGGCCTAAGATAGTCTAAACCAGGGGTGGAGAACCTGTGGCCTGGAAGCCACATGTGGCCCTCTAGGTCCTCAAGTGGGGCCCTTTGACTGAATCCAAATTTCACAGAACAGATCCTTTTATTAAGGGGATTTGTTCTGTGAAGTTAGGATTGGGTATTTATTCTGTAAACATAGTTCTCCACTAAAAGAGAATATAGTTCACAATGTTACCTTTCTTTGGGACATGTTCTTTAGCAGTTAAGTTTTGGGCTATAAAATTGATAGATGGTTTTAAGATGGTAATAAATACTGTAGAACTTCTTTATAACTTGAGTACAGAGGAAATAGCTATGTCATAGGCTGTTTGATATAAGGATTTTATACTATAAAATTATGCATTGTGTTATAATGCATACAGGGGACAGCTAGGTGGCACAATGGATAGAGTGCCAGGCCTGGAGTTGGGAAGACTCATCTTCCTGAGTTCAAATCTGGCCTCAGATACTTACTAGCTGGGAAAGTCAGTTAACCCTGTTTGCCTCAGTTTCCTCATCTGTAAAATGATCTGGTGAAGGAAATGATATACTACTCCAGTATCTTTGTCAAGAAAACCCCAAATGGGGTCATGAGGAGTCAGACATGACTGAAATCACTGAACAACAACTACAAAAAGAGGAGGATGTTGTAAATATTGTTTGTCTCAATTTTAGCAAAGTTTTTGATAAATTATCTTAAGTCATTCTTGTGGAGATGTCTAGATGAGATGATATTACAATCAGATGGATTCCAAATTAGCTACATGACAGGTCTCAAAGGGTAGTTGTTGACAATTCAAACTCAGCACAGCAGATCTCAAGTATCATGGTTCTCTGTTAACAATTTTTTTTTTTATTAACAAGTAAACATATCAAGGCTTCCCTTTTTCTCTTTAAACATTGTTAAGACAAATATTTCTACAAGCTTAAACCTTCCAGATTTATCTGAATGAAGAAAACTTTATCAATACTTAAGGAAATTGAGGAAAACAATGCCCTCCATTAAGATCTTTTCCCTACTTCCCAAAGGTCTAACCACTTTAAGGAACTATAAATACCTTGGACAGTTAGCTGGTGAAATGGATAGAGCACTGGGCCTTGAGTTAGGAAGATCTGAGTTCAAATCCACCTCAAACACTAATTGTGTGACCCTGGGCAATTCACTTGACCCTGTTTGCCTGTTTCATCATCTGTAAAATGAGCTGGAGAAGAAAATGGCAAACACAGGTCACATCATGTCACACTCTCCCCTCCCACCTCTCAGTAAACTCCACTGGCTTCCTAGTTGCCTACAGGAGGAAATACAAAATGCACTCTTTGGCATTCAAAATCCTTCATAACCTAGCCCCTTCCTACCTTTCCAGTACTCTTATACCTTATTCCCCAACACTTACTCTTTGATCCAGCAACCAAAGGTCTCTTGACTGTTGCAGGAACAAGACACCCTATCTCTCTGCTCTGGTCATTTTCTC
>CM053581.1:83478188-83529573 GCA_028627135.1 Pseudochirops cupreus
GGAGACTAGCTTGGTTCCGGCGTTCTCTTGCTCCACCCCTTCCTGCTACATCAGCAAGCTCAAGGGGCGTGGAAGATCTTCAAATCCCAGTGTCGTTACACCTAGCCACATGACCTTAATGCATGTTGTCTTTCTGACCCCTTCCCTTGCTCTCTGGCCATTTCAATATCAGCAAATTCAAAGAAGAGAAACTTGATGAATGTAGTGATTGAGGGAAGGCTTTCCTGAAGAGCAGATATATTATTAAACTTAAGGTCATGGTAGAAAAATAAATATTACGATAAGAAGTTTTTGGATTTTTAAATTTTAATTAATTATTTTTAATTTACATCACCAGAATTTCTCCCATTATCTCCCTTCATAGAGATCCATTTCATATATCTCAATATTATTAATAAAGAAAAAGAGGAAGAACAGACAAAATGAATCAACAAAACCGAACAATACGTTAAAAAAGTTTGAAAATATATGCAGTATGCCACACCTGTGGACCTCCCTCGACTTCAGTGGAGTGGTCTTCTCATCTCTTTTTTGGAGCCATATTTGGTCATGGTAATTTTATAACCTTGAATATAATATTTTAAAAATTTGGTGCTTTTTGTTTTTACACTCATGTCCAAATAGCCGTCCCTCCTACAAAGCAAATCTTCCTTTGTAGCAAAGATTTAAAAAACAAAAATAAAAATTATTTGGAAAGAACCATCACATTGATAATGTCTGATAGCATATGCAGTATTCCATTCCTTTTGGCACCTTGCCACTGGAGCTTATATAGCCCTTCCAATTTATTGTACCAGCCTTTCTAGCTCAGAGTTGATAGAATCACCATTTTTGTTTTCCCCTTTCCCCTCACTTAGATAATTTATATATCCAGTGTCAATGAAAGGAAAGGTTGTTATCCATGTTGTGGTTCTTCATTTCACCTCAGTTCTGGTCTGTTCTGCAGTCTTTGGTACTATGGATCTCTGTTATGTATACTTCCTTTTGGTTTTCATTTTTTCTACTTGTCAGTTTAGCATTCCCTTCTGTCTATTTCCTTCCTGGGATGGGAATGGATAGGCACTATATGCCTGCAACAGCTTTAGTGCAGACTTCTCTCCTGGATATGTGTGGCACAAATTAAGCTAGTATTTATTAGGTACTTATTATATGCCTAGGGAAGAGCTCAGGCCAACAATCTTCATTCCCCTTTTGTCTGTGTTTCTGACTGCACTTTTAAGACCTGGCCCTGGGAACCTTCATTCCTTCTCTTCCTCAGCTGTATGGAAGATGAATTAGATAGGGGAAATATTGGAAACAGGAAGACTAATTAGATTATTGTAGTACTCCAGGCAGATGATGAGGGGCAGAACCAAGCTAGTGACTATGAGAGTGGGCAGACAAGGATGAATGTGAGATATAATATGGAGATAGAGTTGGTGGGACTTGACAACTGATTGGATATGAGGAGAGAGAATAGGGAAGAATAAAAGATAATACTTAGCTTTAGAACTTGGGTGACTTGAGGGCTATTGGTGCCCTTAATAGACAAAAGAAACTTAGGAAGAGGAGAAAGTTTTGAAGGAAAGAATGAGTTTTGTTTTAAACATATTGAACTTAAATGCCTATAGAATATTCAGCTGGAAATGTCCCCTTGGCAGTTGGTGATGTATTGGAGCCAAGGAAAGTCTAGATCTAGATATATAGACCTGGGAATTGTTTGGAGGTGATAGTTGAACCCATTTGAACTGATGAGATCACCCAAGTTGGACAAGTTATAAGGATGAGAGAAAAGGACCCAAGGAAAAGCCCCATAATATATTCATGGCACAAATAGGAGGTGGGACTAGGATGATGTTCTTACAGGGGGAAATGAGAAGGATCAGCTAGACAAGTAGTAAAACAAAGAGGGGATAGTGTCATGATTCCAGGCAACAGTGGGTAAGGATAGTTGACAGTGTCATGTATTGCGAAGATTTCAAGAAGGATAAGGATTGAGAAAAGGGCATAATATTTGGTAATTAATTGGAGGTGGATAGCATTTTCCTTCATAGGTGTTTTGTGGCTGATTTGAGTATTTGAATACTCAGATCTTAGGCAAATCATTTAACTTCTTTCAGCTTCAATTTCCTTATCTTCAAATTGAGTCTTTCACAATTTTGGTCTTTCACAATTATTTTATGAGCAGTATTGCTATTACTGTGTACAGTGTTATCTTGGTTGTGTTCATTTCACTTTTTATTATTTTATGCAAGTCTTTGCATGTTTTTTCAGGATCATCGAGCTCATCATTTCTTATAGCACAGTAATATTTCATCACAATCATATGCCACAAATTGTTTAGTCATTCTCCAGTTGATGGGCATCTCCTCAGTTTCCAGTTTTTTGCCACCCCAAAAAGAGTTGCTATAAACATTTTATAACATATAGGTTCTTTTCCTTTTCCCCTGATCCCAATAGTGATAATTCCATAGTCAAAGGGTATAATTGGACATCAATTCCAAATTACTCTCCAGAGTGGCTGGATCAGTACACAGTTCCATCAACAGTGTGTTAGTGTCCTAATTCTTCTACATCCCTTCCAACATTTGTCATTTTCCCCTATATAATTTTTGCCAATCTGATAGGTATGAGACCCCAAAATTATTTTAATTTTCATTTTTCTAATAGATGATGATTTCAAGTATTTTTCATATGACTATATATAGTTTTGATTTCTTCATCTAATGTGTTCATATCCATTGACCATTTATCGATTAGGGAATGAATGACTCATTCTTATAAATTTGGCAATGTTCTCTATATATTTGAGATGACCCTGAATTCTTTTTGTTTCATTTTGGGTTTTTTGCTTTCTGAAGGGGGGAATGCAGGGCAATTGGGGTTGAGTGAGTTGCCCAAGGTCACACGGCTAGTAAGTGTTAAGTGTCTGAAGCTGGATTTGAACTCAGGTCCTCTTGACTTCAGGGCTGGTGCTCTATTCAATGTGCCACCTAGCCACCCCTGAATTCTTTTTAAAAATTTTTTTATTTATTTTCTTTTAGTTTATAACATTCAGTTCCACAATCCCTTGAGTCTCAAATTTTCTCTCCATCCGTCTCCTTCCCCCTTCCTCCCTCTTCCTCCCCCCCCCCCCATGGTGGCATGCAATCAAATATAGGATCTATAAATACCTTCACATTAAACATTAGTCATGTTGTAAAGAAGGATTATAACCAATGGAGTAAACAATGAGAAAGAAGAAACAAAACAAAACAAAAAAAAGAGAGCAAGTAATTTGCTTCAATCTGCATTCAGAGATGACCCTGAATTCTTAAAGGATGTGCCATTGTAATGCAAGCTCTGCTAGATTCTTCCAAACTGGAAAAGATTTGAGTATAGTTCCAGCAATAGGGTTGTATCTTCTGACCACATCATCTAAATATAGACTGGTTTTACGTGTAGGTCACTAGTAGTTTGGTAATTAAGTGATAAACTCTTTGTTCATTGTAGTTTAGCAAGAAAAAAAATGTATAATCATGAAAGGGACCTCAAAAGCCATTTAATCAAATCCCTTATTAAATAATAGCATATTCAGCTAGTAGTAAGGAGGAGGACCCACTGTATTTCGAGATAGTTCATTCTACTTTTGGATTACTCTAATTTATCTTATAATTTATATAATTATCTAAATTTAAAAATTTATGCTTACACTAAGCCAAAGTCTATCTCTCTGCAGCTTTATTGCTAATTTTGCCTTCAGGACTAAGCAGAACATGTTTAACCCCTCTTTCACATGATGATCTTTCAAATATTTAAAGATAGCTAACATATTTCCCATAATTTTTTTCTTTTCTAGGCCAAATTCCTTTAACAGATACTTGTATGACATTGGTCTTTAGTCTTCTTGCAAACTCTGGGTACTCTATAGTTTACTAATGTCCTTCTAAAATGTGATGCTCAGAAATGAACATAATACTTCATATATGGCTTGACAAGGGCAGAGTATAAGTAAGACTTGTTGCCTCTTTTTTTCTGGATAGTCTGCCTCTCAGTGTAGCCCAAGATCATTGTCACTAATTTTGGCTGCCATACTGTGCACAGTAGTGCTTAGTTCTGTGTAGCACTTGGATTCCATTCTACCCAACTCAGTTCTTCAGTTGCAGAGTGGGAGTTAAAGGATGCAGATGGTGTTAGGAATGATATTGTTTCTGTATTGCATATAAACATTAATTTAACTATTGTTACTCCAAATGACAGATCAGCAAGCCAAAATACTAATAGACGAACTGAATTTTTATACTAATAGTCCTATAAATGAAACCGTAAGATATAGATATCAGGGTAGTTCACAGACTCTTCTTAGAGAGGCAAATGAAGGAATTGGTGAAATTTGTTTCTTTAGGCATTATAAGCAATAAGAACTATCCTTTCATGTTCATCTTACCTTGTTCATCTTACCTTGCATCAGGCATGATTAGCTCATACCAAGGAATATCATGAAGATAATTGCATAATTGCAAAATATGTGGCAACCACTGTTGCAGAAAATGAATAAATTCTACAAAGATTTTAATAAGATTCCACCAAATGAAGTCAATATATACATTGATACTTAGTGACTTCTGTGGAAAGATACACACATGGGAATACCTAGGTAAGTATGTTAGAAAATCTGGATTCCAATTAAGAAATGGAAGAAGTCATTCATACTGTTCAGAAGCCTCATACCTATTATTGTGAGTGCATTTGTCAAGAGGAGATGTGGAGGGCATTGTACATAGTACTGAACAACATTTTTAAAAATGAAATTTATTATATATTAACAAATAGGAAATAACTAATTACTAATGTAGGAATTATTTTGGATTCAGCCATGGAATAATTAGTTCTTAAGTCAAACTCAACTACAAATTAGAAGAAAATATATAGGTGAAGATTTAACCCTGCATATAACTTCAACTCCAACATGACCTATTAAAATAAGCTGTGGATCTTGAAAAATGGGAATGGTCAAAGGTAAATAATAATAATAATAATAGAAATATATGGTAATATGATATGAATATGATAAGAATAATAGTAATAACTTACATTTATATAGCTCCTGAAGGTTTTCATAATACTCTATAAAGGTAAAGATATAGATTATTGATAACAATGGCTTCTTATAGAAGTTCTAGCCCTTATAAATCTGATACCATAATGATAAAACCAAAAGACATCAGAAACAACTTCAGGCAGCAAGCAGTTGCCCCCCTTGCTAAGTGGAGAGCCTGGGAAGGCGAGGGTATACCTGCTGTATAGTAAACAAACAAAATCACACCTTTGGAAAACACCATGGGAGGACAGCAGAAAATTTTAAGTCCTGTTGCCTCATAAAAGAAATGAAACATATTACTTATCAGACTTATGGATAGGAGATCAATTTATTAATTAGCAAGAGATAGAGCAAAGTTAGGTATAATATGGGTAATTTCTATTACATCAAATTAAAAAGTTTTTGGACAAATAAAACAAATATCACCAAGATCAGAAGGAAAGCAGAAAATTAGGAAAAAATTCTTATAGACAGTTTCTCAGATAAAAGACTCATATCTCAAATATATAAAGAACTTTGTCAGATCTGTAAGAATATGAGTCACTCTCCATTTGATAAATGGTCAAAGGATTTGAACATGCAGTTTTCCAATGAAGAAAACAAAGCAATTTGTAATTGTATGAAAAATAAATCATAATTGATCAGAGAAATGCAAATTAAAACAGCCATGAAATATTATTTTATACCTATGAAATTGACTAAAATGATTGAAGGGGAAAGTGACAGATGTTGGAAGGGTGTGGAAAAATTGGGACACTAATTCATTGTTGGTGGAATTGTGAACTGATCCATCCATTTTGGAGGGCGATCTGGAATTAAGTCCAAAGGATTATTAAACTGTCTATACCATTTGGCCCACCAGTACCACTAAGTCTGTTTCCAAAGATTAGGGAAAAAAGGAACAAAGCTTGTATGTTCTAAAATGCTTATAGCAGCTCTTTGTGGTGGCAAGGATGTTGCAAGGAAATTGCAAGGATGGCCATCAATTGGAAAATGACGGAACAAGTTGTGGTTGTATGATTGTGATGGAATATTACTGTGCTATAAGAAATGATGATCTTAGAAAAAAATAAGACTTGCACAAAATAATGAAGAGCTAAATGAGCAAAAGATAATGCATACAGTAACAACAATATTTTTAAGAATGACTTTAAATAAATAAAGTCATTTTGACTATTACAAACATCCAAAATAACTACAAAGGACATATGAAGAAAGATGCTATCTGTATCCAGAAGAAGAACTGATGAATAGATGTATAGAATTACACACACAGACACACACACATCCCACCCTTATTTGTGTCTAGGGCGGGGGGTGGAGTGGGTGGGAGGAAAATAGGAAAAAATAAGGGAAAAAAAGAAAAGAAAGAAATTTATGTGATAACTTTATCACATATTTAAAAGAAATAGCAAGCTGTACATAATGAATGTGTAGTTTCACGTGCAATCATCTTTTTATTATATTGTGTTATGGAAATGTTTATTTTATTCCATAAATTGAAATAAAGTAAATAAATGTGGAAAAAAAATAAATGTAGGGGAAATTGAACCTGAAAAAAACTTACCATGAGATAGAGCTAAGCCAGATTGATCTAAGAGCATTTATATATAAAACTGGAAAGGTAACAATTAGGTAAAAAATGAAACTGATTTGTTAGTATTTTTCTTGCAGTCTAGTCTTATCATGGATGACAGTGGAATGTTCATACTCATCAGCTCTATAGCTAATGTACTACATGCAGAAATGGAAATAGAACTAAAGAAGATGAAGTTGGACCAGATCAAGCAACCAGCAGAAGATATTTCTGCTGGAGGTGACACAGTTTTGAAAGCATTGAAGGGTTGATTTTTAAGAAACATTTCAAAGAGATGAAAATACCAAACGCTAGAAAAAGTCAGACAGTATTGTTACCTAGAAGGATTTTTGAGGAAATATCAACAATTACTGACCCACATGCATACTTTCTTATCCCTAACTATGAGAATTTGTTAAACATATATCAAAGGCATCTAAAATATGAGAACAGAATAGTCAGCTTGTCATAAATGATATTTTATGGCACATCAGAACTTCAGCCACAGAACTGACTGAAAGGTATAGAGAAAGCAAGATCCTACAAGATTCGTTAATGGCAACAGTTTTTATCTTAAGGCTCTTCTCCAGTAAAGTGTGGCCTATATACATAGTCATAGATGTAGGTGCAGAAATAGTTTTCTTCAGTGACCCTCTGATTATCAACATTAAGTGAGGAATAAAATACTGTTATGGAATATGTTTTGTGTAGAGACCAAAATGCAAAAGAGATTCCTTATATATCAGGAAGTAGTCCATATGCTCTTGTTTATTTATGGCATTCTGATTACATCAAACCCCAGAGCCTCCATAGTGAGGCATGTAGAGTATCTGTTGCTCAGAGAATGACATTCAGTTGGATAGAAAGTTAATTAGGCTAATTTGTCAGTAGATAAATCTTGGACAATGGGCTAGGTTCAGAATTGAATAAGAGGGGAAGAGTAAGCTGGATTGTATGATTAGAAATTATGCTTCAATATCAACAACTGTAAACTACTCTCTGACACAATTTATTTTTAAACTCCAGTATTCTTCTAGGAATGCTGTCTAGTTATGAATAATGGAATATCTATATCATCTAGGACAGTGGTTCTCAACCTGTGGGTCACGACCCCTTTGGGGGTGGGACAACACTTTCACAGGGGTCATGGGGGTCACCTAAGACCATCAGAAAACATATTTCCGATGGTCTTAGGAACTGAGACACTGTTCCTCTATCTGTGTCCAGGTGGGTCTGCCCACATGCAGATGTGCCCACATACGAGTATTAAAGGGTCACAGCATTAGGAAGGTTGAGAACCACTGCTCTAGGATCAAATATGAACTCTGCTGTCTCGCATTTAAAGCTCTTTACAATATGACCCCATTTCCGGTGTTACACATTTCTCTTCTCCATATGCCCTGTTGTCCAGCCGTATCAGCCTGCTTCCTGTTCCTTACACATGACACTCCATTTCTTGTCTTTTCACCATTCCTGTAATGCTCTTTCTCTCATTATATCATCTTTTAGAACCTTGATTTTCTTTAAAGCTCAGCTCAAATGCTCCTTTCCCTCTAAATCCTTTCCTGATCCCTCCCACTGCTAGTGCCTTCCTTCATTTCATATACATGCTGAACATAATTGTATATAATGGAAGAAAAATTTTGTACCATGTTTTAGACACGTCTGCTGACCACAGATTAATTAATTCTAAGTATCTCTTCTTAGAGAAAGTCAAAAGGGAAAGAAATCCATTCTGCATTTCAAAATTTCTCTATCCAAGTCATTTTCAAGTTAAAATTTATAGAATTTAAGGACAAAGGCAAATTCCACAACCAAGATCAAGGAGGAACAAAGTCTAGGCAATAGTTTTAATTCATCAAATAGAAAAGTATTCATTTAATTTTTATTGCACTCTGAAAAGTCATTTACCTAAAATTTTTCAATCTCTGTAATTTCTTGTAAGGATTTTCCTTTCTTCTTGGTCAAAGGTCAACAGAAGAGATTGATTACTTGAATAAATATATCCCATTCTAGGTAGCATTCTCAAGTATTAGCAGCCTTTTTGTATGTCTTTATTCCAAAATTATACTGCAAAAATCTTGTATTCATAGAACATAACAATCTAATGAAATAAAATATAAAACATGAAGCAAACATTATTGCCAATCTAATACATTAATACAGTTGCGTACATCTCTAAATTATCTATACAGAAAAATGTTCCATGCTTGTATCTATCAGTTTTATTTTTCTATTCTGCTTACAATTTAGAAAAATTACCACTTCAAACACAAAGCTATAAAATGTGCTGCCATTACTATCCATAATACAGATTATCCCCATTTGAATCTCCCCTCTGCAAAAGATTGCTTCCATTATAATACCTTCTTTCTCACTAATCTTTAGTCTCTCCCTGCCTACTACTGTCTTCTTCCCTGCTGTTTAAAAACATGGCTGTTCTTTTGTATATTTGTTATAGGCAGAATTGCTTTTTCAGATGTTTTAGTGTCAAGTATCTTTATATTTTTCTTATTGTATTTTTAAATTCAGCTTCAAGATTAGACTGTCAAGTTAAGCTACATTTAAGTCTTTTTTCCCCAGTTGCTGACTCTGATACACCTAGAATGATTCTTGTAAATCACAGACTTGCATTTCTTTGTATTCTTTGTTTTTCACTTTCTTTATAAAATTTATTTCTTTACCTTATACTTCACTGTTTTCAAATGTTCCAATTGTTTTGCTAGTCCTATATATTTTTCTCCACTGAATCTGTCACTGAACTAGCAGTTTTCTTATGTATCTCAATTCCATTGCTTAACTTCACTCCTGGGTGATTAGAGATGAAGTTTCCAGATTTATTGTCATAATCCCTCTCCTTCTCTTCAACTCTCTCTCCTTCTCCCTCTCCCTCCCCTCCCCTTAATATTTTCAATTTGCTTTTTTATATCCTGCCAACTTCGTAGGTTGTTCTGTTCCTTTTAGTTGACTTTGCTTTTTAATATACTAGGCAATTAAATTCTGCCCCATCATTCAGAAATCCATGGTGTCTAGCAATTTTTTTTCCCTTCAAGATGGAGAAAAGAGACAAAGCTAAAAAGACTCTACCTACAGGATGAGTTTCTTGATGAAGAAAACTTCCAAAATAGCTTCATAGGGTTTTTCTCTGCTTTTGGATTCGCTGGAGAGAAAAACTTTTAAATTAGCTTATTTTTTTTTGTCTTTAGGAGTTACACACCCATTTATGGAACAAATATTAACAGTCTCACATAAAAAATAAAAATATTGTTGATGGTTTATTTTTGCAAGCAACCATTCACATAACCCTGCAAAATCTGTTGAGTGGACTATTATTTTAGATGAAAGGATCCTTCATCTGGAAAACTTTAGCCTGAAATACCGATTGAGTTTGTCTAAGAATGTGCAAAATTTCATTTCTGAAGTAATTGAGATATAAATACTGGCCTTTCCTGGAACAGTTGTATTTTTATATGCTCTTTCCCCTACACTAAGGCCCTCTCCATCCTTTTCCAGAGTTGGACACCCAAGTCTGAACTTGTATTGTGGAGGACCTGTTCTCAATGCCCACCAAACCTGTATAAGAGCCTAAGTCCATTCTCATCCACTTGTAGACTCTGGCTTTAGATCTTAGTGAGAAGAAATATAGTTCTGTATTTCTCTGGTCAGTGGGTCTAATCTTCATCCATAAAACAGGAAAGCTGATCTTGTTTCTGTAGCCCTTACTGTTGCTCTGCATTTTTATAGTCCTTTCTGATACAAAGGCATCTCTATCTTTAGATGCCTCATTTCTTATGCTAGAGGACTCTCTGACCTTCTTGTTGGCTACTTGAGTATGCTGAAGCCAGTTTGTTTTGACGCTAGCAAATGTTACAAATCATAGCTTAATTTATTCTTTTGTTTATTGTCTAAATTTAAGGAAGTGATGGAGAAAGTGTTAATAATTCAGGTTAAACTTAAAGATGTTTCATGTGTGCATTTTTTTTCAGACAGCCAAATGTTAAACATTTACCAGCATACCTCTGGATACTCTCTTATTAGTAATGGGGAGTCTGGCCAAAAAATAAACCTACCCAACAAAAAATAAATCCCACTCTATCCCCCAAAACACACCAACTAGTGAAACTCAATTAAAGGTTTACCCAGCTGGGAACATAACTTTAGACCTCCTTGGCCAACAGGATCTTGGCCTCAGCCATAACCTGAATAGTTTTGCAGCTTATTAGTGCCTCAGATGCCTCTTCTTCCAGCTCTGTTGGGTATTTTTCAGCATCTTCCTAGTTTTTCTGTGTAATGGATCTTGCTCATTACTGGTCTACTATGTATCTAAATTCAGAATAAATCCACATATGTAAATACTGTGGGGTGTGACAGGCATGATTATGAATAGAAACATGAACAAATATTTCTTAGTGTGTCTCACAGATTTGGCCTTTTCTTAATTGGTCTAATTCTTGTGAGACTAAAGAATCAATAAGACTGAGCCACTATACCCTTAAAAAAAAAACTTCAAAGAAATATTATGTCTTCTTACAGGAATTTAAAAGGTTCCTTACTTCTATTTAGTTTGCCATGGAAGTCTTTCAGAGTAGGGAGTCCAAAGTTGTTCTGGTTTTTGTCAAGTATGTCATATCTTAAGTCCAAGTTCACGATTTAACTATAGAAGAAAAAGTCTGTAGTCTATGTTTTAGATACAAATCTGCCAGAGATAAATTTATTAATTAAATAATTCAAAGCATCTCTGCTTAGAGAGAAAGGCCAAAGGGACAGAAAGTTATCCTGCCTTTAGAAATCCCTCTACCCAAGTGTAACAACAGTGCTACTTGCAGCTGCTGTGGGAGTGTAAGACCAATAACACCAGCCCAGAGGAGGGCTGCTAGCATAGATTCTTTGATCTGCTTTTCTAAGGGAAAACAACTGAAAAAGTGTCAGCAATCTTACTTTAATCAACCATATGTATCATTTACTTAGTTCAGGGGAAAAAGTCAGCACCCTGAACTTCAGAGAAAATGCAAACAAATTACAAGCAGAAATAATAGCATAAAGACTAACAGACAGGGCTTCTGTTTGACCAAATAATACATACATCACAGATCAACAGAGAGATCCAACTGTCTGACCATTACATACATACTTAGTTACCAGAGAGAGAAGCACTAATATCAGATTTTTCAAAGCCAGGGGCCTCCTTGATGGCTACCCAGAGTCTCATCTGGCTATGTCACAGGAACAGTTCTTCCCAGGAGTAAGCCCCAAAGCAAAATGCTAACCTTAGAGTATATATACTTCTTCAGGGTCAGAGGGCATTATAACCCTCATGGCCTACTGCCTAATTACAAAGTAACAAAAGGTATGAGCCTTCCTGAAAAACAAACCTCCTCTGATCAAACTTCACATGCGGCCTATTAATGAGTGGGAAAGATCTTCAATTCCATTTACACCAAGTATTTCCAAGTTACAGTGAATAAAATTCAAGAACAGTGACAAATTTCATAATTGATTCAAAACTGAGAGAGGAGGAAGGGGTGGAAGGTCTAGACAACAATTCTGTTTACCAAAGTCACTAAATTAGTATACCCTAGGGAGCTAGGTGGCGCTTTAGACCCCATAGATAATTTATAAAGTGATTGTATTATCAAATTATTTTCAATAGTTCAATCATATTTGTTATTCAATATACTTAATTGGGTTTAAATTTGCCTAATTCATTGATTTCTTAGGGTATTTCAATGCAAAAATAAATTCACAAGAGTGAAGAATTTAACTTCAAAGAATAGGCTTAGAAGAGTGCCTGTGAGTAGAAGTCCCTTTAAAAATCCTTCAGAACATATTACCTTATCACCTTAGAGCAGATGGTTTCTCTGTCATCATTGTGAGTAAATGGTTTAAAGATGCTGTGGAATTCATAAATGTCAGAAGGGCTGGGATGTTATATTAGTAGCCCTACTGAGATATATATATGATGGAAAATGCCAATTTTACATAATCTAAACCAGAAAGACTAAAAGAGTTTTTAACTGCAGTTGAATTAATTACCATTAGTACTGAGGTTTCAATAACCAAGTTAGTCATGTCTATTGTTTTAAAAATTTATTTTACCACTAATTTTTTTTTAAAAATGAGTTCCAAATTCTCTCCCTCCTGCAAACAATATGATAGCAATTATATATGTGAAATCATGAAAAACATATTTGCATAGTATCCATGTTGCAACAACAACAACAACAATAAAAAACAAGAAAAATAAAGAAACTAAAAAAAGTATTCTTCAGTCTGTTCTTCAGTTCTCACTCCAGAGATAGATAGCATTTTTCATCATGGATCCTTTGGAATTATCTTAGATCATTGTATTGATCAGAGTAGCTATGTTTTTTTTTTTAAGCTATGTCTTTCAAGCTCATCATCAACAATATTGTTGTTACTGTATACAGTGTTTTCTTTGTTCTGCTCATTCACTTGTATTGGTAATATAAGTCTCCTCAGGTTTTTCTGAAGCCATCCATCTCATCATTTCTTATAGCACAATAGTATTACATCACATTCATATACCATAACTTGTTTAGTTATTCCCCAATTGTTGGGCATCCTCTCAATTTCTGATTCCCCTTATAAAAACAACTGCTATAATTACTTTGGTACAAATAGGTCCTTTTTCCTTTTCTTTGATCTCTTTGGGATACAGACCTAGTAGTGGTATTAATGGGTCAAAGGTTATACTCAGTTTTATCACCCTTTGGGCAGAGTTCCAAATTGTTCTCCAGAATGCCTGGACCAGTTCACAACTCCACTAACAATGCATTAATGTACCTATTTTTCCACATTCTCTCCAGCATTTTCCATTTTTCTTTTCTGTCATGTTAGCTAATCTGATAGGTATGAGGTGATACCTCAGAGTTGTTTTAATTTGCATTTTTCTAATCTGTAGTGACTTAATGTGCTTGTTTATATCTTTTGACCATTTATCAGTTGAAGAATGGCTCTTATTTTTATAAATTTGATTCACTTCCCTATACATTTGAAAAATGAGGCCTTTCTCAGAGAAATTAGGTAGAAATTTTTTTTATTCCAGTTTCCTGCTTTCCTTCAAATTTTGCTTGTGTTGGTTTTGTTTGAGCAAAAACTTTTAAATTTCATGCATTCAAAATTATCCATGTTACTTCCTGTCATTCTCTCTGTTTCTTGTTTGGTCATAGTTATGTATATTGTTAATGAGCATGTATACTTAATTGATTCTAAAATTTATAAAAAATGTATAATTCAAATAGACATTTTTTACTATATTTGGTCTTATTTAAATTTAGGAAGTATAATTTGAAGATAAATGAATTTTACTGGAAGCATTTTGTGCCTTTTTATTAACATCCTTGCTTTTTGCATAAAACATATATGATGTGTTATTTAGCACGTAAAAATGCTTTGGGTCAGCGGTTCTCAGTTTGTGGGTTATGTTCAATTTGTAGTGATGAAAATACATCCTGTGTTTCAGATATTTACATTACGATTCATAACAGTAGCAAAATTACAGTTATGAAGTAGCAATGAAAATAATTTTATGGTTGGGGGTCACCACAACATGAGGAACTGTATTAAAGGGTCGCAGCATTAGGAAGGTTGAGAACCACTGCGTTTGGATCAGACATTGGTATTTTCTCTTAAAGTTGTCTTCCCCTTCTGTTTTCATGCTAAAAGAATTGAATGTAATTTAAAGAATCAAACAGTATCTATATTCCAAATGAATATTACCAATTATAATTATTTATAATTGACTCAAATAAAATGTTATTAAAAAATTTTTAGTTTATTTGTCAGTAAGCAATTTTAATCAAAGTATCATTTAAACTGGTAACATTCTATTATAGTAAGAAAAACTGATATTCTTTTTTATCTCTTTTTTACCTAACAGGTGTCTGCTTCAGAATGGTAAGTCAGTACACAGTCTTTTTTCCCTTCCCTCTTTTTAAAAATACTAATGTTCTGATGACAGAACAGGATACTCTCCTATTAGTGTTCAAAATCAGAAAGTTTCACTACATGTTTCATTGACAACCTATAGTATTTACCATACTTTTCTTCTAGACTATTCTCATTACACATAATTACAGAACATTAAGATTAATAGTCTCTTCAAAAATAATTTTTCTCTTCAGAGTTTTCCTATGATTTAGAAATATTAAGATATTTGGGGTGGCTAGGTGGTGCAGTGAATAGAGCACCAGCCCTGGAGTCAGGAGGACCTGAGTTCAAATCTAGCCTCAGACTCTTAACACTTTCCTCGGGCAAGTCACTTAAACCCAATTGCCCTTCCTTCCCCTCTCCAAAAAGCAAAAAAAAAACCAAACAAACAAACAAACCTAAAATGTTCTCAATAGTAGCAAATATTACCAGTATTTTTTTTTATCCTTGCTATGAATTTCAAGATGTCCTTCTTTATACTTGTGGCTGATTCTCTTTTAAAAATTTTATTTTCAAATATCAGATGTAAAATGTGGCCTTTTTCTTTTTGACTACTTATGCAGTGGAGACAGTATAAGATCACTGGAGAAGGAAATAAACCTTCTGAACGAAAGCATGAATCTTGTAAAATAAAGAATGATGTAATATAGGGCAGGGATTTCTATCTCTTCAGGAGTTGTATTATAACATTCTGTTGTTTGAGTCACATACTTTCAAAAAGTTCTGCATGCCATATATTTTAAGATAAGATATGCATATGTACTTGAATATATATATATATGCATATAACACAGTATTGTGTGTATGTACACCTATATATCTGTAAACATATATACACATACATATATATTAATTTTTTTAAATTAAAAGAACAAGTATGAATACTTGCATAGACAAATAATATAGAAAAGAGGATTGTTCAAGAAAGTGTCAATTTTGTATATAGCTTGTTTTTTAAGTATATATCAAATTTAATATGATAGTATCAACACTGTCGTGCTTCTCTGTGTCCCCTTCTGAAATTCTTTATACTCTCTTCTATGTTTTTGAAATACTATGACTATATATCCTCTTCTCCCAAATAAAAGTCATCCCTAGTAACCATTAAGTATACTCAAACAAAATAATTCCTCATTCCTTATTCTTGCCCCAGGTTTTACAGTTTCTTTATCATTCTTCCATGTTAATATCTTTGGATTGAAGTCACTGCGTATCAAAATATATAAGGATTTCATTTGGAGGGTTTTAATGACATGCATAAAATTTCTCTCCTCTTAATCTTCTGCAACTACTGGTTGGTGCTTAGCCTACAGCTATTTTTATGGTAATCTTTTTGCATATATTTAGTTGAACAGTTCAATATGAGTTTAACAAGTGTCCTACAAAATGATGATTCTTGTTGTCTTTGAAGTACAGTAAAGCCAAATTTGCTGATTTTTTTATATCCCTGCCTAAGGAAAACTTGTGAGTGATTTTTCCATTTATTTGCTACTTCCTTCCTTCTTCCAGTTGCTCATTTTCTGAATTTCTAATAATGTCAAATTGATAACAATTAAGTACTTTTAGTAGTATGTCCACTTATTGCTGTTTAGTTATTTCGGTTGTGTCTGACTGTTTATGACCCAATTTGGGGTTTTCTTGGCAGAGATATTAGAGTGGTTTACCATTTCTTTCTCCAGTTCATTTTATAGATGAGGAATTGAGGCAAACAGGATTAAGTGATTTGCCCAGGGTCACACAGCTGGTAAATATCCAAGGCAGGATTTGAACTCATGAAGATGAATTTTCCTGATTCCAAGCCTGGCACTCTATCCACTATACTGAATAGCTACCTCATGTCCACTCGTTGATCATTTAAGATAACAGCAGCCAGTCTGTCATTTTATTATGAATTAGCCGACATATATTTTCCATAAGAATATCATCACTTTGCCAAATAGATGTTCCCTTTGTAACATGAAATTTTTTTAAAAAAAATTCTACCTTTATATTAAAATCTATCATTCCCTTTTGTTCTGCCTCAGTGGAGAAAGACAACAGCTGGTTGCTGTTTTCATAGTGCTAAAGATATTCATTTTTCATTCTTTCCTACAGACTGAATAATTCTAGTTTCTAACTTGTACCCATAGCTGCTATTTTCCAGCACATGTTGTAAATTTAAATGGTAAAAAGGGAGGAATTACTAAAGTTTAGGTCCTCTTTCTCCCTTCTGCACATACCCATTTTATAGCTGTTAGGAAGCAGGGAACATTTGCACCCATTTAAGTAACAGAAAAAGGCATTCCAACATTTTTAATAAAGTTATGGCTCTTAGATATCAATAAAGGAAAAAGATACTTGGTATACTACATGGAAATCAATCTTTATCTAGTTTCTCTTAGACATATAATTGATTTCTACTGAAACTTAATTTTAGGCACTTTTGGGGGGAATTAACATTCAGATCCTGTAAAACGAAATATTGTAGGGAATTAAGTTTTGGCAGTTGGTATTGTTTTTTTTCAAAACACCATTAAATTCTTTAGGAATATTTACCTTTCCTGTTATGTAGATTCTAGAGAAATGTTTATTGAATCTAGTTGAATATTGTATCCCTATTCTTTTCATATAATTTCCTTTCCTTGTTTGTGTGTTTTTTTCTCTACAATACTGCCCAATGCCATAAAATGTTTAATAATTCAGTAACTTTTAAAATGATGATGAATACCACATCCTTAACAAAGGGGTCAGGAAGAAGACAATTTTGCATTGCAGGAGATATAGTTAATGTGGTAGTATCTTTGGAACAAAGTAGGATGGAGTTTCAAGGACGAGAGGCTAGTTAGCAGTGTCAGAATATGCAGAAACTTTAAAGAGCCTTAAGACTGAAAAAAGACCATTGGATTTTGTTATTGGTCATTAGTGATCTTTGCTAAAGCCATTTCAATAGAGTGATGGGAGTGGAACGCAAATTGGAAGGAGTTGAAGAAAGTAGTTGGGAAATGGAAGCATCAGGTGTAGGAGATTTTTTTTTTCGATAAGTTTGATAGTGAAGGGAGAAAGAGAGAGAACAATAATGATGGAATAAGGTTCTGTGGGAGGCAGAAGGGAATGGGACCAGTATTGGTTCAGTATTTATAGTTCCTTTCAAAATAATGCAGTTTTCTTTTTTCCGTGCTTTATTCTCTTCATGAATCATTTTCTAATCTATTTTGCAATTTTATTTTCAAATTTCTGGCTTTTACCTTTATTTTCTTCCTTCTTTACTCTTTGTTCTTCATGAAGTTAAAGTTTCTGAATCATGAGTTTCCCCTTCTGACAAATTTCTGTTACTTCTTTTATTAATCTTGTCTTACAAGGCCTTTTTTTATCCTCTTCTTTTCCTAAAGTATCCAAAATTCTCCTGCTTCCTTAGTTTCTATTATCAGGAAAACAAACTTACTAAATTAAATTATGCTAAAATATTAGGGATTGCTGTTGTTTTTTTAAAATTGCATTTCAAAAGCTTCTGGTCATGTGACTAGCAAGATTTGTCACTTTCTATAGTATGCTTTAAATGTCTAACCCTCACAAAAGAAAAAAAGAGAAAGTAATTACATTCCTCATGGAGAATAATTACAGTTAATTGCACAAAATAAAGAATACAGAATCCCAACAAATTAAAATTCTTATAAATTAAGACAGGAGAACTCTAATCATCAACGTAATCATTGAACACTCTTCTCTCACCAGCTTTTTTCAGTGTCTGGTGCCAACTGTGGAGTCCCTTCCCCTTTCCCCAGATCTGTTAGAACCCCCTCATCCTCATTCCTGGGAGAATTTGATTGAAGGGGGGTATTTGGTGCATTGGATGTCACTTGTTCTGAAAGAACGTTGTGCCTCCATGGTCAGCAACTTGGCCTAGAAGAAGAGAAATCTGTTTCTAAGGGCTGGTACTTAGAATGTTGGGAAAGGGCATGAATCCAAGGATTAGATGATAAGACCATTGAGAAGGAGAATGAAAATGAGGAGAGCTCCAGATAAGACTGGACTTTATGACTTAAAATAAAAGGTAATGACTGTGACCTGGCAGTGCTTCTATTCAACATTGCTTCCCTCTGAAATTGAGGAAAGTGTGAGGATGAGTGAAGCATAGATTTAAAAAAGGCCTTGTAAGATAAGATTAATAAAAGAAGTAACAGAAATTTGTCAGAAGGGGACACTCATGATTCAGGAACTATAAATACTGAGCCAATAGCAATAATAAATATATATGAACTGGGCGTGGTCGGGCACGCTTGTGTTCCCTGCTCTTGGAAAGGCTCAGACTGTTGGGCTGCTTGAGTTCGGAAGTTTGAGCTACAGGTGTCCACACTGAGTCTGACACTGAAATGGTGCGCCCCAGGGACAAGGGGTCCAAAATAGAGCAGTTCAAAACTTCCTTCCAAATCAACCATGGGCTAATGAGTGACCACTGCATTTCCAGCCTGGGTGGAATATATATATATATATATATATATATATATATATATATATATGTATGTATGTATGTATGTATGTATATTATATATACGTGTGTATATATACATATTATTATGATAAAAATATCTATGACCAAAAGTTAGCATCATACATAATGGCAGAGTACTAGGAGCAGCTAGATGGCTCTTGGGATGGGGGAAGGATACATTGGAAAATATGAAAACAAAAGACAATAAATTTAAGTCAACAAATTTTTTAAAGTCAGCTACAGGGAAAGGCAGTGCTTAACACAGTGTAATACCTAATGGGTGAAGTTCAGAGATGTTTCATGTTTCTCTGTTGTTTCTCAGATCGTGTGCAGGTGAACACTTATTTATTCAGTGTATAGGGCTGGCTCAGATTATGGCATTTTGGTCTGAGACAATGTGGTGTTTTTATATAATTCAAAGTTTATTATTCAGATATGGAAAGTGAATAAGTAAACTTGTAAATGGCAGGAGCCATTGAAATACTTTATTTTTTGTTATTTCTTAATATTTTGTGTGCTTTTCAAAAATTATTGATCTAGTGTGATATTTTTTCCAAATACATGTAAAAACAATTTAGCATTAATTTTTAAAAATTTTGAGTTCAAAATATTTCCCTTCCCCTTATCCCTTCCTTGAAAGGGCAAACAATTTGATATAGGTTATACATGTGTAGTCATGCAAAACATATCTGTAATAGTCATATTGGAACACAGTGTTTTTCAAAAGTTATTAAATCTCTTTTTTTTGCTTTTTTTTTGGAGGGGGGAAGGTAGGGCAATTGAGGTTAAGGGACTTGCCCAAGGTCACACAGCTAGTAAGTGTTAAGTGTCAGGCTGGATTTGAACTCAGGTCCTCCTAACTCCAGGGCTGGTGCTCTATTCACTGTGCCACCTAGACACCTCAAAAATTATTAAATCTTAACTTCTCCCTTCCCTCTATACAAATTAAAATTATACTCCAGATCCAGTTATTAAGATGCAGGGATAACAGAACACAATGATCACCAGTGAACTGTCTGATTATCACGTTTCTAGTCTCTCCTATCTTCCATTTGTATTCTATAAAACTAGCAGATTGATAACCCTAAAAAAAATCTGACCAAATCATTCCTCTACTAGAAAATCTTGAGCAGGTAGAGAATCAAGTTGTTTAGTATGCTTTTTTTGCAATCCAGAAACAAGAAGATGTCAGAATAGCATCCTAGTCTGGTCATGCCCCATTTCACTAAGTTGCTGAAGCAGTGGTTGATAACATAAATTTACTTTCCTGCCTTGGTAGGCAATGTGTGCTGAACATTAACTTTCTTTGATTGAGGATCTTGTTGCACCTCCAAATTGTCGTTTTTAATATGAGGGATCATTATCTGGTAATGTAAATGTTTTTTGTAATATAAAGCTGTATATGTATTTATTCTAGAAATAACATGAAAGTTACTTTTAAAATAAATTCCTAGTGACTGTGTTTGGAGGCAGAGACTAGTATAAAAGAAAGAACCTTGATTCTGGAAACATAATTTTAAATCCCGGTTGTGATGCTTACTATCTGGATAAATTACTTAACTGCCCTGGCTTTCAGTTCCCTCTTCTGTAAAATGAGAGGGTTAGACTAGAGGGCATCTGAGAGCCCTGCCAGCTTTAGATGGAATCCAGAACAAATATCATTCATTTAGGTTTAACTGAAGGTTAACTGTAGTTAAGATATGTAATGTTCACCATCATATACCTTAATAAAAGAAATGACAGTCCTTAAGTTAGTGTTCTTTGAATTTTAGAACCAAATTTAATACGAATCTAGGCTTTTGATGCCAAGTAGACTGTCCTTCCCTCTCTTGTTTTCCTGTTCATGTAGTACACAGAAGATGAAGCTAAGAAGATGGGAGTTGTTGGCTGGGTTAAGAATACTAGGCAAGGAACAGTAACAGGCCGAGTTCAAGGTCCTGAAGAGAAAGTCAACTCTATGTAAGTAATAAAATATCTTCACTACTTACTACTTGAAATAGCAGTATAAATAAATGAAAATATAAAGGTAGTTCGTGAAATGTTTAAAGGTATTTCCAAAAATTAAAAGAGTCTTTTCCTAGCAACTTCTCACATTGTTGTCAGAAGCATACTTGCTTAATGTTAATCAGTTCCACAAAAACAGATTAGCTAAAGTAAGATACTCAGTACTGTTGGATAGTTACCATTGGTGGGGTTCAAGTGATAGTCCTGTCATTGCCAGATGCCTGATTTATATCTCTGGTGATCAGACACACAGGGTTTACAGTGAAGTTTCATGATATTATGGTAGAATTTGCGTAGATAATATGGTAGAATTTGCAAATGCCGTTATTGTGAAGTTGGGCAATGTTATGTGGGAAATGCCTGAATAGTGGAACTTCTTGATTTAGTTCGTGTATTATAACAGATTTAGTTCATGTGTTATAACAAAAGCAAAAAAAAATGCTTTTTTAATATATAGGAACAAGCAGAAGATATGGGGTTTGGCTTGAAACTTTGATGGCAGTGATGTCTCCAGAGGCATCAGCTGCTTCTGAGGGCCTGGAAGATATATCCATGGTAAATTTCCATGAAATTTTAGCGATCTCATAGACATTATTTTCCAATTTCCATTGGAACTATTCAGTATTTCTTCTCCATTGACATATAATCCAAGATCTTTAGAGAACTTCAGAGGCTGACTTACTGATTCTCCTCTACAATATCACTAACAAGTAGTTATCCAGATTCTACTTAAAGACCTACAGTGAAGGGGAACCTGATACTTCTTGAGGTGTCCCATTATGCTTTCGTTTCTTGTAATTGTTAATAGTTTTTTTCTTATATTAAAACTATATATCTCTCTCTGTAACCTTCATCCATTGTTCTTAATTCTGCTCTTTAGGGTCAACAGAACATTCCTAATCATTATGTCATGTTACAGTCCTGTAAGTACTGTATAAACAGTACAGCTGTTATAACCCACAAAATCTCCTTTTCTTTAGGTGAAGCATTCCTAGTCCCTTAAACTAGTCCTTGTATAGTATAATCTTTAGATTCGTTACTGTCCTGTTTATCCTGATTTTGCCATTCTCCAGCTTATCAGAGCTTATGTGGTCTTATCAGAGAGTAGTAGTACATAGGGACTGTCAGTTACGTCCCTAGACTGGTACATTTTGCGTCTCTAATTGCTGCCTCCTACAACATTAACTTTTTTGACTGCTCTTTCATTCTTAAGATTAATAATAACTTGTATTCCACTAAAAGTTTTTCAGAAAAATTTCTATCCAGACAAACCTTTTCCCATCTTATATCCGTGAAATTAATTTTTAAAATCTAAGTGTAAGGCGTAACATTTATCTCTATTAAATTACATCTTATTCTATCTGTACTGTTGTTTTAGATTGTTGAGAGCTTTGTGGACCCTGTCTCAGTCATTCAAATATTAGTTGATTACGGTTTTAGCTCCATGTCATTTACAAATTGGTTAAACATGAAATTCTTGCCTTTATATAAGTATAGATCCTCAATAGACCTCTTTTTAAAAAAGGTTTGTTGATGTGTTTTGTTTTTACATTATAAACATTTATAGATTGCTTTTATTTCAGGAAGTCTTTTTTTTTGATGAAGTAAAACTAATAGTACACTAACTTCATCTGCAAGTGCATGTAACATCTCATATCACTGTTTTAAAAAATATAATATATCTGTTTTCTCTCCCTCCCATTCCCTATCCTATTGAAAAAAATTTCTTGTAACAAATATGCCTACTCAAACAAAACAAATTTCCTTAATGTCTATATACAAATATATATGTCTCTATACATATATATGTATATATATATCTGTATATATATGTGATGTCTCTATAATGGATAGCATGTTTCATTATCACTTCTCTGGAATCATTAATGGTAGATTGTATCAATCACAGGTCTTACAACTTTAAAATTTTTATAGCATTATTGTATAAATTGTTCTCTGTTCATTCTTCATTATTTTATAAAAGCCCTCAAAATTGTTTGTTTTTATATTAGTTCTGCTTACTTCATTTTTCTTCAGTTCATATAAATCTTTATCTTTTTGAAATCATATATTTTCTCATTTCTTTCAGTATAATAGTATTTCATCACATTCATATGCCACAATTTATTCAGCCATTTTTCAGTTCTTAGACATTCCTTTGAATATTCCAGCTTTTTGCCACCATAAAAAGAGCTGCTATAGATATCTTGTTTCTGAAATACCTTTTGTTCTTCCTTTGATTCCTTTTTGATATGATCCTCATAGGTGTCAAAGAGCATGCACCATTTAGTAACTTTTTGGGTATAGTTCCAATTTTTTTTCCAGAATGGAAACCATCTATAGGTCTACTAATAGTGCATCAATGTGTCTGTTTTCTCATTCCAAGATGACGTGAAACTATTAATGATTCTATTTTGGCTTAGGCCGTTCTACCAGTCCTAATTCCACCTACCAATACTGATATATAGCCCATATCTCTCCATCTTTTTCAAGGATGCATGAGAGACTTTGTTAAATATTTTGCTAAAGTCTACGTATATTCCATTTTTAAAATTCCCTGGTGTAGCAGTTTTATAACTCTTCCCTTTTTTTACTTATATATTTATTTACTGTCTCCTTTCTTGGGTTGTAAACTCTTAGAAAGTTCTACTTCTACTTTATATTGTGAATGTTTGCTTATTCTTAGAGCAATAGATATTGTTGATGAACTTTTTACCCTTGTACCAAACCCTAGGGACATATGAGGCCTTAGCATTTGGGGGGAAACAGAAAAATCTGTGTTTATTAGATGACATCTGAGTTACATCCTAAAGGAAGAGAAGGATTCTACAAGCAAAAATTAGGGGAGAGGACATTCCAATCACTGGGCAGAGGGCTGGGAGAAATGGTAGCTAGTACAAAGGCACAGACATAAGAAGTAGAATGTCTTGAGTAAGGAGCTAAGAGTGGTGTGACTGTGCTATACAGTATAGAAAGTGGAAATATGTATAATGAGTCCAGAAAATAGGTTGAAGCCAGATTGTGATAGACTTTAAAAGCCAGACAGTGGAATTTGTATTTAATCCTAGATGCAATATGGAGCTATTGAATTGGGGAGTGATATGATCATATCAGTAGCTATATAAGGATGAATTGTAGTGAGGAGAGACTTGAGTCAGGGAGAGCAATTAGGAGGCCATTGCAATAGTCTAGGTAAGAGGTGATGGGGTACTGAATGTGTGAGTAGAGAGGCCGAGTCAGATATAAGAAAAGTGGGTTGTAGAGGTAGAAAAAGTAGGATCTGGCAACCAATTGCATGTGTTGTGAAGGAGAGTGAAGAGTCAAAGATAATCTTAAGGTTATGAAACAGATTGGAAAATGGTGGTACCTTTGACAAAAAGAAGGCTGGGTTTGGAGGAAAAAACATAATGAGTTGTATTCTGGACAAGGTAAATTTGAGATGTCTATAGGACATCTAGTTTAAATTACCCATTTGGCAGCTGGTGATGCAGGACTAAAGCTGAAGGGAGAGCCTTGGGCTGTATACATAGAGCACAGTAGAAACAATAATCCTATGGAGGTTGTTGAAGTCACTAGGAGAGAGAGTATAGAGTGATGAGAGACATCTTTCCACAACCTCCATCTAAGGATAATGCTAAGGCCAGCTATCTCTTCATTTCCTTCTGATTTATGCCATCATGTCCCAGGACCTTTTTGTCCTGCAAGATCACTTCAGCCCTGTAACTCATACTTCAATACCTTCTGTCCCTGGGGCCTCACCCTCTGATAGTAGGTTGAAGAGTAGAGAGCTCCTCCAAAAACCTCTAATTAAGGAGAGCACCCTGGCCAGCCACCCTGTTGTTCTCTTCTGGACTTATCTACTTTCCCATACTCTCCAACCATACTTTAAAAAAACTTTTTGTGTGTTGTTTTTCGCTGTTAGATTGTAAGCACTTTATAGGCAGGAACTGTCTTTTACCTTTCTTCATATCTCCGGTGCTTAGCATAGTGCCTGGGACATAATGGGCGCTTAAGGTTTATTGACTAAGAGCCCAGGCATAGTCTTGGTGAACACCATCTATGAGGGGGCTTGATATTGCTAATGAGCTTCCTGATAAAGGAGACCTAAAAGAAGTATTGACATAAGTAGGAGAGTCAGGAGAGAGTAGTATTAGAAAAAAAAAAAGAAGAGAATCTAGGAGGAGAGGGTAGTTAGTGGTGTCAGATGCAACAGAAATCTCAAGAAGGATGACCATCAGATTTGTTAATTAAGAGATCATTGGTAATTTTGGAGAAAGAAGCTTCAGTTGACTAGTGAAGCCATATTAGAAAAAATTAAAAAGTGAGAGGAGCAGAAATGGAGATGAATACAGGTAGGTTTTTCTCTGTATTTGACTAGGAAAGGGAAGAGAGATATAGGACAATAGCTTGAGGGTATGGTCAGTTCTAGAGGATCTCTAAAGAGGATCTATTGCCATTTTCTATGCCATCTCAGCTGCTAGCGTCACCATAAGAAGAGATTTCCTTTGAACAGGTCCTAAGGAGTTGCTGTACAGGAATGTTAGAAGCAGGGCAACTTAAGACAACTCTTGCAGATAAACAAAATTTATGAAGAAGCTCTTTAACAAAAATAAATATTTTCATATGTTTAAAAACAAAACTTGCGATGGGCCATGTGAACATACATAATAAAAGTGTCATAAAGATATTTTTAAGAAAGCTTACTGCTCTCAGAAATAAACTTAGAAATAATAACATCAATTAAAAATATAATACAATGTATACATTGATTTTTAATTAACTTCTCAAACATTTATGAAATGCCTTCCATGTGTAGGGCACTGTGCTAGGCATTGGGTATATGAAAATGATAAACAAAGAAGTTCTTGATCTGAGAGAGCTTACAGTCTTGCAAGAAGAATGTGGACAGGGCAAAGAAGAGGTGAAAAATCTTATCCTGTATCTCAATCCATGCAGTGTCTTAAAGGGATCTTCTCCCTCCCAACTCTCCATTTTCCCTTTTCCTCTGCCTCATAGTTTCCAGAGAAAGAGGAAGTTTTGGTACTAGTACTGAGTAAATATTATTCACTTTTAACAGTAGTTCTAATTTTACTGAGGACATTGATATTAAAGAGTTGACAAGAAAGATGTAATTTATCTCTTTTTAGCTAAGATCTGGGAAATTTCTTGAAGCCACGTTTGCAATTTATGAACTAGCATTTTGTGTTTTACATTCTGTCTCGGCAATAAACACAATTCTTAGTTTAATTCAGTAATGTCAAACTGTTTTAAATCATGTATAGACTGAAACTCAACTAAATTGTTCATTTGCCAAATACAGACTGATGGAAAGTCCCAGAAGATTTTAAGAGCTTCCACAAACACAAAATCCTCTTAATTTCCTTCTTAAAAAGAATATGAAAAATAACAAATCAGTTGCAAGGTGCTTTATAATAAAAATCATTTAAAATTCTTAACAGTAATCACACTTTAAATCTGTAGCAAATAACATTCTGAAATTAATTTTTAAACACCAAAACAGATAATTTATTTTTAACATAAATAGAAAGTGACTTTCAAAACTAAAACATGTTTATATCATGTTTGTGTTTTCATTATTCCATGATTAATATTCATTTTCTGTTTCTATTATACCAGTTCATATTCTGTTGAATTATTTGGAAGGGATTTTAGTCTTTTCTCACATCAGCTCCATAAAGGCATAGAAATTTAGGCTCGTAGATTTAGAGTGAGAAAGAATTTTAGAAGCCATATAGTTCAACCCCTTCTTTTTGCAGATGAGAAAACTAAAATTTTTATCTCAATGGGTTGAGGTAGATATATCAGAAATAAATGTGATATAAAGACAAAAGGCATCAATGAAATAAAATAATATGGGTTGTAGTTAGCTACGGCTACTGCTAATAACAAAATGCACAGAATCAAAGTATAATTTTTATGAAGTCGTGGCAGAAAATTTGTGGAAAGGAGGAGTCTTTACTATTTGCAACAACTAATGTTAAGGGTTAAGTTAAGGGTTCTAGAATGTAATCACAAGGTATTAAGTGCGAGCATGGTCACGTTTACTTAGGTTTTAATGTGTAAACAAAACTAAGACTTCATTGTTTTTTAAAATAAGAACTCTAATCATAAAGTAGTATGTATTAAGGAATTTTACTATAACCCCATAATGTGTGAATAAATCCTTAATCAGTTCCATTGGTTGAAAGGTAACTGACACCATGGAGGGAACATTTTGTGACTAGCTGAGAGAATCAGACATATCTATAGGTCTGTATACATAGAGAGCAAGTCAGTGAAAGAGTTAACCAGTTTAGTGGTGGAAGAATTCTAATTTATAATTCTCCTGTTTGAGTATTGAAGCTCAAAGTGGAAGAAAAGCCAGGACCCTGAAAGGAAATCATTCTTTAGTGGGAGAGAAGGAATTTTCAGACTCTCTAATCTTCTCCTTTAACCTCCCATTGACCATGTTGTTGGAGAGATTGATTAGTAGAAGACATTGTATCTATCCAAGAGAAGAAAAACATATCCAAGGGAGGAAATAGCTTCATAAATAAAGCCTTGAAGAGGAGTGATGTGCTTCCTGGGGACTCTAGGGATGCTGGCTATGTAAAAACTCTATAAAGGGAGGAAGTATTTCCAGTACCAGAAATTATGATACTCCTTTGTTATTTTGTGTATTTTTATGGTTTTTTTTTTTTAGAATCTTGTGTATTTTCATATATTTTACTATAATTGTAATCTTAAGTTTGACCCCATTCCACTTAAGTACTTTATGTGTACTTGTGGATAGTGTGCCCTAGACCTTTGGGGAAATGTTTCATGCTAACTGCATACTACAGCATCTTAGTAAATGCCTTTGGTAAAGGCTATTTGAGTCTACTGACTGATTGTTAATGGGAAGTGCATTGGTGGGACCTTGTGAGAAGCATATTCTGGGTTACTCAAGAATGCTGAGTATTACAGCTGCTCTCTGGGGACTGTATCAGCCAGTAAGAGTGTGAGTTTATAGAGTAGCCCAGGGTTCTATACTTAAAAAGAATATTAATAAAGTACCTTTTGCTATGTGAGACTTAAAGTTTTAGTTGGATTTAAGTTTTTCTACTACTTCTGTCTTATTGATAGTTCCGTTTCCCTATGTTCGACACTTTATCTCAAAGTTTCCTACTTCCCACTATTCTTCTTACCTTCCCTGGTGCTATTATCACCATTCATAATGAGTACAATTGACTTTCTGTCTTTATCCTTCCTTTCCTGTCTCTTTCTTGTCCTTTAGTTCCTTCCTGTTTTCCCAAATATGGAATACCACTTTCACAGAAGATCCTAAAAGTCTGTTGGTTGGTACACATAACATGTATCAGATTACCAACAATAACTGGTTATTGATAAGTGACTGACTTCTACTCAGGTTTTAACACCATGCTGATATTTGAGGTCTGCTAAAGTGTCTTCAATTATTTGTAAATTGTACCTCAAATTGATGAACTCCAAAGTAACCCTAATAAACTGGTTGTGAAGTGAAGATTCAGTCAAGGGAATAAGTCTCACTGGGGATGCTTTGTCTAAGCCTAGTCTTCAAGTTTCAGATAGACAAAAAGAGCCTTGGCTTCCTTATCTGCGCAAAGCGTGGCCTACTATGTAACCATGCATGATTTCCCCCCATATTACTTTTATTTGACATGGAAGAGAACATGTAGGGAAGAAGAGAAAGAGATATATGTATCACCTTTATGAATCAGGGAACCTGCCCAGAAATTCCTTTCTAAGAAGTTGTAATCATCTGGCTTTATGGACATGTTTTATTTGACATATTTCATACATGCTAATGGATAAAGTGTTATTGTTTTAATATGAGAACAGATATGTTTGTTGGAAACTTTTATTAAGCAAAAACATGTCTTAGTGTGCTTGATAGTTATACTTTTAAGTTTTTACTTATAGAAAATTGTAGTAAGTCACCACACATAGAAATGTGATATTTTAAAAATATACATCATATATTCTTTGCTTACCATGTGCATGGAGGATACTGTGCTAGGCATCGAATTATTATTATAAAATAATAATATAAAATTAATATATGGTAAGGAAAGTAAATGTAGAAACAAGTTTCATAGATTAGATTTGATGTAACATATTTGTATAGCATTTCATAGTTATATAGTAGTTTGATAGTTTATAAAATGCTTTCCTTAGAACAGCCTTGTAAATTAAGTGTTTTGATTATGGCATTTTGCGTGTAACAGATAAGCCTGTATAGGTCAAGTGACTTACCCCCAGTCTTGGAACTAGTAAGAGGTGGGATTTCAATCCAGGGTTTCAGACCCAGAGTCCAGTGCTCATTTCACTACAATTATGCTGTATTATCAGGGTGTCATATGAAAACCAAGAAAGAAAACTATAGAGTTAAATTATTTTTAAGGACATAGATATGGTTTCATCTAAAATTATGAAAGTATGGCATATGACATTGACTGTGATTTCGATGAGGTATTAGCTGAAAATGCAACAAACAGTTCAGTTATAATTAGCAGGCCAACAAAATCCAAGGACATTTTGCAGATGTGTATGTGTATTTTCTTCTTCTCTGTCTCATTTTCTCAGTTTGGATGACTGATGGTTTTCTTTTGCAAATTGTACTAAATTTAGAGTTAAGTTCTGCCAACATTTTTTGGTAGAGGAACAATTTCCAAACTATTATTTTATTAAACTACAGCACCACATTTTGCAAAATAAAACAGGAAAAATATTTTATATTCATGAATAATAGCTTCAAATCCATTTATAACATATATAAATTATGATTAGACTATGTATAAATAAGACATGATTTTCCCACATATTACTTTCATTTGACAGAAGGAAACAGATAGGAAAGAAGAGCAAGAAATAATCTTTGGCTATATTACATTGAATTTATTTTTTTCCATAGTCTGATATAGTCAGATAACTTGTTAGTCTAAAAACCTTTGTTAGCAATTTAGGCCCATCAGCAAAACGCTAAAATTAAAGTTGTACCCTAATTGTTATATTTGCATTTTTACTCATTTATTAGCTTCTAAAAGCTAGTTGCCTCTGAGGTTTTATGTTCAATTGTAAGTATCATATTTTAAGAAACTAATTGGAAAACTGGAATACTTCCATACAAGGACATCATGATGCAAGGGACCTAGAAAGTGCTATGAAGAACTGGGGCTGATTCCCCAGAAGATGTAATTATAGGGATAATGTAGCTATTTTCAGTTATTTGAAAGGGCTACCATGGGAAGAGCATGACTTAGTGGTAAGAATATTGACTTTGGAGTCAAAAGAATCTGATTAAAATCCTGTCTTATTCGCCTCTGTGACCTTGGGCAAACTACTAAATCTCTTTGGACTTCCATTTCTTTGTGATATGAAACGGTTGAACTAGGAGGCATCTCTGTGTCTGTGGTCCTGTGTAGAATGGGAATAATATTCCTTTGATATAGCCCCAGAGGGCTAATATAGGAACAGAGGTTAGAATTAATGAGAATACAGATTTTGTTTTAATAAAAGGAAGAATTTTCTAACAATTTATAACCTGCACCAAAATAGAGTGAGCTGTTTTAATGAAGTAAGGAGCTTTCTGTCAGTGGAAGTATTCTCATAGAAGTTGGACACATGTATTCAGGTATGGTGTTGAAGAGATTCCTTATTGAGTGAGTAAACTTGATTACTTACAAGATGTACACCAACCCTAAAGTAATATTTTTTCTTGCATATAATATGTCTACATATAAAATTGCTTGTGGCATATATACAAAGTTTAAAGGTTGACTGGCAGAATCAACATATTCTTTACCTGGTTCCTATTTATGTAACATTTTCAGAGTTACTATTCATTTAATGGTATTTGAACAAATCTTGAATTCTTAAGAATAACACACTGCCTTAGCTATGAAATCATGTTGCTTTGAATTTCCAGACATAATGGGAATAGATTATAATGAAGTGCTGGATTTTGTGAAGACTAAAATCGCCGTGTTAAGCAATTAGTCAGTGTCAGACTCAAAGTTATTTAATACTTTAAAAATTTGACTTTTGGATCCTGCCCAGTGATTTCTGTGTGACCAGAATGGAGTTCTAGCTTTTGCTTTAGTTAGTACTTTTCATATAATGATCTCAAAGCACTTTGGACACATTTCTTAACAAAATTATTATAGTGTCCAGTTTTCCAGTTAAACAAATGGAAGAGATGAAATTTTAAGGAAAAATCCCCTGAGATACTCCCTTAGGATGACTTAAATAAGTTTTAGTAGGATGAAAAAATATTGAAAAACCATGGTTACATAAAAATATTTAAAGGGTAACTTGATTATAGATGTAAGATGTGTTATGGATAACTGTGTTGGAGTTCCTTATTGTAATAAATACATAAGATTTTATACATCAATACTATTCTTTTACTTTCTTTATAAATATTGCAAATCTGTAGCATTAACCACTTAAGTACATACTTTATGATTCAAAGTCACAATTTTAATATTTATGCTTTTTTGTTTTCAATAATTTTATTTTTCAAAATCTCAATAATTAAAACACTAGGGGTCAAATGATTAATTCAGTCAAATTACTCAACCAAATTTAAATTAAGTTTTAAGATACCTTAACCAAATAAGGACACTTATAAGTCAGTCATGGGTTTAAACTAAATGTAAAAAATCCTTGATGAACTTGAATGACTATCACAGGAAATTGTTTGGATTGGCTTAGGAAACTTGGTTATGCCTTCTAGTTCAACAGTATTGAATATTGAACTGCCAGTTTGGTTCAAGTGATTTGAATATCTGGTGGTAGAAAGAAGAAAGAGCTATTCCTTAGAAAGTGGAAAGAGGAGGAGAATGCCTTAGTCTAGGTTTTTTCTCTTCCTCCCAACTGGAGGAAGACCTTGTGAACTTTGGAGAATTAGAGGATTTGGGGTTTCCCATCTTCCCATCAACAGCACAGCAGCATATTTGGAACCGCTAATGGTAGTGTCTGTATTGGGAGCCAAAGACAGATTGGATGAGATGAAGAAAGCAGATTCAAGGCTTTACAAAGAACTTAACAAGAAGTCAACAAGCATTTATTAAACTCTTACTATGTTCCAGGCATTATGCTAAGCACTGAGATATAAAGAAAGACAAAACCATGTCCTGTCCTCAAGAAACTCATGTTCTAATGAGGAAGATAACTTGCAAACAATTAGGTACATATATGTGTGTGTGTGTGTGTGTGTGTGTGTGTGTGTGTGTGTGTGTGTAGTTAAGTTGGAGAGGGTACTAGCATTGAGGGATAATGGGAAAGGCCTCATGAAGAAGGTAGGATTTGACCTGACACTTAAAAGAAGTCAGGAGTCTTGGATGAGTAGGAAGAGACTTTCCAGGCATGGCAAAATAGTCACTTAAAAGGCTCAGTCTGGAGATGGAGTGTCATATGTGAGAAACAGTAAGGCTAGTTTTGCTAAATCATAGAATAGCACAGAGGGGAGTAAAGTGCAAGAATACTGGAAGGGTAAGGATAGGCAAGCCTGTAAAGGTCTTTAAAAGTCAAACAGGATTCTGTATTTCATTCTGGACATGATTAGAAGCCTCTGTAGTAAATTGAATAGGAGAGTGATATGGTCATACCTGCCCTTTAAGAAGATTAATTTGACAACTGAGTGGAGTACAGTATGGAGAAACTTGAGAAAGAGAGACCAACCAGAAGGCTATTGCAGTGGTACAAGAATGAGATAATGAAGATCTGTACGAAAGCTGTGGCAGTCTCAGAGGAGAGAATTGGATGAATACAAGAGATGGTATGAAGTTAGAAGTGACAAATTGGCAACAGATTGATTACATAGGGTAAATGAGAGTGAGGAGTCAAGAATGACACCTAGCTTGTGAACCTGGTTGACTAGGAGGATGGTGGTACCCAGGACAACAATGGGGAAGGTAGGAAGAGAGGATAGTTTGGAAAAGATAATTTCAATTTTGGAAATGTCGAATTTAAAGATGTCTAGGGGAGATCTAGTTCAAAATATCCAATAGGCATTGGGAGATGTGAGACTAGAAGTTAGGAGAGAGGATAGGGCAGTATCTGAGAATTATTTGCATAGAGATAGTAATTGAATCCATGGAAGCTGATGACATAACTAAGCAAGATAGGATACAGAATGCAGGAAAGAGGACCTAGGACAAAGCTTTGGGGGATACCCACAATTAGTGGGCATAAAGATCTGAAAAGAAGACTAAGAAGGAATGGTCAGACTGGTAAGAGAAAGACCAAGAGCTAGCAGTGGTACAAAACCTAGGGAAAAGAGAGTATCAAGGAGGAGGACTCCAAAGAGGTCAAGAAAAATGAAGATTGAGTAAGACCATTAGATTCGGCAATTAACAGATCATAAGTAAACCAGACTGTGAAGAGTTAAGAAGAGAAGGAGCAGATAGGAAGTGGAGGCATTGTAGATGGTTTCTCCAGGAGTTTAGCCACAAACAGGAGAGCTATTGGACTATAGCTAGTGAGCATGGTCAGATCAAATAATTTTTTTTAAGGATGGGAGAGACTTGGATGTCTTTTGTAAGCAGCTAAGAAGCAGCTAGTAGGAAGAGATCTGAAAATAATAGTGGGTGTTATCTTCTGGGAAGATGGGTCAGAATCCAATTAAGGGTATGTGTAGCGGGCTTTGCATTGGCCAGGAGAAAAGCTACCTCTTTGGATGAAATGGGCAAAGGAGGAGTTACTAGGTGAAGATTTATGAGCAATGTGAGATATGGAGGAGTTTGAAAGGGGGGTACTCTCAGCTTAATAAGGTAGGATGGACTTTTGGGAAACATTTCTATTGCAGTGGGTGGCTTCTTGAAAGCAGTTTCAATTTTTAATTTTTTCTGAAGGTGAAGAAGCTTTGAAATAATTTCTCCAGTGGTAATTTTAACTGTCAAAAATGTCAAAAGAATAACAAAAGGTATTATTAAAACAAAAACATTTGCATTTTGTTCTCCCTTTAATAAACAATATTTTACATTAGGAAACTATGCTTCTTGCTGACCAAGATTTTTGTAAGGGTGTTTACTTTCAGCACCAGCAGAAAATAAAATATGAATAAAAAGTTGATGTGTCCATCATTGTGCATTGGTCTTTTGAAAAATGTGATAAGCCTGTTTTCCAACTCTAGGTGGAGCTCTTTGTTTTTTTTGTATGTTGTTACCTTATTAAATTGGATGCTTTGTTTTCAAAGCTAGCTATTTTTGGATACTTGTGAACAACAACTCTCATAAGCTTTTCCCTTACAGCATTTTCTAATGGCGTCTTTTCTCCTTGTTGTAGAGCTATGTACAGTGATACAGACTATAGAAAAAATGTCATATTTATTTTGTAATGGACCTAAGGAACTCAAACCTTGGTTATTTTGACTCTAACTTAAATCTGTTTCTATAGCAACAGAATAGCATATTTTCATGACACAATGTGATGCAGTTTCCATGGTGTTTAAAAAATGGAAAATGTTATTTATCACTTTTATTTCTTATAACCCTCATTCCTGAAAAAGGATCCATGGAGCTATGATCTTCTTCCTCAGTGACTGGTTTTATTTTATGAATAAGAGCGAAAGATAAAACTCTTACAGATATTATTAGCTGTTGCTATGGCAACTGATTCAGTCCTGCTCTCCCCTTTGTGCACAAGGGGGTGCTAGTTTCATGTCTTTTTATGAACACAGATGAGACACTGCAGTTGCTATTTCTTCTCCTTCTCCCATCAGCTTAGTCTTTTTCCCTCTCCAGTCAGGATTACACCTGGAGAAAAGAATCCTGGCCAGGGGTAATATTTGGGAGTCATGTCAGAATAACTTGTTTTGACAAGATAAAACCTACAGAACCTCTTGGACAGTGACACTTCTGCAGACCCTATTGCTGTATCCTCAGCCATCTCCCTCCTAGGGGCTGCCCACTGATCCCAATAAGACGGGGAAAACATCATGACAAGGCCACACCCAAATCCAGGATTTCTGTGTGGAAGCTCAAAGGTGAGAATTCTTCTTAAAAAAATGACATCAACTAAGTATATGTCCTCAGAGGATTGCAAAGATGAGCAAGAGCTCCTAGCATACAAATTGCTCTCTTGTCCTCTTTAAAGTGAATAACACCATGCAATTCAGCGAGAGAGTATAATTTGCTTGGAGCTCTCTCTGAAACCAGCCTTCCATTGCAATCACTAGAGGGCTCACTTGATGCTCACTTTCTTGCTTCAAAACAAAACAACCCCCAAAACAAAAACTTTAATTTATTCGCTAAACTTTGCAGTATTAAATCTAAGGACCATTACCTAAAGCTTGAAAAAAAAGCCACATTAGGAGCTTCTACTACTTAATTTAGTGAATAATAAACTTATTAATCATCTACAAAATATTAATCTCCTGCTTCATGAAGTAAAGCACAATACTAAATACTCTGAAACATATTCTAAAGTATAAGCCCCAACCTGGGCTCTGTAGAATCTCTGGAGGACTTAATTGGTGAGATAAGACTTATGTACACAGAAAGTTAATAACAGAAATCTAAATAAACCGTATCTATAGTATTGCATTGGTTTACCACTCTAGTAAATATCAGAAAAAGAAATGAGGTTAGTCTGGCAGGTGCTATTCTTGGTGAAACCATGTTGATTCTTTAAGCATCACTTTTCTTTTTTAGATGTCCGCTAACCATCTAAATATATAAAATAGGACATTTTAGATTTTTGGCAGGGTTTAAGTAGAGATCACTAGCTTATAGTTTACAGACTCCATTTTTCCTTTTTTTGAAAATCGGAACATTTACTCTTCGTGCTGGGGCACTCTTCTATGTTCCACAGTCTTTGTAAGATAAGATGGATCATCTGTCTACATCCTTCTGTTCTTTCATGACCCTGAAATACAGTTCATCTGGATCTGTTAATTTAGACTAACCAAAGGTATCTAGGTCCTCTTCTTAGTTATCTTGAACTGTTCTCTCTGAGCTAATTTTTGTTGTCTTTTCCAGTCTAAAGATCATTACATTTGTCAGAGAAAACACAAGCAAAATAATTATTCAGCTGTTTTCTTTGTTGCCTGTTATGATTCACCTCTAAGTAGTGAGGTTTTCCCCCATTCTTTGATCTTCTTTTTACTTGTATGGTTACCATCACCTCCACCATCATCACAAAAATAACCAGACAAACAGATAAAAAAAACTCCATCCCTTTGGTCTTCTTTAGCCTTCCTGCCAGCCTCAGCTAAGTGATATAATGGATAGATCCCTCGAGTTGGAGTTAGGAAGTCCTGAGGTCAAATCCTGCTTTAGACATTTATGAACTGTGTGACCTTGGACAAGTACCTCAACCTTTCTCAGTCTCAGTTTTCTTCTTTGTAAAATAGTAATAATAATAGCATTTTACAGGGTTATTGGGAGAATCAGATGAGATAACTGTAAAGAGCTTAGTACAGTGATTATACATAGCATTATATAAATGTCAGCTATTTTTGTTAATGGCTATTATTATTAAATATGACCATTCCTTCATAATATCCCTTGCTGGATCATCATCCATGTTGTGCTCCCCATACTTCTGAGATGCCTGAAAGTTCTTTTCCAAACTCTTTTCTCTTTTTATACTCTCAGTAACCTTATTAGCTCACATGGGTTTAATTATCATCTCTATGCAGATGCTAGTGTATATGTGTGTGTATGCATGTATATATACACAAATATATGTATTTATATATGTATGTGTGTGTGTGCGTGTGTGTGTGTGTGTGTATGTTTGTGAGCTCCAGCTCCCCATTACCAACTGATTTTGGACACTATAGACTAGGTATACCATAGCTATTTCAAACTCAACATGTCCAAAACAAAACTTCTCTTCCCCCTAAAATGTACCTCTCTTCCAAACTTCCCTATTTGTATTGAGAGAACCACCATCCTTTCAGTCATTTAGGTTTTCAACCTCAGTGCCATCTTCTTCTCCTCGCTCTCCCTTACCTCACATATTCAGTTAGTTGCCAAATCTTGTCATTTATACCTTCAAGATGTTTCTCTCATCCACATCCCCTTCTCTCTATTCATACAGCAGTTGCCCTAATTTGTGTTCTCATAATTTCTCTCCTTGACTATTGTAATGTCCTTTTAATTAATTTCCCATTTTCAAGTCTCTTTCCATTTTAACACATCCTACATAAAGCCACCAAAATGATTTTCCCTAAAGTGCCAATTTGATCATCTCACTTCCCACTCAGTAAACTGTAGTGGCTCCCTGTTTTCTCTAAGATCAAGTATAATTTCCTCTGTTTGACACTTTAAGCATTTTAATGTAAAACCCTTTATAACCTGGCCACAGTCTGCCTTTCTAATTCTGTTGCACATACACTAAAATCGTGTAAAACCAGCCTTCTTATTGTTCCATCTTCCACTTCTTTGTCTTTATACCACCTGTCCCCCATGCTTGGAGATGTATTTTGTCTTTTCCTTTTCCTTTTAGAATCCCTAGTTTCCTTCAAGACAGTTCCTTTTCATGAAATTTTTCCTCATACCTGTCTCCTCAGTAGTGATTTCCCTCATAAAGTATCTTGTGCCTATCTAGTTTTTATATACATACAGATGCATATATATATATATATAGATATGTTTTATATTTGTACATGTACACATGTATATGTATACATGTATGTGTGTGTGTATACATTGTCTCCTTTGGCTAAATTATAAATACCTTAAAGATAGATTCTCTTTCATTTAATATTTGTATTTTCTATGTACAGCATAGAGCTGGCGTATAATAACTGGTGGTCAAAATATACTTATTGTTTGATAATAGCTAATTTTTACATACATTATTTCATTTGAGTTTTAGAATAACCCTCTGAGGTGGTAACTCTAAGTATTATTATCCCCATTTTATAGATGGGGAAATTTGGATTCCAAGATGTTCAGTGACTTGCCAATTGTCACAAAGCTTGTAAATGTCAAAGGTAGAATTTGAATCCAGATCATCTTGTGCCTAAACCCAGCACTCTTCTCAGTCCATGCTGGCACATCCTTGTCATGCTAGATTAGGGAAGCCAAGATTTTCACACTAAAGAAGCCAGGGTGGACACCTGTTCTGGGGGGAGTGGCAAACATTGCTGGTAGATAGCCTTTCTGCCAGGCTCTTCACTCCTGAGAATGCCTATGGGGAACAGATAAGAACAGTGAGAACCAGAATGTTTGGGCTGGGACCTTTTGGTTGTTAGTTTGTTTTCACTGCTGTTGCAAAAGTGATTGTGCTGAAAAGAGGAAAAGATCACGGTTGCATAGTCTGGAAGAACTGATTCCAGAGCTATCCACATACTGTGTTATAGGGTTAGCTGAGGAAGATCAGAACCTGGTCAGCACCTTAGCAAAAAAAAAAGGAAGCTCTTTCAGCTGTGGACTTTGTAGGAAGTCAGTTGACATTCAGTGATTCTTCTTGCTGTCTACATAGATTGTCTCATTTGCTGTCTGTATCAACTGTCTCAGTCTCTCTCTGGCATTAGGCAGCTACACCAACCTGTTTTGTTACTCTGACCTCATTTTCTGGATAGGTTTACTCCAGTGAAATCTTTGGATTAACCCCAGCATGGCATTCTGGTTACCCTTTTGGCTTGTGGTATGTACCACAAAAACATTTTTTTTTTTGCCTCGCAGTGTGTTCTCTTCCTTTGGGCTTATCAATTGATCTTAATTGACAGTTGTCAGAAGTCTCTCTTTAGTGGCAAGGAACCTTTCAAATAAATAAAAAATTGGTGGGGGAAGGAGCAGATTTTCCTAAGTGTCTTTTTTGTGTTTATGTGTTCCCTTGTGTTGTGTGTATTCTTGTGTAAGTCCTATGCTTCAAGTCAAGCTGCAAACTGCCATTGCTGTGACCACAGAAAATATTGGAATATGAATGATAATTGTTTTTGTCATAGGGCAAGTGACTGTTACATTTATGATGGGTGGGTCTTTTTTAAGAGTTATGACAGATAGTGGAGAGCTAGACTGTAGTGCCTTTTATTTTATTTTTTTGTGCATGAATTTTAAAGATCTGAGCTTCTTGGTAAGCTAGCTCCCAGTATAATAACCACATTGGCCTCTTTAAATACTTCTCTTCTCTCCCTTCATTGATAGCAATTGTGACTGCATTAAAATTTTATTCCTGAGAACTTTCCATCTTGCGATACAGCATGGCATAATGGATAGAGTGCTTTACTTGGAGTTGAAAAGACCCGAGTTTAAATCCTTTTTTTATGTAGTGGGTGAAAGATGAAATGATTGAGGAAAGCAGAGATTCAGTCTTCCAAACATATCATTTTATTATAGCAATGCAGGCCAATTTCCTAACAAATCAGGGATCAGGCCCTTTCATTAGCTTAGGGCTGGACCTCAAATACAGGAAGAATCTTATTGCCAATCAATAAGATTTTTATACCTGAAAAACAATTATTCACATAAAACCAATTAATTAAAGGGAAACAATATAACATTAGGCAGCCTCATTTCTAATTGGATGAAAGATTAGGGACTTTCCAAGTTGAGAGGACAGTGAACAGGTACAATTCCCTGAATTCAGAAAAAGAGGTATCCCACTCCCCCCAAGTGCCTGCAAACAAGCAAAGGAACATAGAAACAATAAATGACCAGTTTTCAGGTAAGACATATAGGTTGCTTGAGATGTAGAATTGTAAGAAAATGCCCTGCATCAGTCACTGAATCTGATTGAATTTCTGGTCAGCATAACCTAGGTCCTTAGTTAAGGGTCTCTAAATAACAGGAAGAAGTTGTCCAGTTTCCCTGCCATGGAGGGCTGGATTCAAGGCTGGTTCAGACAATACAGTAAGGTTTTCTTCCAATCCCACAATTAAATAAACTTTCTTCATGAGACAGAATTTGGACTAGATCCATAATTGAATAGAAAAGAACTTAGCTAACTCCAGAATTGAGTCACAAAACAGTCAGTGTGGTTCACTCAGTTCCCACAATTAAGCACTTGCTGTCCTAATCCCCTCCATTTCCTCACTTAGACACTTACTAACTCTGTGTCCTTGAGCAAGTCACTTCACTACTCTCAGAGGGGAAGGCCGGAGCCGCTGGGGAGCCTGCAAAGGGATGTGGAGCTCAGCTGAGTCCTGAAGGAGGCCAGAGGAACGCAGAGGTGACAGTCAGTCAGTCAATAAACATTTTTGTTGGCCAGTGAACATTTATTACACGCTCACTATGGGCTGGACCCTTTGCTAAGTACTGGAGATACTAGGAAAGTCAAAAGATCCTCCTTATTCTCATGGAGCTTACAGACAATGTGCAAAAAGCTATGTACAAGCAAGCTATACACAATATAAATTAGAAAAAAACAACAGAGGGGAGGTATTAAAATTAAAGGGGATAGCGAAAGGCTTCCTGTAGCAAGTGGGATTTTAGTTGGACCTTGAAGGAAGCCATGAAAACCAAGAGGTACTGATGAAGAGGGAGAGCATTCCAGGCATGGGAGACAGTGAAAATGCCCAGAGTTGGGAGATGGAGTGTCTTGTGTAAGGAACAACAAGGAAGCTAGTTTCACTGTAAGCAGGGAGACAACAGAGTACAAGGTGTAAGAAGATTGGAAATGTAGGAGGGCAGGTTTCATTCCCAATCCTATCAAACTTAAGCCTTTGCACATAATCAAATGAAATGTTACTGTGAAACCTTGTTACTATGAAACCCAAGTGACTTGTCCAAACACATTTCTAGATACATGAATAGCTTTAAGTCTGCCTATCTTTGTATATGGTCTCCACTTGGAGAAACAATTTTTTCAATGCCTTTTTTTGATAGAACTGAAAGTAATAGGGTATTCCAAGGTGAGGTGTCAACTGAGGCATGATATTTAAGTTTGGAAAGTCAGAATCAGAGATGAAAGGGAAATGAAGGCTGTCTGGTTTGGGGCTCTTCCCAAAACAGCAACCCTAGGAAGAACTCACCACTGGAAGAAGGGAACCAGATATTCCATGGTGAGGAGGCCCTATGGGTTAAGGGGTGAGATAACAGCTAAGGAACAGTGTTGAAGTCCAGAAAGTCAGAAGTAGAACCAGGAGGGAAAAGGGTCTGTTCTGTTCTGTTCAAAACAGTGTGCTAAATTCTGGGAAAAAACATGGCTATAGAATGAATAGAGGAAGCATTCCCTGGAATTTAACAAATTATCTTGATACCACTTATAGTCATATAGATCTCATCTGGACTTTGACAGTAACCTCCTAATTGGTCTCCCTGCCTCAAGTCTCTCCCCTTTGCAATCCATCAGAAACATTGGTATCCATTCATGATATTTGTAAAGCACAGATCTTGCCATGTCACTCCCTTGCTCAAGGAGCTTCTGTGGTTCCCTTTTGTCTCTAGGATACAATTCAGACTCCACCTCTGGCTTTAATAGCCTTTCACAATTTGGTTCCAGACTATCTTTCCAGGCTTATTATGTATTCTACATTTCATGTATTCTACATTTCAGCCTGTTCCTGGTACACACATTCCATTAGTTGCCTCTGATGCCTGTGCCTAAGCTGTCCCCAGGCCTGCACTTCCCTTCTTCCTTCTCATTTCTGCCTTGGTGAATCCCTAACTGACTTCAAAACTCAACTCATTTGTCAGCTTCCTACAGGAAACCCATCCTGGTCTTCCCTATTGTATGTACTTCCCTATGTCTTCCCTTCCCATGATATATTTTATGTCTATTCTGTGCTTATTTTAAGTGTTCATTTTTTCCTACTTCTCTTCCCCTTGTCCCAAAAGAAAGAAAGTTCCCTGAGAGCAGGAACTGTTTCATGTTTGTCTTTTATCCCCAGTTCCTGGCATAGCACAGCACCAAGTAGGTAATGAATACATGCTTATCGAATAAATGGCCGATATGCTGAGTACACAGTTATTCTCTTAGAGACAAACCCATCATTTTCTTTGTTCATAAAGGTCAATTTTCACTTGTAGAAACATCACAAACTAAATAAGCTGGAGCAATTTTGACTCATTTTGGAGATTTTTAATCTCAAAATAGGGAGTCTGTAATTTTGTCTTAGTAAATTTAATAATACAGAAGTACATTTAGACTTCTCTGCAAGTTGTGCTTGTCAAGTCTATTTTTAGTTCTTTAGGGAGCCAGTAAAAAACCAAACAAACAACTATTTAGTTTTGACATATTTTTTATTTCATTCCTTTCCCCTCTTTTGGTAGTAGTTGTTTGTCTGAATTTTTAAAAAGATGTTGGCTCAATTGACCTAAATGTCAATTTTCAAGTTCTTGTTCCTTGTCATTAAAAAAATATGTAAGTACAAAAAATGGGTTCCCAAAAATCTGGTGCTTAAAGTAAATCTTTTATTTGAAAGCTTTTTAGTGTGTTTAGGAATTTCTAGCAATTAAAGGGTGTCCAAGAATTGAGTTCTCTTCATTTTTTGAAATCAGATTATGATAAGTAAATTAGCATGCAAAGCATTGTAGAGACATAAATGTATATTTGTCTCCTGTGGCAGGAATTGGGTGTTTGTGAGAGAGACTGGCTTATATATAGGTAAGATCCTTACACATGAGTAAGAAAGACTGGGGTTACAGAAAATAGAGCGTGATGATCTGTCTGTACCGTGCTATGATCCTGTGTTCTCATCTCAGTTGTTACTTTGAGATTATTCTCATCCCTTGTAATGACTTAACCAGACACTTTCTAAGCTCTTATATCTACACTCAGGTATTTTACTAATTAAAAAGTGGAAAGAGGTAGAGGAAATTTAATTGTTTCTGCTTCTAACAATATGAACTCAGATAGACTGTAGGACCTGTGCAACTCATTCCTTACTGAAGATTTGGAAATAGTGATTGAAGAGATAGTTATTCCTCATTCCTCTTTAAGCAAATAGAGCCTCTTTTGCTTTTACCAAACTTTCAGAGAATGTCCTGTGACTCTTGAAGCCCTGTCAAAGGGAGAATGGTGAGCTTGAAAACGATGATATGTTTATATATTGTTGAAAATATACAATCATAATGTCTTGTTTTGACAAGTAAATTGCAAGCTCCCCAACAGCATTCCCATTTAATTGTTTTGACAAAAATGTAAACTTTACCAAAATAATAATGATAGCTTTTTATTGTCCTCCCTTCTTGTTTTAGGTCTCTTTCTATTCACTCTTCTGAAGTTTTGTTGAAATTCTTAAGTTTGTAAATAGAGGTAGTCAGTATGTATGTTGTTCTAATTGTTCTGTCTTCACTTCATGACCTTGTATCAATCTTTCCATATACTTTTGTATTTTTATCACTTTTATAGTGATAATATATATTTTCTTATATCTTATGTCTTAATTTGAGAGGCAGGGTGTCATGGGAGATATAGAACTAGCCATGGAATCAGGAAAACCTGGCTTTAAGTCTCACCTGTAATACATACTAGATGTGTGTCCCTAATCAAATCATATAAAGTTTCAATGTCCCAAGTAATTCTCTAAGATCATAGGTTATACAGCAGTTGCAGCTCTGCATTAACAGAGGGAATTTCCTTCTCCAACAAAATCACAGGTCTGGAAAAGAATACTATAATTTATTCAGCCTATAATCATTTACAATTCTTTGCTGTTATAAGTAAAGTAACTATAAAGAATTTTGTACAAACTTTTTCCTCTTTTAATAACATTCACATATAGTCTTAGTAATGCATCACTAGATCAAAGAGAGTGATTAGTTCAGTAAGTCTTAGGGTTTATTGCAAAATTGCTGTTGAAAAAAATTATACTTCACAGCTCCTCAGCATTGTAATAATGTGGTGATTTCCCTTGGGGTGTTTGGGGAGGACTAGCGCCTCTGGTGTGAAGGCTTGCCAAGCCCTTTTTCAGGGCTGTTTTCCACCTTTGATGTCCACCTTTTTCACCCAATTCTCACCCATGGCTCCAAGAAGCTGTAGCATGCATGGCAGCTACGCCAGAAAAACCAACTTGGCAGATGGGGAGAGCCTGTGATGTCACGGTCCTCTTTGAAAACTAAGGAAAAACAGCAACTACAACAATGTGGTGATTTCTCAAAAAAGCCCTTCCAGTATTTCATTTTATAATTTCTGACTTTCATAAAGTATCATTACCTGATAGTCAACCTGCTAGTGATAAGACACTTTATTCAGCCCTTCTATCTATTTGAACAAAAGACTCAGTCTGTCACAGTCTTCCTAGTTTATTAAAAACTCCCAGAGCTTATGTTCTTTTAGCATAGCCTTTAGGAACTCAGGGTCACATTCATGCCAAGATGAGACATCAGACAAGGACTTTAATTGAAGAATTAAAAAAAATTGTTTTGTCAATATGATGGCTACAAGGTGATATCTTAAAGTTGTTTCATTTGCATTTCTTTGATTATTAAATTTCAAGTCACATTTTGGTTGATTATTACATTTAACTCAATATATACGTGTAAGGGAATACAAAAATGAAAACAAAACAGTCCCTATCCTGTCTATGTCATACAGTCTCCATTGCTCTTCCTCAGTATTAGTCTATAAAGACAGATACTTAGGACAAATCGAATCCCTCTTCAATAGAACAACCCTTTAAATATTTGAGGATAGATACCATGGTCTTCCCAAGTCTTCTCAAGGCTAAACATCTCCAGGTGCTTCTTTAGTCATTCTTCCCATGGCCATCTGCTTTCCTCTGGAAATATTCCGTGTTTTCTTTATTAGAAACTAGTACTCCAGAAATGATCTTAACAGGAAAGAGTACAGGGCTTGCTACTCTAGTTCTTCATAAAATGCTTTTTTTTAAAGGTAGCCTAAGGTTTTGCCAGCAATATCACACTATTAACTCATAGTGAACCTGTCATCTACTACGACCCATATCAGGGCTTGTTAATTTTTTTTATATGATACACCCCTTTGACAGTCTGGTAAAACCTATCAGAATAATATTTTTAAATGCATAAAATAAAATGCAAAAGATTATAAAGGAAGCCAATTATATTCAAATATAGTTATTAAAATATATTTTTAAAAAACTTAATGGACCCCAGATTAAGAACTTCTGCCCAAATCTTTTTTTAGAACCCTAACTAACCAAACATTCCTATACTTTTAAAGTTGATTTTTGAATATAAGTTTAAGACTGTACATTTATTCCTTTTATGTTTTTTCCTAAAGTGTTTCAACCCTTTTTGTTAATATCTTTTTATATTACCTTCACTTTTTAATATCTCTTTTCCTTCCCCACCTAGTGAGCCATCCCTTTAAATATAGAATAAATAAAAAAGACAAAAAAAGCTCCAAATCAGTGGAGTCTGACAATATAGAGTGTGAGTCATCTTCACGTTTGCAAAGAGAGAAAGGAGGTACATTTTCACATTTCTTCTCTTGAGTCAAGACTCTACCCAAGTCATGGACTGGGCTTTTTCATTATAATTACATGACGTCCAGTTTCATTTTTGCATGTGTGATCTCTTCCAGTTTTATTGCTGTAGTTGTATATATTGTTTTCCTACTTCAACTCGTTTCACTCTTCACCATTTCCCTTAGTTTGAATTCATTCCATTCCTCATTTCTATGGCACAATAATATTTCACCACATGATTTGCTTATCCATTCTCCCACTGATGGGTATCTACTTTGTTTCCAATTCTTGGCTACCACAAAAAGATGTTGCTCCGAACATTTTGATGTATGGTTCTTCTCTTTCTATCCATCAACTCTTTGGGATATATGACAGGCAAGATATTCTCTTGTCAGAGGGTGTGAACATTTTCATCACTTTTGTAGCATAATTCCAAATTGCTTTCCAGAGTGACTGGATCAGTTTACAGCTCCAGTAATAGTCTATTAGTGTATCTGTCTTCTCACAACAAATCAACTTTGATTATTTCTCTCTTCCTCATTTTTCTGCATGTGTGGTGAAGCCTCAGTGTTGTTTGGCTTGTGTTTATCTTATTATTAGTTGTTCAGCCATTTCAGTCATGTCTAACTCTTCATGACCCTATTTGAGGTTTTCTTGGCAAAGATACTGGAGTGGTTTGCCATTTTCTTCTCCAGCTCATTTTACAGATGAGGAAACTGAGGCAAACAAGGTTAAGTGACTTGCCGGGGGTCACATAACTAGTAAGGGTCAAAGGTCAGATTTGAGCTCATGACAATGAATCTTCCTGATTCTAATCCTGGTTCTCTATCTACTCTGTCCATTTTTTTTCATGTCTTCTGACCACTTGGCAAGGACAGCTGATACAAAATGTTACACCCAAACTAGCAGGACACTCCCCTTAATACATGAAGTCCCTGGAAAGATTGGACTAGGATGTAAACTATAAAGTAGCGAGGTACAGGAGTAGAGAGTACATTTGGCCCAGTGGTACCTCTGGACTCCTGGTCCTTCAAGTCATTTCCTTCCTTCATGGAGTCCTCATGATATTGCCTTAGGAATGGGATTTTGCTGAGCTTGGAGAGTCAATGTTTTTCTTTTTTTTTTCTTTCTGCATTTTTTTTTTCCATTTTGGAGGAGGGAAGGCAGGGCAACTAGGGTTAAGTGACTTGCCCAAGGTCATACAGTTAATAAGTGCCTGAGGCTGGATTTGAACTCAGGTTCTACTGACTCCAGGGCCGATGCTCTATTCACTGCACCATTTAGCCATCCTGGTCAATGTTTTTATAGAACTCAAAACTGATCCCTCTTTCTTCAAAGGTCACACAGCCTGAAAGATCACCATCCTCAGTCTTTCTGCAACCATCTATAAGTGCTTCTTATTTCATTAGCAGTTACTTCTCTGGCAATCATTGCTACTGCCTCTGCCAGTGGGATGGACTTCTGACACGATCTGTGAATCCACCCAAGATCTGGAAAGAAACAGAGATATTATGTGCTCATGGACACATGGTACCCAGGCTTTCCACCCTCCTCTCATCAATTCAAAGCAGTCCTTCTAATTCCAAGTGATTAGGAAAAGAGATTGAGAGATGAATGGATTGAACCTTTTGTATGCATACTTAGTTCTGATTCTGTATTTCCTGAGCCATTGTTTCTTCTGACTTTACACCTAATTAGAAGACTTTGTGTCATTAAACATTATCAACCTCTCAGCCACTCATGGCTGGAAGTAGGCTCACCAAAATTTCCATGTGATTGTATTGGAAGCAGACAGAGTATATCTGTGTGTATTCTAATTATTGGCATTGCTGTGGTAGGAACAATATTGACCATAATTCTTCTTTTTTCCCTGCAACAGGCTAGTTTTTCACTGAAAGGTTTTAAGAAAGTTGTTCCCAAGGGATCCAAAGTTTAAGCTGCGTCATCACTTGATGCAGCTTTCTGTTAATTTCTGGCAACATTGACATCATTTCCTCATTACATAAGGTCATAAAAAGGCCCACCTATGTGAGGTCAGGGTCCTTCAAACTTAATGGATGTCCCAAGAACACAGGAGTCATTCAGACCACCCTGCTAGTGGTATTTGTTTCCATATGGATATAAATAGGACCATTTCTACTCAAGTTCTAGGGCATCCTTGTTGAATATCCTTTCTGTGCAATAGCTAAATAAACCTCCTTTTGTTAAATTCTGTGTGACATACAAGTACCTTATTTCTTCCCAAATCAAACTCAAATTAACAGGGTACCAGCCTCAGTGAAGCTCTTCCCTAACAACAAATATCCAGGGTTTTGAACAGTTTCAATACTTTATATTCCAAAGGTTTGATTGCTGCTAGTGTACATTAGGGCAACCAGAGTGTAATAGGAGAATCATGCTTTATATCCAATTCAGTGTCTGTGCAACCAGCTCCCCTAGCAGGGCATCTTTTTTTCCTATATGCATAATTAGGATAACTAGAGAAGATATAAAGGGAGAAGATGTGATTTTTGGCTATGAACCTATATTTGGCAGTCACTACAAAGAAAATAACTGTAACCTAACACGAGTCTGCTTCTAAGAAAATACTTGACTATTTTGAACAAGAATGAAAATAAATACATTTTAGCATGTAGAATTATCCAATCTGGCTTCTAAGTCTTGATCTTATAATAAACTGAAATTTTTGAGTCTTAAAATTTCAGTTAAATGAGTGGGAGAATATCAGATAGCCTGTTCAGCTTACCTCCTAGATTGCTAGATAAATTTTGGAGTTACTTCATTGCTTCATCAGTAAATAAACTAAATATTTTGCTATTCACTTTTATTGAAATCTTACCTTAAGTACATATAGTGGAGTACCAGTCAGTTCACGGTATCAGTCTCTTAAATGTTTTGTACTTCAGGTCCAAAGATGACAGTAGTAACTTATTATCTATCTATCTGTCTGTCTGTCTGTCTGTCTATCTATCTATCTATTCATATCGCTGTATTTTTTCAATAGTAATGATAAATTTTCACTTATCCATTTACTCTCTTTTGTCAAATAAGTTGAAGGAATGGATTTGAGATGGCTACTTGGCTTTTGTCTATGAACAGAAACAGAATGATACTAGACTTGGGAGTTCAGAGACTAAAAACTGCAAGTGCAGCTCTGTTACCATAATTCTTCTCTAACCCTACCCTCTGCCCCCACTTTTCAGGTCTTTTTATACCTGAGACCTCCCCATCCTCCATGTGTTCTTTTTTCCAGTGATACTGTCTTCCTTGCGGTTCCTCAAACAAGACATTCCATCCCCCAGTTGTGGGCATTTTTATTGGCTGTCACCTATACCCGATATGCTCTCCTTTCTCATCTCCACCTCCTGGCTTTTCTAGCTTCCTTTAAGTCTCAACTAAAATCTCATCAATCATCCTGATGTAGATCTGGTCATTGGACCCAGATGACTCTGGAAGTGAAAGTGAGGCTGGTAACTTTGCATAGCCTTCCCTCATTTAAATCTAATTCACTTGCATGTCATGGCATCACTTCCCTGATGTCATGGTCCTCTTGTGAGAATGAAAGACAAACAGAACAACAACAAAACCTCACTTTCTACTGGAAGCCTTTCCCAGTGTCCTTGAGTTCTGTGCCTTCCTTCTGTTGATTACCTCCAATTTACCTTATAGATAGCTTGTTTTTACATTATTTCATTTTGTCTTCCTCCATTAAAATGTGAGCTTCTTGAGAGCATAGACTGTCTTTTCCCTTCCTTTGTATTCCAGGGCTTAGCACAGTACCTGACACATAGTAGGCATTTAATGAATGGTTTTTTTTGACTTCTAGACTCTCTAAATAACAGTGCTAAGCAACTGTCAACAACAAAACTTTCACCAGGACATGACGTCTTTTCTTCTTTTGAGGGTGGTTTAAGTGTAGCTGTGCTATAATTATTTATTATGAAGATAAATATATATATATATATATATATATAAAATTTTTGATCTAGAATTGCAAGTTCCCTCAAAAGCCATTTGACCACCCCCCTTATTTTATAGTTTTCTTTATTTTATGCAATATATCAGTTATTTTTGTGAATGATTCATTTATTATTCACATAATTTCAATCACACTTTTTCTTTTTTCCCTTAATTTATTATTTGTTTGTTTTTAGCATTTTTTTCTTTTTAAATTTTAAGTTCTAGGTTCTCTCCCTTCCTGCTTTCTCCTTCCCTACCCACTGAGAAGGCAAACAATATCATATCAATTATATTTATATATATATATGTAAATTAAACATATTTCCATATTAACCATACCAAAAAAATCCAAAGTAAGAAAGAAAGAAAATTATACTTTGGTTTGCTCTCAGAGTTCACCAATTCTCTCTCTAAAGGTGAATATCATTTTTCAAAATCATGAGTCTTTTGGAATTGCCTTAGATCGTTGGATCAGAGTAGGCAGGTCTTTCACAGTTGATAATCATTACAGCATTGCTGTTATCATGCACAGTGATCTTCTGGTTCTTCTTGTTTCACTTTGTATCAGTTCATATTGGTCTTGCCATGTTTTTCTGAAACCACCTCCCTCAGCATTTCTTATAGCATAAGTACTCCATCACAATCATATGCCACAATGTCATTTTTGTCCTTGTTGAAGACATCTGACATCTCAAGGAAAACATTATGCTAAAACACATGTAAGCAAGCACAAAGCCTTGCTTCATTTCATTGGTGCCTGGGAAAGCATAAGAGCATCATCTTTTATCCAGAATCTGTGCAATCATACCATCATGAAACTGGAGTATAATGCTGATGAACATCTCCAGGCAACTAGATTTCTCTATGATCTTCCACAAGCCCTCATGACTGATAGTATCAGAAGCCTTGGTCAGGACAAAGAAAGAACATTATTGTAAGGATGTTTCTTTTAATTTTTAAAAAAATTTTTTCACATTCTCTTTATTTTTTAATTTTTAAATATAGATGGTAAACTATTTATGAAGCCAAGATTAAAACAAAAGGAGAGCTGGTGTACAACTTTTTGTTCATAGATGGTTTCGTACTCAGTGCAGCCTTTGAGGTTGAGATGCAGTAGAATATGAATTGATTCTCTGTCATTTTTGCTAATTTTGACCTGACAGTCAACTTCAAGAAAACAGAGGTTCTTCACGCCAATACCATACCATCCACACATGGAAACACTGGTTACAGCAAATAGAGAAATTCTGAATGCTGTGGGTAAGTTCATTTATCTTGTCAGTTTACTTTCCAAAGATGTCCACATAGATGATGAGGTTAATGCATTCATTGCCAGAGCCTGCTCAGCATTTGAGAGGCTCTGAAAGAAAGTGTGGGAGAGAAGAGGTATTAGGCTGCCTACTAAACTGAAGGTTTACAGAGTTATTGTGCTGACTTCATTATTGAATGTCTATGAAACATGAACAGTCTACCAGTGCCATGCCAGAAAATCAAAGCATTCTAATTGAATTGTTTTAGGTTGTAAAGATAATCTGGCAAGATAAGGTACTGGACACTGAGGTCCTTTCTCAAACTGAACTGCCAACCATTGAGACTTTGTTGCAGAGTGTGAAACTCTGGTGGGCTGGCCACCTGAATGCCACGTGCACATTTACGCAAAAGATTATTTTATGGAGAACTCATGCAAAGCAAGCACTCATATGGAGGTCAGAAGAAATGATACAAGGACAGTGTCAAGGTCTCTCTGTAGAACTTTGGAATCTATTGTGAGATATGGGAGACATTGGCAAAGGACTGCCCAGGGGTGTGGTATGCCCACATCAAAGAAGGCGCAGTGCTCCATGAGGAAAACAGAATCACAGTAGCACAAAGGAAATGTGAGATGTGCAAATCCAGAAACATCTCCACCCCATATGTTCAAAGAAGCTATACGTGCCCAACTTGTGGTAGAACCTTCAGAGCTTGTATGGGACTGATCATCCACAGTTGAACACCCTGTACCTTGACCTCAATATTGTGATGTCATTGGTCCTCTTCAAATGTGAAGGATGAACAACTGCC
>CM053581.1:83530073-83558125 GCA_028627135.1 Pseudochirops cupreus
TATATATATATATATATCACATATTTGTATATAGTCATTGAGGGAATTTCTTTGCCTTGACTATGTCTTTTGTTAAAAGAAATCTTTTCCTTTTATATATGAATATATAATGTTATATGTATTTATACAAATATGTCTCATTCTTCACACTAAATCTCTCACCTCTCTGTAATAGATAGCATGTTTCATCATTAATCTCTGAAGTCATGAAGTCATAACTGTAGTTATCATAGTTTTTACAACTTTTAAATTTGTTTTTACACTGTGACTGTATAGTTTGGTTCTGCCCAATTCATTCTTTATCAGTTTATAAAATTCCTGAGAATAGTTTTTATAATATTGATGTTGTAGTATAAATAATTCTTCAGGCTCTGCTCGCTTAACTTTGCATCTGTTGGTAGAAGTATTTCCAAGTCCCTTTAAAAACCTCTATTTCCTAATTTCTTATAGCACCCTAGAAACTCCATCATTTTCATATTCCACAACTTTATTCATCAAAGATTCTTGAGTAGAGTGACATAGAGAGATTTATGCATAGAGCAGATCTATGGTGATCCAAATGGTGGACTGGAGGAAGAGAATAAGTGAACCAGAAAGAGAAATGTCCAGAAGCTATTGCAATAGTCCAGGCTGCTGGTGCTGAGGACCTATGCTAAAGTGGTTATGGTAATAGAGAGGGGAGAATTGATATGAGGTATTCTGTAGAGTTTGAGATGACAGGCCATGACAATGGATTGTGTGTGAGAGAAGAGGCAAAGATAACCCAGTGATTTCACAAATGAGATGTTTGGGTTAATTATGGCGCCACTGACAAAAGCAATGAAATCAAAACAGAGAGCAAATTTGCGTTGAGTGTGAAGTGTCAGTGGGATATGCAGAAATAAATAATCATGGCCAGCATTTATAGAACACTTAAAGGTTTGTAAAATGCTTTACATTTACTAGTTCATTTGATTCTTACAACAGCCCTGAGAAGTACTATTATTGTTATTCCCAATTTATAGAGAGGAATATGAGGCTGAAAGGTTTTAAGTTTTAAGCGTCTGAAGCAGGATTTGAACTGGTCTTCTTGTCATCAAGTCCAGCACTCTATCCACTGAACTACCCTGAGGGACTGAGAGTAAGCCAGAAATGATTAGAGGAAGGTAAATATCCTATCCCAATCCTCAAGGGCTGGCCATTTCAGTTGGATTACCAGTTGGACACTTTCATGATCAGCATTAATTAAGGAAAGTAGATCTCATCCTATTGATTGCTTTTTGATAGGCAACTTTAAGTCATAGAACTTGAAGGGACCCTGAGAAGCCTTCTAATCAAACCTCTTTATTTGACAAATGAAGAAATAGACCCAGAGAAGTTACCTAACTTGCACAAGGTCACATGAGTAGCAAGTGACAGAACCTGGATTCAGCCTGAAGTTCTCTGATCCCAAATACAGAGTTCTTTCTCCTAGATCAGGGCTTTGTGGGGTCCATGAACTTGTTTTTTTTTAATTGATAACTGCATTTCAACAAAATTGGTTTCCTTAGTAATCTTGTGTATTTTGTTTTATGCTTTCAAAAGCATTATTTTGAGGAAGGATACATATTCTTCACCAGACTGCCAAAAGGGTTCGCAATAGAAAAAAACATTCAAAAACCTCTATACTAGATCAATGTTGCCCTGGGCAGGAAGAGGAAGCATTTCTTATGGAAAGCAAGAGCCACAGGAAAAAGATTAATAAACTTTAGAAGCAATTGAAGGTACTAGCTGGGTAAAATCATTCAGGGTTCCTTTGTAAGAAATAAATTCTTCAAATGCTATTTCAACTTTTCGTACTTAATCCCTTAAGTGTCCCCAACTGCCACATTCTTTACCCCACAGTGTTGGCAGCATTTTGCATGCAACTATAAATAATATATTTGACTGAAGCTTCTCCTCAGATTATGACACTATCTTACTTTGAATGGACTACTTGGGCAGAATTATAAGATCACAGGTTTAGAACTGGAAGGGACCTTAGAGGTTGTCTAGTTGGTCAGTAAATCAATAAGCGTTTATTAAGCCCTATGACAGGTACTATGCTAAATGCTTGAGAAACAACAAAAAGCAAAAACATATTCCCTGCCCTCAAGGAGCTCACATTCTAATTGGGGGAGACAATATGCAAACAACGATGAACATATACGTACAAGTGTCTACATAATCTCATGTACAAAGTTGGTAATTTCAGAGTGAAGATAGAGAAGGGAGGTCAAGATACTGGGGAGGGCTCCCTGCAGAAGGTAAGATTTGAGATGAGTCTTGAAGGAAACCTCAGATGCCAATAGGTAAATGTAAGGAGGAAGAGAATTCCAGGCACTAGGTATAGTATGCTCAATTGATGATGAGGAAAAGTGAGGCCAAGAAAGGTAAACTGACCTGCCCAAGGTCCCACAGGAAAGTAAATGGCAAAGCTAGGATAACTTACTGTCAACTGGTTCTCCCATTCTATTCCCACCTACTTTCAAGTAAAAATGGGTTCTTGGATTGCCATTGCTCAGAGAAGGAACTATACACAAATCAAGCATCACTGAAGCCTACAGACCTACCTGTGACTCCCCTCAATAGCATATGTGGAGAAGGACTTAAGTCAATCAATCAATATTTATTAATGTTGGCGCACTATGTGGCAGGCACTGTTCTATGGATACAAAAAAAGGCAAAAGACAGTGCCTGACTTCAAAAACTCACAATCTAATGGGGAAGATAACAAGCGAACAAACAAATATTAACAAGTTATATACAGAATAAGTGGGAAATAACTAAGAGAGGGAAGGCTCTGGAATTAAGAGGGACAGGTAAAGGCCAAAAGTCTTTATTTCCTAAAGACTTCACTGACGAGCCAAAGACCAAAGGCCCTAATACTAAGCAATGGAAGTGGAACTCTGACAACACTCACAACTATAAGGATGGTATCTTTTGTGTCTTGTCATCTTACTAGATGATAACACTGCAAAGGTCATCCACTCAGTGCCTGTACACTGTAAAACTTCAGAGCTCTTAGAGTACCTCCCAGCAGGTGATGGTGAGGCATCACTCCATTAGGCCCCACTAATAGCTGGAGTTGTGGCTACTCTGTTGCTCAGCTGTGGAGCAGTGGGGCAAAGGACTTGGGTTCAAATCCAGCCTCTTTTCCTTATTACCTGTGTGACCTAAGGCAATCAATTAACAAGCATTTATTGAATGAATATATTACAATTATTGGGCTGGATAGTGTGGATACAGAGACAAAAACAAAAGAACCCCTCACCTCAAGAGTTTGCATTCTTTGAATGGAAGTAAATTGTACATATCTACATGTACACAAAATAAATATAAGGTAATTTTCTTGGAGAAAAGGCTCTAATAGTCGAGGGAGGGAGGAATAACCAGGAAAGACTATGTAAAAAGTGTTGCTTGACAGAACAGCTTTCAAAGTTCCATGTTTTATATATTATATACTCAAAAATGAAAAGCAAGTTCTTCATAATAGAGATTCACAGCTTCATGTACAATTCTTTTCTTTAGATCTACTATGTATATGGAAATGCTCACTCTATTTTGTGTTTGTTAAATTAAGAATTTTAATATTGCCAAAAAAAATGGTCTCGAATTGAGCTTTAAAGGGAACTAGGGATTTTAACAGGCAGAGGGAAAGCATTCCAGGCATAGGGAACAGCCAGTGAGCAAAGGCATAGGGTCAGGAGTTGGAGTGTTATATATAAGGAGCATCAAGAACATTAATTTGGTTGGACTGTAGAATGCAGGAAAAGGAGTAATGTATGTATTGATGACTTGTGGTAAAAGGCTTTATATGCTAAATATAGGAATTGGCATTTGATTCTAGAGGCAATAGAAAGTCACTGGAGTTTAATGAGTTAGGGCATGACCCAACCAAACCTATGCTTTAGAAAAATTATATTGGCAACTGTGGAGGATAGATGGGAGGAGGGAGAGACTTGAGGCAGGGAGACCGACAAGGAAATTATTGAAATAGTCTAGTCACTAAACTCTCTGAGCCTTATTTTTCTCACCTATTAAAGGAGGGGGTTGGAGCTCTGAATTTATGATCTTATCTACAGTCCCTGGCAGTCACATGACCCAATAGGGATTGGAAGCTGACAAAAAACAGGGAGGGCTTCTTAGTACGCTGGAACTACCCTTGCCTCAATTCATTGAATATATATATGAATCAAACTCAGAGAAGAGGGGGAAAGAATCTCTTAATACATGACATGGATTTGCCTAACACAGTTTGTGGCATGTGGATGCATACCACAGTGTCAGGCAGAACTGTTTTGGAATTGCTTTCTAAACTAATTTTTGCTAACTCTCTTCTGTTCTGGAATGTGCATATTGACGTCATCATCTTTGTGACAAGACAGGCCAAGATAATTTTCCTAATTGTAGGCTTCACCAACACATTTTTTGTGCCAGCACTGAAGGGAAGTAGGTGGTATTTCAAATCTGTGAATCATCACTGCACGCACACTCCCTCACAATACGATTCTCATAGATTTAAGAGATTTGAACTCCAGCCAATATAATAGAGACATTTATTTTAAAATACAGAAATGTGTCCATATAAAGTCAAAACACAATACCAAACACTCACTTCATTTGTGTGGGATTCTGGGCTGCTTTTATGTGTAATGTCAGACAGTTACTGTGTTATATGTTACCCACTGAAGAAGGAGCCATTCAAATAAAAATCAAAAGCGCTTTATCTCTAAGTAATATTATATGTTAATTATCACCTTGTCATAAGTAAAATTCTTTTTTATTATACTAAAATGGTGGTTTTGGTTTGGACAAAGTCAGGAAAAGAGAAAATAAATGTGAAACAAGGCTGAAAAGGAACACAAGTGATCATCTCCCCTTACTTCCCTCCTTATTTGACAAACGCAGTTTTAACTGTTACTTGTTCTTTAAAAGTCATTTTCCACATGGAAAAGAACGAATTAAATATTTCTGAATAAAGGTGTGGGGCATAATTTTTGCATTAGGTAAAATGAAAAGACAATGGAGTACAAGGTGGTGGACAGAGCACTGGATCTCACATCGGGAGACGTGTGTTCTCAGCTTCCAGCTCTGTCTCTGCTGTGTTGTCTGGAGTAATTTACTTCTGATCATAGATTCAGGGCCAGAAGGGCACTCAGAGATCATGTGATCCAAAGGTTTTCAAGTTTTTTGATCTCAGGACCCCTTTACACTCTTGAAAAGTGAGGACTCCTCCACCAAAAATTTTTATGTGGGTTATATATCTATTGATACTTACCATATTAGAAATTAAAATAATAGTATTATTATGAAAACAATTTTGATCTCGTGGACCCTTGTGGGTCATCAGACCACACTTTGAGAATCAATGATCAAGTCAAATGCTTTCTTTTTGCAAACTGAGTTTCATCTGTAAAATGAGAGGGTTGGATTAATTCCATTCCTCACTAACATTGAGTCTGAATGAGTTAATCAATTAATCAGTCAGTTCATAAGCCTTTATTAAATATCTACCATAAGCCAAGTACTGTGCTACCTGCTGGACATATAAAGACAAAAATGAAATGGTCCCTTCCCTCAAAGAGATAGGAAGCAATTCATCCCATTTCATGCCTAATAAGAACATCTGTATGCAGCAAAGCTGTTCATTGTAAAATAATAGCAGTTCTTTAAGGTGTAGTACTAAATCAAATCAGGTCTGGGAGAAAATCTTCTTTAACACTTAGACATGCAGTAATGTATCAGCTGCTCATAGAGTTTTTCCAAGGCCAGATTAGAACTGAGGTGAAGATGATGCTTGTCTATAAAGGGCTGAAGAAATTTCCAGTCCCTCCAGCCTAGATGATGAAATAATAGAAAGTGAGGTAGCAAAGAGATAGAGGTGTTAATGTATTGAACTAAATGCACAGATGAGTCTATATCCTGTTATGTTTTTGTGAAACAAGAAGAAATTTCCTGATAGAAAAAGAATAGCTTGGCCATGCCCTTAATCCTTAGAGCATAATTAGATTGGCCATTCCTGGTGGGTTGCACAAAGAAGGCGCAAATATTCCCTGCCTAGTTCTACTCTTACTTACGGAATTTTTAGAGCCCTGTTTCCTGCCAAAAATTAAGGGGCTGGTGCTAAATGATGATGAAAAGTCTTTTAATTGTTTATGGAATTGATGGAATTGAAAGAACGAATGATTCAGGAGGTCATGAACTAGAGCTGAGTTGGAATACAAAACAGACGACCACCTCTTAATCTCTCTTTTTATTCCTGCCACAGAGTGAAGCAAGCATTGCCATTAGCTGTTAGGGGTGGGAAGTAGGGAAGGACAGGCAACTGCTCTGTGTTCCACTTGGCTTTCTAAGTATCCTTGAATACACAGCATCTCTGTTTCATTCTGTGAGAGGAGTGTCCATGTGTGAGACCAAGAGAGTCAGAGATCCCATCAGAAGTTCCACTGGTGACCAGAGGCACATAGTAGTTGTATATCCTTGCACAATTCCTTTAACCTCTCTGAACTTCAAGTTCCTCATTTGTAAATTGGGGAAATAACATTTATACTGTTTACCTCATGGGGTTATCATGGGGGCTATTATAGAAGGTACTGGCTGCCCCCTCATTAAATATTTTTAAGCATATTCTAGATGCCACTTGTTGGCTATGTGGTAGAGGGCATTCTTGGTCAGCTGTGGTTTGGACTAGATAGCCTCAAAGTCCTTCTGAATTTGATGTTCTACGACTGTATGAAAGATATTTTTAAACCATGAGGCATAGCTATCACTATGGTAGGACAACAGGGGCCTTTGATTCAGACTGACAAAATTTAGGGGGCATTGAGAAATTTACTTTAGTTTCATAGAAATAAGTGGTCAATACCAAATTCTAAAGAATAATTAGTTAAAATAGGAATTCTAGATGGTTACTGGTAATTGTACCCATGGTTAACTCCTCCCCAGCCTGAGCTTTCCCATCTCCAGACTCCCTGAGAGTATTTAGAGGCCCACATCCATGACAGTTGATCCTGGTCTACTTTAAGCTAATTGTCCTAGTTACAAAAATTGCAAGCTACGGCTCTGAAGATTCTCTATAAATGCTATTATTATACATGAAGTACTATGCTCTTAGATGGGTTTAGATACTCTCAGTGGAACTCTGCCCCCTCACAATGTCTAAGACTAGCTTCCTGGTGCTTCTTTTTACTAACTCTGAAAGTCTAAAATGCAAGTGGCCTCTTTGTCCTCCATGTGCTATATCACCCATCTTCCATATTTTCTGTTTCAGAATGAATATAAAGTAAAGGAGTTCTAAGTGGCAAGTAATTTGTTACAGGCCTCTGTCATTCTGTAACTGTTTCTGTCTATAAAATGAAATGAAATTCACTGAATAATGAAATTATTGTCCAAATACATTTTAAAAAACTATCAATGTACATTTGTGTTGAGGAAAAAATATATGTGGTAGGAATTCCGACTTAAATGGTTAAATAAATAAACCATCTAGCTTGATTTCATCAGAGAATAATAGCACAGCTCTCCCTTTGCTTTCCCTATGTAGCCCTAAGCCTGGAATCCTCATGTGATTATATTGGCCTCATATATACAAACACTAGGGTAACATAGGACTGGCCAGTGAGGACTGCTGTGAGCTGCCTGGTGGGGGAGGGGCAGGGGCAAGTTCTATTCCTACATTTGGCTGCCATGTGTCAGTAAATACATGGCACCTGTGTTTCTCTTATTTCTTTTCTGTTTATTCTTTTCTGATTTAGTTAAATGCATATCTGGACCCAGAATTGACTAGGTGAAGATCTTGTGAGTGTCAGAAGGTCAGAAAAGCTGTCAGAGGTTCCCCCTTGGCAACCAGAATTAGTAGCAGAGACTATTGGAATTGGTGGTAGCAGCAGCAGCCAAGTCTGATGAGGAGTTAGTCAAGCAGTGCAGTGACTTTCCTGACCCAGCCTATCAGTGGATTGGCCCATTGACTGAGCCTTGCCCTGGGAATACTCTACCCCAAAGTACACTTAGTGGGAACTCTAGAAAAGGACTTCCTAAGTAAAGAATTGAAAGCAAAGCTGCAGTCCCATGAGTGGTATATATGTGTGTGTGTGTGTATATATATATATATATATATATATATATATATATACATATATATTTCTCACTATTGTGTTTTAAAATTTACACACACTTTCCCCAGACACCGTGTTTGTACAGTTCAGCCTCCACCCAATTTGAGGGAGATGATCTTGTAAATACTGTTCATGCTAAGCCTTCTCAATATATGTCAGTTTCTAAAAGCTAATTGATGTCAACTTATTGATCCAGATAAGGAAGAGCAGAACAGAACAAAATAAAATTGCTTGTGAGCACTGATGTTAGAAGTCACAACCTTGGAGGATTACCTCTAGAATACTGAGGGGGGAAGTAGCCTTGTCAGGGTGATTCAATCTTCTCGTGCAAATGGGGTATAAGAGAGCAAGCACAGAGGGAGTACCATACTAGTATCTGAGTTTGTTCCCTATCAAACCATAAAAATGTGAGTGGAGAGTCATAGGAGATGATGTGAACTAAGGCATCATTACTAAGCAAAGTCAGAGGTTACTTCTTTTCCTTTTAAATTAATAAAAAAATTTTAAACTCTTACTACGTACAAAGCTATAGAAATAGAAAAGAAAAACAGTCTTTGCTTTCAAGAATTTCCCATTCCAATGGTGGAAACAATACATATAGGAGGACTCAGTGGCAATTAGATGGGAAAGTTCAGTCTACAATGTGGTCCTCAGGGTGCAGCATCATAGCAAACACTAATAAATTTTATTTATTATCATTTCCATGAACAAAACTATATCTTTTTCTGATGTTGAATCACTTGTCAGTGACAAGGATATTCTTTTCTGCATCTTCAGTAGCCATCTTCAGATGTCTCCCTTCCTCCCAATCAACACCAAATTTTTTCTATAGTTAAGTCAAAAAAAGGTTTGCCACTGTAAGCAAAAGTCATCTCCTAGTTGCAGATCATTGAGAAGAATAAGGAGGGTGGAGTTAGCCCTGTGACCCAGTTAAAAACTTTTAGGAACACCAAGCTCAGGGACGGTTAACAAACTTGGAAAAACTCTCTGCTGGAGCTCAGATCTTTTTCCTTGTAGCCAATTTGTTCTCTCTTGTCATCCTTGAATTGTTGATTTTGCCTGCTTCCTTGAATCCCACTCATTGCTGCTGGGTGCCTCTGAAACCTGGACCTTTTCCAGGACTCTTGGATAATCTGGTAATCCTATGAACTACCCTTACCTCTGGCCCTTTGCAGACCCAGACTATAGTGCTCTGGCTTGTACTACCCCAATGGCATTGTGCCCTACTTGACCTCAGTGTGATCATGGAAGACTACTGTGTATATCAAGGAGGGAGACCACAATGAAAGTAAAAAACTAAAACCTAAACCAACAACCTGAATGAATTGTGCTCCACTTATAGTTAGTTAAGACACTTTTATGGAACATTATCTTTCATGTAGTAGAACTCATCCATTTGAAACTCTGTGAAATAAAATTTCTCCCCTTAAGGAATTGATACTGTAAGAACAGCACCTGGGGTTTCATTAATACGTGAGGAAATTTGGTTCACCAGTGCAAGCACGAACCTTCTCAGTAATTTGTAGTCTTAGAGAGTTGCCTAGACATCTAAAGCACTGAAAAGTTAAGTGATTTGCCCAGGGTCACACAACTCATATGTGTTTAAATCAGAGCTCAAATCTAAGTGTTCCTGGTTTCAAGGTCAGCTTTCAATCTACTATGCCGCCTGCCCCTTCCAACTAAGATTATATCTATTAATTCCTTCCCCAAATGAAATATCTATCATATGGAGACTAACATACATTGTCACAATAATGAAGACATTGTCTGATCTGTTTGGAGTATAATTATAAACATGCTTATATTGCTCAACTAGATTGATGATCTCATCAATTTTGAGAGCTCCCTCCCTTGGTGAAGATAACAATCTATCCATGCCTGCCCATCTTGTGTAACCTTTGTCCATGCCCTCTCTTCAGTTTGCCATATAAGGTCCACTCAGTGTTCCAATAGCCTTCCTCTTCTTCTCCTGACATAGCAAGGGTCCTTGTGGAATACTGGCTATCTTATTTTTGCCAGCCAATTTTCTCTTCCTGTAATACAGTTCCTTAATGAAGTCTTTTTACCCATATATTTTTTCAGAGTTCCTTGTTAGTTGTAAGTTTCAACCTCCTTAAACTCATCATGTGTCTGCCATAGATAGTTGTAAGCCATGACTAAGTATGTCTTGCTGCCACACAGCAAAACCAGTAGAGTGTTATTATTATTTTTAATGGGCTTTTGCTTTCATGAGAAGTTTGGGGTCATCATAGAAGTTTTGCAATTTCTTGAAGACAATCCAAACCACTTTTCTGTTTCTGTTCAATGCTGGGCCCAGTTTGTCCGTTTGTACTATCTACCACACACATGCTTGAACAAGCTCTACAGGTTGTCCATGCAAATGCAAGTTGAAACTTGGGTATTAGACATTCTTATATCCATTTGGTCTTTCTTATGGGAATGGACAGATAAAATTACTTTTTCTCCATGTATTCCCTTTAGTGTCATTTATCCCTTCTCTCTAACTCTAGGGCTTTTTGTTGTTGTTGTTTTGTCTTTAAAGACCAACCTTAACCCCAAATCACTCTGGCTCTCATTGATTGACCAACTGTAGGACCCAGATCAAGCCCTACTTGGTCTTTGTTTGGGCCCTAATTGACTCAGAGTGAATGTAAATAACAAATTTTTCTGTTTTGACCAGAACCCTGAGGGTCCTCTCCAGATCTTTTTTTTTTTTAAGAGGTCATTCTTTGCCTCATTTCTTAGTAAGCCTTAATCAGTGAATGGGCATTGCCTCAGTCTAACTGAAATCCGCTGAAGACCTTAGCTTGAAAAGGTCAAGGTCTCTGCTGCATCCTGGGCCATCTCCCGTTGGCTGCAGGAGCCCTCCCTTACTTAAATCCAATTCACTTGCATATCATGGCATTACCTTCCTCATGTCATGGTCATCTTTGAGAATGAAGGACAAATAACAGCAAGATTATCCTATTAGGGTCCAAGTGTAGTAGCTCCACAGTTTTTGAAGGAGAAAACAATTTATCATAATGATTTTTGCACATCTTTTCCATTTTTTCTTTTGTTTGTATTCCTCTTCCATTTTCATCCTTGAATGCCTTCAGGATGAAGTTGCTTATTTGGACCTCTTGCCAAACTTTGTTTCTCCTCCATTACTCTCTGCTTTATGAAACAGTATTGTTCATAATTGTCTTACATCCATAATAAGATTTTGTAAATAAATTTATGCTTTAACTAGTATTTATTGCCTTTGGCAGTCATCTTTCTCCATTTGGTAAGTCGGTCAGATGTTTGCTGATTAAGGTACTTTCTTGGCTTTTTTGGTCTTCTTGTGGCAACGGTTAAATTTCTGTATTAAAATCATTATAGTTGATGTAGACATCCTTTCTGATGTCCATTTCTCATTGATATTCAATTATTTGTGAAATAGTTTAGTGTCAAATTGTTTCAATTGTATGTCTTATATTTTTCTTTTTCCCCCATCTTAGCTCTGATGTGTTAATGTACAGTATACAACAGTGTAATGACTCTTCACAATAGCTAACTTGGCATCAGTAAAGTATCTTTTCTCAACTGTTAAAACATAATCTATTTAATTTTCCAGTCCTGCCAATACTTACCAATTCTTTCCTTGAAGAAAATGTTTATGATATGAGGTTTTTTGTGCAATCTCTAAGTCTTTGGCATCTCTCATTCCTTCTTCCTAAAACATACTTTTCTATATATTTTTACCCATTCTTATGTTTTCCCACCTTTGCATTGACATCACTAAATATAAGAGTGTATATTAACTTTTTTTGTAGGGTCTTATTAAATTTTTGTACCAACTAGCCTTTATGTTATGTTGTTCCATACACCACAATTATTTTCATAGGGTTTTTTTTTTTGGTAGTACCTATCAGTCAGCTGTCTGTGTATAGTAAATTGACGGATGCATCAGAGTTAAGATTAGGGGAGAAAAAAAGAAGAAATAAGAAAAAAATTTGCATATACATATATGAGAAAAATGTGTATGTAAATACATTTTTCTCATTTATTATAGTCATATTACAATTATTTATAGCTAATATAATATATAAAATAATACATTATTATACAGCTGACTTAAGGATAAGAGTTCTTTATTGTTCATGATCTTTAGAAGGGTAGATAAATCTTAAAGAGTCAAATATCACCAACAGGAAAAAGATAGTTTTATTTATATATTGTCTTTAATAGATCTATCATTTCATTAATAAGAAAACTCACTCCAAGAGTAAAGATTGTAATAATCTATTCATATCTTTTCATCCTGTGTATCTCTGGTCTAGGACCTCTCATAAATTCTCTGTGGTAGACCTATGCAACCTTTTAGAGGCTTTCCTCAAGGTCTCCTACCATCAGTTCTCCCTCGTTATAATTATATGACTGAATATGATATTTTTTGGAGGGGAAACTACCCCAACAAACCACTTTGGTTTTGTAGTCTCTCTGAGATCCGTAAGGTTCATTTGCAATAAGCTATATTTACTCTAAATATGTCCTTTCTTCCTGCCTAACATTCCTTCTCTTTTATGAACTTGTTTATGCCTAGACACTTCCATGATTCATGATACAAGAAGTCTTGCTGACCAATCCCTGGCTATTTCCTACTAGTTTTAGATGTGGGAAACCAATCAGACATATTGAAGTCAGAACTCACTTTTATCTATAAAATCCATGGCCCTTATCTGTCCTGCTGCCCTAATAGTCAAGCTGTATTAGGTAGCCTGAATGTGTTAACTATCCTAATCTGTGGAAATGTGCTAACGTAGTATTTGGATGCTTCCTTAATTTTGAGATGTTGGCCCCTAGCCATAGAGTGGTAGGTAGCCACTGCTTCAGCTTTTGGCATCAGCTCGCAGTCCTAGTGGACAAGACACCAGCTTTTTACTTTGTTAATTAGAAGAAGTGACTGGTTAGATGAAACTAGATACACCAAGGTGAAAGAATAGTCTATTTATAAATTTAAGATCCATGATTGAAGGGGGACCATCTCTAGCATCTTCAGCGGGTAACTTCTCTGATAGAATAAGTCAATAGGAAGGTACCTTTATTCTCGTCCAATTTTCTCAGGAGAAGTTCCTCCAAGGAATGCCACTCCTGGTTGGAGATGCGCCCAGGGGAGATGGGGTCAGGCATAAGAGGATAAATACATCCTACAGAATCCCCATTGGGACAAGGGTGGATTCCTTGGAGGAGGAAGATAAGATCTTGACTTCAAAATCTCCTAGAGAAAAATTTAGAACTTCAGGCTTGATTTAATGTTGTGTCTTGTTATATGTTCTGTATGTATCTGTTTTGTAAATGATGAAACTAAGTTTAGGAATAGTGGATTCTTTACTTCAGAGAGAAAGGGACCTTATACAATTAGGAGAATAAGAGAATGGGAAATGTGAATGTGTCTGTTTTGTTTGTGCTTTGTGCTAACTCATAGCTAACAGGTGTTGTTTTTTTTTTACCTGTGCCTTTTCTTTTGGCATGATCAACCAAAAGAAATAATCTATAAAAATATACATAAAGTCAAAAGCTTTCCAGAACCTGTATGCAGGACAAACAATGCTTGTACTGCTGCCCTTGAACATCTGCCCTATGGTCCCCCAATTTTCGTATCTTGTAGGGCATGTTTTGCTAGGAAGTACGTGTCCCTCATGGTTCTTGGTCAGTGATATTTGTTGTATATTTAGTATATTATGAGTTAATGGCTAATAAGATGGAACATAATTGGTATAAGTTGTGCCCATTTCCCTCTCCTCTAATGTCACCTTTGCACTTCAGTAAGGGGACTTCCCCCTTCTGGTGCTGAGTTGCCCATGAACGATTGCCCCTCATCCATTTAGATTGTAGCGATCCAAAGAAACACTGGGGTCTTTCTGTGGATTGAAGAGTAGAGAATGTGAGAATAATTAATTTGAACCCTTACTCTATCCCAATCAATATTAATCAGTTTGATATTTTATATAAATCATGTAGGGGTAATTAGATATATAAGTTCTTATAGCGGGTCTCAAACTTTAATGTAATGTTTACCACTTGTTTACCAAGTTATGAGGCTCACTTGTGTAACCATGAGAAGACTGTCAAACATATCTTCATCCTGTTTTACTCACATTCCATGTCCAAACCCAGCATGGGTGGGATGCCTTGATACTTTGGAAAGCCCCCAATTTATTTTTGTACCTCTAGACCTCTCTCTGTCTTGTTCAACACGAACAGATGTCCATCTTATGACCCCTTAGTAAGTGGAGATGCCCCATGCTGCACTCAACCTGTGATCCCCCTTGTTGATATGTCATTTTTGGTCCTCAAGAGCCAAGTCTGTCCACCAGTGAGATTCTGTATTTTGCCATGCCTCTTTTGAATAGGGTTTCAAACCCTATAAAAACAAGGTCCTGCAAGAAGGGGGCATCTCAGGTCATGAGGAAAATCTGAGGTCTACTTCATGAGAAGGGACCATGGACCCTTTAATAAAGTACCATTGACTCAGAGTTTTGCCTCAATCACTCTTATTGTAGGTTGGACAATTTTAATCCCCACAGTAATATGCAGTAGTCTTTTCACACTCGTTATGTTTCTATTTGTTTGCATAGATCTCCAAATAATTAATGCAGATCTACGGAATCAAAGGAGAAGAAAAATAAGGAAAAGAAAAGTTTGCATGACAACAAGGATATCATAAGATAGAAATGAGGAACAATTAAATCAAGGCTGAACAGAGGAAGGAGAAGAGGGTGATTTATTTGCTTTTTTTTTTCCAAATCCAAAGAAGATGTGGGTATAGTAAATATTGACAATAAACAATCATTTGATAAACAAATATATTTAATCAAGTTGCACACTTTGGGACATTTAGTAATCATATATGAGACAAAAAAAAAAACAACCCACAACATTCCCCCCCCCCCCCACTACCATCCTGCTTATGAACCGTACTTTGCAGTAGGAATAGGAAGTATCTTCATTTTATCAGATAATAGTTTCTATTAGCAGCAGAGCACATAGCATAATCCTGTTTAACAAATGCCATAACTCTTCCATATATTTGTCCCTAGTAGATACTTGGAATTGTCATAATAGCAAAGTTATAATGTAATTTAAAAATTCTTAATCTCTTGGATGATTCTTGCTGGTTCTTGATATGATCATTTTAGGATCATAAGATTTGTAACTAAAGTCTAGAGAACATAGAATTCAACTCCTGCCTCCTTCCTTTTTTCTAAAGCAGATGTTAAGGCATCTCCTAATTTTTTTTCCCCAGATCTATAATTTCATCAGTGTAGAAGATTCTCCCAATGTAGAAATTTCCTCCTTTGATGAAAGTCAAAAAGTATATGGTAACTTATGATCTTAGAGAATTGTTTGGGGGCATGAAGAGGTTAAATGATTTTTCTATGGTTACACAGCCCATAAATTACAGAGTCAGAATTTGAATTCAGATTTTTCTTATTCCATTTCTGGTTTTCTATCTACTATGATACACTTGTTGATGGTGACTTCTATGCCACAAAAACATTTAATCTGAAAGCATTTATCATCCAGACAAATTAAGCATAAAGAAGGAATATGTTATGTACCTTTATCAACACTAACAGAAAACAAATTCTTCTAGCCAATGAAAATAAGTACATTCCCAAAGATTTATGATACTCTGTGACTGTGTGAGAATTTTTAGTGTATTTCCTGATGGCAGATACTCTACCTCTTAGGTTGTCAACCCTCCCACTACAATTTGAGAAATGATAAGCCAATAATATTCCCACCCCTTCCTGGATTATTCATCCCATGTGCCAGGGTAAAGAAGGGGTGGAGAATATGTGTTTACATGCTGGTTAATGCATGCACATTTCTACAGGCAGTATATGAAGGCAAGCCATCAGTTCTTACTGGGAGAAACCCACACTCTGCTACTCTATTGACTTTCTTTTTTATTATTATAATTTTTTATTTACTTTGTTAAATATTTCCTAATATACGTAAGAATTTTAAACAATCTTTTTTTAAATTTTGGGTTCCAAATTCTCTTTCTTCCTTCCTCCAATTTCCCTCCCTTCCTTTAGAAGGCAAGCATTTTAATTTCTATTATATATGTGAAGCCATGACAAATATATTTTCATATTAGCCACATTGAAAAAGAAAACACAAACAAAATAAACAACAAAAATAAAGTAAAAAATAGGAAATGCTTCAGTCTACATTCAGAGTTCATCGCTTCTCTCTGGAAGTCGGTAGGATTTTTTAATCATGTATCCTTTGGAATTGTCTTGGATCATCGTCTTGATCAGAGTAGCTTTTACAATAGGATTCTTTCATAGTTGATCATCCTTACAATATTGTTGTTATTGGGTACACTGTGCTAAGCATTGGTAATAAAAAAGGAATGCTTATTATAATAATTTTGATACAGTATCATTTTATGACAGCAATAATCATGCGTACTATGCTTCTTCTGAAATTAGACTGACTCAGAACGTCTGACCTTCTCAGATAATACCAAATTGAGGCTTGTTTCCCTTTAATTAAAAAATTGTGGTACAGGAATGTAATGGAATATTGTTGTGCCATTAAAAATAACAAAAAGAGACAATTTTATAGAATCTTCAGTAATATGAACCAATAGAGTACTTTATACAAGGATAACACCATTGTAAAAGAAAACAACTTTGAAAGACATAAGAACTCTGATGAAAGAAGTAACCAACAATGTATGCAAAGGACCTAAGATAAAGAAAATGACCCACCTTCTTAATTGAGAGGTGATAGACACAAGAAAAAGAGATACATTTTTTGGACATGGCCACAATGTGAATTCATTGTGCTTGATGAAGTTTACTCATGTAATGGTAAGGGAATTTGAAGATCTTCCCTGCCCCTAATGGGCCTCATTTGGAGCCCAACAAGTGAAGCTTGCTTAGGGGAGGCTTGTTTTTCAGGAACATTCACACCTTTTGTTACTTCATAATTAGGCAGTAGGTCACAAAGGTTGTGATGTTCTCTGACCCTGAGGGAGGATATATATACCTCTGAGATGAGGTTTTGCTTTGGGGCTCATTTATGGGAAGAGTTGTATGATTTGGCCAGATGAGACTCTGGGCAGCCATTGAGCCCCTGGCTTTGAAAACCCTGATGCTGGTGCTTCTCTCTCTGGTAACTAATACTGTATGTATGTAATGGTCAGACAGAAGAAGCCCTGTCTGTTGATCTGTTGAATTGTGTTATTTTCTCTGTCTGTATTTTTTGTCTGCTTGTAATTTCTGTTGTATTTTCTGAAGTTCAGGGTACTGACTTTTTCCCCTGAACTAAGTAAATGTTTAATTTATATGTGTGTGTATATGTATTTTATTACAGTAAGATTGTTAATCCTTTTTGAGTTGCTTTCCTTTAGAAAAGCAGATCAGAGAACCTGTGCTAAGCAGCCATCCTGGGTATGCTAGGGTGCTTGCTGCTACAACTTGTTAGAAGGGTTTGTTTTTGTTTTTCCTTTCCTTCTCTCAGTTAATGGGGGAAGAGGATAATGGAGGGAATGAGGGGTGGAGTCTTGGCAATTTTACTGCCAATAAACAAACGAATAAATACTGCCATTGTAACATTTTTTAAAATGTCCTGAAGACAGCAGAGGAAATAATTCAGAAGGAAGCAAAGACAAACAAGTCAGTTTTGAAAATAAATGTAAAGAATGTATTATATACTTTTTTAAAAAAAGCAAGTTCCATGAAATAAAGAGTCATGATTTATTATAAATATTCCTTTTGTGTTCTGCTGTGTGTATGGAAATGCTCCTTTTTTTGTGTGTGCTGAAATTCAGAATAATTTAAAAGAAGAAGAAATATAAGTACAATCTTGAGTTCTTTAGTTCAATCCAACCCAACAAGCATTTATGAAATAAGCTAATAAACATTTATTAAGCACCTACTACATGCCAGGCACTGTGCTAAGCCTTGAGGATACAAAAGGAATGTTTGTTATAATGGTTTATGAATTACTTGGAACAAACAGTAATTTTGATATGGTATCATTTTATGACAGCAATGATCATGCATGCTATGCATCTACTGAAATTAGGCTGACTTAGAACATCTGACCTTATCAGATAATACCAAATTGAAGCTGATTTCCCTTTAATTAGTTGATCAATTGAATTCTGGATTTTGTGCTATATATATATATACATATATAAAATTCTTTTTTGTTGTGTTTTTAATTTTATATTTTAAAAATTATATGTTTCTCCAGGAAAATGTGCAAAAATTATAAGTCTTTAAGTACTTACTTCAATGGTTTTTAGAGATATTGCAATAGTTATTGTTGTGGGAAAGTCTAATGTCCAAAAGATCATTCAAGTCCACCATGAACCAGGATTAGTCACAATAAAACATAAAGGAAATCACAGTTGAAAATGAAAATCAGTGCCAAGAACTGACAAATGATCACTCTAAAACAGCCTGATTGATTCTCAGAAAACAAGCAAAGGCCTACAGCAGACTTGGCAGATGAATGGAATGTTATCGATTCCTCTAGAGTGCAGTGTTGGCTTCTTGAAGTTGGAAGAACAGTAAAATTTAGGCAGACTATAAAACATCCTCCTTAAAAATGTCTTAGGAATTAAAAAGAAAACTTTTAGGGGGCCTGGAAATCTCTATTGAGGGACTAACACATGACAAAGAAACTCATTTTCCAACTTGTTAGCAAAATAGAAGTGGGAGTATAAGTAGGAGAGTTTAAACTAGACAATACAGAGTGAAGGAGTGCTTCCATTGGGAACAAAGGAACTCAGCTTAACTAGGAGAAGGGTCCTGGATCTCACCTAAGGGAAGTTCCCTGAAATATCTAACTTGGCAATCTGAGGAGAGAGACATGATAGAGACCACCAGTTCCTCTTGTGTCAGCTTCTTTCCAGAATCTTTTCCTTCAGCAACCTGAAGTGGGGTTGTCATCTCCCATCTTCTTTCTTAGAGCTAAAAACAAGAAGTGCTTAAAGTCCAAAGAGACTCAGTGATTGAAAGAAAGCTAGAAAAGGACTGAAGAAACCCAAAGAGACAGGAGCTCTCCTGCTTCCCAATTCTGTTTGCCCCTAATGTAGGAGCAGGGCATTGATTTGCACCAATAAGTAGAGTCCCATTCCAATGAGCCTTGGGACTGAGGTTACAAATCAATCAATAATGCATTAAACAAGGCACGAAAAAAGCCTTTAATTAGTTTGGAATGATGATGATGAATCAGATGAAATAACACAATGCTACACAGCAAGCGGTTTATAGCATATAGACAAATAAAATATCAAGCTAGTTTAAAACAGCATTTGAGTAGAGACTAGCTCAGCAATGGCAGAAGTTCTAGCCAAGCTGTGAGAAGGAATTCCTTTGGAAGTGTGGGGAGGAAAAGAGCCTCTGTTCCCTGACCCCTTTTGACCAAAGAAAGACCTTATGACCTTCAAAAGGTCAGAAGTACTGACTTCTCATGAGTATCCATGAAATGTCCCTGGAATAGCACCAGTAGGCAGCAAAATCTACAATTGAAGCAGAAGGACAAACTAAATACCACAAGGAAAGGCAACCTTTAAACTCTACAAGAAGCCCAATAGGAGGTTATCCCATCCCTAAGAGAAACTTAAGAACCTTATGGAAGGGGAGGGAGTGAGAGGATTTTCAGTAAAACCAATTCCATTATCTGTTAGTTATCCCTTAGTCACATGTGCTTTAACATTGTGTCCTCCAAAGGAAAGTTGACTCAACCTTAAAGCACATGTGACTAAGGGATAACTAGCAGATAATGATGTTTATACCAATTGTTCTTACCATACTAACTTAGGAAATAACTATATATATGAAGGGAAGTAATATCTAATAAATCTGGAAAAGTAGACTAGAACCAAATTGTAAAGGACTTTAAATGTCAAAAAGAGGTTTTGTATTTTATGCTAAAGACAACTGGGAGTCATTGAAGTGTCTTGAGCAGGATAGTGACATGATCAGATATGTGTGCTTTAGGAATATCAACTCAGCAGCTATGTGTAGGATGAATTGAAAAGAGAAGAACGTGGAAACTTCTGGGAGTCCAAGAAAGGTGCTATATGAATACAGGACATTCTAATTTTGTCTTCTTAGGAGTAAGTATTTTTAGATGCTGAAGTAAGGACGACAACACATCTAGAAAAAGTATGTCTGGTTCTATTTTTACTTTCTGAATAGGGTGTCATCATTTCCAAATGTGAATAGGAAATATGTAATATGCCATATGTTTTCCAGTATATGGAACCATGCCCATTTCCATGACATGTCTTAATATAGCACAATAACAAAGAGGTTACAATGAAAATGTGCACTACTGCAAACATCCCTACACCTCTGGCACCTTAAATTTAGACAACCTGGTCACAGAGAATCCTAGTTTATTCTTCAGGTATGGAATAAATAACCTTAAATAAAGAAATTAACAAGACTTACTGAAGAAGGATAGGTATGTTCAGAAGATAAATAAAATAATTTTACTCCATAAGACAGGGTCCCAAATTTTGACATCCAAAGCCTTTTATTAAGTAGGCAGGAGAAGAACTATCTGGGAAATAAAAAAAAATTTGCCTTACAAAGAAGCTGTCTCTGTCTCTCTTGTTTTTTATCTTTATCATTATAGAGAATTATAAGATGAGGATTATAGAATTATAGATGATTTTAAAAAGCATTTCTCCAGATTGTGTCCATCTTTGCACATGCTGCTTAGCTAAGTTGCTTAAAGCTTTGATTGTCTTTGGGAGTTTAATATCTTTCCCATAAGGATAAATTTTCTACCCTCCTATACTTTAATGTACTGATATAAACCTGTCAGAGTAGGATGACAAATTCTGCCTAAGTAAGTACTCTTCAGATCAACCCTTTAAAATCAGGCCATGTTTTTATGCTTGGCACACATACCTTGGCTACCATTGATGAGGAAAAACAGCACAGTTGGTATCTGAGTCACGAAAGTGAAGGAGTAGTAAGTATTCAGTGCTGAGGATTTATCTGCACACTCTAGCTTCAGCACTTCCTTCTGTTGTTACTAAGTAGGAGGAATATCCTTTTAAGGGAAATCCGAATTGGGCTGCCACCTGTCATCTAGAGGCTTTATCTCTTAGGAACAACTGGTGAATTGAATATTTAACAAGACTAGAGTTGGAAAAAGAGATTCAACTTCTCCTTTCATGTGCAAACTCCAAATCCGAGCATTGGCAAATACCTTCCTTAACTTGTGCAATGAATGATTGCCCAGTTCTCTACCATCAACATTCTCAATAGTGATATAGGATTAGAATTGTGAAATTGATGTTGTATTAGGGAATTATATATCCTGATTCTTTCTATTACATACCCTTCTGGCATCCAACATAGTAGGCAAATCAAATCCATCACCTCCTCAAAACCAGACTGACTCAAAAATTATCTGTTACTTAATGAATTCCATCCAGTTTTCCCCTAAACTCTGCTTATAGAGAGTCGTTTTGTACACTCTTACATTGTGCTTGAAGATATATGTAGCTTCCTCTTTGGTCCTACTAGAAGTAGAGATAAGGTCAGGGAAGGAGTGGGAGTACAGTTATATGTGGGTAGAACTGGTGCTTGGCAAGCAGGTGTCCCAGTGGGAGCTGAACAGAAATGGTGAACCTAGGAACAAAACAAGTTAATCACCAAGGCAGATAAACAGCCCTGTGTCTCAGCAGATCTAAAGGATAAAGCACATATTTCAATAAAGTAAACAAGCAAGGCAGGAATGAAATAAAGAACATAGTATAGAAAGCATAGTCAGAATGATTGTTTGAGTTAGTTGGTATTATCCTATCACCATATTTTATGTTCAGAGACATTATGGCCTAGCCTTACCTTCAGTCTACTTAACATAGAACTGTTTTTTCCCCTCACAACTCAGGAACTGTGTGACTTTATGTTATTTTTATGAAAGCATGACCAGGCTAAAGAACTGAAGGATAGCCAAAGATATTCCAAATTGAAGTAGTACAAGGATTAGTGGAACGAGGACAATCTGGAGAGATTTTTTTTTTAGTAGATGCCACCAGACTCTGCCATTGGCTCTTTGATCAATGATTTCATCAAAGGCAAATTAAAGTTTCTAGATAACTGAGAAAGTAGAAGGGACAGTTAACATATGAGATAAGAGATTTAGGATATGAAAAGATCATAAAAGGCTAGAATGATGAGTTGAATAGAATAGAAAAATATAACAGGGATAAATGTCTTATACTTGAGTTGTTTTTTAAAAAAATCAGTTGTCCAAGTATGAGGTGGGTCAATTGTGGTTAGAAAGCTATTCTTGTGAAAAAGCAGTTCATGTAACTTGGAGGGCTGAACATGATGCCACATGCCTATAATTGCTGCTAAGTTTGTCATTATTGTGGCAAACAGAGCAGGTCAAGGCTCCTATGCTAATCAAACAGGAACTAGCTTGTGAATAGCCTCTGTGCTTCTGGCCTGGGAGGGATAGGGTTACCTAGTCTTTAAAAAGAAGGAAGAAAGGAAGAAAAGAGAAGAGAGGAAAAGAAAATAAAAGACCTAGAATTTTTAACGAACTTCAAGGTCAATAGGAACATGAATGGCAGTGTGAAATGGCAGCCAAAAAAGCTGATGAAATCTTAGACCACAATAACAAAAGTATGGTGTCTAGAATAAAGAGGTTAGAGTTTCACTAAATTTTTCCTTAATAAGACCATACCTAGGGTGCTGTACTTACTTGTGCCCAAAGTATATACTCTATTATATACCAGCCAAGTAGTGATGTAGTTGCCTGTTGACCTCTGGTGATCTAGAATTCAATTTGCTCCTTGCTCTTAAGGACACAGTTTGAAGTTTTCTTACCACCTTATCTTCTGGAAATTCTCCAGCTTATCTGTGTACTTTCCAAATTGTGATGACCAGAACTACACACTAGCCTTTTGTTACTGTAGTCTAAAGACTGCATTAGCATTTTTGGCTTCCATGTCATGTTGTGGACTCACACTGAGCTTGAAGTCCATTAAAAATTCTAAGGCCTTTTCTTTTGTTTTTTCCTTTTCCTTTCTTTTCTCTCTCTATAAAAAAGATATCTATAGAGATAGATATCTATCTCTATATGTATGTATATAACTATACATACATACATACATGTATACACACATGTATATATATGGCATATGTAATGTAACACATACAAATAAATATACACATCTCTGTTCAGGTGTGAATCGGACTAGGTGGCTTCTAATGTTCTTTTAGAATTCTGAAATTCTATAATATCATGAGAGCTATAATTTTCCTATAATCAATCTAGGAAAGCTTCTTTAACATTTTCCCTAACTGAGCTTCTATTTCTGCCTCCCACCCTGTAAAAGCAATGTGCTAAGAAAAGCTGGGAGTTCTTTGAAGTATCAAGCCCTGCTCCAACACCCTTTACCATAATTGTATCTCACAAAATTTCAACCTAGAAAAAATACTATCTGCATTCAATAATCCCTATTCAGAAAGCTGTAACATTAGCACCTGTAAGAATGAACAAACAACAACAAAACAATAGAATGAATTGCACTATGATTTCTCAGTATTTAAACATTCTTAGGACTGTTGTTCAATTTTCAGTTGCGTCCAACTCTTTGTCACCCCATTTAATGTTTTCTTGGCAAAAATACCGGAGTGGTTTGCCATTTCCTTCTTCATCTCATTTTACAGATGAGGAAACTGAAGCAAACAGGGTTAAGTGACTTGCCCAAGGTTGGACAGCTAGTAAGTGTCTAAGGCCAGATTTGAACTCAGACCTTTATGACACCAGGCCAGACACTCTATCCACTGCACCATCTAGCTGTCTAGAAGGTATATATATATCATTGCATCTATTTTGCAGAATGAAAAGCTGAAATTAGAAGGTCGAGTGAAGTGCTCTAGCATCAGAGTGAGAGAGTCAGAAACAAAATCCAATTTAATTCTATTTCACAGAGATTGTAATACTCTTTTCTTTAGAACGCCTTAGCCTAATGCCAATTATGGGGAAAACATTCCTCAAGCTCTAGGGCTTGAATTTAGAAACACTGAAGATTCACAATGGGAAAATACATTTAAAGAATAATGTCTTAAATGAATTGTCATCTGTGAACAAATGCGCGGGACTAGGATATTCCTAGAACTCAGACAAGCAATTAATTCATCATTAGAGGAAGAAGTTTGAAGTAAGGCAAATCTTAAAATGAGAGATGTTTTAAAAAATATTTCAATGCTGGATGTTGCCAATGCAGCAATCAGTTTTGTTTGACTACGCATTATTTGTTACAAGTTTCTCGCCCCCCTCCCCCAATGGAAAGGGTGGTGATGGGATGGAGTGGAAATTAATTTTTACTAATTAAAAAAATGAAGTTTAATTAAAAATTTTTCATTGCAAATTAAAACAATTTTGATGTTCCGTATTGCACAAATCATGACTTATTTGGATATGAGGATGTGGACATGGATGACTGAAAAGATGGTAGTGCCCTCAGGAGAATGAGGAAAGTTAATAAGAGGGGAAGGTCATAGGTCCTATACAGAACAAAATAGTCATAGCAGTCCTGTTTTGGTAGACATGTTAGCAAAAAACTGGAAACAAAGTGGGTACTCATTGATTGGGGAATGGCTAAATAAATTGTGATATATACGTTCAAGTGAATATTGTGTAGGAGAAAACAAATATGAAGAATTTAGAGAAACATAGAAAGACTTCTGTAAACTGATGCAGTCAAGTAATCAGAATCAGAACAATATGCACAATGGGTATAATAATGTAAGTGAAAACAACAATAAATGGCAGCCAAACAGATTTTTTGCAATGATCAAATTTGATCTCAGATAATAGATGTATGTATTTCCTTTCTCCCTTTCTCCCTAAAGAGATTGGAGCATTGCACAACTGAGCTGTTTTGCTTATTGATTTTGCTTAACTCTTTGTTCCAGGAGCGGGTTTAGTAGTAAGGATAGTATGTTGGGAAATGATTGTGGCACAAAAAAAAAATGAATCAATAAAACATGATTTCGTATGTATGTATATTTTAAGGAAAAGAAGATATTTGTAAAGAAGTCACCCCATATTTTCTGTTGTATCTATTCAAAGAAAAAATGCCCTGAAAGGAAAAGCTACATTTACCAAAATAACAAATAATTATAAGCTCCCTGCTTCTTTAAGGCTAAATTTAAGTTGTTTAACTTTTCTGAATAAGCAGCTGTAAGAGGCACAAATAGGTTTATTATTAGACCAAGTGCTTTGGCTATCCTAAGTACAGAGTTATTTTTAGCTCTATTTACATAACCAATATGTTTTAAAGCAAAAGTTGGAAGGGACTGTTTTTTCAAAATAATTTGATTTTTCAGGTGTGTTTTACAGCCACAAAAAAAGTATGCAGTTGAATGTTTTACTGCCCACCCATTTCAATCCATATACTTAAGTTAAACTAAGCTAATAGTTGGACAATTGGTAACAATTGTTGGATTTTAGGGTGGGAATATCAGAAAATATGATACCAAATATTATGAAATTATACTAAGAACAAACCTAAAATATTAAATTTATACACTAGAACCTCCAAATTTTCCAACAGGACTGGACTTCTCCCAGAGGGCAACTGGACATTTAATCTCTGGCCTGTGGGGTAACTTGATCCTTTTGCACTTTGGGAGGGAGGTGATGCTGATGTCCTTGGAAATTCTGCCTTGTAGGGTGGCCTCATGGGACTTAGTCCAGCCTACTATATGGAAGTTTCCTAAATCTGATTCAACAGAAATAGCATCATTTAAGATAACCATGTGGTATTTAAATTAGTCAGAAAAGATAGAAAAATTTAAAACCCTAGCACATAGTAGGGGCACAGTCAGTCACTATTTGTTGAAATAAAAAAAAATAGTGAATCAGGTGAATAAACACCATGATTCCAAGAAACAAAGGTACCCAAACAGAGGCAAAGATTACCAGACTCTGCCTACAGACATTTTAGTCAATGATTAAACAACAGTATAGGTACAATGTATAACAGGGTCCATTGATATTTTCAGTTGTGTCTCTACACAGATAACAGTCACTATGGACAATGTCATCTTCCGATATAAGACATAGTTAGATAGCTGTGGGAATGTGCAACTACTATCTTCTATGATGAGCCAAACAAAAAAAATTAGGTAACCCAAGGAGACTTTAGGTGAGTACATTTGTTGATGTAACCATTTTACCAGTGGTCCAATAAAACAGAATTTTGTTTCCAATATCCTTGTTTTATTTAAACAGTTTTTAATAATCAAATTTTATAATATCTATCTGTATTAGAGGAGAAAGTCTGACCATAACCTTTTTAAATTCTTCATTTTTTATACTGTACTTGAGTGTACTGGATCAGGCAAAGGACAGCCTTGCAGGATCTAAAAAATTTGTGAATACAGTCAGAAAAGAAACATCCTCAAGTTTATTAGGCCAATCTTTTGTCCTTGAGGTACATTCGTAATTATTATAGAGGACTCTTGTAAAAACACTCAAACGGATCTGCTAATTCATCATTGTAGGTATTTTGTCTGGTGATATGTATCACAACCTCTCCGTACCTCCCCATCCGATGTGACTCTTGTCCATCTCTTTTTCTCACTGCAGGTTCTCTCTATATCCTGGATGCCCTCTTGACTTTCTCCTGGCATCATACACCATGTAAAGATATATACCATGTGGCCAGTACAGCCCTTTTCTCATATATTTCTTTGACATGACTCCTTTTGCTCTCATTTTCTTTCATAATTCCTTATTTCTCACATGTTACAAACTATTCACATTCTGGGCACTGAAGAAGAGAGCTTAAATGGAAGCAAATAATGAGAATAATTAACCAAATAATGATAGCTTAGTATACAGCTGGGCTATTTTGATAGAACAAACTACAAATTATATTAAAAGCTATCCATTTTTTTTTACCAAATATGTTAAGCAAATGAACATACTTAATAATTTCTTAGCTATATTACTTCCTTAATAATGCCTTTTTATGGGAGCCAAGATGGCAGTTTAGAAGCAAGAAAACTCTGTGAGCTCCCCTGATAATCACCTCAAATACCTATAAAATATGACTCTAAACAAATTTTGGAGCTACAGAACCCACAAAGTGACAGAGAGAAACAAATCTCCCACTGAAGGTAGACTGGCAGGCTGGCAGGAAGGGTCCATCACAGCATCCTGGGAGCCAAGCCCAGCCCCCTGTGAGCATGCAGTTTTAGCCCCAGGGTGGCCCCCAACCAGCAGAGGCTGGAGGGAACTTCAGGAGAGTGGATCACCAGCAGCTGTGACAGTTTCCAGAATTATCAACCCATGAATGCCAAAGACAAAGTAAAAGGTCAGTGGAACTCTGTTGGAACTGGGGGGTATGGAGGGTGGTCTGGCCTCTGCCCCCAGAGCAAGAAGTGGCAGAGGCTGTGTAGCCGCCTCCATGTGGTTGCTTCAGAGCTCCTGGCCTGCAGATTGTAGCAGGCCAAGCAACCATTCAGAGGGGTTATTGCTCTTGCTTTAACCTGCCTGGATCTAGATCACTGTCTTGGGTGGTGGTCCTGAGGTGTGCGAACAGTGAGCCAGAGCATGTGGGGCTGTAGAGATGGTGCCCTCCTAATAGCTTCAGCAGCTATGAAAACCCCAGTGATTTGGGACAAAGGTCTCCTCTCTGGAAGCAGAGTACTACTGTGGCAAACAGCTCAAAAGTCAAGTAATTGTGTGGTAACATGAGCAAAGCAAAGCAAGCACAGCCATCCAACTTTAGGTTCCTTTTTGGGGGACTAAAAGGATCAAAGCATGGAACAGGAGGAAGACAATGAAGTCAGAATTCCTGCACCAAAAGCTTCCAAGAAAAATATGAATTGGTTATAGGCCATGGAGGAGCTCAAGAAGGATTTTGAAAATCAAGTAAGGGAAGTGGAGGAAAAA
>CM053581.1:83558625-83589375 GCA_028627135.1 Pseudochirops cupreus
AGTGCAGCCTCTGAAATTGAGATGCAACAAAGTATGGGTCAATTCTCTGCTGCTTGTGCTAATTTTGGCCTAACAATTAACACCAAGAAAAGGTACTCCATCAGCCACCATCACACCATCCATATGTGGAACCATTGGTTACAGCAAATGAAGAAGTTTTGAATGTCGTGGATAAGTTCACTTACCTTGTAATGTAGCAACAAAGTATGGGTCAATTCTCTGCTGCTTGTGCTAATTTTGGCCTAACAATTAACACCAAGAAAACACAGGTACTCCATCAGCCACCATCACACCATCCATATGTGGAACCATTGGTTACAGCAAATGAAGAAGTTTTGAATGTTGTGGATAAGTTCACTTACCTTGTAATGTACTTTTCAGGGATGTACACATTGATAATGAAGTTGACCCATGCATTCCCAGAGCTAGCTCAGTGTTTGGGAGGCTCCAAAGGAAAATATGAGAGAGAAAAGGTATCAGACTGACTACAAAACTGAAGGTCTACAGAACTGTTGTGCTGATCTCATTGTTGTATACCTGTAAAACCTAGACAGTTTACCAGCACCATGCCAGAAAACTAAATCGGTTCCATTTGAATTGTCTTGAGAAGATTCTGAAGGTCACCTGGCAGGATAAGGTACTAGACACCAAGGTCCTTCCTTGAACTAAACTGCCAAGCATTCAGACTCTGCTTCAGATAGCACAACTCCAGTAGGCTGGCCATGTTGTTCAAATGCAAAATGTACACTTGCCAAAAAGACTGTTTTATGGAGAACTCACACAGGGCAAGCATTCACATAGTGGTCAGAAAAAGCGATACAAAGATACTTTCAAGGTCTCTCTCAAGAACTTTGGAATTGATTGTGTGACGTAGGAGACACTGGCACAGGACCACTCAGCATGGTGTGCCACATCAGAGAAGGTGCAAAGCAGAATTGAAACAGCTGAAAGGAAACGCAGGATGCACTAATTTGGAGAATCCACCCCAAATGTTCACACGGACTATTGTGCCGGAGCTGTGGTAGAATGTTCTAAGGTCATACTGGTCTGATCAGCCGCAGCTGGTTACAATGAAACTTGACTTTAGCGTAGTGATGTCATTTTGGACCTCTTTGAGAATGAAGGACAACAACCAACCAACCAACTATACATTTTACTTATATGAAGGATGCATTGCATATAATTTACAAATAATAATACATCTACATTACTTCTTTTTATCATAAATTCCATTAATTTGCCAAGTTGTTGTATCAATAGGCCATGTATGGTTGTAATTCAACTACAATTTGAGAAATGGAGTTGCATCTAAATATGCTAATTTCTTCCCCAAAAATATTTATTGCCATTAAATCTGCTATATGATCTACTGTTAAACTATTTCTCACCCTTGTACAAATTATTTGTTAAACTGAAATGTATTTCAGTTACAGTACTACCGATTACAATACTTCTAATTATCTTTTTAGCTTTTTGTATAGTTGTAGAGATTGGAACATTGCTGGACTGTATGTCCAAAAAATAGTTGAAGTCAACATAATAATTTAAAATTTCACTTAAATGATAGTTTTACCAGTTATCCATGGTGAAGTCAATTCTTCAGAAGACCAAGTAGATGATTCTAATACATCTAAATAATTTAAAATGTTTTTGTTGTTGTTTCTATCTGATAAAAGATGTAAGTTCATGTATTAAATTATATTTTCTAGTAACATATTCATAGGAAAACCATTATTGATTATTTTTACTAAAAGAACATCTTTAAAACCATCAGACATAATCAAAGCTTCACCTTGACACTGTTGCTTTCCAGTACCAGTCTTTAAAATTTCAAAATCTCTTAGGTGCATTTAATTTCTGTATTTTTTTTAACAGTAGTTGACCTTGACTTCAGTGCAGTTGAAAATAATGCAAATTCTTCAAGAATGTCAATCAAAGTCTTGAAAAAATTAACATTAACCAATTAATCTCTTTGTCAAACCAGAATAAGAATGAAAATGCAAAAATAATGTAGATTAGCACCACACCACCATAGCACCTTCATAAACCACGTTTCCCATCTCAGTCTTATTATTCAACCAATTTTAATATTTTCAGTTTCAAGTTTCTTAGTGATTGTTTTTAGCTTGGTTTAATTTTTATTATATTGGTGATAAGTAAAATAAACTTTATCCAGAAATATTTTAAAATGATTAACTTGTTTTATTTCAGATATTGAATTTATGTCAGACATTGAAAAGTAGCAATTACATTTTAGGACAGGTAGGTGACACAGTGAATAGAGTGCCAGACTAGGAGTCAGGAACTCATCTTCCTGAGTTCAAATCCCATCGTAGGCACTTACTAGTTTTGTGACACTTAGCAAGTCATTTAACCCTGTTTGCTTGTTTCCTCATCTGTAAAATGAGCTGGAGAAAGAAATGGCAAACCACTCCAGTGTCTGCCAAGAAAACCCCAAATGGGATAGCAAGGAGTAGGACAGAATTGAAAATCACTGAAAAAAATTGCATTTGATGATTTAAACAGTGCCAAATGAGCGTTTTAGGAAATTTTCCTAACAATTTCATAGCTATTCTAGACTTTCTTCCCAGCATTGTAATGGCACCATCAGAACAAAATGCAATTAAGTTAGCCTTCAAATATTCATTATTAAAGTCACAGTCATTTAAAGTAGACAATAAGGGGTAGAGCCAAGCATAGAAGCAGGAAAACTCCATGAGCTCCCCCCATAACCACCTCAAATACCTATAAAATATGACTCTAAAGAAACTTTAGAGCTGCAGAACCCACAAAGTGACAGACAGAAACAAATCGCCCATTGAAGGCAGCCTGGCAGGCCGGCAGGAAGAGTCCATCTCAGTACATTGGAAGCTGAGCCTAGCCCCATGTGAGCCTGAGGTTTTAGCGGTCGCCCTGTGGCAGTTTCCAGAATTATCAACCCATAAATGCCAAAGGCAAAGTAAAAGGTCAGTGTGGACTTAGAGGGAACAGGGGGATGAGAGCACAGTCTGGTCTCTGCCCCCAGGGCGAGAAAGTGAGAAGTGGTGGAGGCACTGCGGCCATGCAGCCACCACCATGTGGCTGCTTCAGAGCTTCTGGCCTGCAGATTGTAGGGGGACTAAGCGACCATTCAGAGGGGTAATCGCTCTTGCTTTAACCTGCTTGGATCTGGATTACTTTCTTGAGTGGAAGTCCTGGGGTGTGTGACCAGGTGCCAAGGCAAGTGGGGGCTGTAGAGATGGCACCCTCCTAATAGCTCTGGCAGCTGCAAAACCCCCAGCAATTTGGGACAAAGCTCTCCTCTCTGGAAGCAGAGTTCTACTGTGGCAAAAAGCTCAAAAGTCAAGTAATCGAATGGCAACATGAGCAAGCAAAGGAAGCAAAGCAAGCACAGCAGTCAAATGTCAGATTCCTTTTTTGGGGACAGAAAGTATCAAAGCAGGAAATGGGAGGAAGACAATGAAGTCAGAACTCCTGTACCAAAAGCTTCCAAGAAAAATATGAACTGATTGTGGGCCACAGAGGAGCTCAAGAAGGATTTCAAAAACCAGGTAGGAGAAGTAGAGAAAAAATTGGGAAGAGAAATGAGAATGATGCAAGAAAATCATGAAAAGAGAGTCAACAACCTGACTGAAGAAAATAACACCTTAAAAAATAGACTAACTCAAATGGCAAAAGAGGCCCAAAAAGCCAATGAGAAGAATGCCTTAAAAAGTCTAATGTGCCAGATGGAAAAAGAATTTCAAAAGCTCACTAAAGAGAATAATTCCTTCAGAATTAGATTGGAGCAAATGGAAGCAAATGACTTCATGATAAATCAAGATACTATTAAACAAATCCAAACAAATGGAAAAATAGATGGCATCAGGATATAGGAGAGAGCAGATTGGAGGATGGGGTATTCAGTGGGATCACAGTTCTGGGGTGGTGGGTAGGGGAAAGATGGGGAGGAAATTTGTAACTAATAACCTTGTGGAAATGAATGTTGTAAACTAGAAATAAACATAAAATTTAAAAAAAATTTTAAAAAAGAAAAGAAAGTAAAGAAGACTTGAAACCCCCCCCCCCCCAAATCTTAGGTATCAGATTTCTTCCTGAAATAAAGGCCTATCTTTTTAACACCAAAATAAAAAGTAGACAATGATAGATATAATATATACTCTGCTGTGACTAACTCTAGTTCTCTTAGAGCAACAAATATTATTTGTCCAGAAAGAAAGGAAGAAAGGGAGGGAGGAAACAAGCATTTATTAAGCACCATGAATATGCAAAGCACTTTCAAAATATCACATTTGATTCTCACAACAACCCTAAGAGGTAGGTGCTAAGAGCTAATTGAAATATATATATATAAATTGAACACTGGCTATATTTAAGAACCAGCTTGCAAAATTCCTGAAAATTTAACTATTAGCTCTCATGAGCTAATACAAGCTGGCTGCAGCATACTACTGCATAGGGTCATAGTGACTGACTAACCTTAAAGAGCAGCTAGTCTCACCCCTTCATTTTACAGATGAAGAAACTGAGACTCAGAGTTCAAGTGACTTATCTAAGATAATAGGTAATAAATAGCACATTAGAGATTCAAACTCAAATCCAGTTCTCTTTTTACTAAATCACATTGCCTATACTTTTTCTGAAGGCTCAGTTTTCACTTCCCAATTACAGATGATTCTGGGGTTTTTGTTCACAGTTACTGAGACTGCCCCCATGGAACTCAGCATCACTGAATGGAACAGTATACAGGGAGAGAGGTAGGGGAGTAGATTCTACAGAGTACTTGGTTTTCCAAGCCTGACGCTTGAGCAGATAGAGGTCTTTAGGAATGGAGTGGAGTGGTATAGAATTAGAAAAGGGATATGCAGTAGGATGGGAAAGAGGATTGACTTCTATATGCTAGCTACTTCCTCAGTGGGCAGAAAAACCTGTTGCAGTTCTGGGGTCCAAGATCTTGCCCCAAAATAGTCTGCTGGCAAGCACTTTCGTTTATACCTTCATTTTTTTCCTTCTTCTTAAGAACTTTTTAAAATTTTAAGGGAGAGGATAGTATTTGGACAAATAGAACAAAGACAGGTTACAGCCTGTCTGTAACTTGAATTTTTAGAGAGTGACCTAAGGCTCAGGAAGGTTTGATGACTTGCTGGTGAGTCAAATAGCTGTTGAGTGTTAGAGGCAGAATTTGAACACAGGTCTTTCTGACTCTAAATTTAGCACTCTGTCCATTATGTCACACTGCCATTACTTGGGTCAATATCATAATAATTTTAATGTCTTCAATTTACTTCTATGGAGCTACTATAAAGAATGCTATTATACAGTAACATGATGGTAGATAGGTATTCATTCTTGGGCTGAAGGGGATGGGGTACAAAAGAGGTTTATGTTTGTTTTAGTTATCTGTGTTAATTGTTTCTTTTCTTCATCTGTGAGAAGAAAAGTTTGGTCTTAACATAACTAATCAGTCAGTTAGTAAGCTCCTGCTGTTGCCAGGCACTGTGATAAGCACTGGGGATACAAAGAAAGGCAAAAGACAATCCCTGCCCTCTAGGAGCTCACAATCTAATGAGGTAACCAATAAGCAAATACATTTATACAAGCTATGTACATAATAAATAGGAAATAATTAACAGAGGAAAGGTAGTAGAAATAAGAGGGATTTGAATATATTTTGTGCAATATAATGGATAAACTATAGACTAATCTAAATGATCAAAATTATGTAACTTTAAAATCTGTGTCAGATTTCAAACTTCTGTATGAGTCATTGGAAGTTTCAGTTGAAGTGTATACAGATATGGTATATTTATGCTTTATTTTCTCTACCCTATGAATAATTTCTAAAAGTGACATTTGAGATTGAGAAATGGAAAAAACCCCAAAAGCAACATATTAAAATTTACAAATAGAACCCTATGTATAGACAGATTAAATGTAGTACAGTAACATACTAATATGGTATTGAAGTACTATACAGGTTCAACTTTTTAATCTTTTTGATGGTTAACAGAAACTAATTGTACCCTAATTATTTGCGTATCTGATTAAAGCACCAAATTTTAGGCAAGGAAATGTATATAGATAGTGAAGATCACTATCTATATTTAAGCTTCAAAATGGCACCATTAATATAACTATTTTACAGTTATTAAATGAAGAAGCATTTATTAAATACTTTATTTGCTAGCACTACATACTGAAGAGACAAATATAAAAAGGAGGCAATCCTTCCCCTCAGAGAATTTATATTCTAATGGAAAAGATAATAAATATAAGGAAGCGGGAGCCAGGGAGAGAATTTTAGTTTAGAAAGTTATAGAGATGGTAAGTGTATCTTCTGGAAAGTAGACTGACACATGTTCTGGTAGCAAAGGCAGTATTGATTTGATCCTTGTTCTAAAACTGGAAAGCTGGGACATGCAGCTATGAGAAGATGGTTGGGAAGTAAAGTAAATGTGCCTGGGACCACCTAGACATATGGGGCCTTATGAAGTCCTCCCCAGTTAGGAGAGCAGGTATCACAGTGTAGGAGTTCTTGAGTTGAAAGAGTTAAGTCCTTCAGGACATAGTTTCTTTTGTTGACATATATTCAGCATTATTTAAAAATGGCAGTAAATTTGTGTGGCTTAAAGCTGTTATTGTTTTTGTATTTTCAAGTACTAAATACCAATAGATATTAGAGTAGACCAGTGGTTCTCAACCTGCCTAATGCCCTGACCCTTTAATACTCATATGTGGGCGTATCTGCATGTGGGCGGGCCTGCCTGGAGACAAATAGAGGAGCTGTGTCCTGGTTCCTAAGACCATCAGAAATATGTGTTTTCTGATGGTCTTAGGTGACCCCTGTGACCCCTGTGAAAGGGTCGTTCGACCCCCAAAGGGGTCACGACCCACAGGTTGAGAACCACTGGAGTAGACAATGCTGAATAATTTGGTGATTAATTATTACATTGAGGATAAATAAAACATTACATCAGCAACACTTATTTTAAATTTATTCTCTATTGTGTAACAGTGGCAAATATAGTCTTAATTTTTTCTTTAATAAGTTACTTGAAAAATATTTTTTCCAAAATCATTGTTTCAGATGGATATGATAAATGATATGTCAAAACTGATCATCTTTCTCTCTATCAGAATTTTCTTTTGGGAACATTGTGTATTTTGATTGTAGTTGATATTAGAGAAAATGAAACTTCAGTAATTGGAAATGAAATATATTAAATGCATATTTTTGATGAGTTAAATTGTTATTTTAGGCTACAAGGCATATCTGAGTCATATCTTAAAAGACCATTCATAATAACATCTATCAACAAGGGTACATTATAAAACTTTGATATTAGGCTAGAATTACATAAAATATATTTATGACATATGGAAAGCCATAATTATGAATGTCATTGCCTATTTTTTTAACAGAGAAATTGCTGTCCTTTATTTCCCCAACAACAAATTATCCAGTGAATAGTTTGTGAATCATTTGCATCTAGTGAGTAGGCAGGAGTTGGGAGATCCGTATATGGGAACCTGCTGGGACAAAGAGAACTACAGAAGGACAGACGTGAAGTTGCTGAGAGTGATTCATTACTTTTAAGAGCAAGAAATTTAGTCGCATGTCCTTTTAGCGTTATGATATTTCAAACTGTACGTGCCATAAGTTGACAGAATAATAGGTGACATTTAACTTGAGTTTTTTAAATAAGTGTTTCATCAGTGTGTTATAATTTTCACACTTTATAAGTCATTGAAACAACTAACTTGTATAACTAACCATGGACTTAATACACTATTATTTTATTTTAATTTTTTAACATTCATTTTCTAAGTTTTGAGTTCCAAATGCTCTCCCTGCCTGTAAACTGAAAACTGCCTGTTTATATACTTGGATCATTTATCAGTTGGAGCATGACTCTTATTTTTATAAATCTGGTCCAGTTCCCTACATATTTGAGAAATGAGGCTTTTATCAGAAAAACTTAATATAATTTTCCTTCTCTTACCACTTTCTTGTTTTTCTTTCAATTTTGACTGCATTGGTTTTATTTGTGTAAAACCTTTTAAATTTCATGTAATCAAAATTATCCATTTTACATCTGTTATTCTCTCTATCTTTTGTTTGGTTATAAACTCTTCCCATATCCATTCAACTAAGAGGTAAATTTTTCCATGCTTCCCTAATTTGCTTATGGTATTATCATTTATATCTAAATAGACCTATTTCGACCTTATCTTGGTGTATGATATGAGATGTTGGGCTGTGCCTAGTTTCTGTGAGACTGGTTTTTTTTTCATTTTTACTAATAGTTTTTGTCAAATAATGAGTTATTGTTTCAAAAGCTTGAACCTTTGGGTTTGTCAAATACTAGATTACTATGGTCACTTACTACAGTATTTTATATGCCTGATCTATTCCAGTGCAGTATTAGATTGTTTTGATGTTTACCACTTTGTAATATAGTTTGAAATCTGGCACTGCTAGGCCACTTCCCTTTCCATTTTTTTTCCCATTGATTCTCCTGGTATTCTTGACCTTTTGTTCTTTCAGATGAATTTTGTTACTATCTTTCCTACCTCTGTGAAATCATTCTGTGACTTTTTGATTGATATGGCATTGAATAAGTACATTAATTTAGGTATAATTATAATTTTTGTTATATTGACTCAACTTACCCATGAACAATTAATATTTCTCCAGTTGTTTATATATATATATATATATGTATATATATATATATGTATGTATTTATGTTAATAGTATTTTGTAGTTGCATTGATATAGTTCTTCGGTATGTCTTGGCAATTAGACTCCCAAGTATGTTATACTGTCTCCAGTTATTTAAAATGGAATTTCTCATTTTACTCTTTCTTCTGAGTTTTGTTGGTAATATATAGAAATGGTAATGACTTATGTGAATTTATTTTGTATCCTGTAACTTTGCTGAATTTGTTTATTTTTTTTAGTTGATTCTTTAGTGTTCTCCAACTATATTGTTATATCATCTGCAAAGAGTTACAGTTCTATTTCCTCGTTGCCTGTTCTATTCCTTCGGTTTCTTTTTCTTATCATTGCTATAGCTAGCTGCCCAAAAGGCTGAATTATGTAGTGATGACAGACATACTTGCCTCACCCCTGATCTTACTAGGAAGTCTTCAAGTTTTTCCCTGCTGCAGATAATGGTTGTTCTTGGTTTTTGATAGATGACATGTTTTATTTTAAGAAGTGCTTCATTTATTTCTGTGCTTTCTGATGTTTTAATAGAAATAGGTTATTGTATTTTATCAAAATCTTTTTCTGTATCAATTTGTATAATCATATGAATTTTGTTGTTTTTGTTATTGATCAAGTCAATTATGCTTATAGTTTTCCTAATATTGAATCAGCCTTATACTCCTGATATAAATCCCAGCTGGTCATAGTGTATGGTCTTTGTAATATATTGCATTAGTCTCCTTGCTAGTATTTTATTTAAAATTTTTGTGTTAATATTTGTTAGGAAAACTGGTCTATAGTGTTCTTCCTGTTTTTAATATCACTGGTTTAAGTTTTAAATAGTTTTTGTGATCCTTACATAAATTTGGTCATATTCTTATATTTCAGTTTGAATTTGGGATCCAGTGTAGGGATGCCATAAAAGTAGCTTTACAAATTTCTACACATGGTTCTAATCCCAAGAATAAAATGCAAGATAACAGCTTTCAAATTTTAACTTTAAATTTTTATTAAATATGATTATACTGAGTGTATAATTTTTTCCTTCCTATTTCCTTTTTGGGGATAAAATCTAATCCTATTGATATTTGGGACTTGGCCCCTCACTATCCATGAATGTACTGCAGAGTAGAGATTATAACATGCAGAGAAAATTCTGGGTAAAAGTTGGGATCAGATTCTGGCTTCAGATCTCCCAGTAGTGAAGGCTACATAATGCCATTGGAAAAACACCTGGGAAACCTGGGAACTGTTCAAGATTTTTATCAGTGACTGAGATGAAGCTGGAAAGGGTATGCTCATTAAATTTGCTGAGGATATGAGGCTGGGAGCACATGGAAAATACATTGGATGACATAGTCGGGATCTAAAATGTTCTCTATAGGTTAGAATTATGGATTATATCAACTTTATAGATTAATTTACTGAGGGTAAATGTAGAGTTCTACATGTGGGTTAAAAAAAATCAACCTCTCAAGTATAGGATGGTATTGACAACAGTTCTGATGAAAATGATCTTTGAGGTTTGCAAAGATTCACAGAATCACATAATTTATTGTTGTTTTAGCATTAGAAAGGGTCTCAGTGACCATCTAGCACTAACTCATACTGGAGAAACCATCTCTTCTATGATGTATTTGACAAGTGTAAGGTCTCAAATGAAGATAAACACATCACCTGTTTTTTAATTTTTTAAAATTTTATTTTAAATTTTAATTTTAATTTTAAATTTAATTAAAATTAATTTTAAATTTCAACAGCTCTAATTATTTGAGTGGTTTTCCTGACATCAAGTTTAAATTAACCTCTTTATAATTTCTACCCATTGCTCTTGGTTCTGTCCTCTTGGGATCAGACAGAATAAGTCTAAACACTCTTCCATGTGATGGTCCTTGAAGACAGCTATCATGTATTATCCCATTTCTACTCTCTTCCTCCCCTTCCCTCCCCCGTATTCTCATCTCTAGGTTAAACCTCTCCATTTTTTTGCTTCAGTTCATCCTCACATGACATGGACATCTTGGTTGTACTCCTCTGGATATTCTCCAGTTTATTAATCTTTAATTTTTAAATACTTCTTAAACTGTGGCATCCAGAACCAAACATCTTAACTATAGATATGGTTTGACTAGGCCAGACTATAGAGAGACTGTCATTTCCTTTTTCTTAGAAGTTATGCCTCTCAATGCAGCCCAAGATCACTTTAGTTTTTTGACTGCTACATTACACTGCTGACTCATATTGAATCTGCAGGCTACTAAAGCCTCTACTTTTTTTTTTCCCCAGAGAAACTGCTTCCTAACCATGCCTCTCACGTCTTGTACTTTTGAAGTTGATATTTTGAACCGTTAAGACTTTGTTTATTTTTCTTAAATTAAATCTTATTGGATTGAACTCAATACTCTAGCCTATCAAGAAATTTTGGGATCCTGCCTCTTTCATCTGCTGTGTTAACTTACCTCATTTACCAGCTTGTGCCACATGCAAATTTGATGAGAATTCCTTCTATTCCTTTATTCAAGTTATTGATAAAAATATTAAGCAACATGGGGCCAAGCATAGCTACCAAGGGCACATGGAATGGAGCCCTTTCATACGAAACATTGACCCATTAACAGTCCCTCTGAATCTAGTCATTCATCCATTTCTAAATCATCTAATCGTATTGTTGTCTAGTCTTTATCTCCATCTTTTTCACAAGAGTAATATGAGATACTTTATCAAATGGTTTGCTAAAAATGTAGTTATTACACCCCTCTGAGGTACTCCTTCTACAAGCTCTAGTACTTGTGTGTTGGGTATACACAAGGTGGTTACTACTCTCATAAGTTCTAGGATGAACCTCTGGGGTTGTCAGCTCCTAAAACTATAGCTCATGTTTGAGCCACCATTAGTGTGCTTCCCTTTAATAGTAGCACCAATAGACACAATTATCTCAAAGCAAAGGTATTTACAAGGGGATATAGAAAAAACTATAGATATAAAACATTCCTACCATGAAATTGGAATATACTTTCCTACAAATACACACAGTAGCCATGAAAGGAATTGGAACACATTCAGAGTATATGGTCGCAGACATGTAGGGAACACATGTAGCAAATGTACCTCTTTCCTTCAATATTGCAGAGCCTTCAAGCCCTCTGTCTCTCTGGACTTCTCTCTCCAGTTCTTGATTGCAAGTATTGAGTTTTTCCTGAGTCCAGAGCTGACTCTCTTCTCTGCCACAAGGGGTCATGCTCTTCATAGCTTCTTCTATCCTTGAGTAACTGCTTCTCTGTATCTTTGATTGTCTAGAGAATGTGTCTTTTTTAGTTGAACTTCAGACTTTCTTAAAATGACCTTCCTAATGTGAGTAACTCTCCTGCTAGCTATTTTGCAGGGTTGGGAGGGTGGAAGGAAGAAAGAAAAATCCCTTTTTTGCCCTCCCTACTTGTCTGTTCCATAAATTATTCCCTTTCCAGGGTCTGGTTTCATTCTTGACTGCTGGCTCTTGCATAAACTTCTATGACCTGACTAGATTGTGTCTTAGTATCATTTCAGGGCATGTCCATCTTCAACCAGCAAATGGGGAAGTGACACTCTAATTCTTTTTTTTTTTTTGCCTTTTTTTAGGGCAATTGGGGTTAAGTGACTTGCCCAAGGTCACACGGCTAGTTTTTGTGTTCCGTGTCTGAGGTCGCATTTGAACTCAGGTCCTTCTGACTCCAGGGCCAGTGCTCTATTCGCTGCGCCACCTAGCCACCCCTGCCTGTCTAATTCAATGAAAGATTTTATCCAAAAGTGATAACACTTTGTTGTCTTATGATTACACCTGTAATCTTATAATTACAAACCCATTAGCTGAGCTGAGAAGAATCAAACTATCCCCTTATATAATCACAGGGTGAGAAAGTGTTAACCCTCTGGATTCTAGTCAAAACAATAATACAGAATTAATACTTTGCTGTCTCTTTACAAAATTAATACTAAGCTGGGAGTGGGGATAGGTGGGATTCAAATCACACAAACCCCTTACATAGGTAAACTGTCTATGTATGACATTCTTGTGAGCTAGAAGTTTAGTAATCCTGTCAAAAAAAAAGGAAATAAGGTTAGTTTGGCATAACTTGTTTTCGATAAAACTGTGCTGATTTTTTGTAATTGCTGCTTCCTTTTCAAATGTTCATCATTTCTTTTCCTCTCATTTGTGTTTTAACTTTTTTAATTCCAAATTTAACAACTACCAAATAAAATGAGCATTTTCTATATATGAGTAGAACAGGAAAAGATACTTCATAACTTTCAAAGCTTTCCTTCTTATCTGTGTTTCCTTCTGCCCTTCTGTTTTCATATATGAATTTAAAAAATGTTTCAATGACTGTCTTTGCTTTTATTTATTAATTTGGGGGGCAATCTAATTGCTAGCTCCTCTCCTTCTGCAATTCTATCCTGCTATTGAGAAAGAAAAAGAAAAAGCCTTGTAACAAATGTATTAATTAGAACAAATTCTCAAATTGGATATGTCTGAAAAGTTATATCTCATTCTGTACCTTGAGTAAGTACATTGCATTCTAATTAAGAGGCAGGTTGCATGCTTCATCTTTGGTCTCTGGAATCCTTGTTGTTCATCTCATTGATGAGAGTTCTTACAGGTTTGAAAATGTTTTCTTATATTCTTATGTTGTTTAAATTTTTCTTTTGTTTCTGTTCATTTTGCTCTACATCTGTTCATAAAAGTCTCCTCATGTTTCTCTGAAAATGTTCCTTTCATTATTTCTTATAGCACAATATTCCATTACATTCATCACCATAATTTGTTTAGACCTTGTCCAGTGTATAGTTGCCTCCTTAGTTTCAAATTCTTTGCTAAAATAGAGTTGCTACATTTATTATTGTGCCTACGAGTTTTCTTTTCCTCTTTTAAAAAAATTTTCTTTGGGGTATAGGCATAGTATAGTGATGGTAGCACTGGGTCAAAGGGTATAACATGGCATAGTAACTTAGGGGGCATAATTAAAATTTGCTTTTTAGAGTTGGATCAATTCATAACTCCACCAGTAGAAAATTAGTGTGCCTCTTCTTCCCCTTTCAATACCTTGTAACAATTGTCATCTTACTTTTTTTGTCCTTTTTGTTAATCTGGTGGATAAGTTATAATTTGCTTTTCTCTAATGGCTCTTTCTCCTACTCTGGCTCAGGTGGGTTGCCATGTGCCTGTGCTAGGATTGATCTGGTTCTGACTTGCTGTAGTTCACATGTGGGTTGCATCATTACTTAAATGAACCTATTTTCTGCTGTAGCTTGGGGGTTGGCTTCTTAGATCCCATGTGGAGCCTTGGTCTGGTGTTATCTCCTGCTGTGGTTCTAGGCCATTTGTTCACTCTTTTTATTGTTCTTAGCTTCACTGCCAACTTCACCCAGTTATGAGCTTTAATAGTCCTGATACTGTTTTTTCAATATGATACCATACTCTTAGATTCATCCTCTTTTCTCTTAGTTTCCATCCCTGTACGTATGGTTTTAACATATAATTTGGTTGGTGAGTTCCCTGTGCACCTACATGGGTCTTTTCAGATAACTCCCATTTTTCTTCTGCATTGGAAGTGTTTCCCTTTATATCTTCACAATTTCATTCTTGAGTATTTCTCATCCCTCCTGGATTGACTTCCCCTGGAGCATTTTAATTGATGGGATCCTACCTGTCCTTCCTCTGAGTCCTTTGAAACTTGCTTTCCCAAAATCTAGGATGCATGTCAGACTATACCTCTCTTTCTCTCTTCAATCACAGATTGTAGGAACTGGAAATTCAGTATGTATCAGCAATGCATATATTAATCAAAATAGCTAATGCTATCCTAAGCTCCATTAAGAGACATGTAAGGTCCTGAATGAGGAAAGTAATGTTTTTGTGATACTCTGTCCTGAATCTGGAGTACTGCTATTCATTTTTCAGTACCACATTTAGGAAAGACATGAGCATGCTGCAGTGTACTATAAGAAAGTGAGAATACTCTTACCAGGTTGGTAAGAAATTGTCAACAAACATTTTTTAAGTGTCTACTGTTAATCAAACTAGCATTTAATTAAGCATCCACTATGTGGCAGGCACTGTGTTAAGTGCTGGGGACATGAAAATAGGCAAAAAAAAAAGTCCCTGCTCTCAAGGAATTCACAGTTCAGTCGGGGAGACAATATGTAAATAATTATGTTCAAATAAGATATATACAGGATAAATTGGAAATGGTCTTAGAAGGAGAGAGCTATGATTAAAGAGTACTGGGAAAGACTTCTTGCAGAAGGTAGGACTGAATCTGAGATTGGAGGAAGACAGGAAAGCTAGTAGGCAGAGATGAGGCAGAGTATTCCAGGCCTAGGGGAGTAGCTTGGGAAAATAGTCAGGAGATGAAGTCTCCTTTGTAAGGAATAGCAAGGAGGCCAGAGTTACCAGAGTGCCACATATGTGGAGAGGACTAAGGTATAAAAAGATTGGAAAGAACCAGGTTATGAAGGAATTAGATTTGACCTTGGAGGTAATAGGGAGTGGCTAGAGTTTATTGAATAAGGAGCAGGTTACAATAATCTCTTTATTTTTTAAATTTTTTTATTTTTCCCCCTTTTTAGAGGGCAATTGGGGTTAAGTGACTTGCCCAAGGTCACACGGCTAGTTTTTGTGTTAAGTGTCTGAGGCCGGATTTCAACTCAGGTCCTCCTGACTCCAGGGCCAGTGCTCTGTTCACCTAGCTGCCCCTACAATAATCTCTTTAGGAGAATCACTTCGACAGTTGAGTGGAGAATTGTTTAGAGTAGAGAGAGGCTTGAGGCCGCAAGACCAACCATAAGTCCACCTCAGGAGACCAGGTATGTGGTGATGAGGGCCTGCACAAGGTTGGTGTGAATGTCATAGGAGAGGAGGGATAATCCATGAGAGACTGTTTGAAAGTAGAATCAACAGGAATTGTCGACTGATTGGATATGGAAGGTGAGATAGAATGAGGTCTCAAGGATGATACCTAGGTCACAAGCCTGAATGACTGGGAGAATGGTAATGTCCTTGTCAGGAAGGGACATTAGGAAAAGTAGAGAGGTGAGGGGAGAATAATAAGTTTAGCTTTGGTGTTTAAAATGCCTGTGGAATACCCAATTTGAAAGATCTAGTTGGAGGTATGAGCCTGGAGAGAAGTATGAGGACTAGTTGAAGTAATTGGAAATATTTAGCCTGTAGAAGGGAGTTCTTAGGAGACACATGATAGGAAAGAAATTTATAAGTTAGAGGGTATCCAGAGGAGAGCAATCAGGATGGGTGAAGGACCTTGAGAGCATGATGTGTGAAAATTGTCAAGGAAATGGGGGTGTTTATCCTGGAGAATTCCTGCCTTGCTCCCCCCCCCCCCCGCCGCCTCCCACAGGAGAGGGAGAATATGATAGCTACTTGCAAGTATTTTTAGGACAGTCATATAAAATAGGACTAGATTTATTCTACTTGATCTCAAAGTGCAGAAGGAGGGATGGGTAAAAGTTGCAGAGAAGCAGATTTACTCCTATAAGGAGAAAAAAAAATCCTAACAGAACTATACAAAAGTGTAATTGACTACCTTTGGAAGTAGGGAGTTCCTCCTGAAGAGGGCATTTCAGACAGAAATTAGATATTTACTTTTTGGAGATGTTGTAGAAAGGATTCTTATTTAGGAACAGGTGGGACTATTTGACTTCCAAGGCCTCTTACAACTCAAAGACTCTGTACTTGTTCATATTTTGAAAAGAAATATTTCATCTGTGTATTTTATTATTCTCTTTCACATTCGACGTTTTGCACAGATAATATTCTAATGTTGTTTGGGATAATAAAAACTGAATTTAAAATATACAAATAACTTCTAAGTAGTTATGATTTCTTAAAAATATTTTTATTAATTTATTTTTAGTTTTCAACATTCATTTCCACAAGATTTTGAGTTCCAAATTTTCTCCCCATCTCTCCCCTCCCCCCCTTCCCAAGACAGCATGCACTCTGATTACTCCTTCCCCTAGTCTGCCCTCTCTTTTATCACTCCTCCCATCCCCTTCCCCCTTACTTTCTTGTAGGGCAAGATAAATTTCTATACCCCATTGCCTGTATATCTTATTTCCCAGTTGCAGGTAAAAAAACACAATTTTTAACATTTGTTTTTAAAACTTTGAGTTCCAAATTCTTTCTCTTCTTCCCTCCCCATCCACCCTCATTGAGAAGGCAAGCAATTTAATATAGGTTATACATGTGTAGTTATGCAAAACACTTCCATAATACTCATGTTGTGAAAGACTAACTATATTTCCCTCCATTCTGTCCCACCCCCCACTTATTCTATTTTTTCCTTTGATTTTGTCCCTTTTCAAAAGTGTTTGCTTCTGGGACAACTAGGTGGCAGAGTGAATAGAGCGCCAGCCTTGGAGTCAGGAGGACCTGAGTTCAAATATGACCTCAGACACTTAATACTAGCAGTGTGACCCTGGGCAAGTCACTTTAACCCCAATTGCCCTACCTTCCCCTCTCCAAAAAGCAAAAAAAAAAATAGTTTGTTTCTGACTACCCCCTCCTCCAATATGCCCTCTCTTCTATCATCCCCTCCCCATATACCCTGCCTCCTTATTTTCCTGTAGGGTAAGATATCCAATTGAATGTGTATATTGTTCCCTCCTTAAGTCAAATCCAGTGAGAGTAAGGTTCTCTCATTCCCTCTTACCTCCCCCTTCTTCTCTTCTTTTGTGAAATCTTTTTCTTACCTCTTTTATGTAAGACAATTTATCCCATTCTGTCTCTTCCTTTTTCCTTTTCCCAATATATTCCTCTCTCATGCCTTAATTTTATTTTTTTTAGATATCATCCCTTCATATTCAACTCACCCTGCCTCTGTCTGTCTATCTATCTATCTATCTATCTATCTATCTATCTATCTATCTATCTATTTCGTCCAACTACCCTAATACTGAGAAAAAGGTCTCATCTTTTCATATAGGAATGTAAACAGTTTAACTTTAATAAATCTCTTATGATTTTTCTTTCCTGTTTACCTTTTCATGCTTCTCTTGACTTTTGTATTTGAAAGTCAGATATTCTGTTCAACTCTGGTCTTTTCATGAAGAATGCTCGAAAGTCCTCTATGTCAGTGAATGTCCATTTCCTCCCCAAAATGTTATGCTCAATTTTGCTGTATAGGTGATTCTTGGTTTTAATCCTAGCTCCTCTAACCTCTGGAATATTATATTCTAAGCTTTTTGATTCCTTTATGAAGAAGCTGCTAAATCTTGTGTTATCCGGATTGTGTTTCCACAATCCTCAAATTGTTTCTTCCTGGCTGTTTGTAATATTTTCTCCTTGACCTGGAACTCTGAAATTTGGCTACAATATTCCCAGGAGTTTTCCTTTTGGGTTCTCTTTCAAGAAGTGATTGCTGGATTCTTTCCATTTCTATTTTACCCTCTGGTTCTAGAATATCAGGGCAGTTTTCATTGATAATTTATTGAAAGATGATGTCTAGGCCCGTTTTTTGATCATAGCTTTCAGGTAGTTCAATAATTTTTAAATGATCTCTCCTAGATCTATTTTCCAGGTCAGTGGTTTTTCCAATGAGATTCTGTTTTATAATTTCTTGACTCCCCATAAAGTCATTAGCTTCCATTTGCTCCATTCTAATTTTTGAAGGAATTATTTTCTTCAGTGAGCTTTTGGGCCCCCTTTTCTACTTGGTCAATTCTGCTTTTTAAGGCATTCTTCTTCTCATTGGCTTTTTGAACCTCTTTTGCCATTTGAGTTAGTGTATTTTTTAAGGTGTTTTTTTTTTCAGTATTTTTTGGAGGGATCTCCTTTAGCAAGCTATTGACTCGTCTTTCATGATTTTTTTGCACCACTCTCATTTCTCTTCCCAATTTTTCCTCTACTTCTCTTACTTGATTTTCAAAATACTTTATGAGTTCTTCCATGGCCTGAGACCAATTCATATTTTTCCTGGAGGCTTTTGATGTAGGAGCTTTGACTTTGTTGTCTTCTTCTGGTTATATATTTTTATCTTCTTTGTCACCAAAGTAAGATTCTATAGTCTGAGTGTTTTTAATTGTTTGCTCATCTTCCCAGCTAAACACCGGACTTTATCAAGGTACATTGCTTCTGGTGGCGGTAGAGGTGAGGATGGGGGTACTGTCCCAGGCTTCAAGGGTTTTATATTAGCCGCTCAATCCCCCACCATCTCTGGTCCCAGAAACAGCTGCTGCTGCTGCCACCTTCATCACCCCAGGGCTAGGGCTGGACCCCAGCCAGAATATGTTCCTTTTTCACCCAGGCCCCACAGTTTCCCCACTCACCTTCTATGCTGTCTCTGGCATTTATAGGTTGAAAAGCCTGGAAACTGCCACAGCTGCCAGTGATTCAGTCCCCTGAGGCCTGCTCCAGGCCTGTCTGTGCCAGTGCAACCCACACTGAACTGCACTCTGCTATCAGCCCAGTGCAATAGACCCTTCCTGTCGACCTTCCAGGCTGTCTTGGACTAGAAATGTGTTTCACTTTGTCATTTTGTAAGTTCTGTAGCTCTAGAATTTGTTTAGAGTCATTTTTACAGGTATTTGGAGCGGTTTGGGGGAGAACTCAAGCAAGTCCCTGTTTTTACTCTGCCCCATAGTTTTGATTTATGAGAAAACTAGCCTGTATCCTTTATCAAGATTTTTTTCATAACATTACCCCATTATTTGGTAATAAAATAATAAATAATACATCATTATTGGAGTATTATTTGTGTATCTTTATGACATAGTCACTGTCCTAGTTGTTGGATATTTAGTTTTCTACCTCTGTGTGTGTATTCAGAGTTAAATGATTTATAAAACAGACTAAGAACAGTGATCTCAATGCTGTGTTTTAGAATGCTATCCAATTTAGTGCCCATGGAATTTCTGAAATCTTAGCATTGTTACAACACAATTTTTTTAAGACCTCACACATGTCTACTGAATATGTCTCTTTTTGGTTGTCCCTTAAATTATTTCCATACTCAGTCAGCTCATCAGACTCTTTGGACTGTTTTTCGGCCAGTCCCATACAGATTCATTTGTAGGTTTTACAAATATACTCGTATCTTTAAATTTTTATATATTCCATGTAGTTTATTTCAAATTTTCTTTGTTTATAATAAGCTGCTATAATTCAAATATAGTTCTACCAGTCTTCTAAATTTTTCCAATTCTATTCTGACCTCCCTCGAATGCTGTATGTATTCTTTGAACTTCTTATTTTCTATTTTGTCTCAATTCCAATCTGTATTCCATGTTTTTAAATTTTTTCAATAATTAAAATAATCTTTATCGTGACCAATGGAGGTTTGTAACTTAAAATTTTCACTAGATGTTTGATCTACATATTACTTTTATTAACTTGGCATCACGTGACACCAGAGTTGGTCTTTTTCAAGACAGGAAATTAGTTTCGTCCAGAGCAGCAGGAGACAACCGAAATGATTTGCCTCACTCCAAGTGTCTTTGGTATAGAGGGACAAACTGAAATGATTATTGGCTTAATGATTGACTTCATTCAGCAAAAAACCTGCTGATAGGAATTCATTTTTTAGTTTTAAGGAGAAAGATCTTTTTCAAAGCGCAGTGTCAGATTACAGCCCACAGCAATGGGGAAACAAGAAGCTAACATCTGTAATAGGCAGAGAAGTGTTCTACATCATAAATAACCCAAACTTCAGAATATGAATCACTTGCCACAAAAGATTATATATATATGTATGTATGTCTCTGTTGTCTATATATATGTATGTAAGTATGCAGACTTACTTACAAACATGTAACTTAGCATACCTAGTATTTTTTTAACTTTGAATTTCTTCTTTCTTTTGAAGTAACAGCAAAAGTGGTCCTTTGCTTTTTCTTTTTTTCTTGGCAGGCTTTCCAATTTTCTAGCTGTGGTATTTTTGCAGATGTATTTCATCAGTCCTTAAGAATGAAGTTTGGAATGTTTGTTGGCTTTCAGGTTAGTACCACCCAGAAAAAAAATGAAAAAAAAATCCATTCTCTTAAAATTTTTTGATGTTATTACTGCAGAGAGTTATTCCTTCCCCTTTTTTTTCTTTAAAAGTATTGATTTCTAGCATTGGATTTTGTAAAGCCCACTAGAACTTCTTTCATCCTCATCAAGGAGAAAAATAACATTTTTCACTTTTCATGCAATGTTCATTATGCCTTTAAAGAAAAATGTACCTTATTTTTTTTTAAAACAAAAGATATCATGCTACTTAATAAGTTTCTCATGGTTTTTTGCTCCTTGTTTTGGGATAATGGTGCAGTTGGTTGCTTTAGGTTATTTATCACCTGTCATTTGGAAGGGGAAAAAGTTATCCATGTTTGATTTTTTTTAATAGTGCATTTAAACAGTTTAAAATGATATCTTTTTCTTTTTTTCTTCTTTTTGCTTTTTGGAGGGGAGGAAGGTAGGGCAATTGGAGTTAAGTGACTTGCTTTAGGTCACATGGCTAGTTTTGTGTTAAGTGTCTGAGGTCGCATTTGAACTCAGATCTTCCTGCCGCCCCAAAATAGTATTTTTAGGAACCAGTTTCTTGCTTGCAACAAAAGGAGTATCTTTTGGGAACTTGAACCCTTGATCTTTACTTTTCTGTCTCTCATTTTCATTTTCTCTCTGACCTTTCTCTCTGTGCTGGAATACTTTCACTTAACCCTGCCATCCCCTCAGGCTAACATTCTATATCTCTCTTCCTTTTCATTTCCAGACTTCTAGATATATTGTCTTCAATCTCGTTCCCCCATTTCTCAAATTTTGCAGTCCAGATTCTGATCCTAGTGCTCCACTGGGTCTTCCCTCTCAAAACTAGTTTGATTGATAGAGCACTGAATAAGTAAATCAGTTTAAGTAATGTTGCCATTTTTATTATCCTGGCTTGCCCTACGTAAGCAATTAGTATTTCTCCAATGATATTTATGTTTTTCTTTACATCTATAAAAAGTGTTTTGTAATTATATTCTTAGACTACCTGTATATGTCTTGGAAGGCAAACTCCCATCAATTTTATATATTCTGTAGTTACTTTGAATGGAATTCCTTTTTCTGTCTCTTCTAGGTTTTGTTAGTAACATGTAGAAACATTGATGGTTTATGTGGATTTGTTTTATATCCTATAACTGCTGAATTTATAAATTGCTTAAATAAATTTTAGTTGATGTTCTAGAGTTCTCTAAGGAAACCATCATATCATCTGCAGAAAGTGGTAGTTTCCCTTTTTCCTGTGCTTATTCCCTCAATTTCTTTTTTATGTCTTATTGCTATAGCTAGCATTTTTAGCACTGTGTTAAATAGTAATGGTTTACCCCAATCTTATTGGAAAAACCAATAGTTTATCTCTTTTATGTATATGAGGCTGACTCTTGGTTTTAAAAAAATATTATTAACCAAATTAAGGAAAGGTCCATTTATTCTTCTTTTCTGGTGGTGTAATTCTTTTAAATGGGTTGTATGTTATAGTTTGTCTAAGGCTTTTTCTATTTTTGTTGTTCTTATTACTTTTTGTGCTCTATATTGTTTATAATTTCCCCAATATTGTACCATTTCTGTATTTCCAACATAAATCTAACCTGATCAGAGTGGATATTGTTTTTGATAATATCTTTGCTAATATCTTACTTAAAATTTTTATATCAATGTTCATTAGATATATTAATTAGTCTGAAGTTTTCTCCCTTGGTTCTGAGTTTCCCTGGTTTAGTGTCAAAATTATATTTGGCAGGACCTCTTCTTTGCCCATTTTTTGCAAACAAATTATGTAATAATGGAATTAATGTTCTTTGGATGTTTGAAAGAATTAATTTATAAAAACCCGAGGTTTTTCTTTGAGAGTTCATTTATATTTTTTCAATTTATTTTTCTGAGATTAGGTTTTTAAAATTCTATATTTCCTATTCTATTAATCTCTGCATTTTACATTTTTATAAATTTGTAATTATTTCATTTAATTGTTGGTTTTATTAGTATATAGTTGGGTGAAATAGTTTCTTATAATTTTCTTTATTTCTTCTTAATTTGTTGGAAATTGACTTTTTCATTTTTGATATTGGAAATTTGATTTCCACTTTTTTAAAAAAATCAAATTATTTAATCTTTTTTTTCCATGCCAAGTTCCTGGTTTTACTTATTAATTTAATTTTTTACTTTTGATTTTTAATTTCCTTTTTGGTTTTTAAGAGAATCTATTTTGGCATTTAATTGTGAGAATTTAGTTTATTGGTTTTCCAGGTTATAAAAATTGGCATGCCCACTTCCTTTATCTATTTTCTCTCTAAACTGTAGATAAAAGTGGTGATAGAAATTTTCCTGTAAGCACTACTTTGGCTATATTTCATAAATTTTTAATATCATTATTCTTAATTACTTTTATGAAATTATCAATTGCTTCTGTGATTTGTTTGTTGACCCATCAATTCATTAAAGTTAAACTACTTAGTCTTCAATTAATTTTAACCCTTTTCCTAAGACCCTTTATTGAATATAATTTTATTGCTCTTTAGTCACTAAAAGATGTGTTCAGTATTTCTACTTTTATGCATTTGTTTGCAAAGCTTTTATGTGCTGATGCATGATCAAATTTTGTAAATGTGCAACAAAGTTCTTAGAAACGTGCATATTCCTTTCTATTCCCATTCACTCTAAGTACCAATATTTAACTTTTCTAAAGTTCTATTCAGGTCTTTAAAATCCTTTTTGTTTATTTTTTGTTAGATTTATCTATATCTGGAGATCTAGACATTGATGTCCCTCACTATTATGGTTTTGCTGTAACTCATCAAATTTTTCCTCTAAATATTTAGATGCTTTTAAAATTGGTGCAGGTATGTTAGATATTCGTATGAATTTATTGTTTCGTGTAAATTTTAGCATAATGTACTTTTCCTTTTTGTCTCTCTTATTCACTCCTATTTTCAGTGTTGCCTTATGTGAGATCATAGTTACCACTCTTGATTTTCTTATGTTCTGCTAAAGAAAATTAAATTTTTGTCAATGTTTATTTTTATGTGTGTTTTTTGTAAACAGTATATTGTTGAATTCTGCTTTCTAATCCTTTCTGCTTTCCTCTTCTATTTTATGGGAAACTCTTTCATTTACATTCACAGTTATAACTGTTAATTGCATATTTCTCTGTATTTAACTTTCTTATACTTTTTCCTCTCTTATTTCCTACCTTCCCCCCAGCCCCAATATGGGGCAGAGTTCAAGGAATTATTTAAAAAGAAGAGAATGGTGAGAGAGGAGTATACTTAGTGGCAGTGTTTTTTGCTTAATACATTTAGCTTCTCCTCTCTGATCATCTTCTCTTGACCAAATCTCAATCATAGATCCTTACCCTTTCTACCCTTTTAAAGATCCATTTTCTGAGTTTAGAGTTTACTTGTTCTTCTTATTAATCCCTCTTTAAATCTACCCTTCCTCCTATTTCCCTGTCTCTGTTCTCTCCTCAACTCTGAGTTGAATGTATTCTTGCACCAAACTCTTTGTGTGTGTGTATGTGTTTGTGTTTGTATGCATGTTCTATTTTCTATTTTCCTTTGATTCTTTCAGATGAGTGAAGTTCAAGTGATGCCTGCCCTCCCTGTCTCTTTCTTCTTGTTTTTTATAGTCTTCTATTAAGGATTTGATTTCCCTTTACGTGAGAAAGTTCTGACACTTTTCCTCCCTCATTCTTACCTAGCGTGTTCCTTTTTCTCTTTCTCCTTTCTTCAAGTTCATCAAAATATAACAAAATCACTCCCAGGATTCTGGTCTTATATTCTTTCTCTGAAGCTTGAGTACATCAGGATTCTAAGAAGATACTTATATCATCTCCCTCTATTACTTTATAAAAACCCAATAACTATTTAGTCATATTTAACTTTTGATATTTCTTTTGTATCCCATGTTTACTTTCAAAATTTCTACTCTGCTCTGGGCTTTTCTTTGGGGTTTCTTGGAAGTCCTTTGTTTCATTAAAGATCCATTTTTTCTTCTGTGGGATTATATTTTGTTTTTCTGATTAAGTTATTTTTCATTGTAAGTCTATATATTTTGCCCTTTTGAATAATAACTTGTTTTAAGGTCTTTACTCCTTTATTGTGTTAGCTCATAAATCTTGTGTGATCATGACTGTGGCTTCTCAATACTTGAATTCTTTTTTTTTTCTTACTGCTTTTTGTATTTTCTCTTTGACCTAGAAGCACTGGATTTTGGCTATGACATTCCTAGAGGTTTTAATTTTGGAGTTTCTTTTCAGAAGGTGATAAGTGGATTCTTTCTATTTTTAGTGCCCTTTGTTTCCAATACTGACTGACAGTTCTCTTTCATAATCTCTTGAAATATGATAAAAAGGTTCTTTTTTTGTCATGGTTTTTGAGTAGTCCACTGAATCTTAAATGATCTGTCTTTGATCTGTTTTTCAGGTCAATTGTTTTGTTTTTTCTCTGAGGTACTATATTCTATTTTTTCAGTCATTTTGACTTTGAACATTTATTGTCTCATAAATTCATGAGATTTTTTTTATCTCACCTGATTTTCCGGGGAGTCTGTCATTTGGATACGTTTGTACAGTTTTCATACTGTTTATTCCACTTCCAAGTCTTTCCTTTATGACTCTCATTTCTTTTTTTGTTCATTTGTTTAACACAAATAAAATGTGCAAAGCAATTTATTCATTTTTTTCACTCCTCAGTCTAGCACAGGGCTAGGGAAACTTTTCATGTTGGAAGTTCACATTAATATTTAGCTGCAATCAAATAAGGACACATTCAAGAAACTTCAATTAGATACACTTAAAAATGTACATTATTTTGTTAAAATCTAACTACTATATATTTAATGATTTCAAAAAATGAAAACTATTTGTTGATTTTAAAGTTAACTAACCTATTAATGACTGTCTGCTTTTTGTTGGAAAGCATTGAATATTTGGTTGTAGCATGAAGGTCTGCAGTTTCAGTTGATCCTCCAGAGGGGTGTCAGTCATTTGTGACTTTAAGGGCATCTTGATTTGGGTCAGGTAGGAGAATGTAGATTCACAGCAATATGTGATTGGAAAGCAAGAAAGCATTTTTTGGGCATGTCATTGAAGGCGTGGGTGTTCTACTGCATATTTCCATATTTCAATTGGACCTTTCTTTGTGTCATACAATGACTTTAATATGTCATCTATTCATTGGTAGATCTTCAGGTGCTGTAGAGAAATCATCAAGGTGAGGTTGAAATGTTAATTTGAGTGTAATGTCATGATTCTTAAAGTCAGTGAATCTTTCATTGTTTTCTCCAATTAATAGGTCTATAAAGAGCTGCATATTCTCTTCAAATGATTTGCAAATATCATCCTGCTCATCAATGACCTTTGCTAACTAGGGGAAATGTTCATCCGAAATTTTCTTTTGAAGAAGTGTTTTGAAAAAAGATAACTTTTTTCAAAATGCTTGGATTTTTTTTTTTGCCTCATATATATAGACTTAGTTTTACCTTGCAAAGAAATATTTAAGTCTTTTTGATTTGACATGATATCAGAAATGATATCAGAAATGCAGCATTCCTATAGAAATCTTCTTTCAATAATTCACATTGCTGCTTCTGCCCTTCATAAAATCTAACTATCTTTCTCACAGAGATGAAATTTTGGCTAACATCTGTCCCTGCCATAGTCAATGCACTTTAGAATGATATGGAAATCCATATTGAATACCTCATCATTCTACTTTAGCATGTTACAAAACTGATGATGCCATATTGCATTTGCACAAATATAGTTAACGATACTTAAAGCTGGTTGCAAAGTGTCCCTTAAAATAGTAGTAGCTTTAAGACAGAGATTTTCCCGATGCAAGATACAATGAAAAGAAGTGAAGGCATCTGGATTTGTTAATACTTTTATGTGTGTAATAAATCTTTCATGTTTTCCTGTCATAGAAGGTGTTGTTGTTGTGTTTGTCCTTTGTTCTTGAAGAGGACTGTGACATCAGGGAAATGATGACATGACTTGCAGTTGACTTTGATTTGAGTGAGTGAGGGCTGTGCAGGGCCCCCAGTCTCACTTTCTCCTCCAGAACCATCTGGGTCCAGTGACCAGATATTCATCAGGACAACTAGAGATGGCACAGGATACAATGGGAGACCTTGGCTCTTTTAACGGAAGGGTCTTTTCAGGTTCTCATTTTGAGTGATGTAAATAGTAACTATTTCTCTTTTGGCCAGCAACCTTGAAGGTCTTCCTTCCCCCTCCCCCCCCATTTGATTTTTTTTTTATTAAAGGGACCATCCCTTGACTCACAGAAGTTCTTGACATATGTCAGGAATATGGTTGTGACCAGGGGTAACAATAGGGGTGTAGATGGAATGTTGAAAATCAAAAGGTTTTTTCAGGACTGGTAAAATGGGCATTTTCAAATGGAGAAGGGAATGATTGAAGGTGCTATATTGGAAAGGAGGGAATAAGTGCATGTTCTAGTTTATAGCAGCTACTTTTGGAGGACTTAGAATTTTCCACAGAAGAGGCAAACCAACCAATAGTGATGCTAAAAGCAATCTATTTGTATTACAATGGGTACATTTTAAGTTACATGAAGAAAGGCTTGCGGCTTAACTGGAGACACCTAGGGAGAGTCAATAGTCAGTGAACCATTTACTTAGCTCTTCCTATGCACCAGGCACTCTGTTAAGCTCTGGGAATATAGTAGAAGGTAAAAGGCAATCCTTGGTCTAAAAGAGTAGGTAAAAGAATCTAATGGGGGATACAGCATGCAAATAACTATGTAGACACAAGATATATACATGATGAATTGGAATTAGTCAACAAAGAGAAGGCATTAGAATTAAGGAGAACTGGGAAAGGCTTATTGTAATAGGTGGGATTTTAGCTGGAAATTGAAGGAAGTTGGTAAATGGAAATGAGGAGGGAGAACATTCCTGTTCTGGCAGAAAGCCGGTAGAAAAAGCCCAGAATCTAGAGATGGAGTACTTTATGGGAGCAGTAGCAAAGAGGCTAGTATCATTAGATCAAAGAGTACCTGGGGAGGGGCAACTAAGGTGGAAGAAGACTAGAATGTTAGGAGGGGGCCAGGTTATGAAAGGCTTTAAATACCAAAGGATTTTATATTTTATCCTAGAGGAGATAGGGGGCCACTGGGGTTTATTAAGTAGAGAGGTGACATGACCAGACCTTGTACTTTAGGAAAATGCACTTTAGGAATATTTGACAGCTGAAAGGAGGATGGACTGGAGTGGACAGTTGGGGCAGATAGACTAACCAGCAGGTGATGATGAGGGATTTGTACCAGGCTGATGGTAGTATCAGAGGAGAGAAAGGGGCACATGCAACAGATTTTATGAAAGTAAAATCAACAGGCTTTGGCAATGGATTGGATGAGGGGTTGAGAGAGAGTGAGAAAGTATGAGAAAGACAAGACAAAGGATGTATCATAGTCTCTTGTTCGAATAAGGACAAAAACCACATTTCAGAATACATCTGAAAAGTTGTACTGTTGCCAAGTGCTATGATCTTTAGAATATAATAGACAAAGCAAGAGACATAGAAGGTGTACCATCTGTACATACAATCACTAAATTGACCAAAGTCAATCCAACTTCACGACATTTATCTTGAAAGTTGAAGATATTTATTCCCAGTGTTCTGTCCGTAGGAGTGCCCAAAGTGAGTAACTCTTTGTAGCAAAGGAAGTCTTCTGTTATGACCCTAATGAAGTTTAAAACCTGCACTGAGTCAGTAGTATCAGTTGATTCATCCAAAGCAATTGAATATTATATATTTTCCTTTTGAAGTATTACATGAAATTGTTCTGTTGGGTAATTCATGCTGCCGATCAGTTATGAGTCTCCTTGAAAGAGGCAGTTATAGGGCAGGTAGGTGGTGCAGTGAATAGAGCACCAACCCTAGAGTCAGGAGGACCTGAGTTCAAATGTGGCTTCAGACACTTAACACTTAGGAGCTGTGTGACCTTAAGCAAGTCACTTAACCCCAATTGCCCTGCCTTCCCCCTTCCAAAAAGGTACAAAAAAAAGAGAGGCAGCTTATATTTTGAAACATTATCAGGGTCTAAGCATTCTACAACTTTGACAATGCATTCTTTCACAATTTCTGTATCACTGAATGGCTTCCCTTTTTTCAAGAGTATTATTTTACTTTACTTTAGTTTATAAGTTGCTTCAGTGGCATCATTTCCAAGTCTTGTTGTTGCTTGAAAGAATTGTCTTTGCTTTTGCTTTTTATCTTTTAATTTCTGCAGTATAGCCTTTTGCACCTGTCGCTCTAATTTAAAGTAATTTGTGGTCCCTTTGAGAGTTATAATGATGATGCACATTGAATTTTTTAAATTTTGATATTGCAATATCACAAAGAAAGCAAATCATTTTCTCTTTAACAGAAAGAAGATAATATTGCAATTCTCAATCCTCATTAAAAATCTTCCCTAAATATTCTCTTGATCTTCTTTGATATGATGGGCTGTTAAGCAGACAGAATTTAGGAAGTATTGTCGAGCTGTGCAACTATCCACAAATCCCACTTCAAATAGAAACACAGTACACTGTTGTCAAAAGCTGAAACAGACTGGCATGTTCCACCCCCACAAACTCTTGTCAACCAGCCTCATGCAGCAGTGTAGCAAGGCAGGCAGGGGAAGTTAGAACTAAATAAGGAGCATACCAACCATCAATTTAGCCCTGATGGCTTATTTATGTTCTAATTGTGCTGATCAATCTGGGAGGCTTATTTCATTGAAACTTCTTTTATTCTTTGGTAATTTAAATATCTTCATTTTAATAAGGAAATAAAAATATAAAAAATGAACAAACATATGTTCATAAAAATAAAAGAATTTGTTCTGTGAAATTTTGGATTCAGTCAAAAGACTGTAACTTAAGGACCTAGAAGGCCACACGTGGCCTTAAGGATGTAGGTTCCTGGTTTAACATCTTGCTGATCTTATTGACTAGCTGATCATCTCTTTCAACAATTAGTTCACAATTTTTAGATAAAATATTGTGAGCAATTTCTGTATACTATTTTGCTGCATGTTAGGACCGTTTTCAGCTTTCAGCTCTTTGACAGCGTGCACCAAAAATTTCCTGGGTAGCATGGGTTTTATCTTGTGTTTTCTTCTTTAATCAATATTGGGCATCAAAATTTGGCCGTTGAATCATCTTTGCACTCTAGACTTTGCCTCTAGACCTAAGTCAGTTTCAATTATTCTTAACATAGGATCTGACTGGTGTTGAATTAACTTTTTGTTTCTCTTGACTATTTTCGGCTTCACGGGGGGACTGAGGGCAAGAATGTTGCCATGGAATAGACAGCTGGCCCCTTTGCTGCTTTCATTTCTTTTTCAAAACTTTCCTCTGGCACTCTTATTTCGTTTATGCTATACATCTATACCTGCATCCGTATCTGTGCACACACATATGTGCATGTGTATGTATACACATACACACAGTTTTACTTTAATCCTTCTAGCAATTGTAATAGAACTAGTGCCAAAGTTGTATTTTTCTTTAGGGTTTTTCTGGTTTTCAAGTCATTCTTTTCTTCTAGAACAGCGGTTCTCAACCTGTGGGTTATGTTCAATTTGTAACAATGAAAATACATCCTGCATATCAGATATTTACATTATGATTCATAACAGTAGCAAAATTACAGTTATGAAATAGCAACAAAAATAATTTTATGCTTGGGAGTCACCACAACATGAGGGACTGTATTAAAGCGTCGCAGCATTAGGAAGGTTGAGAACCACTGTTTTAGAAGATGAAATATATTCTTTATTTTTGTGTCTTAGGGTAAGCCTGTCTCTATAAAAACTTTTTCTTCAGTATTTTTTGCGGTCTCTTTTAGCAGGCTGTTGACTCATTTTTCATGATTTTCTTGCATCACTCTCATTTCTCTTCCCAATTTTTCCTGTACTCTTATTTGATTTTCAAAATCTTTTCTGAGCTTCTCCATGGCCTGTGACTGTAATAGTAATCTGTTTAGCAGGATACTTAGCACTTAGTACTAAGTGCTAAG
>CM053581.1:83589875-83625384 GCA_028627135.1 Pseudochirops cupreus
CAAAGAGAGCTGCAATAAATATTTTTGTACATATGGGTCCTTTTCCCACTTCTATGATCTCTTTGGGATATAACCCCAGAAGTGGTATTACTGGGTCAAAGGGTATGCAATTATTTATAGCCCTTTGGGCATAGTTCCAGATTGCTCTCCAGAATGGTTGTATCAGTTCACAGCTCCACCAACAATGCATTAAGTGTTCCAATTTTTCCACATCCTCTCTGTCATTTTCCTGTTTTGTGATTTTAGCCAATCTGGCTGGTGAGATGTGGTACCTCAAAGTTGTTTTGAGTTCTGAAGCTTGTTGGCTATGTGTCTGTGAGCAAGTCACTTGATGTCCCTGAGCTCCATTCAGAATCTATAAAATGAGTTGTTAGTAGCTGTATTATCCACCTTATAGGGTTCTTGTGAGGAAAACACTTTATAAGTCTTGAAGGGCTAAATAAATGTGAATTATTATATTATTATTATAACAAAAACACGTGGTTGGTGTGATACTAAGTATGAAAGTTTTTAGAGAAAATGATTGATTCCATAGAATGATATCAATTTTCCATCATCTATATTAATGAGGAAACAGTGATAGAGGTGATCCAAACTGGTAATTCAAAGTTACTTTATTTGACACTAAAACATTTTATGTGACTTTCTTATAGCAGATCTCTTTCCTAATTATGCTCTTTTAAGCTAATATTAAAGTGAGTTTTTGTTTTCTGAAGACATGGTGGTAGGTAGGACATAGTAGCTAATAGGAAAAGGCAGCCTAAGAGAGTGCTGAAGAGTAGGACAACCCCGGATAAAAAAAAATTCACTATAGATAACACAAATACGACAATCTACAGTAGAATTCATTGTTTTTCTCCAATACATGTATTTACTAGTATATTATTGTAGAGTTACTGATGACGAACTAGGCCTTTAAATTATTTAAATATTTGCTTGGGGTGAGGAGGGTGAGGAGGAGAAACTATAATTAGAGACACCCAGGAGAAAATGAAGCCCTGCATAAACATCTGGCTCATTATTTGCTCTCCTTTTCAGCAGAAATACTGCAGTGGCACCAGTGTTACTAAAGCACTCATTGTTACTACAAGAACATGTCATGTACTGACATTCCTTGTGGTACAGCAGCTAATCCCATATTGTGAAGTCAAACAAAAACATTTAAGGCCTTCCAAAGTTTGGCCCCAGCTTACCTTTCCAACTCCATTTCACATTGTTCCTTGCTAAGGACTCTACATTCTAGCCAAATTGTACCTTTAGCAATTCTTCAGATTGGACATTCCATCTCCTGCCTCTCTGTCCTCTCACAAAGGCCCCCTCTTCCATGCAGGAATGCACTCCAACCCCCCTTCTCCCAATCCTTATCTTCCTTCAAGGCCCAGCTCAGGAGCCACCTCCTATGGGAAGGAAGGCTCAGTTCTCAATTTCTTTTCCTCCTCAAATTATCTTATATTTACTTTTCTATTTTCATGTTGTAACCCCCCAGGTGGTAAGCTTCTTGAGGACAGTGGCTCTTGTTTTTGTGTCCTAGTACCTAATAAACATTTGTTGAATTGAATTTGAACCCCAAAGTCAGTAAATATAGAATCCCCAGTGAATCTGTAGTAGCCTTTCAAAGATGTTGAGTAGTTGGAATTTATTTGCTTATGGATCGCTGCAGTTTTTCTAACAGGCTATCAGTTGTTGTTCCTGGCTATAGGAAGGGCCAAAAGGGCAGGTCAGGAAGGACAAAGAATTTTTAGTATTTTCAGTAATGTGTTGATGTCAGTAAAAGAGCTTGGACATTTCTAATTAGAAACAAGTGTTAATTTCAAATAGTTGTTTGTGACTATACTTTCATAGCTCTTCTACTCTAAAGGCAAGAGCAGAGTATTCATGTGCAGTGGATCACAAGATTCTTTTGGGCCATCAATCCCCAAGTGAAACCAAAGATAGGTGAAGTAAACACCAGAAGAGGTGATAGTCTTTAGCCCTGAGCGGGGGAACACAGAGTCCTTCTAGACTTGGCGTTCATGCCCAGGTCCAGATTTGGCATTCTTTACGTCCCTCCTCTCTTGTGGCTCACGATGAATCAAGAATGTATCAGTAACCAGTAACTGGAGTATTAAGATGACTTCCTAATTAAAGTTTGTAAAAAGATCAGTAAAATTATGCTATATTTTCCTAGGCCCTGAACTAAACAACATCAGCTCCAAGAGAGCACACCATTTTAGATGGTATAGCCTGATTTTTAAATGTAAAAAAAAATGTGGAGGGCACATTTAGAATCGATGACAATTCATGAGCTTGCTCTCTGAGAAGCTGTTTGTGCATATGTAACTGCATAGGTAAGATCTTTTTGCAAAACTGTTTTCAAAGGAAATGTCAGATGAACTTGAGTAATTTAGGAATTTAATTTTTCAAAGAATTTGTTCTTAGTTTTTATTTTTATCAAGGGAAATAATGCTCCTAATCTAAAACTGTGAATTCATGGGGTTCCAGCCCCACTTTTCCTTTGTATGATTTTGAGCAAGTCTATGGTTCTATTTATATATATAATGATGCCAACCCCATCTGCTTACTTATCAGGATTATTGTAAGACTACATGAAACTGCCCTCGTGGTATTGTTTTCTAAAAGTAAGATAACATGTGATCCATTATCATTTTATAATTGGTAGCATAAACATGATTTATTTTAAGAACAAACTCATACAAATATATGTTATGTCACTATTTCTTCTCATAATCTGTAGAATAATGTGAAACACAAAGATCCATGTGCTTCTGTTAAGGCAGAGTGATATAAGAGAAAGAACACAGTATTTGGAAACCGAGACTTAGATGCATGCCCCAGCTCCCCTACTTAACATCTGTGTGACCCTGAGAAAACCATTTATCTGAACCTCAGTTTCCTCTTTAGAAAATTGAGGTAATAAATTATTGTTCTATTCACTTAGCTGACAAAGCTGTGAGGCTCAAATGAAAAGATGCTATAATAACAATAGAATACTACTAAATATTCGAAGGTTTACCAAATGTTTTCTTCACAACAACCCACTGAAGTAGTGTAAGTATTATTATTCCTATTTTAAATTCTCCCCTCAGAGAAAACCGAGGCCTAGAAAGATTGAGTGACTTGCCCAGGGCCACACAGCTTATCTGGAGCATAGTTGGAAAGCAAATCTTCCACACCCAAATCCACCAGGCTACTTCTGTGCTTCACAATTGCGAAGTACTATCTCAATGTAAACAAAGTTTATTGTTATTTAAAAAAAACTGTTTATTGGTTCATATCTGGAAAATATCCACATCTAGGGTCCAAGAGTTTATAGAAAAGATCCCACAATTTGTAGGAAAAAAGCCAGGGTGTTTCAGGTTCTGCCACTGGAAAAAAGAAAAGGATTTTAGAGGTCCTGGTAGATAGTGGGAAATGCTTTAAAAAAAATCTGTCTTTTTTAAAAGAAATATTACTTTCATTTCCAAATATAACCCTCTTTCCTCTCCTACCCAGGTAGCAATGTCTTATAATAATAAAAATTTTAAAAAAGAAAACATGTAGTTCAGCAAAACTAACTACACATCAATGCCCATAGTTTCCATCCCTGTAAAGAATGGAGGGAGAGGCATTTTCTCAACTTTTCTCTAGAGTGCTGAGTCGTCATTATAATTACATGATATTCAATTTTTAAAAATATCTTTCCATTTACATTGTTGCAGCCATTGTATATATTATTTTTCTGGTTTCAGTTCATATATCTTCCCATAGTCCTCTGAATTTTTCATATTCATCATTTCTTATGGTGCAGCAATACTCTATTTCGTTTGAATGCCACAATTTACTTAGTCACTCATTGAAAGCCACCTACTTTAGGGGTGGTACTTTCACAGAAGAATAACCTGCAAATTAAGTATTGGGCATGCATATTGATCTTTTGGTAAAATGAGAGATTACTTCCTAACAGCCTGGTGATTAATTCTCTTGTGTTTGATTTCTCATCTTGAGCCATGTTTTTCCATTTTCTAAATCTGTCTGATTGGAATTCTAATCCAAACTCTTACTTCCACTGTGATTGTCTGCTGCCAAATCTGGATTTGGGATAGGTGTTTGGCATCAGTGAATTCTGTTAGCTGGTGTCAGGTACCCAGTCAAAGAGAGACTGAGGTTCAGGAGCCCTAAAAACCACCATTTGAGACAGGGTATAACAAATGATACTCATATCCTGGGAGGACTGACCTACAAAACAAGGAGCTCAGTCATTAGGAACAAGGAGACAAGGCAGAAACCCAGCCATGGTATGACTGCGGTGCAAGGGAGGTAACCTATTTACAGAGAATGGGGTATTCATATCAAAGTGAAACAAACCAGCCACAAGAATCTCCATGCACAGCCATGCAGTAAACTCCTACCACCATAAGATATCTTATATTCCTCCCCTGTTAGGACAGCATTGGTCAAAAAGTCAAAGGTATCTAGGACTAAATGTATGGGTATGGATTAAATAGGTCCAGCCTATACAGTGAAAGTGAGATGAGTCATCGCAAAACAATTCAACTATATTTTCCTGGAGAAACTACACAAAAATTATTCCTTTACCAGTCCAGTCCTCTTGCTTCTGCTTAGTTCATGTTGTACCAATTAATAGAAACCTTACTGCATTATAATATTCCTTTATTGTCAATAACAGTGAGGGAAAATGTATAATGTTCTAGCTTCTATTTTTATATAGGTCTCTGGGTTCATAGAGTCATATGTAAAGATCAATGCTGGCAATATCTTAGGAAGATTATGAAAATTAAACTTCATTTGGAAAACTCAGTTGTTACACTTGCTTGGAGAAGCTATTTTCCAAGTGAGTTGCCATATATTTACTCTCCAGAAAGCTTTATTTTTTTCTCCTATATGCTTATTGTATTTTTATCCATACTTTGTATATTAGAAAATGAAACTAGAAACACATGAAAGAAAAAAAAATTTAGAGAACTATAGAGTGAGGAGGGAAGAAGTGGTTCATGGGGCTATTGCCACAGTGAGGGAGTACTACTGTGGTAATCTGTTAATCTGATTTCTCTGGTTGTCTTCCCTTTGCTCTCTGTTTTTCCTGTCATTATGTCTACTGATATAATAATTCTTGCTGAAAGGCAGACTGGAGATGTGTGTGTGTGTGTGTGCGCGCGTGCGCGCATGCATGTGTGTGTGTGTGCATGCATATATCTCCTTGGGATATTGGTGCCATTTTGAGGCCATCTCCCTGTACCAAGTAGGATTTCCTTCCTTACCCCTGTTTCTTATAATCCCTAGTTTCCTTCAAGAATGCTCAAGGGATGCTTCCTAGGAGAGGCCTTTCCTGATACCATCACTCGCTAGCACTGCCTCCACTAATCTTTTACTTGTTTTGTATATATCTTGTATTTACTTATATGTGAACATGTTGTATTCCCACTACCACCCCCCCCCCCCGCCCCATCCCTCCAACTCCTACATGGAATAAGATCAGTGTAAATGACTCTAAATAAGCAAGAAACAGAAGGAATCAAAAACACCAGTCCAGTGTTAGACAAATCCAAGAACACAAATTATTGGAGGAAAGATTTGTTTTTTGCCCAAAACTGAAAAATTGGGAAAAAGTTTGGAAGAAATTAGATTATACCAACAGATTATACAATATACTCATAATCTCCAAATGGATGTGCATCCTGAATGTAAAAGGTCATACTATAAAAAAAAAATCAGAAGAGAAGAAGATTAGGTACAGCCAAATAGAGTTAAATTTGAGGAATGAATCCTCTACAGTGGTAGAATTATTTGAATCCACATTGAATATTTACAGGAGGCTAGAACCAGTTATAATATTTTACATAATTTTAACTTTGAATGTATGCAGCTAGTTCAGGAGATTTGTTATTAGAACCAAGAGAGTTATTTGTAACTTTCACACCTTTTGCTTGAGGGGTTGGTAAATTCTTAGCCATATAACGGATGGAGAGGTTGCAAAAGATAAAATTGATCATTTTGACTAGAAAAGATTAAAAACATGTGCATAAACAAAAGGAGAAGTAGAGTGGGAAAATATTTATCTCAAATATCACTGATAAAAGTGTGATATACAAAATATGTAGGAATTTGGCAAAAATAAATAACACAAAGAGCCACTTCTTGATAGATAAGTGGTCAAAGGATATGAATAGTTTTCAAGGTATTTGCAAACTATAAATGATGATATAAAGTGTGCTCCAAATCACTAATTAGGAAGAGAAATGCAAATTAAAATAACTGAGTTTTCATTCCATGAAAGTTGGCAAAGATGAGAAATAAATGGGAAGTCATTTATTGTTGGACGGTCTATGAAGAGAAAAACACACTGTCACACAGCCATGAAGTAGTTCAACCATTCTGAATTTAATTTGTAATTGGCAAGAAAAGTCACTAAATTGTTCATACTCTATAAACCCAGCAATCCCTATATTGTACTTATATTCCGAGAAGTTCAAAGATGAAATAAAGATTCAGTAAGTACCAAAAATATTCATATTGTAATTCTTTGTGAAAGCAAAGAACTAGAAATGAGGTATGTGCCTATCAGATGCAAAATGGCTGAGAAACTGTTATGTGAAAATAAATATTATTGTGCATTAAGGTTTGTATGAATTGATATAGAATGAAATAAACAGAAGAGAGTATATATACAATGACTGAAGAAATGTTTGTTTTTTAAAAATCACTAAAGGCAAATTAAATGCTGAGTAAATGAAAAACCACTGAAAATCCTAGAGAATAGATAATAAAACACATTCTTTTTCAAATAGAGTTGTAGGATATTTCTCTAGCAGAATATTGTCCGCAATCAGACAAGAGTTTTGCATTGAATGTTTTTGCCTAATTTTCTTTGCTACAAGGAAGTGTTCATTTTGGAGACAAATGAGAAATGACTTACAAAATAAAATTAATTAAGATGACATATTTAAAAACATACCACATGTCAGATATGTTAATGGCAATTCCTTTTATGTATAGATTGAACTAGATGGCTGCTTAGGTCTCTTTCAATTCAAATCCTGTGACTCTGAAACATTAAGTTCCTTTAGGGAAGGGACTGTCTCACTTTTATATTTTAACTCTTAGAGACAAGTGCTGAAATTTAGGAAGTGCTTAATAAATTTTTTTTATTTGTTATTTGGTTGATTCTCTGTCTATGACTGAGAGTGGCATTCAGGAGTCTGTCTTTGTCTTCAGGTCCAGAAGAAGCCCTATACCTTTATGAATTGTTCAAGAACTCATTATGATGAGTCCAATGAGGGTTAAGAATTTGACAGTCATTTCGATTTCTAAAAAAGTGTTTTGAAAAGATTGGATTGTATGACTTCCATGGTCTAATCTTTCAGCTCCAAAACTTATAATTGCTGTGTTTCTGTTTATGAGGACTGATACTTTTGTATTATTTGAGAATTGGAAGTACTCTTATGTATTTTATTGATTAGTTGGCATTGATTTTGTCAACTGTATATGGAAGTGTGTGTGTGTGTGTGTGTCCATCTGTGAAAATTTTATCTATTTGAGAGGTAGTAGTGTAATGAAAAGAATAGGGTACTGTGTGTCAAGATCCTTGGGTTCTGATTCTTTCACTGATTAGCTGTATGACTTTGCATAAATCATATAACCTTTATGAGTCTCAGGTTTTCATTTATTAACTAAAGGAGTTGTACTAGATTATTTCTTGGGTCATTGCTTACTATCAGAACAAGATCTTAACTCCAAAGAAATGTGTTAAAGAAAAAAAAGGAGGTGGGGGGAGAGGGAACAATCTAATGTGTCACAGAAAAGAGATTGGCCAAGATATCTCAACTTTCTGGGGAATTCTGCAAACCCAGTATCATAATCCTTAGAGTTACTATTCTTCTTTTTTTTTTTACTTTTTAACAACATTTATAATATTATATAAACACTAGTGCAACTAAATTTCTTTTTCAGCTATTTATATTTAAATAAATGAATTTTAATTCATCAAATACAGACATTTTCTATCATTCCCTACCTGTCTTCAGCAGAATCTTTACTTGTCTATTCTCACTCATTCCTCTTTTCTCCTATATGATCATGACGCGTGTCTGTTCTGCTCTTTTGGCTAGTCTAGTCCAACTCACACCTGATCATTGTTATCTACAAATTAGCTGTCTTTGTACCATCAGACCACTGATTTGTTAGCAGAAGGGCAAAACAAATATCAGATTAAAATAAAAATGAAGGGAATAAATGATTTTCACTTAAAACAACTAAAACCTGACTTTATATATGATTGTATGCTAAAAAATAGAAGATGAATCAAATCATAGACATTAACACACTATCACTATTTCCTAAAGAAGTATAACTCACATAAATTCTTTGCCACAATGAAACCAAAGAGCCTAGAAGCTGTCTCAGGCTGCATGTTTATTACCAAGAATTTCTTTGAAGAATTAGCATGAAGGATAATATTAGAGAGATGTTTGACGAAAAAAGGAAATGGATACATCATATAGTAAGAGCAAAAGATAACCAATAGACAGTCTACATACTCCCTTGACATTTGTCAAGAGATCTAAGAAGAGGACCCTACTTTTGGTGGACCTCCCCATGGAAAATTTATGAGAGATATTAATGAGTCACACAGGGTAAAAGGTGTGCATAGGTTTTAATTTCTATCATTGGAGGGAATATCCACATCATTGACAGTCATCAAGATCTTATTTATTGGAAAGCTGATGATCATTGGAGAATAATTTAGGTGTGGTTGCTGTTTAAGAAAGAAGGTTGATTGGCCTTAAAAATAAATGATTCTATGATATCCAATTAAGTGATTAAAAAAAAGGTTGCTGCTTTTATTTATATAGGTAGAAGAAAAGAACAGACAAGAAAACAGTAATTTAAATTGAAAAAGTTCATAGATTTGTGTGACTGTAGCAATATACCAAATAATAAAGAGATGCAGTATGAATGTTTCTACCTGCTACAGATGAAGCGAAAATAATTTTTCAATAAGGCTAAATTAATTTTTTTTAAGGATTGTGTTAAATAAAAAAGTCTGGGACAGCAGATAGAATGTTGATGTTAGAGGAATTGAAGGGATCCAGTATATAGGCAATCAAGTGTATCCATTTCATCCCCTTAGAAGGGAAGGGAATATTCCACAGCTATAAGACTATTTGTACCATAGGAACTTCAGTAGACAGCTTCACTTCTGAAATTCTTCTTCCTCAAATGAATCAAAGGTACATAAAATGCCCATCTGCTGTTTTGACAATAAATGGATATAAAAATGATTGTCAAAAAGGAATATTGCACTACAAGCCCTCAGGGACTTTTACTTAACTCCCTTCAGGGAATGTATTTTGTAGGCAGAGTTGTATGGATATTTGTTGGAAATTATAGCAAAACAAAATATTTGTTCCAGTTTTTCTCATAGAATTAAGAAGATGTAGCTATTCATAGTAAGTAGAAGGCAGGTCTTACTATTTATTATTACATATATTATTGTCCTTTGTATTTTGGAGATAGCCTTGTAACAATGTTTCAGTCTATTGTCACTTAGCAAAATGAGATATCATTTCATTTAAAATATTTTTATTAGTTTAAGCAGTATCTCAGCATTTAAGTGATTTGTGTAGGCTCCACTGACAGACATTTAATTTTAACTGTTTGGGATATTTAACACAATGAAGTGTTTATCCAGCAAATTAGTACCTAAGTAGATTCAGATGACTTTCAATGTATATAGTATGATACTCTTGTTTATGACAGTTCATAAAGGTGTTTTTGTAAAAGTTATTGTCTGCTACTGAGCATACAGTTTTGGGTTTGTAATTTCAATGGTATGGAGGACTCCCACTGTGGAAGTTCCTTCCCTTGATGTATTTTAGCAACTCATCTGTAACTTAGTCTTTTGCTTGGAGACACTGAGAGGTTAATAGACAGAATTTATTAGTACTTTAAGGCTTGCAAGGCACTTTACAAATATTAGATCATTTTATCCTCACAAAAAGACTAGGCATAGTTGCTTATTATTATCCGCATTTTACCAATGAAGAAGCTGAGACTGAGGGAGGTTAATAATGTGACTTATCCAGAGTCACACAGCTAATAAGTGTCTGAAACTGAATTTCATTTTAGGTGGCCTTAACTTCAAGACCAGTGCTCTAGCTGCTGCATTTTGTATAAAAGTCCTGCTGTCCAGGTTGAATGACTTTTCCATTGTCACACAGCTAGTATCTATGTCAGAAACAGAATTCAAACTAAGATCTTGTTGGTCCAAGGCTGGTTGTCTATCCACCATGTCACAATGTAGTCCATGAGGGTAAAGAGTCACACTATCCAGAGTCTGAACTCTTCTTTGTGCATTTAAAATTTGATTTATGGGGTACTGGTGTCTGTCACATTGCATATATCCATACTTCTGTATACATATGTAGACTACTTCAATGGGCATAAAACCATATCTTATGTCCAGAATGATGTCTTCAAATGCCTTTCGAAGAATATTCATGAACTGATAACATGAATTTTAATGTCCACAAATAAGACATAAATCCACATATTTTATACCATTATAATATTCCAGGTTGTACAAGATATATGTTAATTTGGCATGTGGAATTACTTGGAAAGAGTTTATGTTTCAGGTCACAGAAATTATTGAAAAGACTGGATTTCCCCAGTAATAAGGTTTTTATCTCACTGGCACCCACAGTTTTTGCTAGGTTGCCATAGGTCAGCAGTACTTTCCCAATGACTATGACCTGTTTTGCTTTTCTAGGAAGGTCTCAAAGGAATCATGCCTAAAAGAAAAGATAGGCATTGTGCCGCTTTATTGGTTATAAAGAGAATTGGAGAAATACTTCTGCACTTAGCAAGGTTAAAGGCAAAAATGGAACAGATATATTCATTAACTGGTATAGAGACAACAGCATCACATTTGTATCGTTCATGAAAGACTGACCTATTTAAATTAGTGTAAATACCTGCTAGAAAATTGAAGAACAGAATTGGAGCTGAATTGTAAACACCTGTTTTGGGATTGATGCTACTGTTCCATGTGGCTCGATTGGAAACACTGAGCTTAAAATGACTAAGAAATTCCATTGGGGTGTCAAAGCTACCAAAGTTGTAAAGGCTCCAGTGTTATCACAGCTGAACTAAATATGTTTGTCATTTTGCTTTCCCACCCATGGTGACTCAAGCAGGTAGCAAGACCAGTAAGCTCTAATTAAAGGACCTTGGGCACAGTTGTGTCACACACAAACATTATACACACATACACACACACTCGTTATTTGAATCATGGAACAGGGAGGAAGAAACTAGAAAATATTTCCAAACGTTTTGTGCTTTTGTCATTGTTAACAGAATATATCGAATTCTTGTGCTATGAGCCCTGTTTGACTACTTTCTTCTGCTTCTTCCACTAATGCTCTGGCTGATAATGCTTTGTCTCCTTCACTGGCTCCTTTCCCTCCATCATCTCCCTAATTGTAAGCCTCTCATCTGACTCTGTCTTTGGCCTTTTCTTCTCTCTCTCACTACTCTCCCTCTTGGCAAGCTTACCACACCTTCAACTATATCAACTCTAAGTGGATGACTTCCGAATGATCTCTACTACTAACCTCAAGGCTGAATTCCAGGTTCACATCTTATACTTTCTGTTATGCATTTCCACCTGGATAGCCTGTAGGCATCTTCAACAGAGCATATATTAAACTTAACACATCTTTGCTTTTTCTATTCATGTTGATGGTACCACCTTTAATCAACTCTCAGAACTAAAGCTATTTCTACCTCTTCCCTCAACCTCAGTCTCTACAATTCTGGTCAATTGCTAAGTCTTATAAAATTTAGCCCTATAATATCTTTTAATATGTGTTACCTCTTTTTTATTCCCATTTCCATCGTGCTATTTCAGCTTTCATTTTCTCTTCCCTAAATTATTGGAATAATCTCCTACCTGGTCTTTCTACTAGTTTTTTTTCTTTTCCATTGCATCAGATTCAGACTCCTAATGCATAGTTCTGCTCACTTTGCTAACTTAAAATCTTCCCTGGCTCTCCAGGGTCTAATGATTATAGTCTATACTCCTTAGTCTAGAACTCAAAGCTCTACACAATCTGTTTCCAGCATACCATTCTAGTCTTTTCTCAGGATTTCTCTTAAAATATTTTATACTTCAGCCAAATTAAACTACTCAATATTTTCCGAATGTATCCCACACTTTTCCTGCCTATATACTTTTGCTTATACTGCCCTCTGCTTAAAATAATCTATGCCCTATTTCTGCCTGTTTGAAATTCTACTCATGCTTATATAAACTGATGCTAAGTGAGAAGCGCAGAACAAAGAGAAATATGTACACAATCACAGACACATCGTATGTGTGATAACCTGCCTTGATAAAATGGACTCTTCTCAGCAATGCACAGCTATAAGACAACTCTACAAGTCTCAGGATGGAAGGAGATACCTACATTCAGAGAAAGATCTAGAAAGAATAGAGTTTAAATGGAGACTGAAGCATCCTACATGCTATCACTCTTTTCCATGTTTGGTTTTGTTTCCTTTTTCCCATTGTTCACTCCATTGGTTACAACCCTGCTATACAACCAGACTAATGTCCTACATGAAAGTATTTGCAGATTCTATACTTGACTGCATGCTGCCATGGGGGGTGGGAGACGGAGGGGAGAAAACTTGAAACTCAAGGGACTCTGGTACTGAATCTTGTAAACCAAAAGTAAATAAGCAGATCAATAAAAAAAAAAAAGAAAATATGTGACAAATGAGTAATTGGCCAAATGATGTTATATGGTGTTTGGCACTTTGCAGTAGGGTTTCCTTACAGTTATCTAATAATACTATTGTAAAATGACAATGGTCAGAGTTACTTTATGAGGGAGTATGCCTGTATCCAATGTTATTATATTATTGTCATTCAGTAATTACATTTTTATGCAATATATTCAGGAAAAAAAAAGAAATTCTACTCATTCTCTTGCCCTAACTGGAATTTCTTCAAAGAGACCTAATTACTCTAGTCAGAAGCGATATCTGCTCTGAATTCTCCAGATATTTTGTCTATACTGTGCTTCTCATATACTTACATTAGATTGTTGTATCTATGTCTTAGTTCCCCTTTTGGATTATAAGGTGCCTGAAATCAGAAACCTAATAACTGAGTTTTTCCCTCAACAGCTACCATAGGATCTTGTCTCTGAGCTGTAATCAGGGTAGGAAGACTAGGGCTTTGTCCTGAGTGCCTTTTTGCAGGATATCAAATTTAGAATGCATTGACATACTTGCAGTTCTTCAGTAGCTAGAAACTACAGAGCATAGCACCTCATTAGTAACAGTAATTAGTTAAAATAGGAACCTGCCAAGTGGTGGGCTAGGAGGTAGTCCTTCCTGACCACTCCTTGTTCGTCCTGCCCACCCCTCCGCACACACCTGGCACTGATGGTTTCATGCCGCTTGTGCTGAATGGAGTTTGTATTTATAGTATTTGCCCCAGAAGTAAAGATCTAGTTGTTTCTGCTTTACACAGATTAAATACTGAGTCTTCATCACTTTAAGGATCTGCGATTTTATCAGCATCAATATTCTCCCATACTTCTATGCCTCCTAATATACTCTTCAGTGACTTCTTAGGCCAAATAATGCATCACCTGGTGACCAGCTTTCTGTTGATGAACCTCTTTGAATCTGGCTTGACTGGTCCCCAGACAACAGACATACAACCTATTGCCAGATCTGAACTTGAAGTTTTTCCAGTTTGATAGGATGTGCCAGAGATTGCCTTTAGCTGACATAGCTTTCAATAAAGCAGGAATGAATGAATTGAATAAGTGAAGTAGCATCCAGGCATAATGGAAAGAGTACTAGATTTAAGACCTAGGTGTGAATTCTGGCTTTGCCACTGTATGACCATAGAGAAGTCCTTTAACCTCTCTGGGCTTTAGCTGCCATCTGTAAAATTAGGGTGTTGGACTAGATGACCCCCAAGATCCTTTCCAACTCTAACTCCTGTCATCCTATTAGTATGCTCTTGTCTTGGGGCATGGCCCAACGCAGCAGTAGTCTACTAGAAGCTAAAATGGGTAGTATTGATTTTGATACTCTGATTTATTTGTGATCAATGTGGACAGTCCCTGAAGCAGTAAGGTTGACAGCCTGTTCATATGTTCTTGTCCTGTGTGACTACCAGTTTCCAGAGGGGCTTCACACAGCATACTGAGGGCGTTTATCTAGGATCCTTGAGAAGGAATTGATACCACAGAAACAAACAGACTGACCATTGGGTAATACCTGATCTTTACTACTTGACTTTAAGGAAAATAACCAATTTAACATATCTGTTACCATCAAAATTCTCATATCCACATGATAATGGTAAACTTAAATGCCCATAAGAAAGCATCCTGTCACTGTAGATCAAAAAGTATAGGCAGCTCTAAGCAGCTGATGTCAAAAGGAAATTCATAGGAACTCAGATCTAGAGCATTATAGTTTTCTGTGGCTCTCTGAGGCAGAAAATGCTATGGGGTGAAATAATAGTGGGAGAGGAACATCTAGTTACTTAATTTGATGGTTTTTTGTTTTGTTTTTCATAACATTATGAGACAATTGAGTAGAGTAGTGGCAGTCATTCTCTAAATGTTTCTCCATTCTTCCCTAGCTGCCTAGGACTGGTACAGTTTAGATTGCTAAAGGAAAATTTTCTTTTTTACTTCTGGAGGGAAAGAAGACATAAGAGAAAGAGTTCACAGTGAAGAAATCCACAAGAAAAATAAGCAAGATTTCAAAAATTATAATAATAATTTAAAATTAGCACTGTATTTAATTCTGGGATAAAGTTGAGTTAATCCTCAGTTTAAGGCATGTGAATAGGAATTATTAATAATGGAATGTGCAAACTGACCTCTATACAGATTCACATGGGCAAAGTAACTATAAAACAGTATGTTCTTGGACTGGTTTATAGGAGCAGATAATCTTTTGAGTTTTCACCTGCTTTAAATATGTGTACTAAAATGACCTTTTGTTGATGGAATGAATTTTGAGTACAAGTATAGGCACCTATGGAGCCTAAAAACCTCTGCTTCTCATCTAGTTTGTGTATTTGCATTTCCAATCTATCATTATTTTTTGGAGTTTCCTTGGTGAGGCTTGACATTGCAGAGATTAGTTTTTTTATTCTATCTATTATTTTTGCTGTGCAAAAATTCTGCTCTCATAATTTAATTTCTCTTCTGAACCAGTCAGGAACAGCATCTTGTGGTCCATGTTCTCAAATTCCATAGGATCTCATCAAGGGTTGGATCATTTTTCTTTGTTATGTAGTATTTATTTATAGATGCCTGAATTCCTTTACGAGATCTGGAAGCCATATTTTTTTCTATTGTTACTATTTTTTTCTTGAGTTTTCTTCTTCCTGAAATTTGTAATAATTTTAGATTTTTTTTCTACTTATTTTCCCCTATTTTTCTGACCCTCTCCCCTCTGATTGTGGTTTCTTTCCTTAGAGGCTGGATTTCAAATCATCCCTGCCTCTTTCCACACTGGACAGCTCACTGTTTGCCTGCCTAGGTCTTTGCCCCAAGTCTTTCCCTTTTGGGTGATCAGAACTGGCCCCAGATAGATTCTATGTTCTTTCTCCCAGGCTGGATGGAGTGCTACATAGTTCCCCACCTCCCATGCACACACATACAGTCCTGGTGTCCTCTCCACTCCTGTTTCTTAATTCTTTGGCCCAGCACCAGCAGTACAGAGCCTTACAGTGCTATAGTGTTGTGGCCTCTTACAGACCTTTGCTCCTAAGGGACTGTAGCTGCTTAACTGTCTGTTGAAGCTTGGAGTTAGGGTCTCCATGGCACTGGAAAGAGGGAGGAAGAAACAGGGTGTAGTGATGGGTTTTGTCCTAAGTCTGTATCGTGTCCGTGAGTTTGTTAGTGTAGTCTTGCTGCCAGTAATGTGGGAGGTAGGGGAAGAATGCGGAGTGAGCTCAAGGTCAGTGAGTTTATGGGTTGTTCTTGTTGGCTTTTTTTAAACCTTCTTTTGGATTCTGGATGTCTTAGACCATAGAGCTGAAGTTGCTTTACCTTGGTGCAGAATTTCTGTTTTGGGGAGGTCTGAGAGGTTGTGGGGATCAGAGAAAATGTCTAGTCCTTTTGTTGCTCATGTCACCATAGGTTGACTTCTGGTTAGGTTGCTATCTAAAAGCTGGAGAGGCTATGAAGACTGCTGAGGGTTTCTGGCAGGATATCAAGAATTGTAGGCAGCTCAAGGGCACACTTGTGACCATCACTATGAGTGATGGGGCTGTTAGCAGCCAAAGTATTATACTATAGAAAGCCAGGTAATGCAGTAGATAGAGTGTGGGACTAGAATCAGGAAGACAGGAGTTTCAATCCTGCCTCAGACACTTGCTTATTGTGTGAATTGGGTGGGTGGGAGGAGTCATTAATCTCTCTGTGCCTCAGTTTACTTATCTATAAAATGGAGACCATAAAAGCACCTACTTCATAGGACTGTTTTGAGGATCAAATGCAAATTTTAAAGTGCTATATAAATGCTAGCTATTATTAGCTAGTTATTATTATTTATCATTTTCCAAATTTTTAGGCAGAAATATTGTTGAGGACAGAGAGAGTGATTCCCCCCTAAAGAATGAGGTATGTACTTATGTAGAGAATGGTTGCTTGCTTTTGCTGATTCTATGAAGTTCAAATCTGATTGTCTTTTATAAGTCCTCATCCTACTAGAAATCACTACCTAGATATTCCCTAGGCATCACAAATTCTAAACCCAACTAATTATCTTTTCCAATAAGTCATCCCATCTTGCAAACTTTCCGATTTTTGTTGTAAGAGAACTACTCTCCTTCTGGTCATCTACCATGGTTGCAACCTCGGAGTTATCTTTGATTCTTTTCTATCACTGACCACCAAAATCTTCTCAGTTTCCAAATTTTGTTAGTTCTACCTCCATGATATTTCTCACATATGTCCCCCTCTCTCCACTCGCATAATCACAACCAGCCTACATTTTAACAATTACTAAAAATGTACTCCTTTATGCCCCACTCATTTCTACCCCAAATGACTTATTTGCTGTTTCCTCAATTCATTATTTCACTTTCCACCTTTATATGTAGGCTGGCCTGCATTCCTGGAATGCAGTTACTTCTCTTGTTCATGTCTCATCTCAGGTACCAGTATTTTGTGAAGCCTTTTCTGTTGTTAATGTTCTCTTGTTCCTCAAATTATCTTGTTTTTATTTAACTTTTAAAATTTTTTTTCTCTGTAGAATATAAGATCTTTGAGGGCAGCAGAGAATTTTTGTTTTCATCTTTGTATCCTCAGTGTCCAGGACAGTGCCTTCGATTCAATTCAACAGTCATTTATGAAGTGATCGTTACATGTTTGACACTCCACAGAGATTTCTCTGACACTTCTTGTCATGGAAGTGAGACTGACTGCTTAAAGGCTGTGTCAGCAGAGCATAAGCAGTGGCACCTTCTATCATGTTGCAAAGGCTTCAGGAGTGGTCCTGACCATAGATTTAGAGTGCTTTCTAAGAACCAGCCTAAATAAGTATAGACACTCTCCTCATCAGTTGACAGACCAATTTATGATGAACTCTTTGGAACCAATAGAACAAAGGAAAATATAAAATGACCTATTGTCCTGTTTTCCTTCTGCAGTTATAGTAGCTAGAGTGGCAGAAAGAGAGCAAGAAAACACCAGAATCACACATTCTTTAGATTTTATAAAAATTTTAATTTGGTGATCAATACAGTAAAGCATGAGATCCTTGCATATGTCACTGGTGAAACTGAACCACATCTATCTTGCCATTCTCACTACAAATGAAAGGAGAAGAAAGAAGGAGATTATAACCAAGTGGAAGAAAACCTTACAAGTAGTGGAAAAGCAAAAAAAAAAAAAAAGAGGTTTATAGAATTAGTTTTTATTGTATGCCTAAAGACAACAAGAAACACTATTTCATGAGATTATTTGGTCAAATATATCATATTGCATAGTTCAAGAAAAATAAGAGTGGGCACTAAATACCATTATAAAAATGAGATTATTAAACTTTGACAATGAAAGACTAGTTATTGATGTAGGAGTTATCCCTGAATCAGCTGTCTGTGTACAGTCAGACCACCGACTTTTTATAGGAAAGATCAGATTAAAAGCTAGAAGAATAATAATGAGGAAAAAATTTGGCAAGCAGTGCATCAATTGACAGATGTTTATTATCATGTATTATGTACCAGGTACCATGCTAAGTGCTGGGGATAAAAAAAAATTAAAAAGCACAATCTATCTGCCCTCAAGGAGCTTACATTCTAATGGGGAATATAACATGTACATATATTTGTACATATATGTGTATATGTCTATGTTATACATAGAGTAAATGTAAGTTAACTTGAGAGGACAATACACTAGCAGCTAAGGGTATTGGAAAGGGCCTTCTGCAGAAGGTGGTCTTTGAGCTAAGTCTTGAAGGAAGCCAAGTATTCTAAAAGGCAAAATTTAGAATGGAATATATTCTAGGCCTTGGAACCATCCAGTGCAAAGGAATAGGGATGGAACATGGAACACCATATGTGTGAGGAAAAGTAAGTAGACCCATATGTCTAGAACATAGAATGCATGGAGGGGAGTCATGTTTCACAATGCTGGAAAGAGAAAAGGGAACAAATTGTGAGACCTTTAAATGCCAAACAAAGGACTTTGTATTTGATCTTGGAGGTAACAGAGAACCACTGAAGTTTATTGAATAGAAGGAACATTGTTGGATCTGTGCTTTAGTAAACTTACTATGGCAGTTCAAGGCAGGGAAGCCAGTTAGAAAGCTATTGCAATAGTGCAGGCAAAAGGTGATGAGAACTTGATATATAGCAGTGGTTCTCAACCTGTGGGTTGCGACCCCTTTGGGGGTTGCCTGAGACCATCAGAAAACACATATTTCCAGTGGTCTTAGGAACCTAGACACCGTTCCTCTATCCATCTCCAGGCCGCCCACATGCAGATATGCCCACATATGAATATTAAAGGGTTGCGGCATTAGGAAGGTTGAGAACCACTGATGTTGAGTGTAAGCTGTGTGAGAAAAGACATTATCCATAAGATGTTGTGGAGAAAGAAATTACAAAGTCTAGTAACTCATTGGCTATTTGGAGTGAGTTAGAGTAAGAAATAAAGGATAATACTGAAATTGTAAAATTAGATGAATACGAGGATGGTAAAAAATAGGAAAGCCTAGAAGTGTAGTAGCTATTGAAACAACTCAATCCTTAACTATTTAAATAAGTTGTTAATGGTGAAAAAATAGATAATAGAAATAACGTTGACACCCATTATAATAATTTTATACAGAAGTTTAATGGATGTCAATCAGTTACCATAACAAGACAACTAAACGAGCCTAAAAAAACTTTATTCTTCTAACACTTGACTTAATTGTCTAGAATGAGAAATGGTGGCCACATGCAGTACTGGTTTAGAATAGAAACATATTTATAAAAGCTTACAAAGAAGGGTGATGGGATGATTATAAGGAGTGTTATCTCATAAAGCAGAAAGAAGAGGTGAAGGGTAAAGTCAGCTTTAAAAAGGCTTAGTGAGAGACCCAACTAAGCTAAACCACCCTAGTGGCATTTAAGATTGAAAAGGGAAGGATAATAAATAATAATAATAAGTAAAATGAGAGTGATTTGCAGATTTTTAAAAATAAACTTTTTTACCATTCAAGATGGTAGAGCCATTATACTGGGACTCTAATATGAGTCATGGATATACTTGCAGTGAAGGTAGAAATAGCACAAAAGTGGATGAAGAAAGGAAAAACAGTTCAATTGAGCCATGTGTGTATAGAGGAGATCAATACTTGGAGAAACAATTATGAAGACATTTAAGAATAAATTCATAAGATTTCTAAAGGATACCAAAAGTATGGGGGGAAAATCTCAGATCTTATCAATACTTAAAAAGAGGTGACCAAGAAAACAACAGTTACTGACATATGCCTACTTTCCCATCTAAACAATATACTTATTGGGGTGGCTAGGTGGTGCAGTGAGTAGAGCACTGGCCCTGGAGTCAGGAGGACAAGAGTTCAAATACAGCCTCAGACATTTAACACTTACTAGCTATATGGCCTTGGACAAGTCACTTTACCCCAATTGGCCTGCCTTCCCTCCTGCAAAAAAAAAAAAGAAAAACAAACAAACAAAACCAATATGCTTATGAGGCTTATTTCTGCGTACATTGAGGGGCATGCTGATTAGGAGGAAATAGGCTTTCATGAGGAAAGTTACAAAGTACTTTGTAAATTTAAAGTCCTGTAAAGATTTAAGTTGTTATTATTATCATCATTATAATTATTATTATTTCTTATAGGTAACTAAATTATTATCATTATGTAATTGACTAAAATGTGTAGAAAATATAAGATCTCACTGTATTTATTATTCATCAGTTATGAAAAAAATATTGATCCAAATAAGGACAGAATACCACCTTAAAAGCTCCTTTCTAGTAAGGTATCTCCTTTCCATACCACATTGTCGTTCAAGATTTCTTGAAAAATATAACGGAAATAATGCTGCCAAATGATTCTTAGATCATAATTTCAGGTGAGGCATAAAACAGGGAGGTAGAAGCTCATCAAAGCTGTATTTCCTCCATTGTGACGAAGGAAATACCTCCAGAATTAAGAGGGATTTCCTGTGAATGGTGAGGTTATCCAAATGTTCCTGTTTATGGATGAAATTATTGTGGTATCATCCCCAGAACTTTGTAGAATATACTAGAAAAATTGAGAGCCACTCAAAAATATTTGGCCTAACCATCAAAACAAGAGAGTCAAGTAGATGAAAAATGTTATTCAGATTCTGATATATCATTATATGAACAAGCTATAGAGTTTTCTGACAGTTTGTCAGCTGAGGGTAAGGATGAGAACTAGAACTGTAATTTTACTTATATTAACACAGACCCTGGCACATAGCAACTGGTTAATAAAACCTTTTTTATTGACTTTTCATTTTAATTTATTTACAGACCTCCCAGAAGAGGAAAGTTCCTCTACCAATAAAGGTTGGCACATTCTCTGCAACTCAAAGTCTTAGATAACTATGTAGAACACTACGAATTTAAGATGCCCAGGATCACACAGTGATATGTCAAGACATGAACCCAGGTCCTCTGGCACTAAGGCCAACTCCCTAACCCACCATGCTGCATTGCCTCTCTGAGATAGCCGATATAAATAACTTAGATGCCCAGAATTTAGTAGGAGAGCCAATGGACCATAGTGCTGGTTTAGTGATTGATTTTGGAAATTACAAATCTCTTTTCATGACCACAAGTGTCCCCCAGGAGCAGAGATACAGATTTTTAAAATAGCAACATCCTGCCAGGATTGTAATATACAACAGTCTCTAAAGAATTGAATATTACACACAAGGCAATAGAGAGGTCCATGATAGTTATGTGTAAACCATAAAATATAATTAATAAAGAGCTTCAAAGAAAAACAAGAGTAAAAAATTTAATCAAGAAAGTGTAAGAGAAAATGGTCTAGTCATGTCTCAAGGGAAAGGGATAGTAGCTGCTTCCCTGGTATCCTGTGGTAGCAAGAGAAAGCAAGTGAAGCCTCCAGCATGTTGGAAATGTCCATTTTCATGAACTTATGGTAGGATATGGACAAAAATCCATAGGATGGGTATGTATGGCAAGGTTTCAGTCTTTATTGTTTGAAGAAACATCCAAATGATGAGATTGCAGATGAATGAATGAAAAAATATTTTAAAATGTGTATTATGTACCAAACATTTTGCTAAGCACTGGGGATAAAATAGATAAGCCAGCCTGTTTGTGTTCTCAATAGCTCACATTTTAATAGAAGGAGATGACATTTTAAATTGTGTATATGATATGTGTTGTGGATGTTAAGATAAAAATGGAATGTATAGGCACATTTTTGTCTATACGTTATAAATGCAAAAATAGTTTCCAGAGGAGAATGGGATAGAAGGCTAACAATCTGGAGAACCATGAAAAGCATCTTGTAGGAGGTGGCACTGGAGCTGAGTGTTGAAGGCAGCCAGGGTTTCAAGAGGCAGAGAATAGGAGAAAGAGCATGCATTTGTAGGAGACAGTCTGTACAAAAGAACAGGGGAAGAGGATGTAATGTCATGAGTGGTAAGCATCAAAGAAACCAATTTGACTGGATTGTAGAGTCTGTGAAAGGGAGTGATATATAATCATTCTGGAAGAATATGTGCCTTACACATAGTAAGTGCTTAATAAATCTTTGTTGACAGAATTTTGAATGAAGAATTGGAAACCCATTACTTCCTGAGGCCTTTCATATACTTTTGGAAGCTCTCATTGTCAATAAGCATTTCCTGACATCAAGCCTAAATTTGACTCTTTGTGACTTTCACCTATTGTCCCTAGTTCTACCATCTGATTGCTTGGTTATATGGCAGCCTTTCAGGTATTCAAATACCCCTCTCATATACCTCCTGACTTTTCTTCCCCATGCTAAACTTTTCTAGCTTCTTCAACCAGTCATTTGTACAAAATGATCTTGAGGCCTTTTCATCATCCTTGTTGGTCTCAAGCATACTCTTTAGCTCACTACATATGTACCTCCTAAAATGGAAGACCTAGAAACTTAAATTGATTTCATAATCAATAAATAATATTCCAGGTGTGGCCAAAGGAGGGCAAAGCACAGTAATACTATCATTCCCCTATTTTTGAAAGTTATGCCTCTCTTAATACTTTCAAAATCACATTGCTTTTTAGGGTACCATATATAATTGTTTATTTCCATTAAGCTTTTAATCCACTTAGACCCCCAGATCTTTTTCACACAAACTCTGTGATGATACAATGGTTAGAACACTGGGCCAGGAATCAAAAAGATCCAAGTTCAAATCCAGCCTCAGGCATTTCCTAGCTGTGTGGCCCTGGGCAAATCACTTAACCAAATGAGATGATATTTGCAAAGCATTTAGCACAGTGTACCTAGGCACAGAGCAGGATTTTTACATTTCTTCTTTTTCTCTTCCTCCTTCTCCTCCTCCTCCTCCTCATTCTTCTTCCTATTAAGTTGTTAGGTCAGCCAGCATTTATTAAGCACTTACTATGTACCAGGCAATGTGCTCAATGTGGGGAATACAAAGAAAGGCAAAAGCAATCCCTGCTCTCAAAGCACTCAGAGATTCGTAGGGGAGACATTTGTTATTATTGTTGTTCAGTCGTGTCTAACTCTCCATTTGGGATTTTCTTAGCAAAGATACTGGAGTAGTTTGCCCTTTCCTCCTCCTGCTCATTTTGCAAATGAGGAAACTGAGGCAAATAGGGCTAAGTGACTTGCCCAGGGTCACACAATTAAGAGTCTGAGAACAGATTTAAACTCAGGAAGATGAATCTTCCTGACTCCAGGCCTGGCAGTCTATCCAATGCACCACATAGCTGCCCCTTTAAGCTTCTTCTGTTCTGCAGTACTGTTAAACAAAACACTTTTTTTGTGTCTTAGATTTTTTTAATCAACCTCACCTCGTCTTGAGCTTTAGAGTCCCTGAAATTCTTGATGGAGCAGGTCATGCCTTTGTATGTATGCTCTGTGTCTTAACCATTTCATTCTTTTTTCTAGTCCCTTGTTTGTAAACATGCAAACTAGATAGATAGATAGATACATAGATATAGATAGATAAGTAGATTTATAGATATATATGTGTATATGTACACACATATGTATGTATATATCTTTATATATACATATGATTGAAATTAAAGATAGAAGATACTAGCATTGAAGTGGAACATGAAAGGCCTCTGGAAGAAGGTGAGATTTAGCTGAAACCTGAAGAAGCCAGGAAGCAGAGCAAGGAGAGAAAGCATTCCAGGCATTCATTGGTGAAAATGCACAGTCAGGAAATGGAGTATCATGTTCAAGAGATAGCAAGGATATCATTAGATTTTATTAAGTTATCAGATCTATCCCAGTGTTCTCGTGTATCATGACCTTTTTGAAATCTGATTCTGTCATCCAGTTACCCTTTTACCTTTGTGTTCTTTCCCACCTGGTGAGTCTGCCATCTATATGTTTATTTGAAGCTTCAATAAAAACTAAATAGCACATGGACAAGCAAAGATCCCTGGGGAACTAACTATTAGATACTTTACATTTTAATAGCAAATGATTTGTGAACATGAATATTGTTTTTATGTAGAACTTTCAGGTTTATAAAACACCTACTTTATCTTATGAAACTCCCCTATTTGTACTGTATGCAGTAGCCAAACTATGTTCCAGATCACACGTTGTCCTTTCTATTCTCCTTGCTTAGAGAATGGTGTTCTTTATGGTAAAATGTTCTCCCTTCTGCTTTCCAACTATTTGGTCCTCACAAATCCTTTAAAGCTCAACTCAGATGTCACCCCTTCATCCATTTGTCTCTGATGGCCTAATTTGTGACAGCTTTTGTCCTCCTTATGTTTCACATGAAACATCCTTACACCTCTGTAATGCATGCATTCTATTGTGTAGTATTATAATTATCCATTTATGCATCATATCTACCTTCTAAACTTAAAGCTTTATGAAGTCAAGGACTGTATCTTACTTAAACTTTGTTCCTTCTCTTATTATTGCCTAGCGTTATGCCAGACATACATTAGGCACTTGGTAAAAGTTCATTTTTTTAATTTAAAAAATGTATTATTTACTTAAAGATTTTTTAAGTTTCATGTTCTCTCCCTTCCTCCAGTCTCTCCCCCACCCATTGAGAAGGCAAACAATATGATGTCAGTTATACATGTGAAATCATACAAAACATATTTCTATTTTATCTACATCACAAAAAAAATGCAAGGATAAAAAGTGAAAAAAAAAATACTTCAGGACAGCTAGGTGGTGCAGTGAATAGAGTACCAGCCCTGGAGTCAGGAGGACCTGAGTTCAAATTTGATCTCAGACACTTGACACTTATTAGCTATGTGACCTTGGGCAAGTCACTTAACCCCAAATGCCTTGCCTTCCCTGCTCCAAAAACAAAACAAAATAAAACAAAAAATAAACAAAGAAGAAGAAAATTATACTTCAATCTGTTCTCAGAGTTCATTACTTCTGTCTCTCTGGAGGTGAATGACATTTTTCATCATGAGTCCTTTAGAATTGTCTTGGATCATTTTATTCATCAGAGTGGATCATCAAAACAATATTACTGTTACTGAGTAGAGTGTTCTCCTGGTTCTGCTCACTTTCATTATTTGGTATTAAGCTCATGTGCTGCCTGTCCCCTTCTAATAGCCATCAAAACTCAACTCAAGTGTCATCTTCAGCATGAAGCCTGTCCTGATCCCTAGTTCCTTTGGTTAGTGCCTTTCCTTCCCCAACTTACTCTGAATTTTTTTTGTGTAGTTTTCACTCCCCTTCTCCAATGAAATATAGATTCCTCTTTCTTTTTAATCCCTACTGCCTAGCGCAGTGCTTAAGAGTGCTTTAAAATGCTTATGTCAGTGGCTTGAGGATACAAGGAACATAAAACATTTGTTTACTGAAAGATATATCAAATCTGTCGGTACAAATGTCAGAAATAATGCATTTATTTAAAACAAAATTCATTTTTTAATCATGAAATCATTTGTCATCCACATTGTTTTAATAAAAACAAGATGCTGGATATCTGCCAATTTGCTTCATTACTATTTTTATGTTTCTCAGACCCTTGTTTGAAACACAACAAATTCAGGGATTGCTGCCACTTTTAAAAATTGAGCTAGAAAATTGCACAATGTCAAACTTTCTTCCACCACTCCCCCCCATTGAAGAAGAATGCAGTTCTAGTTACATTCTAATATGATTTAAAATGTGTAACCAAAAAAATATGCAAAGAGCTAAAACTGTGCAGACTGACTAAGTTCTTTGATATCTCAACTTGTGTGCAGTTCTGTGTTTTAGAAGAAAAGACATTGTTTTAGCTGTCCATCTCCACTTTTGTCCCATTAGGAATTTGAAATATAAATTATTAATTTACATCCTTTCATATAATTTTTCCACAAAAATTATACTTGTCTTATTAAAGTTCTGTAAATTATACTTAAATGGAGAAAATGTTGTTTAGCCTTTTAAAAATTACAAAACTTTCTCTGATGGAGTAATTGCATTCATTTTGTGTTTTACATGAGAAGGTGCCTAGGGAAATCCCTTTTAGATTTCTTTTAAAGGATTTTTTCTCTTTCATGATTAACTTTGCTATCTACCAGGAAACATATATATGTTTATGTGTATGTATTCATAACTAAAGACACTTACTGAAATGTGATAAATTCCTATGAACACCCCTATTCATTTTATCTGTCAACTTTTATATTTACTTGTATTATTTTACTATCATGTAAAAATATTTTAGCAAATTAATATTTTGTATAATTAGCAAACTTTGTCATTTCTTTATTTAAAGGTATGATGCAGAGTTGACACGGGATTTATATTTTATGTTTGCATGTCATTATCAAATATACACTTTGATTGTCTGAAAAAAACTAAATACAATTGTTGGTAATAAATTGATCACAGATGGAAAGATTAAAGAGACTTTAGGCACCTACTAGTTCCACTCCATTTTCACAGATGAAAAAATTGAGTGGTTTGAGGTCTTGCCAAAGGCCACACAGATAGTAACTGGAAGACTGGAAATTTGAGCCCCAAAGCTTTGACTCCCAAACCAGCTCTCTTTCTACTGGACTTTTGCCACATAATCTTCCACCTTTCATTTCCCTGAGATTTTTACAAATGGGTTCACAGGTCTGAATGTTTAAATGTGAATCTTCTTGTATAAAACTAGGATAATATATACTTATTTCCCTTCAAAGGGGATGAGGAACATAATTATATCACTATAACTTCCAAGTCTATTTTGTGAAAGATGACCCTAGGTTTTTGAAGTCTATGCCATCTCAATCAAGCTAGAGAAGTTTAATTAATTTAAAATAATTAATACATCAAGGAGGTCAAAACAACCCAGGCACAGCCTCTGCCAGCAAACACTTAACCTCTTTGCTAAACTGAGGGACATGGCAATGGAGAGCAGGCAGTTAGATTACAACCAATTTAGAGAGCAAGCTCATTCATAAAACACTGTGGAAGAGAATGATAGAAGATTTAGGAGAAACTTCAAAAAAAAGTAAAGTGTAAAAGGAAATTGCAGAAAACTTTCTATGAGGCCTAAATAAAACAGATCATCCTGGAGTGGTATTTGTGTGTGTATGTGTGTGTATGTATGTATGTATTTGTGTGTGTGTGTGTGTGTGTGTGTGTATGGAACTGAGGAAAACAGACAAAAATCAAAGAGATTTGCCAGCATATTTATAGTGGGAATGGCATTTGAAAATTGGGAAGAATAGCTAGACCCGATTCCCCCCAAAACAACAATAACAACAACAAAACAACAAACTGTGCTAGAAGTGAAATAATTCACAGGTACTTAGGTGTCAACTTCCACAAAGTTTCAAAGAGGAGAATCTCCAGTGTTATAGAAAAGATTATACATGATATTATTACCAAAAGAGACAACCGAGAAAACATCACTAAATATAGACCTATAGAACTGCTTTTTCCTTCTTTATGGAATGGAAGTAATATTTTAATGGGAATAGTCATACATATAAAGAATATACTAGATGAAAAAATGAGAAGTAAACAGGTAGGCTTTTAGAGATGAGTTTTTGCAACAAAATGCAACCTCACTGTTACACATTTTATTAGAAGTATAGCAAATGCATGCTCTTATATTGTATATCTTATTATTTTTAAAGTATTTGAATGCGTATAGTACAATGCAGACTTAAAAGCTGTCCTCCAGCAAGGTCTCTCCCATTCATATATTAAGATTATATAAAATGCAACAACTTTATTCAGTGATTTTCTACTTATGAATATCAAATGAAGCATGAAACAGGGAGATATATGCTTGCCAAATGTATTCATTCCTATTATGGTGGATGTATTGTACAGTATTCACCCATAAGAGGCATGTCCTATAATATGAGGTTCTCTAGGTGTCCCGTTTGACATTGTATTGATTACATTAAGCCTTGGGAGCACTGCAGGGCTTTCTCAGTGAGATCCACATTTGCTCAAAAAGGATCAGCCTAGAAATCTACAAGCTGGAAAAACTAAGTAGACAAAGAATTGCCCAGATTGAAACAAATCCCTTGAGTTCAATATGTATTTCTTGGACATTCAGTGCAAATGGAAAATGAGTGATCCCAGAAATGAATGGGAGGAAACAAGCAGGCTAGATTATGTTTGGAAAACTACAGTCCTTTCACAGATCCCAACCTGCTCCATGGTACAAAACCCCATAAAAATATAATTCTTGGTGGTGCATACGAATGTGATTCATAGAATGCCATCTACTCTGGAGAATCAAATTTGCAGATGATACAAAGGGCAATGGAAAAGGGGGTATAAGTAGACTGCAACATATTATGAGTGATCACTTGCATGTTAGAATTGGTGTAAAAGACATAATCAATAAGGAGAAAGGCTGTTTATATGATGAAAATAAAGAATAACATATGAATGGGTTAAGTGTTATAACCTTGTATCTGTGAAATATTAAATATTAAAATATCCATAGAAAGACCTCTAGTATGTAGGGTGAGTCTTTGATGGAGTTTTGAAGGAAACTGATTAGAAGTGCCCTAGCTGAGAAGACATGAATGGCTTAATGATCCACATGACTAGAGTGCCCACGTCAGTGAGATTCATGAAAGAACTGAAGTAAAGTCTCAGTGATGTATACCCGTAGACCCAAAAGAATCATAGAATTGGAAGCAACCTTGAAGATCATCTAATTCCACCTTCTTCTTATGTTTGAAGAGACTGAAGTCCCAGGAGGTTGTAATTTGTCCCAGTTAGTAGCAGAAGCAGGACTACTGCCTTTGACTGCCAGTTTAGCGCTTTTTCCCTATGCTACCTTGTCACCCGAGTGTTGCCTGTTGGTTACTTGTTGATATTCCTTCCTATGCTACTTCTTAAAACCCTAGGTTATAGTCATTGTCTATGTATTTTTTCAGTGATCTCACCAATACTGACTCAGCTTCCTTATCTAGTTTGTAATTGCTGTGATAACTTTTTTGAGATGATTTCCAGACTTTGATATGATCCCTTCCCCACCCAACATGATATTTTTCCTATATGCTTTTTCCTGGCAGAGAATAGTGTCTTTTGGATGCTTTCAGCCTTCTAACTAGCTAGCTAAAAGCAGAGAATTAGTTGTATCCATTTATTATCTCCTTCAGAGTGTATTTCAGACATGGTTATGCCTTTTAAGAAGGTGACTTCATCCAGCAACAAGATTATAATCAGTACCACAGGGCTTGAGATTTCAGTCATATGTGTAAATTACTATGGGTCTGAAGTGTCAAAGAGCCAAAAGAAATTAGACTATGCTACATTATTGTCTATATGAGAAATAAAGAAAGAAAAAAATTACATCACAGTATTTCAAGTAATGGCTGCTTTCATCATTTTGCAGTTACATAGATTGTCAAGTCAGTAAGAATTTATTAAGTACCTCCTATGTGCTAGGATTAGATATTGGGACTGGTGAATATTTTGTGGGCTTGAAAATACTGTGTATGTACTGTGGTAATGTATGTATTATATCATATATACATTTGCATATAATATTATCTATGACTGTGGACATATATGAACTAACAATTCAGTACATTAATGAAACCTGGTATTTTTTCCAGTCAACTTTAAATTAAGAAAGAATAAATTAACAAACAAATATCACTCTTTCAAATTCATCTTGGATGATAACCAAAAAAAAAACCAAACCTCAAATGCCAGTTGATAATCACTCCATTTGCCCCAATGCCATCTGTTTCAAAAAATAAAACTAAACTTTTTGAGATTTTGGTCAAGGTCCCTGTTCTGCTTGCCTGCTGTTTACCAGAAATTATTAAAGAAGTCATGAAAATTATACAAGCAGACTTTTTGAAATGATTTTCTACATGCCTACATGTATAGATCTGAAATGAGTCACTTAATTTGAAAGTTGGAAGGGTTCTCAGCAACTATCTTCCCCTACCCATACAGCAAAGGAATACCTACTGTGTGACTAGTGGAGACCCAGAAGGGGAGCATATCACATCTGCAGGCAATCTATTCCACTTTTGAAAAACTCTAATTGTTAGTAAGTTTTTCCTGCTATTGAGGCTAAATTTACCTTTTTTGCAACTTTTGCATACATATCCTGATTATGACCTGGGCAAAATGGAATAAGTGTATACCCTCTTCCATATGACAAATATTATGTCCTGTGTCACTTGTATTTCCCAAGTCTTATCTCCAGGCTAAAAACTCAATTCTTTCAATCCATCCTCAAATAACATAGATTTAAGGTCCTTTACAGTCCTAGTTACCTTTCTTTGGACACTCCAGTTTATCAACATCCTTTTTTTGGCCTTTTTATTGAATACTTTTATTTTATTTCTCAATGCCATGTAAAACAATTTTTAACATTCTTTTTTAAAATTTTGAGTTCCAAATTCTCTCTTTTCTTCCCTCCCCTCTCTGCTCCCCAAGACGGTAAGCCCTTTTATATAGGTTATACATGTATAATCACACAAAACATATTCATGTTATAAAAGAAAACACAGACTAAGAAAAAAGAACCATGAAAAAATAAAGTGAAAAATAGTGTTCTTTTGATCTGTATTTAGACTCCAGCAATTCTTTCTCTGGGGGTCAATAGCATTTTTCATCAGGAGTCCTCTGGAATTATCTTAGATTATTGTATTGCTGAGAATAGCTAAGTCATTCACAATTGATCATCATATAATATTGTTGTTACTGTGTACAGTGTTTCTGGTTCTGCTCAATTCATTTTGTATTAGTTCATGTCAATCTTTCCAGCTTTTCTCAAAAGCATCTTGCTTGTCCTTTCTTTTAACATAATAGTATTCCATTACATTCATACACCACAGCTTGCTCAGCCATTCCCCAGTTGATAGATATCTCCTCAATTTCCAATTCTTTACCACTGCAAAAAGAGTTGCTATAAATATTTTTGTACAAATAGGTCCTTTTCCCTTTTAAAAATCTCTTTGGGATATAGACTTAGTAAGTAGTATAGCTGGATCAAAGGATATACACAGTTTTATAGACTTTTGGGCATAATTGCTCTCCAGAATGGTTGGAAAAGTTCACAACTCCACCAACAGTGCATTAGTGTCCCAATTTTTCCATATCTCCTCCAACATTTATCATTTTCCTTTTCTGTCATAATAGCCAATCTGATAGGTATGAAGTGGTACCTTGGAGTTGTTTTCATTTACATTTCTCCAATGAATAGTGATTTAGAGCATTTTTTCATGTAGACAGCTTTTATTTCTTTATCTGAAGAATGCCTGTTCATATTCTTTGACCATTTGCCAGTTGAGGAATGACTCATATTCTTATAAATTTGACTTATTTTTCCTATACATTTGAGAAATGAGACCTTTATCAGAGATTTTTGCTGCAAATCTCCCCACCCCCACCCCCAGTTTTCTGCTTTCCTTCTAATCTTGGTTACTTTGATATTGTTTGTGCAAAATCTTTTAAATTTAATGCAATCAAACTTATCTATTTTACATCTTATAATGCTCTTTATCTCTTGCTTGGTCATAAATTCTTCCCTTATCCATATAGATTGACTGGTAAACTAATTTGCTTATCATTATCACCTTTTATGTTTAAATCATGTACCCATTTTGATCTTATTTTGGTATACAGTGGTGTAACATTGTTGCTCTATACCTAGCTTCTCCCATACTATTTTTTGGCTTTCCCAGGTTGAGGTCAATCCCTGTCTAGCCAAAGTTCTGTAATGGCATTCAAAGAAGTAGTTAACACCTTGTTTCAGCTATTGAATTAACACAGAAGTGGTTAACACCTTATTTCAGTTCATGATTGTATCAGGTATTGAGATCCAGAACTTGTGAATCCCACAACTTGTGAACCCTAGAACTTGTGAACTCTTGCAACAGGAATGGGAGAAGCTAATGACCATATATAAGGAGAGGTCCAGGCTGGAGAGAGCAGAACTGAGAAGGGAGCTCTTGTGGTGGAGAAGGAAAAAACTTGTGGTATCCTGGCACTCTTATGTTTGTCTGTTCTGTGTGTGTTGATATTTGTGATACTTTGTACAGAAGCCCTGGGACCTTACTGGAAGCCCTGAAAGAGGATTTTCTGGTTGTCTGTTGACACAAGTCCTGGAGGAGGGTTTTGGAGGTCCTAGGACTTTACTGATAATTTGCATTGACCTCTTGGACCTCGTTTGTGGGTGTTTGTTGATTTCTGTATTGATGATTTGTGTTGACCTCTGGGACCTTGTTTGTGGGTCTGTGTTGATTTCTATACTGATGGTTTGTATTGAGTTCTCAGACCTTCTTGGTGGGTCTGTGTTGATTTCACAGGCAGATAATGAATTGATGATGGTACCAGCAATATGCATGAATGTTGTTTTGGTTCTGTTAAGCTTTGTCTTCTTAGAAACAGGAACTGTGAAGGACTTGAGGTGGACTGAACAGTGTGAGCTTCAATATGGAATGGGAACTGGACAAGGAACTGGACAAAGAACTGGACAAGGAACTAGAGCTCCCTGCCTTTGAGCCCAGATGACAATTGTGTAGATTCAGGCAGGAGCTGGGACCGTGGAAGAGGAACCATGGAAGCTGAGAGCCAACCTCAAGTCAAGATGAAAAGACCTCTTCTTGGGTATCTGATGCTGACTGAGAAGATTATGATTTCCTGTTACCTAGGTGTGAACTTTGACCTTTGTACTTTGTGTCCATTAAGGAGACAAGCCTCCTTAAGGACGATTGAATTAAGGACTTACTAAATGATTGAGTTACTAAATGAATAAACTTTGTTTAAAACTATGTGGCTACTTTGGTGAAAACTATGTGGCCATTTTAGTGATAAGTTGTTATGTCATAACATTGTGAAAGCTGTACTTTGATTTCTGTGACTGTTTTGCCTTAATTTACTACTGAATAAATAGAGAGTTCGCTATACTATGTAATCAGAACCTTGAAGCTGTTCACAACAGCAGTCCTCTGGAAAGCTGTTTGTGCTTGGCTTTACAACTTCCAATTGAAGAAGTGTTTTGATTTCCATTAGGCTCCTCTCATATGGCAAATAGCCTGGTGGTCATTCTATTCTGGTTAATATTTATAAGGCAAGGAGTCCACTGCTATATAAAAACTGACTAAAATTTTCTGGGTTATATGGTAAGAGGAGGTTATCCCCAAGAATTTCAAGGCTGCCTTCATTGTTCATCTCCATAAAGATAAAGGAAATAGATTGTCCTGTGACAATCACAGGGGCGACTCTGTCTTAATCATTGTCAACAAGATTTTTGGCCTAGTCTTCCTTAATAGGCTGACCCTTCACCTGGAAGATGGTCATCTACTTGAAAGCCACTGTGTTTTCAGAAAGGATTGAGGAATGATCAGTATGGTATTTGGTGCCTGACAATTTCAGGAGAAATTCCAGGAGCCGAACAGAGGTATGTACACAATGTTCATCGATCTGACTAAGGCCTTTGATACTGTCAGTCAGGAGGGCTTGTGGAAAACTATGGCAAAATTTGGTTGCCCGGAGAAGTTCATCAGTATTGTGTGTCAGTTCCATGATGTTATGCTTACATAGGTTGTAGATAATGGATGATGCTCTCACACTTTCCCAGTCACCAGTGTAGTGAAGCAGGTCTCCCTGCTGGCTCCCATACTTTTTGGCATGATGTTTTCAGAAATATCATCAGATGCCATCAACCAGAACAAAAACTGTGTCAAGGTGAGCCACAATACTGACAATACATTATTTAACTTGAAAAGACTACAAGCCAAGATTAAAGTGGAAGGAGAGTTGGTTCATGACTTTTTTTGTTCACAAAAGATTGTGTACTCAATGCAGCCTTTCAGGCTGAGATGCAACAAAATATGGATCAATTGTCTGCTGTTTATGCTAATTTTGTCCTAACAATCAACACCAAGAAAACCCAGCCAAGACCAGATCATCCATACATAAAAACACCAGTTACACCAAATGGAGAAATTTTAAATGTTGTGGATAAGTTCACTTACCTTGGTAGTATACTTTCCAGGTATATCCACATAGATGATGAGGTTGATGCACACATTACCAGAGCTAGTGTAGTGTTTGGGAATCTCCAAAGGAAAGTCTGGGAGAAAAGTGGTATTTGACTTTGTACCAGACTGAAGGTCTGTAGAGCCGTTTTGCTGATTTCATTGTTGTATGCCTATGAAACCTTGACAGTCTACCAGTGTCATGCCAGGAAAATGAATTGATTCCATTTGAATTGTTTTAGAAAGATATTGAAGATCTACCTGGCAAGATAAGTACCAAACACTGAGGTCCTTTCTCAAGCTAAACTACCAAGCATTCAAACTCTACTGCAAAAAGTATATTCCAATGATGTGGCCACATTGTTCAAATGCCAAATGTACATTTGCCTAAAAGACTTTATGGAGAATTAACTCAAGGGATGTGTTCACATAGAGGTCAGAAGAAGTGATATAAGGACACTCAAAATCTCTCTGAACTTTGTAATCAATTATGTGACATTGGAGATACTAGCAAAGGACTGCCCAGTGTGGCATGCCTGCATCAAAGAAGGTGCTGTATTCTATGAGTGATGTAGAACTTCAATGACTTAAAAGAAATGTGAAATGCACAGATTTAGAGACAACTCCACACCAAATGTTCACGTGGATTTGTGTTTGACCTGTGGTAGTTTTCCAAGCTCACGTTGGTCTGATCAGCCACACTTGGAAACATTATACCGTTTGTTTTTTTAATTTATTTTATTTACTTTTAGTTTACAAGATTCAATTCCACAATCCCTTAAGTTTCAAATTTTCTCCCCTCTCTCCCCCCGCCCCCATGGTGGCGTGTTATCATGTATAGGATCTGCAAATACTTTCACATTGTACAATAGTTTGGTTGTATAGAAAGGCTGTAACCAATGAGTAATCACTGAAAAAAACAAAAACAAAAACAAACATGAAAAAGAACAATAGCATGTTTTGCTTCAGTCTCCATTTAAACTATAGTCTTTCTATAGCTTTCTCTGAGTTTAGATATCTCCTTCCATCCTGAGGCTTGTAGAGTTGTCTTTTAGCTGTGTGTTGTTGAGGATAGTCCAGTTTATCAAGGTTGGTCATCACACATACGATGTGTCCATGATTGTGTACAAGCTTTTCCTGGTTCTGCTCTTCTCACTTAGCATCAATTTGTATAAGCCTCTCCAGGTAATTATGGAGTCCATCTCCTTCCCATTTCTTATAGCACAATAGTATTCCATTACATTCATATACCATAGCTTGTTCAGCCATTCCCCAATTGATGGGCATCCCCTATATTTCCAGTTTTTTGCAACCACAAAGAGCTG
>CM053581.1:83625484-83656373 GCA_028627135.1 Pseudochirops cupreus
AGTGGTATTGCTGGGTCAAAGGGTATGCAATTATTTATAGCCCTTTGGGCATAGTTCCAGATTGCTCTCCAGAATGGTTGTATCAATTCACAACTCCATCAACAGTGCTTTAGTGTTCCAGTTTTTCCACATCCTCTCCAGCATTTGTCATTTTCCTGTTTTGTCATCTTAGCCAATCTGACTGGTGATATGGGACACATTATACCTTAACACCAACATAGTTTTATCATTTTGGTTCTCTTCAAGAATGAAGAGCAACCATATTCATATTCATATTCATATTCAGGTCTTCACGATTCCAAGTGCAACATTCTGGCTTCTGCAGCACAATAGAGTATGTATGGAGCTTTAGAGGTCTCTTATTAGCAGAACCTTAATTTGTTCTGTAGGAAGCTCCTGCTTCAGCCTCCATATGAAGATTTTAGAATAGCCTGTAAGGAACCTTTTAGTCTTTCGGCCTCAAAGCTTTGCAGTACCTGCTTAGACCGTAAGCTACATCTAGCAAATTTTGTTGCTCTAGAACTCACTTCATCCACATAGATACAACTCTTCTATAATTTAGTAAGGTAGCTCCCAAACTTTCTGCCCCTACATATCCCACTCAAAGCACTGTGAACTATTTTAAATTTTCTAGGAAGATGGCTATACCCCCCAAAAATTACCGCTAGAGATGTATTAAATCATGCTAAATTCCTTTCAGTGATATTCTGGAATGTTTCCAATATGCTTTTGTTTACTTGTACTTTTGGCTACACCAGTAACTTCTTGAGCTTTCTCATTTGTGATGCCATATCCTTGTGAAACTGAGTTTTCAGCTGTTGCTATGATTAAAACCAAAGTATTGCACAAAAATCAACATGGAACAGGAAATGAGGGTGGTGGCCAATCTGATTGCAAGGTTTGAGAAGTTGTGCGGTATTAAAGAGGGGCACTAATATTAGTGTATTAGTAAGTAATTATGGTTATTTCAGAATGAAATTTTAAAAAATTTTCTTTCTATTTATATGGTGTTTTTTTTTAGGCAGTTCCTAAATTGTTAGGACATGAATAATTGATCACATTGTTTAGACCTAGCTATTTAATAAATAGAACTTAGATGTTTTGTATTTTGGTTTTGGGTTTTTGTTATTGTTGTTGTTTTGTTTTATTTTGTTTTTTTGCTTTAGGGGCACCATGATAGAACTGGAGACATTAAGGGCTCCATGAACCAAGAAATTTTGAGAACTTCTGACTTAATAAATAAGTCACAGGAAGTTGCCTGAGGCTTCAAGGGGTTTTAGTGATTTGCCCAGTATGGCTTAGTTAGTAAGTGCTGCAGTAAGAATTTGAATGCAGGGCCGCTAGGTGTTGCAGTGAATAGAGCACTGGCCCTGGAGTCAAGAGGACCTGAGTTCAAATCCAGCCTCAGACACTTAACACAAAAAACTAGCCGTGTGGCCTTGGGCAAGTCACTTAACCCCAATTGCCCTCCAAAAAGCAAAAAAAAAAAAAAAAGAATTTGAATGCAGGTCTTCCTGATTCAAAGTCCAGCCCTCTATCTATTTTTACACATGCGATCTTGCACAGTGTGTGTGTGTGTGTGTGTGTGTGTGTGTGTGTGTGTGTGTGTGTGTGTTTACTGGCATCAACTGTGCCCCTGCCCTGGAGCTGAAGAGACCCCACAGAAGGCTGCCAGTGCCTACATAGAAAAGCTGAGGTTCATTTTGCAACATCAGAAAACCAATAATTATTTTATTTACTGAATGTTGATGAATTAACCATTTCCTTTCAGCAGATTTATTTAATAAGTAACATATAATCATTGTATATTTAAAATCATAGACTTGTGGAATTTTTTAAAATAGAACTGCTTATGGAGCTTTAGAGGTCTCTTATTAGCTAACAGAGGTTCTCAACCTGTGGGTTATGTTCAATTTTGTAACAATGAAAATACATCCTGCATATCAGATATTTACATGGCGATTCATAACAGTAGCAAAATTATAGTTATGAAGTAGCAACGAAAATAATTTTATGGTTGGGGGTCACCACAACATGAGGAACTGTATTAAAGGGTCACAGCATTAGGAAGGTTGAGAATCACTGTATTAGCAGAACCTTAATTTATTCTGTATGAAGCTCCTGCTGTAGCCTCCATATGAAGACTTTAGAACAGCCTGTGAGGAACCTTTTAGTCTTTGGGCCTCAAAGTTTTTCAGGATCATCCAATTCTCCTTTTCTTTCTTTGACAAGAAAAGGAAACTATAGCCTGCAGGAAGTAAAATGACTTGACCAGAGTCTCCCTCCCTCTCTCTCTCTCTCTCTCTCTCTCTCTTTCACACACACACACACACACACACACACACACACACACACACGCACACAAACGCACGCGTGCGTGTGCACTTGCGCCTCTAAGGAATGGCAGAGCAGAAAGTAACATGGCTCTTCTGCCACTTTCCATTATCCCATACTGATGGTGCCTCCATTTAATGACAGACATGAATCAAATCTTTCCCATGTCTCTCTCTTCAAGTACTCACCATTATTTGTCATGCATCTGTTTTTCTAAGACTAAGAACTTCTTTACTTTACTTCAAGAACCTGTTGCCAGTAAATCATTTTATGTTTACTGTTCTCTAGTGATCAACAAAAGGGAAAGCTTTCATTGACCAGTACAGTGTGGTCTATCTATAGTAAAACCCATATCAAAAGTCATGTTTTTCAAATACCATTGACTGTAAATAATAATGCATAAAACCAAGCAGTAACTTGCCTTATTTTTCAAAGGCAGAGTGACCCGATGATGTCTTTTATATATTTTTTGTTTAAAAAAATAGTATTTTGACACTTAATTGTTCCTATTTTCTTAAATACTGTCTATATAAAGAAATGAAAAAAATAAAGACTGTACTTCACAAGCCAAGTTGAAGCACATGTTACATTTTTACCAGAGACACTGTTGTCATTAGTACTATAATCTTCTACAGGACATACCAGACATGTAGTTTAAAATGCTATTTTTAACTCTTAATTATTCACAAAAATATTTAGGCTTTGTGGAAGTTAGAGAAAGAAAGAAAAATTGTAGAAAGTAAACTAACCTCAGAAACAAATGTATGACTGATACAAAACCTCATATCTCCTTTTCTGAATACTCATATTCAGTCATGTGTCAATTTTATTTTAAATGTTAGAGTAACTTTGGCTTTGAAACAAACTGTTATAAACTGCAATTAATAGATCTCTGTAACAGCTGAACAACTTTGATAGAGGTCAAGTGGCAAAGTGAAGAAGAGCTAAAACAAAACAAAACCCAGTTTTGGCAGTAGGGATGCTGTAAATACTGCAGGCTTGCTGATCTGCCCTTGGAGAATTGAATGTTATCCTTAGGAAGAAGAGAGTCACATTGTATATGAATCCATGTAATAACTATGCTTTGTTTAATCCAATTTTTAAAGTGGCCAGCGCTTTTCTAATAACAAGTCTTTTGGCTGATTTATACTGGGAAATTTGGGAGTAATCATAATTTAAGAGTATAGTAGAAAGATCACTGGATTTGGAGTCAAAGGCCTGGGTTTGGATCCTGGCTTTGTTATTATTCATGTAAACTTAGGCAAGTCATTCTAGTACTCAAAACCTCAGTGTCCTCATCTGTAAACTGGGGTGACTGAACTAGATAATCTTTAATGTGTCTTCCAGTCTAAATGTGTAAATCTTGTGAAGAGGAAATAAACATTTTTACTGGGGTTGGTAAGATGATAAAAATGACTAGTTAATAAATATAGTCTTTGATCTCAGAAGGTTGTACTTTTAATAAGTGTTCTGACTCTTGTCATCTTATCTTTCTTGCTTTTTAAAAATTGGTAAATAATAATAATGATAATGTGACACATCTTTAGTCAGAACTATTGTGAAAATGAGTGAGGTAATGTCAGATGCTTTGGCGGGGGTGGGAGGGAGAGGGCGAATGCAACAAAGTAAACTAAATGCAAGTTATTGAATATTTGTTTGGCTTCTAGGCTGGTATAGTTCTTGTGAAACCACGTAGGCATCAGAAATCATTAAACCATAACTTACATCCAGCCTCTTACCCTATAGAGATTCTTGTTGGTTTAAATAGCATTATAAAATGTCTTGGGGAATACATGACCCTTTCTTCAGTCTAAAGAACTAGATTGCTAAATCATGTCTGTTGAAAACTTGTGCCTCTTCCAGAAGGAAGATGAAAGATTCATAGATTTAAAACTGGACAGGACCTTAGAAGTGATCAGATCCGGTGCCTAGACTTTATACATGAGATAACTAAGATCTAGTGAAGTTAAGTGAATTGATCATGATCACACAGCAAAAGATGTCCGACGAGGAACATTGAAATCAGCTCTTCCTCACTGCAAGGCCAGTACCCTGGCAAAGAAGTATACAGTTTAGAACTGAAATGGATCAGATCATCCAGTTCAGCTTATTTCTTTTAATTATGAGAAGATGGAGGCCTAGACAATGAAAAATGCATCATTAGAAGAAGGCCATACCAGGATACTGTCAAGTGTCTTACTGTTTTGGCTCCCGTTTTCCTTGAACCGTGTTTCCATGTCTGTACGGTATTTGGGGTTATATAGTTTTTACAGTCTGTATAACTATATACTAACTGTCAGCCTAGATGATTAAGAATAAGGCATGATAACTAAAACATGGATGTGGACTGAGAAAGATTTTTTTTGGTGGGCTTAGATGTCCATATTTTTTAAGTATGAGAAGAATCTGTTTCTAATTAACTAAAGATAGTAACTTCCTGCCTCCTTTTGGAATTGGAATGTTAAATTCTATTCAGTATTGAAAAACAGATGAAACAATATCTATTAAAAGTTGTTTATGCTCATTTTGAAATTTTTCACTTAAGTAGAATATCAAAATGAGCTTGCTTCAGTACCTTAATGCCACTTATTAAAAAAAAAAAAAGAGAGACTCCCCCATTGCATCTTCATTCTGAAAATTAGCTATTTTTTCCCATAAGTTTCTGGAGGTCACCATAAAACCCTCCTTGATAATTAAGATATATTCCAGTATCTTAAAATTCTTAAAAGCCATTAAGTTTATCCTTATGCTTAATCTAAACTACATGATAGTGAAGTCCAATGCCTTTTGTCCTACTCTGAATGAAAAGTTGTCCACTGTCACTCATTTGATATGATCTGTATTCTTTAATATAATTAAAAACTGAGTCCTTCACACTTAGGATTTCTCTTGACGTCTCCTACCTACATTCTTTTCTTTAGGGTAAATAAGCTCAGTATCTAATCTAAATTTATAATTTAGTCTCTTTAATATAATCCATGTGGAAAAAGCCATATAAATGTAATGACTTTTTAATTCATTATTTATTGAATTGTTGTGAATGGTAATAGATCTAGAGATTGTAACCTGCCCTTTGAGGGCAGGTAATATTTCCTTAGCAGTCCCTTAACATATATTTGTTTTTTTAATTGAACTAAGTGGACCCTGTGGCCAGTAATGCAAGAATTTCAATTCTAGGTGAAGCCACTGATAGCAATGAAATATCACTGTGGCTATATCATAGTTGTTCTTCAATTTCAAAAGGATCTGTGATGTTATCATTTTGGGTATTTTTGCAGATTACATTTTTCTCTGCACTTTACTAGATGGTCTTTATGAGTTAGCGAGACCAAAAAAAATTCAGGCTGGTAGGCAACCTTTTTGTAATAAACCTTTCCAAACTTAGCTAAGCTGGTTCTGAAATGTCAGTTCATCAGTGGGCCCACACTTAAAGCAGAAAAACCTCACAGAGTTTGCATAACAATGAAGCACTGACCAGGGTATTACTTCTTTGGAGGCAGAGCACTTTAAAAAAGAAGTAAAGTAAAATAAAAGTGAAATATTTAAATGTAAAATAAGTAGAAAGGGGATTGCAACATAGATATATACATTTTTAAGATTCAAAAAGCACAAGTGATCCTATTTTAGAGAAAACCTTTAATAATAAAATCCAACCTTATCAAATCTATATGAGAGGCAATTATTCATATTAAAAGAGTATTTAACAACTCCCCCCTCCTTACATATAAATAAAAAGTTCTTCTGTTGCATTTAAGATAATTTTGTTTGTAAAAATTCCATTTACATGCAACTTTTCCTTAGTATGTCTAGGTTCATTGCCACTTGTCAGGATCAGCTCTTTTCTCTAGCCACTAGCCGTCTGTGTCGACTTACCTCTTGTCACTTCTGGGCTCTCTGCTGCCCTGGCATTTATTTCTGCCTTGTTGGGAAGAATTTGACAAGCTCCTTAACTATAATAACTCGTCTTCAGTTACCAAGATCTTCCTATTGTTTATGCCTAAGGTCATTCTCTGGACTGACTTCCTGGCTTCTGACTGCCCCTTTGCTGCTTGAATTGTTTGTCTGGGTCTTGACTTCTGTAATACCTGAAATGACTGTCCAGTTTCCAGATACCTCTGACACAAATAGCTTTATAGATTCCTGTTGCCCAGGTTATTTATCTAGGTTTTTGAACCCTTATCAACCTTAAACTACCTGTTTTTTACTATGGATTCCTGAGCTCTTGATGATCTTCTACATGGACTCCCCATTTTTCATTGCCCTTAGATATCTCTCTCCCCGGATTCTAGGCCAACTGGCCAACTAGCCTTGCTCAGGTCTATGGTACATATGTACACTCTGACGCTAAACTGCTTATCTGATGCCCAGTCCTAAGCTCTGTCTGTCTTAATCACTGTACTTCCAGGTAATTCCACATGTCTGAATTGCTTCTGGACTGGCACTTGACCTTTATTTTCAGCTTTGTCTTATCCCTCCCATTCTCACTCAATTTCTTGCCTTGTTTATATGTTACAATTTCTGTTCACAGACTCTGTTATGCAGGAAATACATATTTATGCATTTATATATAAAAAGAGTATTATGTACATTGCTGTAAAAACAGGCCCTGGCATCAACCCAAGATTGATGTTTAGGTTTCATGCTAGCTTCCATGAAAATTTAAGTTTTAGGGTATGATTAAGTTAATATTTTCCACAATTGCACGTAGTCCAGAGAGGTAATACAGTGGATAGAGCACCAGGCCTGGAGTCAAGAAGACCTGAGTTCAAATCCTGCCTTAGACACATACTAACTATGTGACGTTGGGTAAGTCACTTAACCCTGTTTGCCTCAGTTTTTTCATCTGCAAAATGAGCTGGAGAAAGAAATGGCAAACTACTCTAGTATCTTTGCCAAGAAAAACCCAAATGGGGTCACAAAGAGTCAGACATGACTGAAACAAATGAACAATGACAAATAAATATAGGAGGGATAGTTAAAACTATCAAAGGTAACATTGGTAGCAGTAGCCAAGATAAATAAAATGCTTTACAAGTCAAATAAGATTTTCTTTCCTTTGGAACAATATTTTCAAGATTAAATCAGCTATCTCTTTTGGATATTTTAAATGTTCACCTACCCAAAGGAGGTGGACTAGATCAAATGATTTCTTAAGTTTTCTTTTAGCTCAGCTATGCAGAGAATGGAAAGAGTGCTGAGCTGGGAGGCAGGAGAATTGTCCCTAAGTTGCTATTAAATAGCTGAATGATCTAGAGCAAGTTACTTAACTTCTCTATGTTTGAATTTATTTTTCTCTTTTTTTGTACTTTTTGGAGGGGGAAGGCAGGGCAATTGATGTGCCCAACGTCACATGGCTAGTAAATGTGTCAAGTGTCTGAGGTCGGATTTGAACTCAGGTCCTCCTGACTCCAAGGCAAGTGCTCTATTCACTACACCACCTAGCTGCCCCCTGAATTTATTTCTCTTTAAAACTGAAAGGATTGTACTAGATAATCTCTTAAATCAGGAGTTTTTAACCTCAGATCCATGAATTTGGATTTTTTTTAATGTTTGGTAACTATATCTTAATATAATTGGTTTCCTTTTTAATCCTAAGTATTGTACTTTATGCATTTTAAAACATTATGAGAAAGTATCCATAGATTTCCTTATACTGCAGTGAGGTTCATGTGACAAAAAGTTCAAGAGCCTGTGTTCTCAAGTCCTCTCTAGCTCCAAAATTTTAAAATGCTATGTATTTCAAAAACTGCTACCATGAATGGAAAATAGATTGTAGATGAAGTAAGTACTTACAGAGCTAGATTTACTAGTAAGGGATCTCAACTTTTTGGAATAACTCATTTCATATGAGATGTAAAATTTCTAGAGACTTTAAAGCTACTCTCCATATCTTATATTAAAAATGAAAAATTTAAAGAAAAATATAATATTAATTCTTTTTTAGGAATATAAAATGTTGTATGGATGTCTTGGTTTGCTCATTCAGATATTCACTTTTCATCAATTTATACAAATCTTTCCACATTCTTTCAGAATTTTCCATATTTATCATTTCTTACAACTCAATAATGTTTCATTACTTTCTAGTATCACAGTTTATTTGTCCATTCTTTATTGTATCGGCACCGTTTTTGTTGTTACCACTAGAATTCCTGTTATTTATTATCTTAGTATATGTAGAACCTTTATTTCTGTCTTTGATTTCCTTAGGTATTTGCCCAGGAATGGAATCTCTGGGTCAAAGAGTATATGGGTTCAGTGACTTTTTTTGTGCATAATTATAGATTGTTTTCCAAAAGGGCTTAACCAACTCACAGCTCTACCAGGAGTGTATTAGTGTGCCTGTCCTCTCACAGCGCCTCTTATATTGACTATTTCCATCTTTTGACAGCTTTGCTTATTTTCTGAATAGATGGTAAAACGTTATAATTGTTTTCATTGGAATCTTCATTTTTATTATTGATTTTTAGAGCAATCTTTTGTGTAATCATTGATAATTTTCAGTCTTTCTTTGGAAAATTATTAGTTCCAATCTTTTTCCCACTGATATGGAAAAATACAAATTCTTCCCTGCATTTGAGAAAATCTAACCTAGCTTCATTCATGAACCAAATCATCTCAGATCTTTAAGCCACAGTATGCTTCTGATTCTCTTTGAGGTGTCCAGAAATTTCTTCGGTTTCTACATATTGATGATGTCTGTTGTACATGGTCTCTACAAAATGGAATGTATGTTGGCACGTTTTTCGCTGCAGTGCTTAGATGTTGATGTCTGCCTTCAAAAATATTGGTATTGACGGGACAATCCAATAAGTCGGTATTTAATGGTGGCAAAGTGACAAAAATAAAGTCTTTACCAGGAATCAAAAAGTCAGCTGTGGTCATTCAGCCTCTAATTGGAAATTTCTAATTAAGGGAAACCTGCAATTAGGCAATTCCACTTTTGAAGGGTTCTGTTTGTTGGGAAATTTTCCCTGATATCTAGCCTATGTTTAACTTCGTAAACTATTTTTTATAGTTTTGTAACTATTGCTTCTGGTTCAGGATATTTTCTAAACAGAACAAGTCTCTTTCCTCTTTCACATGACAACCCTTTAAAGACAACTATCGTGTGTCCTGACTCTTCTGTTTTCCAGGCTAATTATCCCCAGTTCCACAAATAATCCTTATATGACACAAATTCATGGTCTTTTCTGGTCCTGTGCATTATTAGTTTTGTGTGGACAGTACATGGGAAGCTGGGGGCCATGACTAAGGGGGAATGACTGAGCTGTGCAAGGTGATGTTTGTATCCCTACTGAGCCACAGCTAGAACATTTTTTTCTCCTCTTTTACTATGGGTAGCCACTGCCAACATTTTGTATACAAGGTGACCCTCCATTAGCTTGTAACTTAGGTAGTCTATTAAAGGGGCCACAGATAATTTGGCACATTTGGCATATAAGAGGCCGACCCTGGGGAAAATTGTGTCAGAGATTACTTCTGAGCTCCACCTACCTGAGGAGCCTGTTCCTGAGTTCGTGATGTGAAGTAAAGGTAGAGGGAAGTAGTTTTTAATATCCTTTTAATTCTGAGGTTGTGTTGTTTTAGTCCTTAATTAATAAAATTGTGTTTATTACATTTTATGGGCTATAAATATGTCATTGCATTTTAACTATTAAGCCTAAATCACTGAACTAGCCTAGGTTGGTCCTGATGCAGAATATTTGGTATAATGAAAGGTGTTGTTTTACAGCGGCTTTGTGGTTAAATTCAGTTTTTAAGGGGAGGAAGGATATGATGGGACAGAGGGAGCCTTATGTGAGTTGATGGTCAGATATAGGACCCTGGTTTTGATAGTGGCTCAAATCTTGTTAGGGAGTTTATCAATAGCCCTTTCTGAGACTTAAAGAAAAAGTTTCTGTTCACCCTGTGAATGGGTAGGATGGAGCCTTGCTAAGGAAAGAGTCACTGACTCTTGTTAACAGTACTAGAGAGGCTGAATTGCCAACACAGGGAGAGTGAAAATAAATTATCTTTGCAAAGCAGGCAGTTAGAGTCAGAGGTAAATGAGCTTTTGATCTTTAAAGACTGCTTTGAAGGCACAAGGAAGATTAATGAGAAATGTTTAAAACAGTGCTAATAAAGGCAGAAACTAAGAGGCTACAGGCAGAACTCGTGATCTCTGACCCACAGGTTTCTCTAGAGAATGAGTTGAACCCGGTCAAAATTAGAACTCTTAGAAGAAAATAGAAGTATGGCTGATGGTGTCTTGCTCCAAGAAATTCTGTCTCAGTTCTCAATTCTCATTTATTTTCTCGGTTCTTCTCAATTCTCAGTTCAGTCTTCAGTCCAGCAGTAGCAGCCCAGCCTGCCCAGATGCTTGCTGAGACAAATTCTCTCCCTCTCTTTCTTTCTCTCTCTCTCTATGTCTCTCTCTAGCAGTAGCTGTTCTGCCTCCACAATGCCTGTCTCAAGAAGTTCTGACTCTCCCAGCTGGGGCTTTTCCTTATATATGGTATTAGCTCCTCCCTGTTCAGTCCCTTCCTGTTATATCAGCAACAGGGATTCATACTTTTGGTTTCTTTATAGAGGTTTAATTTGAAACTAAGCACTAAGTACCTGTTAGCTTTGCACTACAAAGGGATCTTCAAATTTCATTACTATTACAATTGGTTTCCTCAATGGAGCACAGTAAGAGAGGGTGTGAAGTTTTTAAAAGACCCTTATTACACTGGTTTTACTGAAATTACATTGGGACATCTGGGACTATGACAATAAGGATCCTTCTGCCCCACCAAACCTTAGGACATCTCTGAAAGATTCTATTTTGTATGGTCATTCCTTTATCCATCTAGTCACTCCTTCCAGCCCACCTGGCTGTTTGGAGCTACCCAAGTCTTTGTATTTGAGATACTGTTAGAATGAGTAAGGCAAAGTCTAGTTATTGGAGTCTCAGGCTATTTCAACTGTAACACCAGGAAGACTGGAAGTCTTGTGCCAAGTCACTGTGACTTAGAAAGGGAGGCAAGGGGTTCCAAACATATAAAGGGCTGCTAGATACTGGTTGCTAGGGTTACTGTTATACCCAGGAGGCCTCAATGACTTTACATGAATGCCTTAGTTTCTCTTGGGTGTTTTGAGGGAAGACACCTGAGGGAACTATGTTCAAGTGAAGGAGAGTGAAGCACTTCCTGTTTAGATCTCAGTTGTAGTAGCTGATCAGAGGAAATGTATGTAGATTAGAATAGCTAACCACTGAAGTCCCCTCCTCCACCTCTCAAATACTGTGTTTCCATGAGATGAGGTATATTATGGATATTGATGAGTTCTTGGGAGTCACTAGCTTTAAGACTATTTACTGTAGTTTCCCTGCCAATTATTATGGGCAAGGCCAAATGGAAAACCTTGGAATTTCCTGAATCATCCCATGTAGTTAATATTAAATGATATTGAAGCCCAAGTCAGAAACAGTACTATACAATATTTTTCCTCTCTAGTAATAGAGATAAAGAAGTTGGAGTATTTTGTTATGCAGACTCCCCTTATAAGTCCTTTGGGCCAGTGAAGAAGGCAGATTATGGGGAGCTAAATAAAGTTATGCCAATTATTGTGGCCATTCATGACCTTATCAGTCTGATGTGCCAAGTCACCCATATTCCATATGAGTGGTATGGAGTTATTAATATAATCAATGCATAATAGCAACAACCACATAATTCATTATCTACCAGACTGAAAAACATCATGCCAATCTTAGAGAAAATCATAAATTGATGGAATAATTTTCTTTTGTTGCTGTGATTTCATTGAAGTAATAGAAGTATAACATAGTAGGTGTTATGGTAGAGCAGTTGACGGGGCTCTTGCTCTTTTACTCTTCCTTTTCAGCAAGAAAAAGGAGAGGACTTATTTTCCCAGCATATGCCTTTGTCTTCCCATGGGCCAACCCAAAGGTATAATCTTCTGTTTGGTCCTTATCTCTGTCTCTCTTCCTCCTCAGCCTTCCTGAGGCTCTCACAGTCTGAGCCATGATACCCTACTACAAGAATGAGTATGTTTCCAGCCAAGGTGTAAAAAGGCCCTGTAACAGTAATGAGATTTGAAGTTCCTTTTGTATTCCTAAGCTAAGAGGTACTTAGCACCTAGTTCAGATTAAGCCTGTGTTAAAGAAACAGAAGGTATGAACTCCTGGAACCTGTTGCTGATGTAACAGGAAGGGGCTGAACAGGGAGGGCAATACTGTATATAAGGAAAAACCCAGAGAGAGAGTGTCAGATCTTCTTGGAGCAGGCTTCATGGAGGCAAAAGCTGCTGCCACTGGAGAGGCTGAAAGGGAAAGCCCCTTCCCCAGACTGGAGAGAATGATTTTGATTTTGAAAACCTGGAGTGATTTTGATTCTGGGAACCAGCTGAAACTTCTGATGAGGCCAAGGGCCAGCCAGAGCTACCAAGAACTCAGGAAGCATGAGTGTGATGCTGAATGCTTTGTATGAACCTGTTTGTGGCTTTGTTGAGCCTTGACTTCCTGGGAACAGAGAAAGTGAAGGATTTGAGATGGACTGTACACTGTGAGCTCCAGTGTGGAGCAGGAACTGCACAGAGAGCTAGACAAGGACCTGCGAGCTGTCTGCCTTTGAACCCAGGTGACAGTTTGGTGAATCCAGGTAGGATCTGGGTCCATGGAAGGGGATCCAGGGAATCTGAGAAACCACCCTGAGTCAAGGTGAAAGAAGACTTTACTTGGATAGTGTGTACTGACTGAGAAATTATAAATTTACTAGTGACCTAGGGGTGGAGGGTCTGTGTATTTTCTGATGATCGAATAGTGAATGATGAAGGATGATTAAATGAATGAGTTGATTTAATGATTGATTGACTAAATAATTGTACTTAGTGATTGGTGACTGAATAAGTGACTGATTGAGTTAACTTAGTGTGCCCCTTGAGTGGAGAACTTTGACTATTGTACTTTGTGTCCCTTAAGGAGGCAAACCCTCCTCAAGGATGATTGAATGATTGAGTTTCTAAATGATTGTTCTTTGTTGAAAACTTTATGACCGCTGTGGTGAAAACTATGTGGCCATTTTCTGTGATAAGTTGTTGTGAATGCTATATTTTTATTATCTGTGATAAGTTGTAACATTGTGAATGCTGTACCTTGATTTCTGTGAATGTTTTGCTCTGATTTGTTATGGAATAAATAGTGTTCACTATACTGTGTAATCAGAACCTTAAAAGCTGTTCATAGCAGCATTCTTCTGGAAAGCTGCTTGTGCGTGGCATTACAGGCCCTTGGTCCACAAATATCATTTTCTCTTCTAAGTTCAAAAGTTTATATGAGACAAAAAGTTATTATTAATAAAACCATAACAAATGGCACTTCATATAGTTTCTGAGTCTCCTGTTAGGAAAATTTCTAACATTCAAGTACAGGTTTAGATCCTTAACCTGTTTAAATTCTACAATTTCCAACTAGCCACGGGTATCCTCCATTCCTCTTTGCTTAGCACAGATTAAAGATACAGACACACAATACAAAGCAATCAAGACTGATCATATATTATAGGAAAAGGAAAGGTACTTTCAAAGGCACTAATGAAATCAGAATGTAGAAAAGAATATGTTCACCCTTTGCAGGAAAAGATAAAAGAGAGGAAATAGAGATTTGAAATACATCACCAATCCAATAGCCTATCAAAGAGAAACAGTCCAGCCACACTTCTTTGCAGAATTCTTTCAATAGGTAGATCAGTAAGCAAGGGAAGGATTAGCCACATCAGTGTCTATTGTTAGTCCCAGTCTGAATATCCCTTCTCTTGGTGCAGCTAAGCAACCTGTCAGTCTCCTGCCATTTATCTAAGCAACTGCCTCTCTTACAGACCCATTTCAGACTTCCTCTTTGACTCTCACTTGCTCAACTCAGAGCAAAGCAAAAGCTCCCAAATGAGTGGCAGGAGCATTTTCTTCCCTACTCCCACCCTGATTAAGGCCTTATAATGAATCTAGTGAATAATGAATTACAGGACTGTGTAAGGAATGTCATATATTCAGATTCTGATTACTTTTGCTCCAGCCATGGGGTTGTCTGTTATACAAGTAGAAAAATGTCATGTTGATTTTTTGCCATCAGTCACATTAGTTAAATTAAACCAAGTGAGATATAGAGTGAAAATGAGTAAAGCCCATAACCTAATGAAAGGCAGAAGCACTTTGCTATATTTTACTAAGGGTATCTAGGATTAAGTTCTTTTTCATGTACTGAACCGCTAGGTAACAATAATACAGTCAGAGTTTGTTCCATGGTATGCAAATAGACTTTTAAAATAATATTTTATGATGTACAACATTCAAAGGAACATGAACCTGATAAAACCAAATTACCAATATAGAGAAAGAGGATTTTTGGTTGGGAGACTGAAATAAGTTGTTTCTAATGACCTCAGTTTTTATGGAGTTGGTAACTGATATTTGTAGTTACAACTATTTTGGTTAAACTATTGGAGAAGCAGCATGTCATTATAAGGAAGGCTGGTCCTGAAATGAGGAAACCCTGGGTTCAAGTTGCACCTCTGCCTCAGGGCAAATCACTTAACCCCTCAGTATTCTAGTCTTAACTCTAGTACTTGCAAAAAAGGTGTTGATTTTGCAGTGGCAGAGGAGGTTTCCTCACCTGAGACTTCTCTGGACCAATGAAATCATAGGTCCAGTCCCTCTCCTAATTAAAAATACTCCCCTTTTTCATACTTACAAAGATGTATATAGTCTCCCTTTTGTGAGTCAACTGGGGTTGCTTTGTATAACATTGTACTGTGACAGTTCCTGTCTTTCTCTTTATTAATTTCAAAAGGACTTGTTAGTGGAATATCTATGCAATCAGACTGATGTACAAGCTACTTTACTAGGTCCTCCTAGGCCACCTGCCAGATAAGGGAGGGTATTTTATCTCCTAGAAGCTAAGCAGAAGAACCCATTGGTCCTGAAAGTGGTATTCATTAAATGGTAATTCGCCAGATCATAGGATCTTAAAGTCAGAGCTAGAATGGATAGGCATGACTTCCAGCAATGATATCTTTTCTCATGCCATCCACCCCCACTCCCATGCTGCATTAAGATGCCTTCTGTCAGAGGAGTACTTCCACACAGCAGAAATGGGAAAAGGGATGTATATTAATCTGTGAATTTCAGATCTAAAAAAAGAATTATTCTGAAAGGATTAAGTGGAAAAGGCTATGCTTTACTGACAATCTCTATTTCAAATAGCTATAATATACTTGACTAGATACATATTTAAGGTCTTATTATAATATTTGTTTGAATACTGATCAACCAGAAAGTATATTAAAATGAAACTGAATAATGCACAAAGGATTATAAATAAAAGCTTAGCCTTTCTCAATTGCTGTTAGGCAAATAAAGTCTAGATCGTCCAGAAGTCACCCAAATAAAATCAAGTTTAAGGTCTTAGGTTTTATCAAACAAATCAGTGCTCTTTTTGTCAATTTTGAGATCCTAAATTTTTAAAAATGAAATTATCCTTTTTGTCTCCTTGCTAAAAACATAAGATTTCCTCCCCATAATGCATTTTCTTCTCCAAAACCTAGAAAATAGGTTGATAATAGATTCTCTTAAGTCCTGATTCCACGCAAGAAGCAGGATAGAATCAATTGCTTTTGTCTTTCCTTTCATAACTTTAACTATTGAGATAATTTTTCAACAGTTTTCTCAACTAAGGCCAGAGAACCAAATACTGATACTTAATAACTTAGCTGAGATATGGAATTTATTGCGATCCACCAATAAATTAGAGTACCTATTCCATCTGACCTTTTTATCCTTTCCTACCTAAGGAAATTGACTTGATTCATTTGAGTTTCACCCTTTTTTCCTCATTCCTTGCCCTCCTATTAAGGGATGTGAAAGTAAATTGTTGGATAAAAATAATATTCAATACATATGGAGAAGAGGAAAAGTCAAGACCTTAGCTAACTAAAAGTAAAATATAGTTTAGTCTCGTTATTGGTTATTGGTCTGAACATCTTTTAGAAATTAAATCTGAGCATAGTCAAGTACAAGTCCATAGCAACTTTAATAAATAAGTATAGACAACAGTTAGATTTAGTCTTATGAGTGCCAGATTGGGGTTAGAGGACCTGGGTTCAAATCCCAGACCCACTGCTTCCTACTTATATGATCTTGGGCAAAGCACTTTAATTTTGTGGACCTCTGTTTCCTCATCTATAAAATAAGGGCTTTGAAGTTAAAATGATAATTATCATCATTGTTATTAATAACAGTTGGCATTTATTTGGTGCCTTAATGTTTACAAAGATCTTTACAAATAATAATCTCATTTTATCCTCACTATGACGCTGGGAGGTACTTGCTATTATTATCCCCATTTTACAGATGAAGAAGCTAAGGCAGACAGAGGTAATTTACTAGCCCAGGATCACACAGCTACTAAGCATCTAAGATTGGATTTGAGTTCAGGTTTTCTTGCCTACAGGTTTTAGTATTCCACTGCCTTAAGGTCCCTTCAAACTTCCAAATCTGTGATTCTGTCACCTAATAAAGATGTCCAAATTTGTCTCTGGGCCATAGAGTTTAGAGCAGGGAATGCCTCTTGAAGTTGTATTTTGTCATATTTTACTGAATATGGCAATTTAAAAATTAGAGTGGTGAATTTAAAAAATGATCCAGAAAGTGTGGGAAATTCTAAACTCAGGTTGCTATGGCATTTTAAATCTGATCCCTGTTCCTTCTTTGGCAACCTAAAATAGCACTTGGGGTTTAATAATTATACCCACTATGAATGAATTCTTTCTAAATATTAAATGGAAATAATCTTTTTCTTTGCTGTTCTAGGACAACTAGGTCACTGTACTTTGTAACAAAATGGTCAGTATATATGAATGAATGTATGTATGTATGTGTGTGTATACAGACACACATATATATATAAAATATGTATTTTTACTGAAATAAATCTTTGTCTTATGGCCTATTAGTCAGCTTGCAAGCTCATCCACATATTTTGGGTTAGTTCTAAGAATCTTGAAGCAGACGTTTAGAATGCAAGCTGACACCTTTTATTTTTGTGGCGTAAACCTGCTGCTCTGATTGCATCATTTTCCTTTGTAGTCATGTTGGAGTAGTAGTCCTTTATTTATTTATGTAATGTTGCCTCTTCCTGCAGATACTGTGGCTTAATAGAAACAGTCTGACTCCTAACTAGATTCCTCTGTATTTCCTTTTTTAGGAAAACTTTGCATGAATTTTTGAAATTTTTCATGATTAAATATTTTTAGACCAAAATGCTTATTTTCCTCTAATTTGCTTTTATTTTCAGAGAAGGGAACGTTTATAGTTTCATTCCCTGATTTTTGTCTTTGTCTAATATAAGAAACAAAACCAGCCTCTTGTAAATGCAGCTAATTCTAGTTTTCATTCCAGTGATAGCTATGGATAATACAAAAGTCTTGACAGAGCAGGAAATTGGAGGGGGCAGTGATCTTCTTTAGTGTATTAAGACAGAATATTTTGTAATCTGTTCTAGATATTAGTTTGCCCCAAAGATTAACATTATAGAATTACATGTTCTGGGCTTTGAGGGTCCTATGCCTTCCTTCAAACATTAAAAAAAAAAAGAGTCTCATTGCAGTTTATGTATCATGTAAGCAGGAATTTATGGGATCATTATGTTCTCAAGGATGAGATATAGTGAATAGAGAGCACCATATTGTGCGCACAAACCAAAAATGAAACTGAGACGGACACACACTTTGTGGGGCATGCAAATGGCAGTCATTTAATCAAAATTGGCTCTTGGCAGGCCCTAGTTTAATTAAATATGAATGACCACAGTTTGGTCATATTTCTACTGTATCATCAACACAGAGAAAAAAATCTTCAGAATGCTTATGCTAAGGAACGACCCTTATATTTTTAAGTTCCCAGCCAAATGTCCTCTAGATTTCTTAGTTTTCTTTATTAAATTCCTTCTTTCTATATGGAAATGAGTTTATGTCATGTTAATCTTCATATTAAAAGGCTCAGCGCAACTGCAATCTTTCCAAACATTTCCATGAGCCAACTAAATGTGTATGTAACCACAGAGAATATTATGGGGATAGTGGCAGGTACTTGTTTCTTGCATAGGAAATCTTTGCTCTGAGGCCATTGAATGAATTGACTAATTCTTTACCACTCAGGGCTCAAACATAGCTCCCTTGAACACCACTTCAAGTTCAAGAAACCTCATTGGGGTCAGACTCCACTAAAAGTCATAATTCTTAAGCACCGCCTTGTATGTTTCCTTTAAAAGCCAAGCATACACATACTCCCTACAATTCATTCATAAAATATCAAGTCTCTCTATGTGTGAAGCAGTGTGCTGAAATGTAATATAAATGTGAAAGGCATGATCCTTACCCTAAAGCAGTCAGCATAAAGTTTATGGTGACAGATAAAACATTTACCCAAATTGCTTTAGCTAAAAAACAAGCTATGATTAAGTGCTCTGAATGGTTTAGAATGCTAGGGGAGTGCAAAGGAAGGGGATCTCTTCTGGCTGAGGTAATCCATGGAAGGGGGGCATTCAGGTTGAATAGTATTTCAAGAAGATCGAAGGACATTTCAAGCAAAGAGTATAGAATGAGTAAAATCCAGAAGTGGAAAATACAGTGCCTATTTAGGGAATGGCGAATACTACAATTTACCCTGAATGTAAGGTTCTGTCATATATTAGTGAGAAATGGGACTTGAGAAGCATATTAAGGTCCTGTTGTTGAAAATCTTGATTGCCAATTTTAAAGTAGTTTGAGTTTCATTCTATAGCCATCTTTGAGCTAGTAAAGTTTTTTGAGTTAAAAAGTGACTCAAAATTTTTTTTCTAAGAAAATAGCTCTAGAGCAAAAAAATATATCTTTTTTTTAAAATTCAATTTTATTTTCAATTTAAAATTCTCTCCATCCCTTACACCTTCCCAACCCATTGGGAAAACAAGAAAATAAAAATATGTATTGTCATAGGTAGGCCAAGCCAATATTATAAAAATGACAGTTCTACCTAAACTAATTTACTTATTCCCTGCTATACCAATCAAATTGTCAAAAATTATTTTATAGACCTAGAAAAATAATAATTCATCTGAAAGAACAAAAGATCAAGTATGTCAAGGGAATCGATGAAAAAAAATTGAAGGAAGATGGTTTAGCTGTTGTTTAGTTCTTTCAGTCATGTCTGACTCTTAATGACCCAATTTGGGGATCTCACGCTCTATCCCAAAATGGTAATCATCAGAACATTCCAGTACTGGCTAAGTGGTGAATCAGTGGAATAGATTAAGTACATAATACCCAGAAGTAAATGACCGTAGTAATCTTGTTTTGGACAAATTCAAAGATTCAAGATTTTGGGACAAGAAATCACTCTTTGTCGTTTTCTTTGTTTGTTTGTTTGGTTTTTTTTTTGGCATCTCAGCCAATCTGATGGGTGTAAGGTGGAAACTTAGAGTTATTTTGATTTGCATTTTTCTAATAATAGTGATTTGGAGCATTTTTATTCCTCTTTATTGCTTGGTTTTCTTCTTCTGATAATTGCCTATTCATGTCTTTTAGCCTTTTATCAAATGTGAAATGGTTTTTATTCTTGTAGATTTCACTGTTTCCAATCTATATATCTTAGAAATGAGATCTTCATCCAAGAAATTTGCTACAGAGATTTTATCTAGTTTCCTGCTTTTGTTTTAATTTTAGCTGTATTAGTTTTGTTTGTGCAAAAAAATTTATGTAATCAAAATTAACCATTTTACTTCTTGTAAAACTCTCTTTTTCTTGTCTGGTCATGATTTCTTCCACTCTCTATAAATCTAACAACTAATTTCTTTCATTATCCACTAGTATACTTAAGCTGTCACCGTTTGTCTAAACATTGTGTACCCAATCACACCCAGAAATCAGCCTCTCTTTCTCTTGTACATTGTATCAGACTGTTTAATGATCGCAGCTTTGTAGTATAGTACGGAATCTAGTACTGCTTGGCCTATTATCACCATTGGTTTTGTTTGTTTTGCATCGGTTCCCCTGAAATTCTTGAACTTTTACTCTTCCAAATGAATTTTCTTATGATTTTTTCTAGCTCTATAAAGTAAATTTTTGGTAGTTTGCTTGGTATGACACTAGAAAAGTAAATTTATTTAGATAGTTTCATAATTTTTATTATATTGGTTCCACCTACCTATAAGCAATTGATATTTCTCCAACTATTCAGATAGGTCTTTATGTGAATTGTTTTATAATTGTGTTCAGAAAGTTCCTTTGCGGGTCTTGGCAGGCAGATTCCCCAAGTATTTGTACTATTCATACTCAGATTAAATGGAATTTCTCTTTCTGTCTGTTCCTATTGGGTTTTGTTGGTAACATATAGGAATATTGATGATTTGTGTGGTTTTTTTTTAAATTTTTCATTTATCTTGCAACTTTGCCAAACTTGATTCAGATAGTTTTTTGGTTGAATCCCTGAGTTCCTCCAAGTAAATAATTATATTGGCTACAGAAGTGATAGTTTTGTTTCCTCATTAACTGTATTTATTCCTTTAATTTCTTCTTCTTGTCTTCTTTTTATAGCTAACATTTCTAGCATAATATTAAATAATAGTTGTGATAAATGGACATCCTAGCTTCTCCCCTGATGCTCTTGGTTTTAGATAGATGCTACTTATTTTAAGGAAAACTCCATTTATTCCTATGTTTCTATTTTTAACATGAATAAGAGCTGTATTTCTTTTCAAAATCTTTACTACATCCATTCATAAAATCATATGGCATTTATTGGTTTTGTTATTAATAGGGGCACTTCTTTTTATATGTTTCTTAATATTGAACCAACCCTTGCATTCCTGGTATAAATCCAGCCTGATCATATTGTATGTATGATCTTTGTGAAATATGGCTGTCATCTCCTTGCTAATATCTTATTTGAATTTTTGCATCAGGGAACTATTAAGACTATATTTGTGTCGTAAAAGGAATTTCATAGTATCTCTTCACCAATTTTTTTTCAAATATAATTCCAGTTCTTGGAACTTATTGTTCTTTAAATGTTTGATAGAATTCATGTGTAAATCCATCTGATCCTCAGTTGTTTTTTTCCTTTGGAAGTTCATTTATGTTTCTTCAGCTTCTTTTTTTCATAGGGTTATATAAGGACTTTATTTTCTATTTTGTTAATCTGGTCAATTTATGTTTTTGTTAAGTATTTATCCATTTCATTTAGATTGTCAATTTCTTTGGAATATAATTGGGCAAAATAACTCATAATAAATTGCTTTTATTTCCTTTTCATTTGTTGTGAATTCACTTTTTTCATTTTTGACACTGGTAATATAATAACATAATATATAACACTACAATATTATACTATTTCTAGTAAGCACTGGTTTTCTGTTTTATGTCAAATCAGATAATGGCTTATCTGTTTTATTTTTTTTAAATAACTCCCATTTTTATTTATTAAAGAAATTAAATTTTATTTTTAAATTAAATTATTAATTTTAAACTCTTGGTTTTGTTAATTTTTTTCTTTTATTTTCAAGATTTCTATTTTAGTGTTTAATTGTAAGAAGGTGCTAATTTATTTGTTTTGGGGGTGTGGTTTAAAAGTTGCATTCCAATTTGTTGATCTGCTCTTTCTCTCTTTTGTTAATGAAAAAGTTTAGAGATATAAATTTTCCCCTGAGTACTGCTTTGGCTGCAACACAAATTTGTATATGTTATGTCTTTGTTGTCACTATCTTTAATGAGATTATTGAATGTTTCTATAATTTGTTCTTGTTCCATCCATTTTAAAGATTATTATTTAGTTTCCAACTAATTTTTCATCTTTGCTTTAGAGTCTTTTTATTAAATTTAATTTTTATTGCATTATAGTCAATAAGACATGCATTTAATATTTCTGGTTTTTTTGCATTTGTGAGGTCTTTATGTCCTAATATATAATCATGTTTTTGTGAAGATGACATGCACAGCTGAGAATAGGTATAATCTTTTATATTCCCATTTAACATTCTACAAAGCTCTATCATATCTAATTTTTGAAAAATTCTATACAGATTCTAACTTCTTTCTTGTTTATTTTATGGCTAGAATATATCTAAGTCTAAGAGGGATAAATTGAGGTCCCCTACTATTAAAGTTTTATAGTCTATTTCTTCCTATAATTCTTACACTATTTTACTTTAACTTTTCCTTTAAAAATTTAGATGGTGTGCCATTTGGTATGGTTTATATGTTTAATATTTATATTAATTTATTGTCTATGGCACCTTTTAGCAAAATATAGTTGCTCCATTTATCTCTTTTAAATAGGTCTATTTCTGTTTTTCTTTTGTCTGAGATCATGATTGCTATCTCTGCCTTTTTTTTTACTTCAGCTCAAGCATAATACTTTTTGCTCCAGTTCCCTGTTTTAACTGTGTGTGTGCATATGTGTGTGTGCATGCGCACGCACATGCACATGTGTATGTATCTTTCTGTTTCAAGTGTGTTTCTTCTAACAACATGTTGATAGATTCTGGTTTCTAATCTATTCTGCTATCCTCTTCTGTTTTATGAGTGAGTTCATCTTGTTCACATTCACAATTATGATTGCTGTGTATTTCCCTCCATTCTATTATCTTATATTTATTCTTCCCTTTTTTCCCCCCAACCCCTCTTTAAGAGTCTGTTATGCTTCTAACTAATGATTCCTTAATCTAGCCTTCCTCTTATTCCCCACTTTCTCTTTACCCCTTTCCATCCTGCTTCCCTCATGAGTAAGATGAATTTCATACCCAACTGCACATATGAGTATTCTTCTCTCCTTTAACCAGTTCAAATAAGAGTAAGATTCTGGTGTTTTCTGCTCCACCTCCCTGCCACTTCTGCCTCCTTGTTGTATATATTCTTCTTTGTACACCCCATTTATAGGAGATCCAGGCTCACTATCTAATTAGATTCCTTCTATAACCTCTCAGAATGATAAAGTTCTTAGGGGCTACATGTATCTCATATCTTCTTATAAGAATGTAAACAGTTTAACCTTTAGTCCCTCACAATTTTTCTCTCATGTTTGCCTTTTTTATGCTTGATTCTTGTGTTTATGTGTCAAATTTTACACTCAATTCTGGTCATTTCCTTGGAATTCTTGAAAGGCATCTATTTCTTAAAAGGTTCATTTTACCTTTTAGTATTATACTCAGTATTTGTGGGTCAGTCCTTCTTGGTTGTAAGCCTAGAGCTTTGCATTCTGGCTTATCATATTCTGAGCTCTATGCTGCTTTATAGTCATGACTCCTAAATCTTGTGTACTTCTTGATTGTGGCTCCTTTTTACTTGAGTTCTCTCTTTCTGGCTGTTTTTAGTATTCTTTTTAATCTTAATCTAGGAGCTCTGGGTTTGGACTATGATATTCCTGAAACTTTTCATTTTGGGTTTCTTTTGAGGAGGTGACCAGTGAACTCTTTAAATTTCTAGTTTGTCCTCTGGATCTAAAATATCTGGACAGTTTCCTTTTATGATTTCTTGAAATATGATGTCTTTTTTATTCATGGTTTTCAGATAGTGATTCTTAAATTATCACTCCCCAATCTCTTTTCCATGTCAGTTGTTTTTCCTATAGTTCACATTTTCTTTCTATTTGCTTAAGTCTTTTAAACTTTGTTTTATTATTTCTTGATGTCTCACAGAGTCAGTAGTCTTCATGTAGGAAATTATAATTTTCTAGTAGTTTTCTTCAAGAAGGCTTTGTACCCCTCCTGGATCACTGCCTTGTTGTCATAGAGAGGTTTGTGTAGTTTAATAAAACCATGAACTATGTTGTACAAATTTACCCAAGATGAAAAGGCCATAGTAGAGAGTTTGAATTAAGAAGAGGTAGCAAGAATATATTGTTCAGTTGTTTTAGGCATGTCTGACTTCATGATACCATTCTTAGCAAAGATATTGGAAAGATTTGCCATTTCCTTTTCTAGTTCATTTTACAGCTAAGGAAACTGAGGCAAACAGGATTAAATGACTTGCCCAGGATCATATAGCTAGTAAGTGCTTTGGTCCAGAATTGAACTCAGGAAGAAGAGTCTTCCTGATTTCTGGCACTGCATGCTATCCAAAGCATCACTTAGCTGCTCCAGTAAGAATATGCAGAAGAACTATACAAGAAAGATCTTGACATCACCAATAACCATGTTGGTATGGTTACTGATCTAGAACCAGACACCCTAGAGAATTAAGTCAAGTAGATTTTAGGAAGCACTGTTAACAATAAGGCCAGTAGAGGTGATGGAATCCTGACTGAGCTATTTAAAATTCTAGAAGATGATGCTGTTAAAGTATTGCACTCAACATGCCAGCAAATTTGGAAAACTCAACAGTGGCCACTGGATGAGAAAAGATCAGTTTACATTCTTATGCTAAAGAAAGGCAATGCTGAAGAATGTTCAAATGACCAAACACTTGTGCTCATCTCACACACCAGCAAGATTTTGTTTAAGATTCTGTAAACTAGGCTTCAGCAATATGTGAAAGGAGAATTACCAGAAGTAATTTTGAAGTGTTTTTTAAAGTGGCAGAGGAACTAGAGACTAAATTGCCAACATTCACAGGATAATAGAGAAATTAAGGGAGTTCCAGAAAAACATCTACTTCTGTTTCATTGACTACACTAAAACCTTTGACTATGTGGAACACAACAAAATGTGGCAAGTCCTCAAAGAGATGGAAGTACCAGCTATCTTACTTGTCTCCTGAGGAACCTGTATGCAGATCAAGAAGCAATAGTTAAAACCAAACTTGGAACAACTGATTGGTTGAAGATTGAAAAAAATAATGCAAAAAGGCTTTATATTTTCACTTTATGTAACTAATATGCAGAGTACAGCATGCCATGCAAAATGCCAGACTGAATGAACCAAAAGCTGGAATTAAAGTTGTCAGGAGTAATATCAACAATCTCAGATATTATGACAATAATGCAATATTCACAACACCCATGTGGTTATTAGTATGCTGGTAGAGTTGTGAATCACAAAATGTAGCAGACTCTCCACATGGAGGGCAGAACCAAAGCCTTTATTAAAATATCAGAAAACCAAGTCCCAGAACCAGAAAGACAAGTCCTAGAACCAGGAAGCCAAAGTCATTACAGTAGTCACGAAGTTGATACACACGGTTAATGCGGTGAACACCCACATTCCCAAGCCTTCACAATAGAACAGGCTCCCTCAAGCAGGGATCTTTCTCTCACTCACAGTAGCTCCTCAGCCTGGTCCTTGGAAGTTCTCAGTGAAAGTTCCCAGAAGGAGAGTCTTGGCAAAAGTTCCCAGAAGAAGCATCTCGGCAAAAGTTGCAGCCTCCAGGTGCTCACTGAGAGAAGCACTCTCTGTCTGTCTGTCTGTCTGTCTGTCTCTCTCTCTCTCTCTTTCTCTCTTTCTCTCGCAGAACAGTTTCTTCCACCAGGATCTCAGGATCTTGTCTGTATAAAATTCTGCTTCTTCCACAAGTAGCTTGTCAGAGAAAATTCTGCTTCCTCCACCAGGAGCCTGCCAGGAGAAAAAATTCTGATTCTGCTTCTCTGGGGCTTTTCTTATATACACACACACAGCATTGACTTTCTTTCTGTTTCAGCCAAATCCTTCCTGTTATGTCAGCAACAGGAGACAGAGTTCACACCCTCTGCCTCTTTCACAGAGGCTTGACTAAGGGCTAAGTGCCTGCTTACTTGACATAACAAAAAAGGATCTTCAAATTTAAGTTAATTACCATTACAAATATGCAGATGAAACTACTCTGATGGCAGAAAGTAAAGAAGTAAGCCTCTTAATGAGAGTGAAAGGGAAGAGTATAAAATCTGACTTGAATCTTAACTTCAACCCCACCGACTCCACCCTCGAAAGAAAAAAAAACAAGATATTGGCAATTGGTGCCATCACTTCCCGGCAAAGAGAGAGAGAAGAAATCGAAGCAGTGTCAGATTTTCTATTCTTGAGGTTCAAAGATCACTACAGACAGTGGCTGCAGCCATGAAATTTAAAGATACTTGCTCCTTGGAAGGAGACTTGTGGCAAATCTGGATAGCATACTAAAAAGCAGAGACATCACTTTGCCAACAAGGTCCATATAGTCAAAGCTATGGCTGTTCCAATAGCAGTGTTATGACTCTGAGAGTTGGCCTGGAGAAGACTTTTAATAGTCCCTTGACTAGCAAGGAGATCAAATCAGTCAATATTAAATGAAATTAATTCAGATTATTCACTGGAAGGTCAAATGCTGAAGCTTAAATACTTTGGCCACATAATGAGAAGATGGGACTCATTGAAAAAGGCCCTGGTGTTGGGAAATATTCAACGCAAAAGGAGAAGGGGAGAGTAGAGGGTGAAATGGATAGATAATGTCATGGAAACAATGAACATGAGCTTGAAGAAATTTTGGGAGATAGTGGAGGATAGAAAGACCTGGTGTGGGGCAGCTGGGTGGCACAGTGAATAGAGCACCAGCCCTGGAGTCAGGAGGACCTGAGTTCAAATCCAGCCTCAGATACTTAACACTTACTAGCTGTGTGACCTCGGGCAAGTCACTTAACCCCAGTTGCCCTGCCTTCCCCCCTGGTGTGCTATGGTCTGTGGGGTCACAAGGAGCTGGACAGAACTGAATGAATGAACAACAACAAAAATTTTTATAACTCTTTTTCCAAGCTGTTATTTTCTTTTTATATCTTTCTTCCTTAGTTCTTGTCTCATTTCCCATTCTTTCCCCCAGTGCTTTCATTTTAGCTCCTTCTTTTAACTCTTCCCTTAATTCTTATGGAATTTCATGATGTAACTGTATCCAACATGAATTTTTCTTTAAACTTTGCCTGTAGATATTTTGGAGTCATTCTTTTCTCTATTGTGTCTTGAATTTCCCTGTTGCCGTAATAGTACTATAAAGATCAGATTTGGCTTTTGTTTGCTCATTCTTCCAGCTTACTTCTTGACTATGGACTTAATGTTAGTGTTGGGTTCTGTGCACTTGTTGGAGGGCGAGAGGGAGAATGTTTGGCCTGAGTTACTGTCCTCTTAAATCTGTCTACTGTTTTTACAGCTATGACTATAGACCTGAAAACTTTCAGTGCCTCTAAAGTGGTATAATCAGGAGGAGGCCTGTTCACTGTCCTCCTACTCTTGAGTTCTGCAATTTTCTGACTCAGGTTTGAGTCTTTTGACTTCTTTCTGGGTGGGAGTTTCAGTAGACTTCTGCTTAACTCAGCCTCTTGGCCCACTGGGAGGTTCTGCAGGTTCAGGCTCCCCATTAAGTCTAGAATGCTGTGCTCTGCTCTGGGGATCAGAGCCACACAACTACCGTGTCCTTCCCAAAACTTGTTCAAGCCAACACTCACAGCTGGTCCTTTGTTTCAAACCATTAAAAGAAATAAAACTTGATTAAAAGAAAATCAGGAAGAATTTGAGTGAACCCTATATTTTTTATATTAGTTCTGTGTTAATCTATTATTTCTGTGAAAATATATTTGTGGAAGAACTCTTTTTAAAAAATTCCCTTTGACAATGGAGCACATATTCTCCCAACTTAGTAATAAAGGTGTTATTGTTTATCCTTATTTTTCAAAGAGGCCCAATGACATCACAGGCGATATCTTAACTTGCAAATGAATTGGATTTAAGCGAGGCAGAGCTGCACAAAGTTGTCAGCTTCACTCTGTCTTCTTGAGTCATTGAGTCCAGTGGCAGGACAAAAGTCAAGACGACTATTAACAACTTAGGATGCAGTGGGTGACCTTGGTGTCTTTTATGCGTGACTAAACTCTAAGCACTCCACAGTAGCTGCGTCAGTTGCCTTCATGGTCATTGGAGCTTCATGGCACATTCTGCCAGGGAAGGTCTTCACATGCTGAAGCTGGACATGCCCTTACTTCACCAGCAGGTTTGAAGCCTATTAGTTACTCTCAACCAGCCAGAACAGTTTCCTGGGATGTGGTTGCTGTGTATGCTCCTCTCACATGTGGCTCCAAGTTATAATGTAAACTGCTGAAAAAGATGGGTGAGGGGAGGTAGTGGCATATGATTAGGGTCAGTGCAAATTTGTCATTTCATTAATTTTTGCAGACTCAAATATCTTGTAATAAATATATATTTCACTGGATATATGCTGAATTGAAAGAATTGAATTTTATGTCTCTGTACATTTTTTTCAAATATCATTGAACTTTCAGGCTTTTTCACCATTAAGCATTACAACTTGATTACTATTTATCTCATAAAGATACTTGAAGTCACTTTGTCAGTACAAACTAATAGCTTTAGTATGGTACAAAGGACTGAATTGTTCGCCCTCCTCTCTCATGGCACAACCAGAATGTTTTTTCTTAGATTATATATGTTGGTTGAATTGTTTGTTGACCTAAAACAATTTCTAGGAGTTATTTGGCCCGAGTTCAGTACAACAAACATAAAACATACTATGTGGATATTTTTAAAGGATATGGAATATTTTTCAGCCTTAATGGGTTTGCAGACATACAGGGGCAGACAAATCTGCAGCCTTAATGCAGATCCATAAATGGAAACACAGACCAGCTGTGCGAAAGGGAAGTGGTTTTCAGAAAGGAAAACAGACTTTCTTCTTGACAGTGAGTAAATATGACAGATGAATAGGAATATAAGGTGAAAGGTAAGAAGACAGAATGAGATGCATGGAACATTTGATGGAATGGGAGTCTCTTTACAGGCAGTAGAGGGTGGAACTGCATGAAGTGATGTGTTGGCTTTTTCAGGGTCACTTGGCTTTTTCCATTACTCTTCCCTCATCCCCTTATCCTGAATTTCTGATTTGGTTTTTGTGAGCCTGAACTTCTCTCAAATTGCTGAGATGATTGATTATTTTTCACTTGAGTATCTTTAGTTTTCATTAGTAGCTACAATTACCCAGGCAATATGGAAAAAGGAAAAAAAATGCTTCTGTTTGAATTGGAACTGGAGATATTTAGCAATATAGATCAAGTTAGATAAAGCCCTGATGTTGAGGACTGGTCCTTATCTTCATTTTATTTTGATGCAGTGAGTTTACTAAATAAATGTTTCGTCTGCCTTCATCCTTCTTATTTATTCTCCAGTAGGTATTACCAAGGACAATTTTCATAACTATGATTGTATAGCTCTTAAAAACCTCAGGTTTAAGTGAAATAATTTCACAAGAGTTGAACATAGCTTCCTACTTCAGTGAATATGAAGATAAAGAACTGGGAAACATACCCCTGATCACATAAAAAATTGAGATCTGTTTGTTTCCATTTTTAAAACATAGGCAGGAATGAATAAGATTCTCTGACAGAACAAAACAAAATGGCATATGGTTCAAAGATTCAAAGGAATAATAGTTAAAAAAAGCCATCAAAGACACAATGGGAGTATTATACCATTCAAAATTAAAAGGGTTGAATAAGATTATCTGTAGAGTAAATAATTCATAGCACATCAGAATATTTTGCCGATTAGATGACATTATTTTCCTTTTATAAATAGAAATCAATAGACGATGATGAGGGAGAGACACATAAAGAAACATCAAAAGAATATATAAAAGTAACTGAGAGAGCTGGAGTCAGAACTCAGACACCTGCTCCTGGTTAGCAGACCCCACACTGTCAATAGGTAACACCATGTAACTTTTAAGTTGGATGATAAGTGGATTGCATGAAGGAAAACAGTGGTAATGTTTCAGATAATTAAAAAGGACATATTAATCCTGAACAAAAAAGAAACATAGTAAATTGAACATTAAAAAAAATCAAAGTATGTATCTTTCTGAAGTTATTAAGAACATCTGTCCTCTCTATGATGAAATCCTAATGATGTTAAACAGTACTACACTGGTGTGAACTCTAAGTCATTTAGTGACTCCTTGGTGATCTACTCTCTGCACTAAATCGAATGAAAATATGTCCATGGTATGTTATGTAAGAAACTAACTGGTCAGTGCTTAAATTCTTTTTTTCCCCAGTTTTTTTTAAATTAAATTTTATGTTTATTTTTAGTTTACATCATTCATTTCCACAAGATTTTGAGTTACAAATTTTCTCCCTGCCTTTCCTCTACCCACCACCCCAAAACAGCAATCCCACTGTATACCCTCTGCCCAATCTGCTCTTGCCACTATCCTCCCCTATGCCTCCTCCCACTTTTCAGTAGGGCAAGATGGATCTGCATACCACAGTGCCTGTATATCTTATTTCTCAATTGCATGTAAATAATAATAATAATGATAATGATAATAATGACAATAATAATTGTCATTATTATTAATTTTTTAAAACATTTTGATTTTACAACTTTAAATTCCAGATTCTTTCCCTTCTCCCTTGTCACCCACCATTACTGGGAAGATAAGCAATTCAATATAGGTTATGCATGTGCAGTTTCACAAAACATTTCCATAGTGGCTATATTGTGAAAGACTGACTATATTTCCCTCTATCCTATCCCACCCCCCACTTGTTCTATTCTCTACTTTGATCCTGTCCCTTTTCAAAAGTGTGTGCTTCTAAC
>CM053581.1:83656873-83689723 GCA_028627135.1 Pseudochirops cupreus
TTCCATTTGCTCCAATCTAATTCTAAAGGAATTATTCTCTTCAGTGAGCTTTTGAAATTCCTTTTCCATCTGAGAAATTCGACTTTTTTAAGCATTCTTCTCCTTATTGGCTTTTTGGGCCTCTTTTGCCATTTGAGTTAATCTATTTTTAAGGTGTTATTTTCTTCAGTCAGTTTGTTGACTCTCTTTTCATGATTTTCTTGCATCATTCTCATTTCTCTTCCCAATTTTTCCTCCACTTCCCTTACTTGATTTTCAGAATCCTTCTTGAGCTCCTCCATGGCCTGTAACCAATTCATTTTTTTCTTGGAAGCTTTTGGTGCAGGAGTTCTGACTTTTTTGGTCTTCCTCCTGTTCTGTTCTTTGATCCTTTTTTGTCCCCAAAAAAAGGAATCTAAAGTAGGATTGCTGTGCTTGCTTTGCTTCCTTTCTTTGCTCATGTTGCCACTAAATTACTTGACTTTTGAGCTCTTTGCCACAGTAGAACTCTGTTTCCAGAGGGGAGAGCTTTGTCCCAAATCACTGGAGTTTTTGCAGCTGCTGGAGCTATTAAGAGAGTGCCATCTCTGCAGCCCCCACAAACTCTGGCTCACTGGTCACGCACCTCAGGACCACCTCCCAAGACTGTGATCCAGATCCAGGCAGGTTAAAGTAAGAATGATTACCCTCTGAATCTTCATTTGGCCCCCTTATGAACTGCAGGCCAGGAGCTCTGATGCAGCCACATGGAGGTAGCTGCATGACCACAGTGCCTCCACCACTTCTAAATCTGGGGGCAGGGGCAGGAGCCAGACCTGCTCTTGCATCCCCCCAGTTCCAACAGAGTTGTTCACTGACCTCTCACTTTTTCTTTGGTATTTATGGGTTGATATTTCTGGAAACCATCACTGCTGCTGGTGATCCACTTTCCCAAAGTCCACTGCAGCCACTGGTTGGGGCTGCCCTGGGTCTAAAACCACAGGCTCACATGGACCTGTGCTAGGTTCCCAGCCAGCTGTAATGAACCCTTCCTGTCTGCCTGCCGGGCTGCCTTCAGCAGGAGATTTGTTTCGGTCTGTCCCTTTGTGGGTTCTGGAGCTCTAAAATTTGTTTAGAGTCATATTTTATAGGTATTTGATGTGGTTATGGGGGGAGCCACAGAGTTTTCCTGATTCTATGCTGCTACCTTGGCTCCGCCCCCAGTGCTTAAATTCCAGTTATAAGGGTCTAGAAATGACTATATAAAAGAGTCTTACAGTTATGAAGCCGGAGGTGTTTATTGAAAGGTATGCAATATTATATGGAAATCAGCTTTCCCAAAGTCTACTCTCACAAGCCCTCTCAGTATAGTTAATAAAAATCTGTGATTCCTACAGTATGAGGTGTGCTTTGGTAGTCTCAATAATTAAAAAAGCATAGCAACAACAGGAATAGTGCCTCAACCCTGAGTTTGTTTCTTCCTTTTTCTCGTACTTCTCTGCACCCATGAGGCTTTATACTTCAAAATGGACCAGGATAGAAGTGCTAGTCATGTCTTTGTCTTCTTTCTTGGAACATCTTCATGTGTAACACCTGGATTTGGGGACAGAATGCCAACAGAAGTTTGTGACTCTTCTTAACTCTGGGAATGAGCTGCAAAAACCAAGAGAAGCCAATTCTTGGGAAAACAAAATTTAAAAATCAGTAATTAGTTTGTGACTGTCAGCTAATAGAGACCATCAATAACATAACTATTATTGTAGATTTAGATCTGGAAGGTACCTTAAAGGATATCTTCCATATCTTCATTTTACAAATAAAGAAACTGAGACCCAAAGAGGCCAGTTGTCTTGCCCAAGCTAAAGTCTGATTGAAATTAAGTGGCACTTTCTCCTCTTTTTGTTACTCTCATCAATGTCCTTCAGAAATTTTTGCATAGATTATCTACCCAAGAAATTTGAGTCCTGCCAATGAGTCTTTTAATATTTAGTTTTAATTTACCAGTACAACATTTGCCTGTCCATCCATTGTCCCTCACTCTCACTATATTGTCAAACCATCAGTTAGCAAGCATTTATTAAGCACCTATTTTGTTCCTGTCAGTACCATAAGTGCTGGGGATACAAAGAAAGGAAAAAAGAGAGTCCCTGTCTGGAAAATCATATATGTTGGAGAAGATGTGGGAAAATTGGAACACTAATACATTGTTAGTGGAGCTGTGACTGGTTCCAGTCATTCTGGAGAGCAATTTGGAACTATGCCCAAAGGGCTATTAAAATATGCATACCCTTTGATCCAGCAATACCACTACTAGTTCTGTATCCCAAAAAGATCATAAAAATGTGAAAAGGACCCACATTAACAAAAATGTTTATAGCAGATCTTTTTGTGGTAGCAACAAATTAGAAATTCAGGGATAGACTTAGCTCTTCTCATCATTTGGGGAATGGCTGAACAAGTCATGGTATATGAAGTAATAGGATACTATTGTTCCATAAGAAATGATGAGCATGCAGATTTCAGAAAAACATGGAAAGACTTACATGATGCTGAGTGAAGTGAGCAGAACCAGGACAATATTGTACACAGTAACAGCAACATTGTGCAGTGACCAACTTTGATAGACAATGATCTAAGACAATTCCAAAAGACTAATGGTGGAAAAGAAAAGAACTATGGAGTCTGAATGCAGATTGAAGCATACTATTTTCTTTTCTTTTTTCTTTCTCGTGGTTTTTCCCTTTTGTTTTGATTCTTCTTTTACAACATGACTAATGTGGAAATATGTTTAATATGATTGTAAATGTAAAGTATATATCAAATTGCATGCCATCTATGAAGCCAAGAATAAGCAGCTTTCCAGAGGACTACTGCTGTGAATAGCTCTAAAGTTCTGATCACATAGTATAGTGAACTCTCTATTTATTCAGCAATAAACTAAAGCAAAACATTCCCAGAAACCAAAGTGCAGCATTCACAATCATATAACATAACAATTTATCACTGAAGTGGCCACATATTTTAAACAAAAGGTATCATTCAGTAAGTCCTTGACCCAATCATCCTTAAGGAGCAGTCCTCCTTAAAGGACACAAAGTACAAAGGTCTAAGCTTTCTCATCCCTAGATCACATTGTCTTAATCTATCAATCAATAATCTATTTATCATCTTTCTTCTTGATTGGAGATTAGTTTCCAATCATCCTTAGCTCAGTCTCCTTAAGGGGTACAAGGTACAGGGTCCAAAGTTCTCCCACCCCTAGATCACAGTAAATCATGATCTTGTCAGTCAGCACTAAGTACCCAAAGAGAGTTCTTTTCGTTTTGGTGCAAGGCTGGCTCCTGAATTCCATGGTTCTTCTTCCATGGGTTCAGCTCCTTGAATGCACAGGCAGGCAGCTCTCAGCTCCTTGTCCAGCTCTTCATCCAGTTCCCATTCCATGCTGAAGCTCACAGTGTCCAGTCCACTTCAAGTCCTTCACAGTTTCTGTTTCTAGGAAGAAAAGCTTAACAGAGCCAAAACAACATCCATGCACATTGCCGACACTATCATCAATTCACTATCTGCCTGTGAACTCAACATAAACCCACAAACAAGGTCTGAGAACTCAACACAGATCATCAGTATAGTCCCAGGATGTCTGAAACTCTCCTCCAGGACTTCTGTAAACAGTAAGGTCCCAGGGCTTCTGTATAAAGTATTACAAACAAAAAATCAACACAGACAGAACAGACAAACAGAGTGCCGCCACCGTAAGTGTTCCCTTCTAGATTCTGCTCTCTCCCAGCTTGTGCTCAGCTTTTTATCTGGTCATTAGCTCCTCCCTATTCCACACACCTCTTATATCCTTCCTATTCCTGTCTTTGGCAAGTCCTTCCCACTGTGGATTTCACAAGTTCTGTTTCTTAACAAAGACTTGATATAATTATCGGCAAGGCTCAACCGAAACAAGGTGCAAAGTATTTGTTTGCTTGCTTGGGGAAGAGAGGGAGGAAGAAAAATTTGTAACTCAAAATCTTATGAAAATGACTGTTGAAAACTAAAAAGAGATAGATAGATAGATAGACAGACAGACATAGAGAGTCCCTCTCCTTGAAAAGCTGACAATCTAATGGGGGAGACAAAAAGCAACATGATAAGGGGCAACTAGGTGGCTCAGTGGTTTTGAGCACCAGCCCTGGAATCAGGAGGACCCTGAGTTCAAATTTGGCCTCAGATGCTTGACACTTGCTAATTGTGTGACTCCTGTGTAACTCCAATTGCCTTGCCAGAAAAAAAGGGAACATGACTGACCCCTTGCTTTTTCTGGTTATGTGTGTTCTAGATGATATCATTGTGCTACCTCTTACCCATGAGTCATTGTTGGTAATGTGCCATAGCCTACTTATGCTCATAATGTCTCCTTCAGTTGCCCTTTGAAACTTTGGAAATTGTGATATTCAGTTTTGGCAAACATATGACAGTGTGAGGGGAAATGGATTTTTGTCAACATGCATGAGCACAGTATTCATTCTTTGCCCAGATTATGATATGTCATTGAATACATAGCCCAGTGAGATAGTCTGTTGGTACATAGATTTTGGACAGAAACTGGAAATGGGCTGGATTCAGAATTGAAAAGGAGAATGGTTGGGATTACATTTTAAAAACTGCAGCAATAACCCCAAGCAACTTCCAGTTCTCAAAGCCCATCTTGTTCTGCAGTGCTGCTATATGGCTACAATCAGGTGTACCTACCTCACCATTCCCCATCTAGGACCACTCACTCAACTTGCACTGCACTGACAGCTTAGGTTCCCAGAGAACAGAATAATGTTTCCCCCTTTATGGTTCAAGGGGTAATCATTAGAGGGTATAGCTTCTAATATGGCAGCTCACAATCTTTATCCATTGTGTCCCCCAGTATAAATCAACCAGTAAACTCCATCAGCCTCTATATAAATTTCTCTATTTTCTCAGTATTTACTAAGAATGTATAACAAGAACACTAGTTACAAAACATTCCTCATCCACCCACCCAGGGGCACACTATTCCTTTGCCCATATGAGATTAATGTGGAGGGGAGGCTCAAACCTATAATAGTAGTGGGGCACATTTTAGAGACCATATGAGGCCAAAGAGAACTCATCATTCCTGGCCCCAGAAGTCTTTTGTGGAATCATCATGAGATTCCCTTCTCCCTACTTAATGAACTTCAGTTGCTCACTATTGCCTCCAGGATCAAATAAAAAATCTTCTGCTTGGCATTCAAAGTCCTTCCTAACTTAGCTCCTTACCAGTTTTCTTACACTTTACTCCTCAAATTGTACTGTTTGAGCCAGTGACACAGGCATCCTGGCTGTTTCACAAACAAGACACTTCCATCTCTCAGCTCCAGGTATTTTCTCTGGTTTTCTCCCATGCCTGGAAAGCTCTCCCTCTTCATCTCCATCTCCTGACTTCCCTGGCTTCCTTGAACTCCCAACTAAAACCCCATGTTCTACAGGAAGCTTCTCCCCACCCTCTGGTTAGTATGTTGGGGGGGGGGGTCTAGTACCTCCCCTCTGCTAATTATTTCCTATTTATCCTCTATAAAATTTGCCTGTATGTATTTATTTGTTTATTGTCTCCTCCTCTAAACTGTGAGCTCTTTAATGCCTGGGACCACCTTAGGCCTCTCTTTATATCCCCAGCACCTAGCACAGTGCCTGGCACATAGCAGGTGCTAAATAAATGTTTATTGATTGATTGATAATATAACTTTCTGCTGGGCTCCAAGGACACCTGGTACCTTTTTAGAATCTGTGAAGCAGCTGCTTTCTTCAGGGGACTTCATTTAAAACTCCATCTTCAAGAACTTCTCTGTCTTCAAAGACCCAATACTGCTCCAGCTGACTCTGCTAATGACACAGGTCATCAGTTAGATCTCTGATCAATTTCTTTTTATGATAGGATCTTTGATGAACCTCAAGACCTCCAAAACTCACCAGTTACCTGAGCATTCGGCTCTCAGGATACTCTTTTCACATCAATCGGTAAAGAATAAACAACAGAAACAGAGATCCCATATGTTTAGTGACAGATGGCATCCAGGTGGCAGAAAAAAAATCTAGCTTCCCTACTCATCTATCAGCTCACAGGAATCCTCCTGAAAAATAAGCAAGGAAAAGGGATCATCAACTCAAACTTTTTTGTATACACACTCAGTTCTGGTTCAACTTGTCATTAATAATCAATCCTTGCACAACACAGTCAGAATTCCTGCACCAAAAGCTTCCAAGAAAAATGTAAGCTGGTTACAGGCCATAGAGGAGCTTAAGAAGGATTTTGAAAACCAAATAAGAGAAGTGGAGGAAAAATTGGGAAGAAAAATGAGAATGATGCAAGAAAATCATGAAAAGTGAGTCAACAACCTGACTGAAGAAAATAACACCTTAAAAATAAATTAACTCAAATGTATTTATATATGTATACATGCATATATGTCTATATAGGAGGGTATATATGTGTATGAGTACATATGTGAGTGTGTGTATATATGTGTACATAGATAGAGGGCACAGGATCAATTGAATAGGAAGGGATGATATTTTAAAAGGTGATATTGAGAGGGGGAGAGAAATAGAAGGAGAGGAGATAGGGAGAGACAGAATGACGTTAATCATCTCATATAGAAGAGGCAAAGGATAACTGTTGCAATGGAGGGGAAGAATGGGAAGGCAAAAGGGAATGGGTCAACCTTATTCTCATTGAATTTAGCTTAGGGAAGGAATGCCATACATTCTAAACTGGGTATCTTGCCCTACAGGAGAGTAGGGGGAATGAGGATGAGAGGGAGGATGATGGAGGGGAGGGCACATTGGGGGGGGAGGGTTGTTAGAAGCTCACACTTCTGAAAAACAGGGACAAAGTAGAGAATAGAACAAGTGGGGGGAGGGATAGGAAGGAGGGAATTATAGTCAGTCTTTCACAATATGTCCATTGTGGAGATGTTCTGTGTAACAACACATGTATAGCCTGTATTGAATTGCTTGTCTTTCTAGAGGTAGGGAAAGAATCTAGAATTTAAAGTTCTAAAATTAAATGTTAAAAAAAATATGTGTGTGTGTATACACAATTATTGTTATTTACATGTAACTGGGAATTAAGGTATATAGGCACTGGGGTAAGGAGATCCATCTTGCCCTACTGGAAAGTCAGAGGGGTGATGGGGGAGGCTATAGGAGAGAGCAGACTGGGGGAGGGGGTAAACATGGAATTGTGGTTTTGGGGTGATGGGTAGGGGAAACATGGGGAGAAAATTTTGCAACTCAAAATCTCGTGGAAATAATGATGTAAACTAAAAATAAACAAAAGTTAATTTTTAAAAAAAGAAAAAATAATCAATCCTTCCATCTCTGAAGCCAATTAAAAGACTTTTCATTATCATATAGGAATAACTCCGAGTGATCAAGGATGAAATTGGCTTTCAAAGTTCCAATCCAGTGTTGGATTGGCAGCAGGCAGAGAATACCTCTGCATGATTTATAGAATCCACCAAGAAGGGAAAATCTAAGCATGCTGTAAGGATGAGACCTTCATTGGTCAGTACTTCCATTATATATGGAACATCACAGTCTCCAAAGAACCAAAATTGTTGGTGATTCAGAGGAAATAGAAAGAAATACTAAAATTAAAAATTCACATTAAAAATTAGTAATATATTTTTAAGTGGCCAGAGATCTCATTGAAGATGACCTGTAGCTTTGGGGGATTTGACATTAACAACACACTGTCATATACAAAACAAGAAAACTAAGAGAATATCTTCCATTTACCTTCTGTGCAAGATATCCTCTATGATGATGGCAAGCATATTTCTAATTGCTTTATGTTTTATTTAAAATTACTTACCAGAGATATGCTTGGAGAAAAGGTGTTAAGACTATATTACTAAGTCAAAGGCTTTTTTTGGGGCAGTGGGGTGATAATAAAGTAGAATCTTGTATTCTCCCCACCCCTGAGTCAATTATGTGATTATGAAGATGTAATCTGCCATAGAAAATTATTTTCAAGTATCAACCTAGAATCTTCTCATTTTTTTTATCAAGGATATCCTTTGTACTCATAGAATATGCTTACTAATTTTCATGAATGTGAGTCATCAGGGTTGTTGTTAGAATGAAATAAGGCCTTGCAATCACTTTGCAAACCTTATAGCATGATATAAATATCAGCATTTATTCTCTATTATTTTTAGACTGTGTTAGTGTCTTCTTGAGCTCTTTTTGAGGGATAAAAATACCCTTTTTATTCTTTTGAAATTTTCCTTTCTTGAGATGTCTTGAAAATGGATCACCATTGCCTCCAATACAGATTTCCTCTGTGTATATTTGGACAGGTTCAGCTCCTCTTCCCAACTTAATTATCTTGAATGCCGTTTTTCACTTCATTTTATATCAATCAAATCTCTCCGTATAAGGGTTCTTAACCTTTTTTGCGTGATGGACTCCTTTGGTTATGTACCTCTTCTAAAAATAGTTTAAGTGTATAAATAAAATATATAGGACTATAAAGTCATAATGAGCATAAATGATATTTATATTCATCCACAATAACTAATGCGATTCAAAAATGTCTGTGCTTTCTCTTGGTTGACAGAGTCACAGGTGATGTGAATAATACTACGGCTTGTTGCCTGCGTTCAGAATGGAAGGAAATGGAAATTTCAGATGGAAGTTAGTGAAAACAAATTTGTATTTTTCCCATCCGAGTTTATGAGTGCCTTGAAATATATCTATAGACCCCTGGTAAAGAATTCCTGAGATAGGGCAATACATGGTAGCTTGACTGTTGTCAGTGATGAGGAGAGATCACTAGAGAAACGCCGACTAGTCTGTTCTATTTCACATTTCTTGGGCCTTCAGTTTCATTTCTAAATACTATTGATTTGATCTGGTTGATCTGGTTTACAGAGTCCTATTTTCCCCCCACTGATTTTCAGTTTTGTGAGGCAGTATCACTTACAATTTCCTCTCATTCTTCCCCAGAATAGTGTGCAAATAATTTTTTAAAAAATTCTAAACTGGGTTGCTCTTAACTGTCATTTTTCTCTGCTTGGCAAAGAGATTTACTAGCTAAAATACTTCCTGGGCTCTTCTGGCCTTCTCATCGTGGTGATTATTTTGAATCAGTTAAATTTCTCTCACAATTGATGATAATTAGCACTATTTTTATTTTTCATCACCTTCCCGTGTTCCAAGTTAATGCCTTGTTTAAATAAGTAACTCTGTAGCTCCTGCATTTTTACACAGTGTCTTCTAATCTTTGTATTTCCTTTTTAGATTTTGGCTTTTGAGCCGACTCATCAAAAATCTGACATTACAGAAAGCTCGCTCATGGGCAACTCGTTACTAAATGACTGTTACAATATAGGGTTTTCTTTCATTGTTGTTTAGTGCTTGCCATTTCCAGAGCCTTCTGACCTTCTTTCCAAAGAAATTATTCATTTTATTTTATAAGCTTAAATATGAGATTTCTAAATAATCTAAAAGCCTTTTACCTTTTAAACCAAAATCATATTTTCCAACATACTTTTTACCTTCTTCCTCTATACTCATCCTCTCAATGAAGCTATTAGGTAACAAGACATATATTAACTTTGTCTGGAGAATATTACTCAGTTTTTTAATAGAATTTCTCTGCTTTTTCCTATTTGGGTCTTCATACATGACATTTTTTTTCTTTTTTCACTTTTCTGAGGGGGGAAGGCAGGGCAGTTGGGGTTAAGTGACTTGCCCAAGGTCACATGGCTAGTTTTTGTGTTAAGTGTCTGAGGTTGGATTTGAACTCAGGTCCTCCTGACTCCAGGGCTGGTGCTCTATTCACTGCACCACCTAGCCCCCCCATAACATTCTTTTTCTTATCTCTGTGCCTTTGTGCTGTCCTCATTGGAATGCACTCTGTCCTTTCCTCTACTTTTTTGGAATTCCTAGTTTCCTTTGAAAGAGCCTTTGCTGATCCTGCCAGCTAATAGTGCCTCTCCATCAAATTACCTTGTATGTATTTTATATATGTATGTTACATATACCTGTTGTCTCCAGAACAGGTACATATTACTCCATGAGGACAAATTCTGTTTCATTTTTGTCTGTGTATCCCCAGCTTCTAGCATAATCATGGCAAAGAGTAGGATAAGCAAATGTTTGTGGAAGACTGATTTTTAGCAGATATTGATACATAAACCATAACTATCTTAATGACGAACCCCTTGCCTGTGATACGAAATGATCAACTCTTTCATGAAATGCTTCTCCATCTGAATCTGTGTATTTTTGCTGGCTGTCCCACATTCTTGGAATTCTCTACCTCCTCATCTCCACCTCTTGGATCCCCTGGCTTCCTTCAAGTCCCAGCTAAAATTCTACCTTCTAGGAGTCATTCCATATCCTATATAAATGATAACCTGGCACACAACAGATGCTATATAAATGATTATTCCCTTTCCTTCTCCCTCCCCTTTGCCATGTCTTGAGGCTCCCCCAATTACCCAAGGAAAACCTGTGAATTATCCTTCTATTTATCTTTAACTATTTAATGCCTTCTACATTCAGATATAGCAAAAAAGTCTATATGGATATGGTTCAGTTGTTGATATTCATGAACTCATTTCTCTGCTTTCTAATCCTTTATTCCGAATATGTGACATTTTGTTTCCTGTCTCTATGCCTTTTCACAGACTGTCTCCCACACTTAAAAAAATGCATTTCTTCCTTGCTTCCACCATTTAGAATCTCATAATCTGAGTTATAATGGTTAAATTAATGTCTATACATAACTCTTTTCCACTGAACTACACCAGAGGTCCACATACTGCCCATGGGCTAGATCCAGCCCACCATATATTTTTGTACAAGCTTAGATGTTAGGATGGTTTTAATATTAAAAAAAATAAAATTAAATTTCATTTACAAATGTAACATTCTAGCAGACCATACAAAAACAAGTAGTACTTGAATTTGACCCATGGGCTGCAATTTACCAACCCCTACTACTGTGATAGTAAAAGGAAAAAGAGGCCTCACGGGACTGAAGTCTAGGAATAATTACCTAATGGTCAGCCTGCTGGTATTTAAACATCAGACACAGTCTTCCATCAGGACCGTATGCAATCTGTTTCAGACTTCATAGAACCTTCAAAGCTTAAAACTCACCTGCATAACCTTTGATAACCTAGAATCACTTTCATGTGCCAGTGAATCATCAGAACAGGAAGCTATGCTAAATCTCCTTCTATGCTAAAATTTTAAGTCTCTAACTTAAATAATGTTACTCCATTTGCTTTTGCTTTTTAAAAAACGTTAAGAGAAAAAAGAAAAATAAATCTTTAGTAAATCAAGGAGCGAACATGTCAAACAAAATTGAATTTTAAACAAGTGTAGTGTTGTCTGGCTATATCAGTTGCATGCTAACTACTCAGTCAATATTGATCAAGCTAGTTGGCTTTGCATTGAGTCAAGGGTTATGCCAATAGGGAATACTCACTTCCAAGTGGTTCAAATTGGCCGATTTATTTAGCAAAGTCTATATATAGAAACCAACCATTTCTTATTCATACACTTACTCTCTGGAGTTGGATTACATGGTGACATAAATGTCAGAACTTTTACCAACTGGAAAATACCTATATCTTCTTTGAAATCCATAACATTCAGTCAGAGCAACCTAGGAAATGATTATTGATAAGCGCCCTTTGTATCATAAGTGCCATGAGCTAATTGATCATAGTACCAAGGAATAGTCCAGTAGGAATCAAGTTCTATAACATAGATCAGCCCCAAGTTTGACTAAATGCAGCCAGGAAATCAAATACTATTAAGCTAGGGTTGTAAAAGCATGGGACATACCAGCTAAATTACATGGTAATTAAAATTCCTTGAAATATTAGCTGTCTGTAATTTACATAGATTTCCATGAGCTATGCTAATGAGGTACCAATAGACTGGTCTAGAAAGATTTAAAATTAGTAGAGCCCAACCTAAAAGGTGATTATATGAACCACTAAATGATGTTTAATTATAATAATTTAATTCTTGTATATAAAAGTTCATTTATACAATTTGGCTCAATAAGCTTTCACTAAACACTTGTTATACACAAGGAACTGGGGATATAAAAATGAAATGTTAAACAATTGCCAACCTCAGTGAAGTTACATCTTATGGTATCCAAATTGCCGTTCAATTAATTCTTGTCATTCAGTTTTAAACCTGAAAAATAGAAAAGCAGGACAAACATTGAAAGGGCCTTCTTTAGGACCTTCATTGTTTTCCAAAGGAAGAGTTATAACAAAGTGTTGGGAAATTTCAAGGATAAATTTCTATTTTATATGTTTGCTGGAAAACTCAAAGTCCTACCTACAGGAAAAAATTCCTTTTGAGTGATTTGGGGCTACTGCCTCCTGGATAAGCAAAAATAATAGAACTGGAACCTTTGAAACTTTATAAAGATAAGCATAGAAATTAAGGAACTGTACTTAGTATTGAGTTGAAGAGAAAATAGAAGACACTACGTATATCTCTATGTGTGTATATACATTAATATAGTAACTGGATTAATTTTAGTAAACTATGGAAAATTGTACTCCTCAGTGATAAAAGATGATATAACAGAGTATTTGAACGTAAATGGATTTCATTACCCAATAAAATGGAAAAGGCCACTGAACAGGTGAAAATGTTAGACTTAATAATATCACATACAGGAAATATTTAATCAACACTTTTTTTAACAGTTAAAAAACAGGAATCATGACAGGACACACTGCCTTTGTGGAGGTGGTACATTGCTATGTTTGGAACTTTTTCCAACGCATTGATCATTTGTGCTGATTTTTTTTCCTCTTCTCTTTTCCTTTTTTTTTTTTGCTTTAAAAATAATCTTTGTAAGATTTGTGAGCCTTCTGTGATGGAAGAATACTGGACAAAACTGTTATGATTATAAAAGACAAGATATCAATAAAAGCTTATAAAAATGAATCCAATTACATATGTCAGTCCTTTGCCCCGTGAATCAACTCACCATCCCTGTGTAACTCCAGACTAAGCTCCTTTCCCTGACTATCATTCCCCTAAAAGTATTATGTTCTCCTATTAAAATGTAAACTCACTAAGAGAGATTAATTCTTATATTTTTATCTTTATTGCTTAGCACAGTACCTAACATTATAATAAATGCTTAATAATGGCTTTTTTCATTCAGTAATATCTATATACATATATATATATATATACACACGCACACATACACACATATATATAATCTTACTTTAGCAGTGGTAAATTATAGAAGCTTATGGACACATATGGTCATTAACAAGACTTTTTCTTTTTGTTTTCCTGCTTTTATTATTTTATTATATTCTTGTTTATTTAAATTCAACAGAAATTAAGATAAATTTTTATGTATGTTAAAAGCTCAATAATAACAGCTCACATTCCTGTAGCATTAAGGTTAGCAAAGTACTTTCCTTAGACTAACTTTGGCCGATAATTAGTCCAAGTAATGTTGTAATTGTTGTAAAGCCCAAGTAATCTTTTACAGGTGATGAAAGTGAGGCTTATCTTAGTTAAGTGACTTTCCCAGGATCACAGGGCTAGTAAGTTTTGGATCTGAAATTTGAGCATAAGTCTATACGGATGCTAACTCTAGTGGTCTTTCTGTTACCCAATCCTGCCTTTCTAAAAATAAAATTGTTATTTCTTTTGTTCTATGCAGTTACAATCTTTAGATTAATTAACTACTTGATTTTTAGACCAAAAATAATGAGAGCTTAGTGAAAGAAAAATATTTTGTATAAATCATGGCTTCCTTATTATAGGGTTTTAAAAATTCATTCAGAGAACTGGGCCAAAATGATTGTATCCATTCTCCCCAAAGTTAAACTACAGCTGTCAGGTAACTCTGTATTGTTTCCTTAGATCAATCAGGAAAACTCATTTTGAAAAAGAGAGAAAAGATGACTTCCAGTAGTTTAATTTAAATCTTCAAGAAGATTATAGAATCAGCTGGGGGAGTTTTGTGCCCCTTTTACCATTTGGCATATTCTGTTTTTAAGGTGTTATTTTCTTCACTATTTTTTGTGCCTTCTTTACCTTGCTGCTCTTTTTTTTATTATTATTATTCTCTTGCATAACTCTCATTTCTCTTCCCAATTTTTCCTCTACCTCTTACTTTATTTTTAAAATTCTTTTTGAGCTTTTCCATGTCACAGAACCAATTCATATTTTTCTTTGAGGCTTTAGATGTAGCAGTTTTGACTTTGTTGTCTTTTTTTGAGTTTGTGGTTTTATCTTCCCTGTCACCATAGTAACTTTCTATAGTCAGGATCTTTTCCTGCTGTTCACTCATTTTCAGCCCATTTCTTGATTTTTAACGCTGTGCTAAAGTGGGGCTATGCTTCTGGAGTGGCGGGGGTACTGACAAAGCTTTAAGTTTTTTGTGCACCTGTTTTTAGAGATAATTCAAGGAACCTGTAAGTTTTTAATTCTTCTGAGGTAAATCTAGAGACAGGTGTGTTTCCTACTCTCCTGTTCGGTGCTCTGGTCTGTGAGTGACCATAAGTACTCTTTTCAACCCTAGAACTGTGCTAGGGTCTCAGCTGCCCTGCTCCTGCAAGTTATGGTGTGCTGGTGCTTCTCCTTGCCCTAGGACTGAGACCCAAATCCAAGTATAGGTAATGCAGCAGAGTCCTGCCCCTGATGCCAGCAAAGGGACCTCTGTAATCTCTTTCTGACCAGTTGTCTGATCCCCTTACCATCTGTGGGTTTTGAGGTCTAGAAACTGCCACTGTCACCACTGATTCAGTCACCTCCAAGGCCTATTGCTGGTTTGCTGGGGCTCAGCCTGCACTGGATTGCATTCCACTCTCACTATGGCACAACAGATCTTTCCTGATGATCTTCTAAATCATTTGTGGGCTGGAAAATTCTTTTATTTCATCGTTTTGTGGGTTCTGTTGCTTTAGAATTTTTGAGGCATTATTTGAAGGTGTTTGTAGGGGTTTAGGGGTGAGCTCAGAAGTGTCCCAGACTTTTCTCTGCCATCTTGCCTCTGCCTAAGAGACTGGTTATTTTTTAAAGTAAACTTTATTGGTATTTTCTGTTTCTGTAGTCCCACATATCCCTCCAAGCCTCCTAGAGAACCATCCCATAAGACAAAGAGTAATTTTTAGAGAAGAAAAAAAATCAGCACAAACTAATAGATACATTGAAAAACTTCAATAAGTAACATCCGTGGGTGTCCCACCTCCAAGAAAAAAGTTCAATAAGTAACACCTGTGGGCTTCCCTACTCCATGAGCAGGTTGGAGTTGTCTCATATCTCTTCATCTGAGTCCTAATTGATCTTTATAATTTTATTACATTTACTTTTGATTTTTGGTGTGGAGTCACTCTTTCCTTTTACATTGTTGTAATTACTGTGCATATTGTTTTCTTGGCTCTGTTTATTTCACTCTGTATCAATTCATATAGATCTTTCCATGTTTCTCTGTGTTCGTACACATCATTTCTTACAGCGCAGTAATATTTACTTATATTCATGTGCCACAATTTGTTTAACCACTCCCCAGTTGATGGACATCTATTTTGTTTCCAATGCTTAGCTATCACAACAAGTACTGCTATAAATATTTTAGAGTATATGGAGACTTTCATCTTATTGTTGACTTCCTTGGATTATAAATCCAGTAATGGAGTCTCTGGTTCAAAGGGCATGGCCATTTTAGTCACTTTATTTGCACAATTCCAAATTGCTTCCCAAAAATGGTTATGCCATTTTACATCTCCTCTAACAATGTATTGGGTATGTCTATTCATGCACAACTCCTCCAGCAATGATTGTTGCTGTTGCTGTTGTTGACAGTTTGCAAGTATGAAATGAAACCTCAGAGTTGTTTTGATTTGCATTTCTCTTATCATTAGAGATTTAGAATATTTTCCATGAGGTTGTGAATATTTTGCAGTTTTTCTTTTGAGAAGTGTTAGTTCATGTTTTGACTATCCATTGGAGATGGCTGTTGTTCTTTAACATACATATATGTATATATATATATATATATATATATTTATATATGTATATATATGTATATATATATATTCACACACTATATTATGTATACACACATGTATATATTACATATACATATATTATATATTACATATATTATTACTTTATATACATGCATGTATATAGATAAAGTTGTGTGGGTATATATACATGTGTGTATTGTATAGCTATACATACATGCATACATGCATGCATACCTACATGCGTACATACGTTATTGTTTATATAGCTTAGATACCAAACCCTTATCAGAGAAATTTGATACAAATATTTTTCCCATTCAGCCACTTCCTTTCTTATTCCATACACATTGATTTTGTCTGTGCAGAAACTTTTCAGTTTCAAATAATCAAAATGATCTATTTTTATCTTTTATAATTGCCTCTATCTCTTATTTGGTTAAGAATACATCTCTTACCCGTAATTTTGAGAAGTATATGATATGTTTCTCTTCTGATTATTTTATATGATCTTTAATATTTAGATCATATATCTATTTATAATGTATTATAAAATATGGTGTAAGTTGTTGGTGTAAGCATATTTTTTGTCAGACTGCTTTCTAGTTTTCCCAGAAGTTTTTATCAAACAAGAAGTATTTTGTCTAAGTAATTTTTGTTTTCAACTTTATCAAATATCTGTTATTTCTAAATCTCCTTGTCTAACCCATTCCATTGATCCATTTCTTTATTCTTTAACCAATACCAGATGTTTTTTATGATTGCTGCTTTATGATATAGCTTGTGGTCTGGAAGTGTTTTTCCCTTTATCCCTACTTCTTTTTAGTCATATACCTTGATAGTCTACTTTTTTTTCAAATGAAATTTTAAAAAATAATGTTATTAAGTTCTATAAAATATTTACTTGGTAATTTGATTGGTATAACATTAAAAGTATAAGTTAATTTTGGTAGTACTGTCTTTTTTTATTGTTATTATTATTATTATTATTATTATTATACTGGCTTGGCTTAGCCATGAGCTCTGAATATTTCTCTGGCTATTTAAGTTGTTCTTAATTTCTTTAAGGAGCACTTTGTAATTGAATCTGTACCAGTCTTTTGTATTGATACTCCAGATATTTTACATGTTTTGTAGTTATTTGGAGTGAAATTTTCCTATTATTGCTATATTTTTTTCAATGATTTAAGGATTTCTTTTGTAGGCTGCTATTTTGCTGAAACTATTAATTGTTTCAATTAGTGTCTTTATTTATTCCATAGAATTTTCTAAGGGAATCATCATATCAGCAAACAAGAATAGTTTTATCTCCCCTTTACTTATCTTTATTCTTTTAATTTCTTTCTCTTGTATTGTTGCTATTGCTAGCATTTCCAAAACTGTATCAAATGAATGTGCTTTGCTCTCATATTTATTAAAAAAGATTCTATCATATCATCATTGCATATGATATTTCCTTTTGGTTTTAGATGATTTTATGATATTAAAATAAGCTCTCTCTACACCTCTGCTTTATAGGGTTTTTAGAATAAAAGGGTCTTGTACTTTGTCAAGTTTTTCTACATCTATTGACATGATCATGTGATGATTTAGCTTTAATATCATTAATTATATAATTATAAATTTATATCATTAATCATTAAAATTTCACTTTAATATTATTAAAGTGTAATTTTAATATGATTAATTGTAAAATGTAGAATGAGACCCAGGTTTAGGGGCATACAATTATATTCTATTACTTCTCTTGACCTTAATTGAAAAAAAAGTTATGATTATTCTTAATTTAGCCTTCTACCATGTATAAATAAAGCTTGTGATTATTTTTTATTTGACTTTATTAAATAAATCTTTCATGTTTAGTCATGAATAGTGTCACTCTGACTGACACCACTGTATTTGTACAAATGAATAACATACCAATGAGGTCTCAGGAGCTAAAGTGGTGATTAGTAGGAATGTATTCCCCCTACCCTAGGGTTGCCCCAGCAATATTCTGAGATAAGTTAAGTAGTAACTGAGTGACAATAGCCAGGTCCAGAACCCCTTACCCCCCTGAAAATCTCTAGGCTTGCCTGCTAGCGTGTACATGTTGGACCAGCCCAGTGAGATTGAAGGGAGGGAGGAGTGCATACATTGTTGGGCATGAGCTATAGCCCCCAATTATATTGTTAGTATGGTGGATCCTGCACCATTCTTGGGCTTCACTAATGAGCCCATTTCCTTCTTTGATAAAAATATAAACTGGAAGAGATCAGATATATGCTGTGGATATAAGATAACTGGATTTCAGTAAGATATTTGGTAAAGTTTCTCATTTTATCCTTAAAGACAAGAAGAGTTGTTAGCTGAGTGACAGGAAAGCATTGTAAATTAATAGCTGATTAAACAACCATACCAAAGAATAGTAACTAAAATCATTAAGATGATTTACCCCAAATCCAGGGCTCATTCTATTATACCACATTGCCTCAGTTTTCTCATCTCTAAAATGAAGGGCATGAGGAACAGACATCACTGAGTGAATCCAGGCAATTATTTAAGGCTCACAGGTACAATAACATCTGATTATGCATCTCTGGTCTTATCCTCTTGTATCTGTGATTTTGACCTTCAGTTTCTCATTAATGCCTGGTGCCATTGATCTCTCATGTCCCTGACTGGCTTAGCAACCTAACTCCAGCCCCTCACATTCCTGTTTTTGGTCCTCCAGTCTAACTCAGATCTCCTGAGTTCCTGATTACTATATCTTGTTTATGTCCTCTCCTTCAATATCTTTTTCTAGTCCCAGTTTGGTAACCTAATCCCAATACTGGATTTCCCTTGTAGTAGTTTTGTGTTTTAACCCTGGACTAGTCTCTAACTACTATTTACCCAATCACATAGCATCTCAGGAAGTAAGAGCCTAAGTTCCTGCCCTTGACAATTGGAGATACCTTGTGGGTATCAGCTTTTCCCCTTGATATCTGCCAAGATATGAATCTTCTTGTCAGTCATTAATCATTAGGCAGAAATCAGATATTCAGACCTAGCCCAATTTCAGGAGGTACTATCATAATATCCCAAGTGTGTATGTACATTGTTGTTGTTTTTTTTATTAGTCCTTTCTGACTTTCTGTGACCCTATTTGGGGTTTGGGGTTTTTTTGGCAAAGATGTTAGAGTGGTTTGCCATTTCCTTCTCTAGCTCATTTTACAGACAAGGAAACTGAAGTTAACAAGGTTAAGTGATTTGCCCAGGGTCACATAGTCTGAGGCCTAATTTGAACTCAGGTCCTCCTAACTCCAGACCTAGCACTCTATTACACTGTGCTGCGTGCGCGCGCGCACACACACACACACACACACACACTTTCTTGCATACTACACACACATATATATGTTGGGAAAATCTGTCAATATTTTGCATTTTGTCATTTTACCAGTTTGCTTCTCTCAGCTAATTCCCGCCCCCTGCCCCACTGCAGCCCCAACAGAATACATTTCTTGGAGTTTAAAAAAAAAAATCATATCTTGTGCCTCTCCTTCCTGATCTTCACAATGGGAAATGATACCTTTAAGACAGAATAAATGGAATGTGTCTCTAAGATCATTTTAACAATAGTATCAGTAAGGGCTCATGCCTACAGTATTTTTTCACACTCATTCCCCAAAATCACAGAGGAAACAGAGGTATAATAAGTATAAGATATCTAAATGCTTCCTCGAGTCTGACATAAGGCTTCTGGCAGCAACTAAATGTATCTAGCTGCCCTTGCTCCCATTTGTGACTATCAGGACCTCTATACTGTGCTTTCCCAGGGGAATACCAGTGTAACCCACTCTTGGAACGTTGGAAGTCAATGCTGAATTTAGTGCTAAAAATATAAAGTTTGAGATTCCCAGGCCAGTGTTACCTCTAAGAACTCCATGCCAGTCCCTTAAGGAAATTGTCTAGAGTTATTTCCCATTTAAATCTGCTGAGGGTGCTTTAAAATATAAATACACATCTTCTGTCTTCTAATGGAGTATTGATTATTAACATTTATCCTTTCAGCAACTTCTGTGGGTTTGGAAAAAATTTAAGCAGCTAGCACTTGCATATTGTGTATCCATCACTAAGTGTAGGAATAGCATATGTTCGTCTGTTCAATACTAAGTATTTAAGTCTATGCAATGTATGTGAATGATAGAGAAACATCAAATCTCAAAATTAAAAAAAACATGTTCACGATTTTAAAATAAACATGAAAGAAACTGCAGAGAAACATTTTAAAAACAAAACTTACCAATATTTCTAATTTACTATTTTGTCTTTATATTGTATTACATTTTATAGACAATAATTTTCTTGGATTTACTCAGGTTCCAACCAAAAAAAAAGACCTCTAATACCGTTGAAACTTGACACACCACTTAGTGAGATCCCATTGTGCCTTTAAGTGCTTGGCTATCTTAGCTTCTTGGCTATTTCCTTCTGCTCTCTTAATTGATTGAAAGTGTGCTCAACAATATCGCTGAAGCCAAGAATGTTTACTGCAGAGTAGGTCACCCTTTGTGATACTTGGGAAAAGTTTTTTTTTTAATGGCCTGGATTCAGAAGCTTAGAAATGCCTACCCCCAGACCACAGTCCAGCAAAAATCTCTACCTTCATACTATATATGGCAAAGATACTGCTGTAAGAAAGTATGTAAACAGCAGAAATTACTATAATTAGACATTTAATAAATTTACCATGATTTGGAAACTGAAATCTACAGTAGTGGACATTTATTAATTGAATATCATGTTCCAGGTATTGGGCTGGATGCTGGGCATATAACAAGAAAACAAAGTGGCCCCTGCTTCAAAGAGTTTATATTTTATTGGGGGAGGGGGGAGAGGGAAAGGGGAGAATAACATGTTCACAGAAAATTAAGTACAAAAATACATACAAGTGAGATACAGAGTAATTTCTGGCAAAATTGAGATAGGTTTTCCCTAGGAAGATGCATTTGACTGCTCCTTGAAGGCAGATGGGGATTGCATGAGATGGAGGTAAAGAATGACAATGTTCCTAGCATGGGAGTAGATTGTATAAAGACATGGAGATAGGGGATGAAATGTTATATATATGGACCAGTAAACAAACTGGTTTTTAGAATGCAAGAGTCTAGAATGAATATGGAAAAGGTTTTACAAATCTTCAAGTGATTTGTAAAGGCTAGCTATTAATGGAGTAGGGTAAAATTGAAGCATTATTATTATTGGAGAAGCAGTAAGAAGTAAGACAAGCTAGGTTGAAATTTCTCCTTTCAATTAATCAACAAATAATAACAAACTACTCCAGTGTTTTTGCCAAGAGAATCTCATGTGGGGTCATGAAAAATCAGACATAACTGAAACGACTAAACAACAAAATTTAGTAAGTACTTACTGTGCGGAGTGGGTAGGAGGCACATGAACACCTAGGTGGTGCAGTGGATAGAGTGTCAGGCCTGGACTCAGGAGGACCTGAGTTTAAATCCAGTCTCCAACATTTACTAGTGATGTGACCCTGGGCAAGTCACTTAACCCTGTTTGCTTCAGTTTCCTCATCTGTAAAATGAGCTAGAGAAGGAGGTAGCTAGGTGGTTCAGAGGAGATAGAGTGCTGGACCTAGAGTCAGGCAGACCTGAGTTCAAATCCAGCCTCTGATAACTTACTACCCGAATGACTTTAGGTAAGTCACCTACCCTCTTTTTGCCTTAATCCACTGAAGAAGGAAATGGCAAACCACTCCAGTGTCTTTGACAAGAAAACTCTATGAACAGTATGGTCTACTGGGTCACAAAGAGTCAGACACAACGAAAGGGCTGAGCATCAGCAACAACTTACTATGTGACAAGCACTGTTCTAGGTACTTTGGGATGCAAGTACAAAGAAAGTTCAAAGAATGAAATTATTGCCATTCACAATTAGCTTACATTCTACATGCTATGTGACCTCAAGCAAATCACTTAACCTTTTAGTGTTCCAGGTATCATTAAAAGATCAGAGAAATGGCAAAAGGTCCAATATACATAAAAATATTTATAACTGCTCTTTTTGTGGTGGCAAAAAATGGAAGCTAAGAGAATGGTCATCAATTGAGGAGTAATTGAATAAATTGTTGTATATGAATGTGATGGAATATTATTGTGCTGTAAGAAATGAGGAAATAGATTATTTCAAAGAGACCTGGAAAGACTTATATGAACTGATGCAACGTGGAATTAAGCAGAAACAGAACTCTAACATCAATATTACAAAGATAAGTGATTTTGACTGAGTGATGAATAATGAAATGAGCAGACCCAGTAGAATGATTTATATAAAAACAACAACTTTGAAAGAACTATGACCAATACAATGACCTTTAATTATTACAGAGAACTAAAGGTGAAACATGCTATACTTTTTTTGTACAGAGCCGTTGAGGGAATATATTTTGCTTAATTATGAATATTTGTTGCAAAGATTTTTTTCTCTTTTTTCAGTGAGGTATGAGATGAGAGGAAGAGAGAATAGATAAATTAATTAAAAAGCTAAGTAAGATAAAGAGGTAGATGCTATAGATGTAGAATATTGCATGAATTCTCAGATGAGGTTACTATATTGTTGGTTTTACTTAATTGTTTTACCTTGTTACAAGTGATTTCCTATGGAGTGTGGAATAAAATTTGTAATTGCATATAATGCAAAACAAAATATCAATAAAACTTTTTTAAAAAGCACTATGTTGCAAATCAGTTGCATAATTAGCATTAGTAAAAGTAGTTTCTTCACTGTAGGCTCCCTACACCAATATGATCACAGTACTGACCAAAAGGTGTTTTAAACTGAATTAAAATAGAAAAAGCAAAACAAACAAACAAACAAAAACCAAAAAAACCAAACCCTCTTCTTGAATATGAGACAGCTTTCCATGCTTTTCTTAAAACCAGAAAGGAGGTATGAGCTATTTGATCAATTCCAAACAGAGTTCTGCATAAGGTAATGAAAAGGAGGAATTAATTTGGGAGTAGAATAATAGTAACACAGAACTAGATAGTTGCAGAGATTGCCTTAGAAAGTTTGGTGTTTCCCTCCACCAAAGTCCTAGTCTGATGTGGTATGGAAATGACCACACTTCCTCAAAGTTCTTGAAGACTTTGCCAGTGAAGCTAATCCTGCCAAGCTCTTATAGATCTTACAAAACTAGAAAATCCCCAAGGATGCGCCCAATGATAACATTTCTATCTTTTGGTCAAGTGCCAACTCACCTCAGTTCATAGATGCTTATCACTAGGCTGCTTACGGGATAATAGAGCAGTTAGATGGTGCAGTGGTCCTGGAGTCAAGAAGACCTGGGTTCAAATTTGGCCTTAGACATTTATTAACTCTGTGACTTTAGATAAGTCCCTTAACCTCCATCCCAGTTTCCTCAACTGTAGAACAAGGATTGTAATAGCACTTACCTCCCTTCGTTCTTATGAGGATCAAATAAAATAATATTTTTAAATGTACCTAGTACATTAGTAGGTGGTATATAAATCCTAGCTATTATTATGATGTTTTTGCTTGAGCCCTACAAAAAAGATCTTTTACTAAACTGTAGAGAGATTGAAACCTGTATTAGTGGAAGGGAGTATTCATAACAGCAGAATCACAGGTCCTACCTTCATGTTGAAAGGAGGGGAAGTATGCTTTAAATATAACCCTTGTTGATGGACTCCTTCTAACCTGAAAGATCTTAGTAAATTTCGGATTCTCTGTTTCTGTTATTCATTTGCCCCCCTCTCAAGAAATATCATTGTATGGTACTGTGCCAAGGGATGACCATCAGCTCCCCTTATTACCTCAATCCCCGTAGAGATCTATACTGTCCGTGTGGTTCATAGTACTATACTTGATTTTACTCCTAGAGGGGAAAGGTTGGCACTCACCACTCTGGCTCTGCCATACATTATTCAGTGCTGTTTAGCTCTCTTCCACAGATGCAGTTGTTCCTTCTCCCAGGAGATGGTGCAATTCTTAAGCAGCTGGTCTAGGAAAATTTATGTTATCATTTATTCACTTCCAAGGTCAGAATAGATCTGAACTATTTTCTCTGCCACAGACGCTCTCCAGCAGTTGTTCTTTCTTAGAAAATGATGCCAGCTCTTTAGTAGCTGAACTAAGGGAAAGACTACTAGTGTCAGGGCTTTTCAAGCCCAGGGTTAAGAATGACATCAAGCTGTTGACTCTTCCTGCTAACACCTGGTTCCATAGTCCCTTTCCATTATAAAAAAAAAAGGATCTCTTCTAGTACTATGGAAACAATCTTCTACTTGTCCTGATCACATGAATTTCACTTTTATATCCTAGGTGAATAAGGATGAATTTTCCCAAGTGGTCTCCTCTCTCCCACTTCTCAAACAAGACTGTTTCCCACATGCTTAGAACCTCCCATTAGGATCTGAAGTGTTCTTACTCGTCTTGTTTTTTTTTTCTCTGTGCCCTAACTTATCTGAGAGCTTTTTGAGATGGCTATGTAAATTGTTGCTTTTGAAAAACTCTAGAAAACAGTAAGTGGAGGAAGGGTCAAAGCTTCCAATATGGGCCTTTATTATGCAAAACCATGGTATATCTTACTAGATAACTAAGAATTCAATAAACAATTCTTTAAAAGGTAGGGGAAGGGGCAGCTAGGTGCCACAGTGAATAGAGCAGTGACCCTGGAGTCAGGAGGACCTGAGTTCAAATCCAGCCTCAGACACTTGACACTTATTAGCTGTGTGACCCTGGGCAAGTCACTTAACCCCAACTGCCTCCCTTTCTCCCCTCCAAAAAAAAAAAGGTAGAGGAAACAAGCAGATGTTATTCTGTATCTAATTTAGACCTATGAAGAAGCACCAAAGTATCAGTGATAGGAAACTTGGGGAAAAGTAATCACTTCATCTTAGAGTTTGTGAGAGAGAAAGAGAAAATCTGGGCATAGTCTGGCATGCACCCTAGATTTCAGAGCTGAATTCAGAGGGTTCAGATAAAGGACAGATAGTATCACTTAACCCAAAATTTTACAGGTGAAATCAATCAACAAACATTTATTATATACCTTCTATATGCTAGGTCCGAGAAGAATGGGAAGATCTCAAAAATGACATTTCTGAAGATAAAATCAGATGTAATTCTGATTAGGAAGAAAAGATTAAAATCATCTAAAGAGACTCAGGTGAATGCACGAGGAATTCGTCAATGAAATCAGATTAAAACTATTTTTAGAAGATGGAAGAAGAACTGATAATAAATCTAAAAGTATGGCATGGTCCCCTAAGATCTCTAAGAAAAATGTCAAGATCGTGAAAGGTTCAGAATGAGTTTATCCTTGAGTTTTTAAAGTATATTGGGAGCAAAAGAAGGAATAAGACCACTGCTCAAGATGGATGAATAGAAGGAAAAATAATACTTAAAATTTCATTCTTATTTCTTTGCCAAGATGAGTATTCTTAGAATACTTGTTAACAGAACAATAAAAACTATTAGCTTTTAGTTTTAATCCAGGATAAGTGAGGATCACATAAGGGAGCACCTATGGGAGATGAACTATATGCCAGAGTATTTAAAGAACTGGTGTTTGTGATTCATCAGCTATCAATGATCTTTCAAAGTCCAGAGAACAGGAAAAGTTGTATGGAACTGGAGAAGTACAAATGTTAAAGAAGTGGTTTGTGAGTATTTGGAAGGGAAATGTGATCACTGAGAACCATCAGTGGCTTCATCTAGGCCGGGTCATGACATTTCCTTTTTTGGTAGAATTAGTAGGCTGGGGAATGCTACAGTTTTAGTAAACTTATTTCAGAAAAGAATTTGACATTCTTTAATGCTGTCCTTTCAAAGGAAGGAAATAAGTACCATGTGCTAGGCACTGTACTAAGTACATTATAAACATTATGCTCATTTGCTCCTCCCACCAACCTTGGGGGTCAGATACTGTTGTTATTCCTATTTTTGCAGCTGAGGAAACTCAGGCAGATACAGGTTAAATGACTTGACTTGCCCAGGATCACATAACTAGTAATTATCTGAGGCCAGGCGTGTGTGTGTGTGTGTGTGTGTGTGTGTGTGTGTGTGTGTGTGTGTGTGTGTGTGTGTGTGTGTGTGTGTGTGTGTGTGTGTGTGTGTGTGTGTGTGTGTGTGTGTGTGTGTGTGTGTGTGTGTGTGTGTGTGTTTGCCTTTGGCAAAGCCAAGATTCTAAGCCAGGTCTTCTGATTCCTAAGCCCCCTTTCCACCATACCATGCTGCTCTTTTGTCTCAAGACTAATCAGTTTGAAATTTACCTAACTGGACTGTATATAAATATATTCATGTTTGTATAAAACCTCTCTGGGCCTCACTTTACTCATCTATTGAAAAAAAGAAGGTGTGACTAGTTGGTCTCCAATGTCACTTTAAACTCTAAACTTCTATGGCCAGTATGATACATCAGTGTCAGCTTGGATGAAGACTTTTAGTTCAGTGTGCTAGAGATCTGTGCTTGGTCCTGTGCTGTTTAACTTTTTTATTGTTTTTGTTTTTATTTTTTTACATCTTAATTATTTTAAAAAATAATTTTGAGTTCCAAATTCTCTCCCTCCCTCTCACCCCTCTTCCATCCATTGGAAGGCAAGCAATATTATATCAGCTATACATGGGAATTCATGTAAAACACATTTCCAGATTAGCCATGGCTGTTCAGTCTTTTTGATCAATGACTTGGACGAAGAAATGAGGTAACATTTGTTCAGATAATATAAAGCTAGGAGATATTTTTAACGTTGGATGACAGAAGCAGCATCCAAAATGAATTTAGCAAGTTAGATGGAAAGTGTGATGTGGCAAACAAGAAAGTCAGTGTAATCTAGGTTATGTTAAAAGGGGCATCATGTATAGAATAAAGAATAATCAAGTGCTAATCCTTATATATGTTGGCCTGGTCAGACTATTTCTGGTATAGTGAATTAGGTCCTGGCCCTGGACTCAGGAGATTGTTATTGTTCTTCAGTTATTGTTGTACTATCCTCTTCATAACCCCTTTTGGAATTTTCTTGGCAAAGATACTGGAGTGGTTTGCCATTTCCTTCTTCAGTTCATTTTACAGATGAGGAGACTGAGCTAAACAGTGTTAAGTGACTTGCCCAGGGTTACACAGCTAGTATGTATCTTAGGCTGGATTTGAACCCAGGTCTTCCTTACTCCAGGTCTGGTGCTCTATCCATTACACCACCTAGCTGCCCTGGACTTAAGAAGACCTGAGTTCAAATCTAGTCTCAAATACTTACTAGCTCTGTGACCCTGGGCAAGTCATTTAACCTCTACCTTAGTTTTCTCATCTTAAAGTGGGGATAATAATAGCACTTACCTTGTAAGGTTGTTGTAAAGCTAAATGAGATAATCGAAAACCACAGTGCCTGGCACATAGTAAGTGCTATACAAATGCTACCTATTATTAACTATTATGTAGTTACAGATGATATATTTTAGGAAGAACATTTATAAATGGGAATGTATACAGAGGTTGATTATCAGGATGGTGGTGAGATCTGGAGATAAGATCATAGGAGATTGATTGAAGGAACTGAAGAAGGCAGAGTAGATATGGTGGTTGTCTTCAGATATTTGAACAACTGTCATATGAAAGAGGGATTCACATTACTCTGCTTGGCCTCAGAGGGCAGAAATCAAAGGAATGGGTAGAGATTATAGACAGACAAATTTCAGCTCAATGCAAAGAAATCTTTCCTAATGATAATAGGTATTCCAGAATGTAGTGGGATGCTTTAGGAGGTATTGTGTTTTACCTTGCTAAAACTCTTCAAAGAAATGCTAGATCATCACTTAATGAGGGTACTGTAGAAGGGATTCCTATTAAAAGACAGATTGATCTAAAGCTCTTCTGGCCTTTCTTCTAATGCTAAGATTCTCTAAATTCAACTCATTGGGATAATTCAGTTTAAAAACAGCACGTAGGCTGATAATTTTTTTCTTATTTAATGTGAATGGATTATAGTAGCAAAGATAACAATGAATATCAGTGAAGATTCCTTGTTTATTTTAAACTTTTTTTATTTTCTCAACTGTTCTGTAGATTAAGTATGTGATCATTTCACATTTTTGGTTATAGTTAGCCATTTCTTTTTAAAATTATTTTTATATATTTTGTTAAATATTTCTCAATAACATTTGAAATAATTTTAACAATCATTTTTAAACTTTTGAGTTCCAAATTCTCTCCCTCCTTCTGGCCCCTCCCCTTTCTTGAGAAGGAAGTTTGATTTTAAAACATATCTACATTAGCCATTTTGGAAAAGAAATCACATACAAAATAAAATAATAAAAATAAAGTAAAAAAAAAGCATGCTTCAATCTTCATTTAGAGTTCATCAGTTCTCTCCCTGCAGGTGAATAGCATTTTTCATCATTGGTCCTTCGGAACTGTTCTGGGTCCTTTGGAAACATCTTGGATCATTGTCTTCAACAAAATAGCTAAGTCTTTTGTAGTTGGTCATCTTTACAATATTCCTTTGTACAATATTCTCCTGGTTCTGCTCTCTTCACCTTGCATGAGATCATAAAAGTCTTAGCAGGTTTTTCTGAAACAATCCTGCTTATCATTTCTTATAGAACAATTGTATTTCATCATAATCATATGCCACAGCTTGTTCAGCCATTCTCCAGCTGATGGACATCCCCTCAATTTCTAATTTTTTGCCACCACAAAAAGAGCTGCTATAAATATTTTTGTACATTTTGTTCCTGTTCCTTTTCTTTGATCTCTTTGGAATACAGAGCTAGTAATAGGATTTCTGAGTCAAAAAGTATTTACAGTTTGATTTTATCTGAGATAATTTTCCTCATTCTTCCTCTCCTTCTCCCCCTTCTCCCAGGATATCCCTTTCTCACCTATTGTTTTTTTTCTACATCACCCCAACATAATTGACTCTTTCTCATATGCTCTTTTTATATAGAATCCTTCTAACTGCCTTAATAAATAAAAAGGGCTTAGATTATATATATATGTATGTGTGTGTATATGTACAAGCATATACATACATATATGTGTGTATGTTTGTGTATTATCTTACCAGGTAGAAGGGTAAACAGTTTAATCTTATTGAACCATTTGTAATTTCTCTTTCACATTTACCTTTTTATGATTCTCTTGAGTCTTGCATATTAAAGTCAGATTTTCTATTTAACTCTGGTCTTTTCATCAGAGATGCTTAAAAGTCCTTCTTTTCATTAAATATCCACTTTTCCCCTTGAAGGATTTTGCTCAGTTTTTCTGGGTAGATTACTTTTTATTGTAATCCCAGCCCTTTTGCCTTCCATAATATCATATTCCAAGTCCTATGATCCTTTAACGTGGTAGCTATTAAATTTTGTGTGATCCTGACTGTGGCTCCATGGTATTTGAATGGTTTCTTTCCTCCTGCTTGAAATATTTTCTCTTTGACTTGGGAGCTCTGGAATTTGGCTATAATATTCCTGGGAGTTTTCATTTTGGGATTTCTTTCAGGAGGTGATGAATGGATTCTTTCAATTTGTCTTTTACCTCCTGGTTCTAGGACATTGGGGCAGTTTTCCTTGATAATTTCTTGAAATATGATATCTAGGCTCTTTCTTTGGTAATAGCTTTCAGATAGTCCCAGTAATTCTTAAATTATGTCTCTTTGATCTGTTTTCAAGGTAAGCTTTTTTTCTGATGAGAAATTTTGCATTATCTTCCAGTTTTTCAGTCTTTTGACTTTGTTTTATTGTTTCTTGATGTCTCATGGAGTTATTAGTTTCCCCTTGCCTAATTCTACTTTTTAAGGAATCATTTTCTTCAGTGAGCTTTTGTACTTCTTTTTCCATTTGGCCAATTCTGTTTTTAAGGTGTTAATTTTCTTCAGTGTTTTTGTGCCTCTTTTACCAAACTATTAATTATCTTTTCATATTTTTTCCTTGGCATTCATTTCTTTGCCTAATTTTTCCTCTACCACTCTTATTTGATTTTGAAAATTATTTTTTAGCTCTTTCAGGAGTTCTTCTTGGACTTTTGTCCAATTCACATTTTTCTTCAAAGCTCTGCTTGTATGTTTTGACTTCATTGTCTCCATCTGAGTTTGTACCTTGATCTTCCCTGTCACTATAGTAGCTTTTCATGGTCATGTTATTTTTTTTATTCTTTGCTTGTTTTTCCATCCTATTTGTTGAATTGGAATTTTTTGTCAAAGTTAGACTCTGTTCCCAAAGTAGGGGGTGGAGGGGCTCTTTCTTAAGTTTCTCTTTTTTGCACTGCTGTTTTTCAGAGCTAGTTCTGGCAGTTGGAAGTATTTAGTGTTTGATCTAACTAGGTGGTGTGATCTGGGGAAAAGGTCTTATCATTGCTCTCTTGGTCTTCACTCTGGTCCTTATCCAGGAAGGTCCCCTGATCCCTTGGGATTACAATCAATACTGCTTCTCAAGGTATTTCTTCCCCTGAGATCAGAAAAAATACTGTTCCTCAGGGAGCCTTATCCCTTGGAGTCACACATGGTACTGCTTTTCAGGCCTTCCACTCTATTTGAGTGAAAGTGCTCCTCTCCACCCTTAAACTATGACCCAAAAGTGGGTATAGACAATGGAGTTGCCAAACAGCATCTGGTCCTGCATCTAGTGCTAGCACAGGGATACCCTCTAATCTCTTTCTGACCAGTTTCTAGGTCCCTTCCCAATCTGGCTTGGAAACTGCCAAAGCTGCTGCTGCTGTCTTCACCATGTAGTTCCACCACTACTGTTTCATCCATGTGGACTCCAGGCCATCCTCCTCTTTCATGTCACAGATCTTTATTTCTAACCTCAATTGTTGTCTTGAACTGGAAGAATGTCTTACTCTGACCTTTTGTTGGTTCTGCCACTCCAGAATTCTATTTGAAGCATTATTTTAAAGTTGTTAGGATAATTTGGTTGAATGTTTCTCTACTCCACCATCTTGGCTTCACCTCCAGAAGATCTGAACCTATTTTCTTAATCTTCAGGTAGTTGTTTGCTTCCCTAAGTTGTGGGACTATGCTTTATTCACTACCCTGTCAGGATGCATGATAGATTTCTTTCACTTTAACAAAGTTGTTATACTTTTTCTTAAATATTCTGATAACTTTGCTTTTGATTTAAATGACTAAATAGTTCCTCTGAGGCTCCTTTTTTAAGAAGCTTCTCTTCTTTACCAGTTGTATCCCCAGTAGGTATATCTTCCCTGTTCATACTTCCTCCATTTTGACCTCCTGTCAGTCAACTCCTGATTCATCAAGACATTAATATCCCAAAACCTCATTTTCATCAGTGTGCTAAAAATAGTTTTGTTTTTTTTTTCCCTAATCTCTGGCAGAAAAGGTGATATATTTATGACATGTAACTATGGAGAGAAACTCTTCATCATAGCAATGGGGTCAGGAAGTGACTCTGGCCTTACAGAAATAAAATCACCTGAAAGATTGTTCATATCAGTTTGACAGGTAGGTCCCTCATCCATGACTCATCTGCATATTATAGATGTTTCCTCTGATGTCTGATGGGTAGAATATCTCCCCTCACTTACTGAACACATGATACTATAAGCTAATTTCTTTTCATAGAAACAAATCCTTAAAATTATAATAAAGCTAGTAGTAAAATAGATTTGTTTTATAAAAATTAATTCTCTCGGGACACATCTATTCTTGTGCTTTTCATCTTTTGTAGCTACTGAAAACACATGAACCACTGAAAACATTTAAATATCACTGAATAATAAAGTATAATTTTCTTTCCTTTTGTTTCCAGTTGATGTTAAAAACAAAACACATTTTGAAAGTAGCCAGATCCTGTTCTGGAGGGGGCATCTCTAAAAGGGTGATTTGCCTGCAGAGACACTAAATTTCTTGGCCACACTGATGAGGCTGACAACTTGTTCAATTATAGTAGTGTGTTACCAAGCCAGATGGTTTGAGCAGTTTTATATGTCAGGCCTAGAATAAAATAAAGCCTTCTCAAGGGATTAGAAACAAGCAAAAATAAAGGCTTTCTCAACCTTGAATAGTTTTTAAAACAGTATAAAACAAATAGCCCAATACTTTGTGCACAGTAGCTACTTGATAAATGTTAGATCAGTGAGTGAGTAGCTTTTTCCCCTGTACCTTTTTCAGCTTTTTATACTCAATATATACTTTTTATACTCGATACCACCCCCAACCTTAACTATATAATTTGCCCCTTGATTGCATTTGGCCATTCCTGTTGCTCTCTTAACCCTTACCAGTTAGTTCTGGCATACCCATGTCTTCTACAGGGAAAGAGTTAGGATTAGATTTATGATAACCACCTTCTTATAATAGCCCCCTTCCTCCCTTTGGGTTGGAAAGCAAGGTGAAGGGAATACAAATTTATATATACATATACATATACATATACATATATCTATATAAGAGGGTTTATATATATATATATATATATATATATACACACACACATATATACAAGCACATATCTGAGTATTTGTATATATGAATATATAGAGGGCATAAGATCAATTGACTAGGAAGGGACAATATTCTAAAAGGTGAAATCCTGAAGTGAGAAAGGATTAGATTGAGAGGAGACAGGGAGAGACAGAATGGGGTTTAACATCTCATGGAAGAGGCAAAGGATGATTGTTACAATAGAGGGGGAGAACAGGAAGGCAAAAGGGAAAGAGTCACTGAACTTAGCTTAGGGAAGGAATGACATAAACTCTAAACTGGGCATCTTGCCACATAGAAGAGTAGGGGGAAGGGGAATGAGAGGTGGGATGATGGAGGGGAGGGCAAGCTGGGGGGGAGGGTTGATGAAAGTGCACACTTCTGTAGAGGGACAGGGACAGGGTGGAGAG
>CM053581.1:83690223-83713306 GCA_028627135.1 Pseudochirops cupreus
GGGAGCGTTCTCTAACCCGTGGGTTGGAGCCAGCTGCAGCTGAAGACCGAGTAGAGACTTGGTGAGAGGAAGCCAGAGGGGTAAGTGCCCTGGTTGTCTTAGGGACCTCAGAATAATAAAGAAAACCCTAAGAACTTAATAAACATTAACTGATTTGATTGGACTTAACTTTTCAGCACCCCCAGGCAACTAACACTATTATTTATAGACAAGTTATTGCTCTATTACAGACTGAAGAGATCCTTACACCTGGGAATTCCCTGCTCAGTGTAATCACATCTGAAACCTCCATCCCTGAAAAACAACATTTGAAAGTGTCTATTTCCCTGATATCTTGTGTTCATTTAAAATTTAACCAATGAGAATGTTATGTAGTAGTCCTTAGCAGGTCTTTAAACACTCTAAATGTTGTCCTATCTGGATAGAACTTGGTGTTCCATCCATAATGTGCTTATGAGAAAAATATGCTTCTTGAAGACTCATAGTTAGCAATGATTTAAACAGATAAATCATTTAAATATTTTCCAATTTCATAGTCCTTTGGGAACAGTCCTTACCACCTTATTATTTGTCAAAAAATAAGTTGAAGCCTATTCACTAGTTTCTTCTCTGTTGCTTATGATCAGGCCAAGTATCTTCCATCTTTTAAAAAAAAAAGTAGATCTCACCATGCCTTTTAATACCACCATCTCTTCTAGTTATCCAGTTTTATAACCTCAGTATCATCCTTAACTTCCCACCATGCATATCCATTCTGTTGCTGGTTCTTGTTACTACATCTCTCATGATATCCCCTTCTCTCCACTCACATCGCCACCACCCTTGTTTATGCCCCATCAGCTTCTGCCTGGTCTCCTACAATGGCCTCCTATTTGGTCTTCCTTCCTCAATTCTCTCCATACTATAATATATCCTCTGCTCAGTCCCCAGTGCAATTTTTCCCAAGTGAAAATCTGACCATATCATACCCCCTTCCCACTTAACAAACTTCATTGGCTTCCTGTGACCTCCATTATCAAATATAAATTCTGTTGAGCATTTAAAGCTCTTTACAATTTGACCCAGGACTGGGGAACCTGCAGCCTCAAGGTCACACGTGGCCCCCTAGGTCCTCAAGAGAGGCCTTTTGACTGAGTCCAGACTTCACAGAACCAATCCTTATATTAAGGCCTCCCTTGAGGACCTAAAAGGCCACATGTGGCCTCGAGGCCAGAGGTTCCCCACCCCTGATGTCCTGACCCCTTTCAACTTTTAGGATTACAGGCTCGTTACTCCTTTCTATACACTCTAGCCCAGCCATATGAGCCAACACTTGCTGTTCTGTACACACTACACTCAGTCTTATCTTCATGCCTTTGTACTGGCTGCCCCTCAAGAACCTTCTTTCCTCACTTTTTCCTCTTGGAATTCCTTGTTTTCTTCAAGACTCAGTTCACACACCACTTTCTACATGGAGCCTTTGCTTGTTGTTTAGTCATTTTCAATTGTGTCTGACTCTGTGACCCCATTTTCTTGATAAAGATACTGGAGTGGTTTGCCATCTCCTTCTCCAGTTCATTTTATAGATGAAGATTAAGTGACTTTCCCAGGGTCACACAGCTTGTAAGTGTCTGAGGTCAGATTTGAACTCAAGAAGATGCATCTTCTGGCTCCAGGCCCTAATTCTTCCTAATGCTAGTACCCTTCCTTATAAAAACCATACCACTGACTCATTTAATAAATATTCTCTGTATGCTTATATATCTTATCCTGCCTGTTTGAATGTTAGCTCCTTGATGGAAGGATTTTTTGGTCTTGGTATCCCTGATCTTAGCCCAATTCTTAGCACATAGTACACATTTAATAATTGTTTGTTTTAGTTAATAACCTTAGGTGTAAAGTCTTTGGACACCTTGGACAAGAAATGCCATCTGTTTTTATAACTGCAGTTTGGATGCACATGAGTGATATATTAACCAGAAAGAAAATGCATTTTTTTAGAGTGCAAGAAACTGAAATCCAAAGAATCACCTTGGGGAAATAGAGATAGAGGTAGGAGTAGAGCTTGTCCTAGATCCCTAAGACAGTTAAAACAACCTCATTATCCATTAAGTCACCATGATTCAATATAGGAGTACTACCACCAAAGTGTTCTAGAAAATCAGACTATGCCACCTCTACTCTGACTATCCTCTTCCACCTCATCCCACCAGAACCACCTGGACTTTGCCTCTGGGACCATGAGATCTGATAGGGGAGCTTTTGCTTTCTCTTACATGTAACTAAGCGTCTATGACCCTTCCTGGCCATTCAGACTTTGCTGCCTCATTCTAGCTGTCCTCCTTAACCACATACCACTAGAAGCATCTGGAGTTTGCCTCCTAAACTCTTGGGCTCTGATTGGTGAACTTTCATATTATGTTTCCCAGAACCAGAACGTTTCCAGATCATGCTGTCACTGACACATGTCTCCTTCACCCCTTTTTACTCTCCATGTGTTATCTTCACCAGTTATAATGTAAATTCCTTGAGGTCAGGGACTGTTTGGCTTGTTTATATTTGTAGCCCTAACTCTTAGCACATAGTAAGTAAGCACTTACTTCATGCTTCATTATTCAACATTCATAAATGTCCGTAAATATGTTACATGTACTCAAAAGGAAAGTAACAGTTTGGTTTAAAGAAATTGATAGTGAAAGGACTTTTATTGGAAAAATGTTGTTGTTGTTTTCCTTTGTTCTCAAAGAGGACCCATGACATCAAGAGGCTGCTGTGTGAATTGGATTTAAGTGAGGCAGAGCTGTGCAAAGTCATCTTTCTCACTCTCTCCTGCAGGGTCATCTGAGTCCAGTTGCAAAACATAGATCAGGACGACTGGCGATGACACCAGATGCAAGGGGAGATCTTGGCTCTTTTAAGCTAAGGCCTTTCCCAGGTCTCAGTTTGTCTGAGGCAACACCCATTCAGTGATTTTAGGCTAGCTAAGAAATGAGGCAAAAAATGGCCTAGTTTGCCTAATCAAAAAAAAATCAAACTGGGAGGGGAAGACCCTCAGGGTTCTGTCAAGAATAGAAATAATTGCTATTCACTCTCACTCAGAGCCATCAAAACCTAAACAATAACCAAGTGAGGCTTGGGCTGGGACCTATTATTGATCAGTCAGGGAAAGCTTAAGTGATTTGGGTTTAAGGCATGGTCAAGTAACTCCACTGATAATTTTAAGATCTATGTTTGTTTTCAAAATTTTAAGCCAAAATAAAAAGTTTTAAGGAAAAATTTTGATAGTCAAAGTAAAATGACAAAACTTGATAATTAAATAAACATGCTCAAATGTGAGCTATCCCAATTGAAGGTGATATGACAAAGTGATGTGAACCAAAAACCTAATTCAACAAGCTATTCACCTGATACAAAAGAAGAAACAGCTCCCTTTAAAGATTATTTAAAAATCCAAGACTACAGAAGCTTAGCCAATTTCCCCATTAGCAAAAAGAATAACTATTGATTTAGATTGTGGGGAAAGCACTTTCCAAACCTTGAAATGAAGCTTATCAATAAAAATGATAATGATAATAATCTTTGTATTTCCTCTCCCACCCCCAGTGTCTACCTGTAAGCAGTGGCCACACAATAAATGTTTGTTGGCATTGAAAAAGAAAAAAGGAATTTTTCATTAGGAATAACCTTTATTGTGTACCTAAGAGAAGCATCACATGGAAATACAACCGTGAAAGATAAAACCGCTGTCCTATAAACATGAGAGTACTGAGACAGCAAAAGTTCTACATAACAAATATTGAATATTCTGTGCCTTTTAACCAATGGCAGAGTATCTCTACTTCCCAGGCATGAATATGCAATGTAATAGTACAAATGTCGGGGTTCAAGAGAATGAATGTGTTTCTCTTTTAGAGACATTGCAAATATTACATAAGGACAGAAACATTTTAAACAGAGCAAAAATTCACCAAGTTTTTGACATTTCTAACATTGGTACAAATACTTTCAACACACAAGGACTTCTTGGTCTTTTTTTGTGTGTGTGAAAGTTGGAATTGTATGAGGCAGAGATGAAAGAACAGCTTTGTTTGGATTTTTGCATGAAATTATTAGTACTCCCTTAGCTTCTGAAATTAAGTAGAGTTTATAAGAAGATTTCATTCAGTTATTTTCTGTGCATGGCAATAATTTTTATTAACCTTCCTTTAAGGCACCAGTTTTACATTGCTTTTTTGACATCCCAGCATGAAGGTCCTAAAAACCTGCAGCCACTTCTCTACATAATGTCTTGTCTTAGGCTGTCATGAGATGGAATATTCCTGATAGAAGATAATGGAATATGAATCATATTTCAGAAATTAAAATTGACAGAGTTCTGACAGGTCTATAACCAAGAGCAGTTGTTGTTTAAAATACTCTTTAGCCTACACCCTTCTTTGTAAGAGTAGAAAAGCATTAGGAAGTTAGTACTATTAATGATTCATGGCAATGCTATTTCCTGTAACTAAAGATGACAGTCATAATCATTTAATCATCCAAAGAATGCTTGTAATATGTAGAGTGCATAGGAAAAACAGAAGGTGGAAGACTGCTACTGAATGTCATGATTCTGGGAAGTGTGGAGCTTCCTGCTTATCTAAAACTTTTGAACTTACATTAATCATGGACAGATATATAGATAGTATTCTTACCCATCTCACCTCTAATGCAATAATCTGAGAGGCTCTCTCAATTCATGTGAATAAACAGTATATTTTATGTGTATTTTTGCAAAGGTATTATCATTAAAATCATTTTCAAATAGAGCCTTACTTAAGAAATTCATCGAACTGTTTTAGCCCAGGTCTAAGCAGGTAAAGGTAAACAACAGTTAATTAGAGAAATGTGAATATTCTATCATTCTAGTCATAATTCTAGTCATAATATTCCTTTTCCTGATTAATGGAATTTACTCATTCATTTTACAAATGTTAAGTGCTCACTGTGTGCAAATTGCTGTTCTAGGTACTAGGGAGATACAAAATTGAGGTAAACAAATCCCTACCCTCAAGGAGCTTACAATCTAGTACAGATATGATTCAAACACAGATTATGAAATGTACTAGAGAAATTTAAAGCAAAGTGCTCTAGGAGATTGAAAGGGGAAGGTTTTTTACCAACTGAAGGCCTACTGGAAGATATGAATTAGACTTTTAACGATAGATAGAAATTCAACAGATAAGGAAGAGAAAGGAGGCTATTCCAGCTATAGGGATGGGTATAAGTAAAAGGTATGGGGTTGGGAAACGCAGGGAGTGTGGCAATGTCAACATAATTATCCCATTGAGCAAGAATAGAGAGCAAAATCAACTACACACACAGTTAAACTGTCCTAAACAAGAGCAGAAGAAGATATTGTAAAAAGAAGAGGCAGATTTAGAACAAGAGTAATCAATAGCCCAGTCAGGAATCCAAGACCTATGAACCAGATGGGTAGATAACAATTCAACATCAGTTCAGATCCTTATCCCTGAGGCTCCTTTAACTTAGCTGTTGGCGTTTTAGATGTGATTTCTTTGTCCAGTGACCAACAAATGTGTGTACCATTGGGAGAGATGAATTCTATCCATCTTGTTATTCTTGATATAAATAAAATCAGAAGATGAAGATTGTGGTTAAATATAAGAACCATTCGAAGATATTCCTTTGAGACAAAAAGAAAGAACTTGACTGGCTAGATTTAATCCAAGAGTGTGCTGGGAAATGTTTAACAACCAGTTCCCTGAGAGGAAAATGAGACATGACACACTTTTAAGTTTAATCTGCATTATTAACATTTTCTCCATCACTTTCCTAAGTCTGGACTATCAACAAAGCAAAAAATCAATCCCTGATTTGTAGTGTTTGTCAATTTCTGAGTTGTAAATGCTCACACTAAAAATCTGGTTTGAGCTGACTCCAGCACACCCCTAGTTTTGTCTTATGCCAAAAGACAATAAGCAACATTATTCCTTGGGATTTACAAATCCATGAACAAAACTAAGAGATAAAAAGAGCCATCCACATAAGCACCTTATTCAGCAGTTACCTGATTTATTTACCAGAGATACTGTGTTAGAATAGAAACTTGGGGGAAGAATTATAATAAAAGATTATAAGAGCAAAGAAAATCAGTGAAGGGTAAAAACAGGTTAGTGGAAGCAAGAGCAAGAGATATATTTAAGCAAAATTACGCTGAAGGCATTTAAAGTTAAAATGGAAATGAAAACAAAGAAGAAAAATAGAAAAGGGCTGCAAAGATGTTTATACCAACCACTTTCATGCTCAAGGAGAACAGAACCACTAAAATTTGACTCTAACATCACAGTCCATAATGTACTCATATAGGTAACATAAGTGTTACTGAAGAAAACAAAGAAAGGAAAAGCAGACAGATTGGGCCAGGTGTATTTAGAGAAGATGCTTACTAGACCTGCCGCATGTTAATAGGCCAATTAACATAGTATCTGAAGGGAGAGAGGAGTAAGATACCAAAGGTGTGGAAAAATCTCAAACCTTATTAATTCTAAAAAAAAAAAAGATGACCAAGAGAACATTAACAACTATTGACCTATATGAGTATGTGACATCTTTATAAAATCTTTATAAGACTCTTATCTATATGCCATAAGGTTTTCCTCAGTGAGAGTATTAGTAGGAAATAGGCAGGATTTCACAAGTGATATCCTATAATGGAGCACATCTTTACTAACATACGGTTGACCCAGAGCATTGTAGACTTTCCTGGAAGAGATTTGTAAGCCCACAGAAGACTTTGGCCATCTACAAGGAAGGACTAAATCAGTGAAAAAAAGGGGGGGAGGGGATCTGTTGCCTGGATTCTGACATTCAGTTGAATGTCCATCAGTATGGACAAATGTGTCTAGGACAGACAATATAAATAGAAAAGTTGGGTCCACAATTATATAGGAAGAAGAAAGTGAACTGGATCAAATGAATCAATGAATGAAGGAAACATTTATTAAGCACTTACTATACGCAAAGCACTGTGCCAAGCAGTGGGGATACAAACAGAAAAGTAAAACAATTCCTGCTCTCAAGAAGCTTATATTCTAATGAGGGAGAAAATACATATAGGAGGTTTCAGCTGCAAATCACATAAAAAGGTCCCTTGATCCTTTGCATACAGTGGCACAGCAGATGGTAATGCCTCTTTGTTATGTCATTTCCACTGATAAAATCATAGGCATTTCTGATGGTGAATCATAGGATTTTGTGACAAGAACTTTCTCTTCCAGATCTTCAATTGATATGGCAGTAGTGCCTGCCCAAGCAGTTGCCAAGCTGCATCTTCGCAGGAGTAGCTTCCCAAGATGATGGCTGTAGGAACTGTTATTTCCAAGACTTGGTTCAGGGTCCTGACCTGTCTTAATTAGGATCTGAGGGAAGATGGTGATCATGGTGGTGGTGGTGGTTTGCCTTGCACTCCGTACAATGATGGCTACTAGAACTGGGCTGGAAATATTTCTCATGGGTTGGGGAACATTGCTATTCTTAAAGATGCTGGGTTCAGAGTCCTGGGATATCTCCAGGATTGCCTTCAGAAAATTACAAAGTTCTTTTTGTTGTGTTCTTCAGTCATGACCAACCCTCTGTGACCCTATTTGGGTTTTTCTTGGCAAAGACACTGAAGTAGTTTGCCATTTCCTTCTACAGTTCATTTTACAGATGAGGAAATTGAGGCAAACAGTTAAGTGACTTGCCCAGGGCCACTGCTAGTGTCTGAGGATGGATTTGAATTAAAGTCCTCCTGGCTTCAAGCCTGGCACTCTACTCGATGCACCACCTAGCTGCCCCACAGAGTTCTTTAAATGACTTCAGTATACTCCTGAAAACAAAGGACCATATTTTTATACAATACCCTACCAATATTATTGTACGACTTACAGCCATACAATAAATTCCAAAACAATTGAAAATTATTAGCATTCTGTGAACAGTGGGAAGGGATGTAATGGGTGTGAGTGAAGTTTGCAACCATTAAATAAATTAGGAGATCAGGAATAAAAGATGTCATCCCCGAAATATATAATTGGAAAAGCTGTGCTGAGGACAAAGGATGACAAGTGGCCAACCAGCTGCCACACAGTCACCCTTGTGCTGGCAGGAGAAAGTGAAGATGTTGGGTGGGTGGAGCCTCCCATAGCAGACTTGTGGGGAAACATAGTCGAGTGTCCTCTGGGTTGTGCTGGACTGGAGAGAATATGATTTTCATCACAAGAAGAAACATCCAAATCAAAAAGATCACATAACCATTGTGCTGATTTAGTAGCAAAATTTATCTGTATTTTGTTTTAGCCTAGTGACTTTCAAAGTGAGTTCCAGGAACCCCAAGGGTCTCTGAGACCCTTTCAGGAAATCCAGGAGGTAAAACTTTTCATATTAATACTAAGATATTTAAATGTTTAATATAGTAAATAATGACAGATATAACTAATGGTTAATTGGAGCCAGTTCATACTGGCTCATGAGAGCCAGTTATTAAATCTTGAGGAATTCTCTAAGATGGTTGTTAAACATAGCTAGTGGGAAGTTCAACCAACTCCTATACCAGTAGTGTTATTTGTTACTTTAAAAGAATTGGTGGCAAATGTAAAAAATGACCACACACAAAAAAATTTAAAGTGAATATAACAAAATTATAAAGATCAAGCATGACACAAATGAAGAGATATGAGAAAATATCCCCAATCTATTCCTTTGTAGAGGTGGGAGGTCCACAGGTGTTACACATTGCACATGTTTTCTGACTTTTTCAATGAGCTAATGAATTATAATGATTTTTTTTTTCCTTTTTTGTCCTTAAAAAATACTCTTTATTATATGGGATGACTCTCTGGGAGGGGTGGGTGAAAGATAACTATGGGGATAACTGTGATGATGTTAAAAGCAGAAGACATCAATCAAAATTTAATTAAAGAGAAAAAAATTGTATATGTTAAAGAGAAGCATGTAAAAACTGATGACCTAATGCAAAGTGAAGTAAACAGAGCCAGGAAAACAATTTACACAATGCCTGCAAGAATGTAAGAAGAAAGAAAAACAATCACAAAAACAATTGAAAATTAGTGTTGCAAAAATAAAGAGCAAGCCTGCCCTACCACCAAAGATATATGAGAAAATACCTCCCCCCATCCCTTTTCAGAGGTGGGAATTACAGGTGTGGAACATTGTAAATAAAGTCAGGTTTCTTCTATGTGTTGATTGGTTTTGCTGGATTTTTTTTTCATTTTAATTTTGTATTATAAGGGTAGACTCCCCTGGGAGAAGCAATACAGGGAGAAATCTAGATGATGTTAAAAACAAAAGGTAGCAGTAAAAAAAAAAATTCTGTTTTTTAAAATAAAAAGAATCAGTGTCAATCACAGGAAAATATCTTTTTAATACATTATTGTCTATTTTTGGTGATTATGTCTTTAATAATGAATATTTGAAAGCTGATTTAATTGCATTTTTGTTCTAACACTGTTAATAAAATGCTGGTAAGAAAGTGGAGTAGTGATGAAGCTAAAATCATCATTTAGTATTGTTTAAATCATTGATTAAAATTATCACTTGACAATTTAATATCTGAAATAAAACAAGTCAATCACTTTAAAATATTTCTGGATAAAATATATTCTCCTTATCACCAATCAAATAAAAATCAAGCTAGAAACTGTAGCTAAAGAATTTGAAATTGTAATTCTTAAAATTGGTGAAGTACTGAGACCAAAACAAACAGAATATAGTTTGTGTACTGTTATACCTGTATGGCACACAAATCGTACATCATATATGCATTTTTCTTGTTTTTATTCTGGCTTAGCAAGATTAGCTAACATTAATTTCTTGCAAGAATTTGTTTTAATGATTTACATTCTTGAAGCACTTTCATTACTTCATTGCAATCAAGATTAATTAACATTTAGAAAGCACAAAATTAATCAATACATTATTGTCTATTTTCAATAATTATGTAAGAACTTTTGGAAAATTTAAAGGTTCATACTGGAAAGCAGGAATCTCATGTTGAAGATTTGGTCAAGACTAATAAGTTTAAAGACATTTCATTTAATAAAAATAATAAATTTAATGCTTCCCCCAGGAATATGTTACAAGAAAATATAATTAAACACATGAACTTAGGTCTTTTATTGGACAGAAACAATTAATTATTTTGATTTATTAGATCCATCCACTTGGTCTTAGGAAGAACTAACTTCACCATGAATAACTGGTTTTTAAAAATGGTATCATTAAAGTGAAATTTTAAAACATGAAATTTATTTGAATGATACTGAAGATTTTTTAAGATAATAATATAGTACTAAACAATGTTCCAATCCTTGCAACTATTCAAGAAACTAAAAAGATAATTATCCCTATTGTAGTCAGGAGTGCTGAAGCTGAAAAAGGTTTAATTTAATAAATATAATTTGTACAAGAGTGAGAAATAGTTCAATCATAGATTACAGAACAGATTTAATAGCAATAAATTCATTGAGAAAAGAGTTTATGGATTAAAATGAAATTTCATTTGTTAAATCATGGTTAAATTAAAGCCATAGGTTGGCTATAGATACAAGAGTTTGTCAAAAATCAATGAAAGCATTGTGTGGGAATTAATTGGCTACATGGAATTTACAGTAAAAAGGATTGCATATCTTATTGTAAGTTTTGTGTTATACATCCTTTCTGTCAGTAAAATTTATAATGTACTTATGTGAGTATATATAGAGCCAGTTGCAACATATATAAACAAAAACTTTTTTGAGGGACCCTCAATAATTTTTAAGCTTCTAAGGGAATCCTGACACCAAAAAAATTTGAGAATTGATAGGTTAGCCCAATATTAAATTAATTTTAATTCCTTAACATACCTACATTAAATGAAAAGGAGAAATAACCCTGGTGAGATGACATCTAGGATATTGTATTCCATTCTTAGTTCCACATTATAGAAAAAATATTAATAAGCTGGAGAATGGCCAGAGAAAAGCGACAAGGATGGTGAAGGACCTTGATATCATGCCATATGGGAATGAGTTAAAGGAACCACAGATGTTTATACATGATGGGTATTTTCTTTTTTTTTTTTTTGAATGACTTGTTTATTTACTCTTAGTTTACAAGATTCAGTTCCACAATCACTTGAGTTTCAGATTTTCTCCCCTCCCTTCCTCTCCCCGTCATGGTGGTGTGCAATCATGTATAGGATCTGCAAATACTTTCACATCGTACAATAGTTTGGTTGTATAGAAGGGTTGTAGCCAATGAGTGATCACTGGGAAAAAAAGCAAAACCAGACATGAAAAAGAACGATAGCATGTTTTGCTTCAGTCTCCATTTAAACTATAGTCTTTCTATATCTTTCTTTGAGTTTAGATATCTCCTTCCATGATGGGTATTTTCAAGTATTTGAAGGGCTGTCTTGGCGGGAAAGGATTAGATTTGTTTTGCATGGCCCCCAAAGGCATAACTTAGAGCAATGAGTGGAAGTTGCTTGAGGTATAGAAAAACTTCCCAATGATTAGAGCTGTCCCAAAGTGAAATTGACAAATTGAAATAGACAAATGTCTTCCCAAGAAAGGCTAGATGACCACTTGGGTATATTGAAAAGGGCATTTTTTTCAGATACAAATTGGACTGGATCACTTTTGAGGTCTCTTGCAATTCAGATTCTGAGATTCTAAGTACATTAATACTGTTAAAAAGAAACTTTGGTATGAATAGACTGCCATGGGAAGTTCTCAAATGAGTAATCAACTTGTAGTAATCAACAACTGGCCATAGGTTTTCATTATCTTTATTTTATCCAGATTTAATGATATAATACATATTTACCCTATTATATTATGAGAATGACATATGAAATGTGAAATATAAATATTTTAAAAGGTTTCTTATGAAAATGTTTTGTTTAAAATCCCATTAGTATTTATTGTAATGCCATTTCATCCCACTTCAATGGACTTTACATGCTAAAAATGCTTTTTCTTCTTTTAATCCACAGGAAGACCTGGCTAAGCAGAGTTGGGAGCCCCAGTTCTCGTATTGATCGGGCTGACTTTTCCAATGAAAAGACCATCTCTGAACTTGAGTACACTAATTTTAGCATTAAATACTAGTGAAGAAAGAAGTTCTTAGAGTAAAATTATAATGCTTATGTGCCATAATAGGTTCCGTACTCTTTTAAATCCATAAAAGGGAATAATTGTGCTTTGTATTTCCATTTAAACAATGGAAATTTGTTCTTTAAAAATGTAAAACCATGTTACTAAAAATGCCTGGCACTGAAATAATTTAACTTGAATATTTTTAAAAGAATGAAAGTAGAATTGTAAAATGAGAAAATATCAGTAATGTATAGTATGAATAGCTAGTTTAACTTTAGCCCACAAGGCCATGGAGTTGAATGAACATGGCAATATGAATGTTGTTTCACTGTTCATCACATAATAAAGTTAACTATTTAAAAATGAAACTTGTGTATACTGTTTATCCTTTTAAATTCTAAAGTCTCCTATAATAATCCCTTGAATGTTAGCAGTATCTTAGTAGAAAATCTAAAGTTTTCAAGTAAATTTATGTGAAGCTCAATATATACATATTTCTAGTTTTGTTCAACATCCATAACAAAATCTAGTTAAATATGAATACTGATTAGAGCCACCTAGTTTATAGCTATTTGATATTGTTTGTGGAATAAAGAGCTCTTCATAAAATTCCTAGGAGGCATTAGTCCAAGTCACAAACACCAGACTATGTTTTCCTGGCAAAAATTCCAGTGTACTAGGAAAAGAACTGTCACTGGATCTGCATAAAGTGAAAAGACTAAATAAGTGTAATTTATTAGACTCTCCTGATAGAGTCTAGAATATCCCCTGAAATATGTTATGTTAAAATGACAGAATTCCCTGTAGGTCAGTGGTATGAAATTTGAGTAGAAACAGAGGCCACTAAACCATACATGAAGATCCCTGCAGGCTATGTATTGACTTAGAAAATCAGATTTTAATATTATCTATGTCTTAATTGTATTTTTATTTATTTTGTTAAATATTTCCCAATTATGTTTTTATTTTGGTTCAACTACATCCAGGAGTGGTGTAATTCACATGTATGCAGCCCTTGTTTAATACCTCTGCTATAGATAATACGTTCCTTTGGGGCCATTTGACTTTAAATTATAATCATTCAAAAAGTATTTATTAAGCACCTATTCTGTTCCAGGCACTGGGGATGCACATACAAAGAATGACACAGTCCCTACTTATAAGAAGCTTATAATCTAATGTAAAGTTCAGATAGCATCACTATAGAGTGACTAAATTAAAATATATACGAGGTAAGTAAATAAAAGATAGTTTGGGAAAATAAGCATTTTGTGATCATGGAATCAGTACAGGTTTCCCGCACAAAATGGTGCTTGAACAGCATCTTAAAGGAAGAGAGGGACTCTATGAGGTAAGGAGTGGGTACATTCCTGGCATGCCATGACGTGAAATGTGGCATGTAGTATGCGAAGCATGAAGAAAGACAATGGAGTGTCACATGTGAATAGCAGAGAGAAGGTCAGTTTGGGTGGATTGCAGAGTCTAAAAAGAAGAATGTTCAGTGAGGGTAGAAAGATAGGTTGGGGCCAGGTTGCATAGAGCTTTAAAAGCTAAACAGAGGAATTTATAGATCGTGGAAGCAACAGAAAGCCATTGGAATTGATTGAGTACAGAATCACTTGGTCAGATTGTATTTAAGGAAAATCACTTTGGCAGCAGCCATGCATAGGGTTGTAATGGGAATGGGAATTTGAAGATCTTCCCTGCCCCTTAATAGACCTAGGGGAGTTTGAAGACCTCCCCTGCTTTGAAAGTAAACTCTGCCCCCTAATAGGCTGAATGTAATCACATGGAGCCTGTGATGGAGGGAATTTGCTCAAGGGTGCAGCAGAGCCCACAGCAAGCTTCCCTGCTGTGAAAATAAACTAATGAGCTGAATGTGGTCACATGGAGCCTGTGGTGGGAAGAGTTTGCTGAGGGGAAGCAGAGCCCAGAGGAAGCTGGTAGTCAGAGCTAGCAAGAGGATGGAGGAGAGAGGATGCTCAGGTAAAGAGTCAGATAGGCTTGTGAGAAGATATTGATCTTGTCAATACAATCTTGTGTGTGGGAAGGCTGAAGGATGCTATGGCTCTCAATGTTATTATGGCTTCTGAATATCTTTGGTACTATGATGGAATTGGGTTACTGGTTTTGGGATTCGGTTTTCTGGTGTCTAAATAAATGCTTCAGTTCTATCCTCTATCTGGAGAGTTTGGTATATTTTGTGATCGAATGTCATGCAATACTTATAGTCATGGTCTTTATCGTGATTGTGGGTGCTGTAAATATTGCATCGGCACTACAAGGGTGGACTGAAGTGGTAAGAGACTTGAGGTTGGGAAGCTAATCAAGGGGCTGTGACAATAATCTAGGCAAGATGTGATGAGTGCATGGATGAAGGTGATAGCTGTGGGAGTGGAGTAAATAGATCATATATTAGAAATGTTGTGATGGTTGAAATGGCAAGATTTGGCACTGATCTAGATATCTAAGGTGGGAAAGAATAAGGAGTCCAGGATAAGGCTGGGGTTACAAGCCTGGGACATGGGAAAGATGGTGGGGTCTTCAACAGAAATTGGGAAGTTTGAAAAAAGCAAAGGTTTAGGGCAGTGGTTATCAACCTTCCTAATGCTGCGACCCTTTAATACAGTTCCTCATGTTGTGGTGACCCCCAACCATAAAATTATTTCCTTGCTACTTCATAACTATAATTTTGCTACTGTTATGAATCATAATGTAAATATCTGATATGCAGGATGTATTTTCAGTGTTACAAATTGAACATAACCCACAGGTTGAGAACCACTGGTTTAGGGGAAAAATAGTGAGTTCAGTTTTGGACATGTTGAATTTATGGTATCTTTGGGACATCCAATTTCAAATATCCAATAAGAAATTGGTGATTTCAGACAGAGGCTCAAGGGTGAGACCGAGGCTAGGAATATAAATGAATCTGAGAGTCATCCTCACAGAGATTATAGTTAAACAGATAGGATATTTGTTACCAAGAGAAGAAGGTAGAGGGAAAAGATAAGAGGACCTAGGGTAGAACTTTGGGGAACTCTCATAGTCAAGGGGTTTGATATGAATGATGAACCTGCAAAGGAGACTGAAGAGTAATCAGAAAGATAGGAGGGAACCAGGAGAGAGAGTAGTGTCATGAAAAAGCAACAGTGAAATATTTTAGGATGAAGTCCTCCTATACTTTTCAGTTGTATAATTATTTTTTTTTCTAAACACCAGGGAAACAAAGACTCATATACTGAAAAATGGAGGATGTCAATTTGAAATACTAAGAAATTCAAAATATTGCAGTTCTTCTGGCAAATACTCATTTGTATTCTTTCTGTTATGCCAAAAAATCTTTTGCAGCACACAACAGTATTCTAGTGCTTCAAGAACCTTTGAAACTCCTCCTGCCATCACAAATCAGAGCCCCTCTGTAACTTAGGAAATGCTTTTTCAGAGTTGTCGTAGCCAAAAAGTTCAATGCCTTGCAAAGAGTCTTGTGAGGTGCCTCTGTTTGACCAGATCTTGGTCAATAGACATGTGCTCCATAACTAGGCTCTTACTCAAAGCTTTATCAACTTCCAACCAGCTCCAAAGATGGTGCTGTGCTGGGCACCTCCATGCTATGCTATGCCATGCCATGGCATCATAACAGAATAGGGCATACTATAATTAAGGTAACTAAAAATCTCAAGGGTAGGCAGATGGAAAAAGGTGGGTTGATCAAAGATTCTGTCAACTTTCCATACAATAGTACCATAATTAAAGATGATACTCCTTAATTTGTATGTTACTTTCCCATTTACAAAGTGTTTTCCTCACAACATGACTATAAGATGGCTGGTGCTAATATTATTGTTAGAAGCAGTTAATGTGATGCAATGAATAGAGTGCTGGACCTGAAGTTGGGAAGACACTGAGTTCAAATCCAGCCTCAGACAATGACTAGCTGTGTAACCCTGGGCAAGTTGCTTAAACTTCGTCTGCCTCAGTTTCCTCAATTCTAAGATGAGAATAGACCTATCTCCCAGGGCTGTTGTGAAGATCAAATTAGATAATATTTGTAAAACATTTTGAAAACTTTAAAGCACTATGGAAATGCTAGCTATTATTAATATTTTCATTTTGCAGATGAGAACTCTGAGACCCAGAAAGACTGGGTCACATCTAATAAGAGGTGAAAGAACTGAACCCAGGTCTCGTGACTCCACATCCAAGGCTCTTTCTACCACATCAGACTGCCATTCAAATATGATATGAAACAAGTATGATGTGATTTTAAAACCCTCTTCCAAAAAGAAATAAGAGAAATTCTTAATAGTCAAGAGATAAACACTTTCCTTAACTATATGCCATCATCATATACCATCTTACATGCAGCTTCTATCCTCTCTAATCCATCACACATTTCAGCTTCAGTCATTTTTATCAGTTGTGTTTGACTCTTCATGACGCCATTTGGGGTTTTCTTGGCAAAGATACTAGAGTGGTTTGCCATTTCCTTCTCCAGCTCATTTTACAGAGGAGGAAACTGAGGCAAACAGGTTTTACTGACTAGCCCAGGGTCACACACCTAGTAAATACCTGAGGCCAGATTTGAACTCAGGAAGATGAGTCTTTCTGACTCTAGACCAAACACTCTATCCACTCTGCCGCTTAGCTGCTAATTCATCACACGTAACTGCCAAATTGGTATTTCTAAATCTTGGGCCTGATCATTTCATGTAGCGGCTTCTTATTGCTTCTAGGATAAAATATAAACTTGTTTGGCATTTATGGACTTTCACAACCTGCCTTTGGCCTTTCTTTCCAGGCTCGTTGCACATAACACCCCTTCAGACACTACAAACATACATTGATCTCTGTCAAATTTAATTTCACTTCAGTTCAGTATTTGGATTTTGTCATCTGTCATATTTTCTATCCCTCTAATTGGCACTTTTTGATAAGCAGGATTTCTTGCTATTTCTCATATTTATCCTTCATCTCTACATCATCCCCCATCTCTATCCTGCAAGCCTGGGATCCAGTGGCCCTAGCCTCCTTGCTGTTCCTTAAATATGACAATCTATCTTCCGGTTACAAGAATTTTCACTGGCTGTCCCCTACATTGGAATTCTCTCCCTCTTCATCTCCTTCCTTGTCTCTCTTCAAGTCTCAGCTAAGTCCTATGTTGTGTAAGAAGCCTTTCCCAACCCGCCCCACCCAAAAAAACCTTCCCTCTGTTGACTATCTCCAATTTATACTGCCTATATCTTGTCTGTACATAGTTGTTTACATGTCTCCTCCATTAGACTGTGAGCTCTTTGTGGGCAAGGACTGTTTCCCCTTTTCTTTATATTTCTTGTGCTTAGTTCAGTGCCTGGTACATAGTAGGTATTTAAATATGCTAATGGACTAACTGAAGGAAATGTTCTCCCTTCTCACCTTGGATCAAGACTCATTTTAAGTATCTTTTCCTTCAATCAGCCTATCCTCTGCTTGTTGACCCCAACTCCCATCACTAGTCCTGGAACTGCTCCATATTTACTAATCAGTAACATTTCTTAAGCTTCTACTATGTGCCAGACACCACGCTAAGTACTAGTTATATACAAAAAGACAAAACACAGTCCCTGTCTCCAGAGAGATCATGGAAAATATAACATGCAAACACATCTATACAAACCAAGCTATATACAAGATAAATAATGAACAGAGGGAAGATGCTAGAGTTAAGAAGGAGTAGGAAGAGCTTCCAGTAAAAGATGGGATTTTAGTTAGGACTTGAAGAAAGGCAGGGAGGTCAATAGAGCAGAGGAGGGAAAGCATTCTGGGGGTGCAGCCAAAGAAAATGCCCAGAGCCAAGAGATGTAGTATCATATTCATGGAAGAGCCAGGAGGCCAGTGCCATTGGACTAATGTGTCAGGGAGTAAGGTGTAGGAAGACTGGAAAGATAGGAGGGGGCTACATTATGAAAGACTTTGAATGCCAGCAGATTGTGTTTTTCATCCTAGAAGTGATAGGGAGCCAATGGAATTTGTTGAATAGGTAGGTGAGATGGTCAGACCTGTACTTCAGGAAAATAACTTGGCTGAAAGAAGGATAGATTGGAGTGGAGAGAGACATGTTCTGTATACTGCCAGTACAATGTAACCTCTTTGAAGCCAGGAACTGTATGTTCTTGTCTTTAACCCCACTGCCTAACAGTTCCCAGAACTTAGCAGGGATTTAGTAAGAATAGGGATAGGCACCTGTTATTTTACTGGTAGAGGGAAATCCCTGCTAAGGAAACCCCCTCCACTTAATGCACATTAGCATCTTCTCTGAAACTTATAGTCTTAGAGAGTTGCCTGAAGCACTGAGAAATGGTTAATAGACTTGCCCAGGGTCAATAGCCAATATGTGTCAGAGGTAAGACTTGAACCCATGTTTTCTGACTCCAAATCTAATATAAAATTCATTAACATAGAGTTAGTCAACAAGCGTTTATTAAGTGTTTAATCATTGCCAAGCACTGTGCTAAGCAATTTATAAATACTATCTCCTTTGATCCTCACAACAATCCCAAATAATCAGTACTATTATTATCCCGGTTTTATTATTAAGGAAACTGAGAAAGACAGAGGTTAAGTGACTGATCCTGGGTCACCCAGCCAGTAAGTGTTTGAAGCTGGATTTGAACTCAGGTCTTCCTGAGTCCAGACTCAGTGTTCTATCCACTGTACCAACTCTTAGGGTTATAAGATTATATGGAGTTACATAGGATTATAAGGTATAAAATGACTAGAAAGGTAGGAAGGAGTCAGGTTATGAAGGTCTTAAAAACCCAACAGATTATTTTATATTTGATCCTGGAAGCAACAGGGAGCCACTGGAGTTTATTGAATAAGGTGGTTGGGGGATGTGACATGGTCAGACCATGGAGGCTTTAGGGCTTTAGGAAACTCAATCTGATTGCTGTGAGTAGAAAATGAAATGGAAAAGGGAGAGATCTGAGGCAGGAAAATGAACCAGAAGGCTATGGCAGTAGTCCAGGTGGTATCAATGTCAGAGAAGAGAAGAGAGTATATAGGAGAGATAGTGATAAGGTAGAATTGATGGACCCTGGCAACAGATTGCATGGTGCAGAGAGGGAATGTTGAGAAAGAATGAGGAGTTAAGGACAACACCTAAGTGATAAACCTGGGTCACTAGGAAAAGCATGGTGCCCTCAACTTTAGTAGGAAGGTTAGGTAGAGGAAAAGTGGGATGGGAGTAGGGGCAGAATGAGTTTAGTTTTGGACGTGTTGAGTTTAAGTTGTCTATGGACATCTAGTTTGGATATCCAACAGGCAGACAGTCAAGTCTAGAATTCAAGAGAGAGGTTGGAGCTGGCAAATAGATCTGAGAATCATCTGCAGAGTCAAAAACTGAATCCATGGTAGCTAGTGAGATCACAAAGCAAAACAGCATAGAGGGAGAAGAGATAGGGTCCAGAGCCTTGAACAATACCCACAGTTAGTGGGCATGACTAGATGAAGGTCGGCAAAGGAGAATGAGAAGCAGTTTGATAAGTAGAAGAACCAGGACAGAGCAGTGATATGAAGCCCTAGAGAGGAGATAGTATCAAGGAAAAGAGGGTGGTTGAGGATTAAAGGCTCATAGTAAGTCAAAGGGATGAGTATTGAGAAAAAGCCATTATATTTGGGAATTAACAGATCATTCAGAGAGAGTCGTTTCAGTGGAACAACAAGGTCAGAAGTCAGACAACAGAAAGTTAAGAGACTAAGAGGGAAAAAAATGGAGGCATCAGTAGTTGATAGCCTTCTCAAGGAGTTTAGTCATGAAAGGAAAGAGAGATCAAGAATGATAGCTAGCAGGTATGGATAGATCAAGTGAGGGTTTTTTGAGAATGGAGGATAAAAGAGCATGCCTATAAACAGCAGGGAAGTAGCCAGTAGTTAGGGAGAGATTGAAGATGATGAATTAAATTAAGGTCTTTTGAGAATGGGGGAAACATGAGTGTGCCTGTAGGTAATAGGAAGCAGCCAATGTACGGTGAGAAATTGAAGCTAAATGAGATAGTGGGGATGGTAGAGGAGGCTATATGTTATAGAAAATTCGATGGAATGGGATCACTTGTAGATATGTGTCTTACCTCTTCATGTGAGACAGGGATGAAGGAGGAAATAGTAGTTAATGATGTAAGATGAGGAAGAAGAGAGAAAAGAAAATTCTCTGGAAATAAACAAATATTTATTTTTTAATCTTTGAGAATAGCTTATCTACTGGAGATACTCTCCCAGATTTCCATTCACTATTCAAGCTGTCAGGTTAGGTCTCCAGAACAAAGCTATTATTTATCTCTTCAGAGTATGGCATACCCATGAGCAGTTGTTTTGAGTCTGCAGCTCATGAGCCCCCAGTGGTATCTTTCACCCCATTATTATAAGTTGATATCAACTAGACAGCTAGGCTCAGTTTTTAGAAAGATAAAGTAAGATTGGTAGGCACAAACATCCTCCCAAAAGTCCATGACACTCTATCCCACCAGTATATACACAATCTAATGGAAAAGTAGGCTCCAGATAAAGTATAGGGTAAGTATATAATATATATATATGTATTATATATAATGTAAGTATATAATATATAGAGAGTATAGTGTAACAAAAAGGTAACTCATAATTCCCAAAAGTCCTTTTTCTGGAGCCCTCAAACAATTCCCCTTAGTTACGATTTAACTTTTCTCTGCAGGGCTCTTTGTAAAACCTGGAATCTGCATCTAGTCTGTCCTTTACAAACACTGTCATCAGCCATTCCAGGAATGCTATATAAATAATTAGTGATTTGATTGAGTGCTCTGGGAACACAACATGGAAAAATTGCACTGGTGTTTAGAATTATAAATAAGGCTACAGAATTAATAGCTTTACTTTGCTCTTCTGGATTTGGATAGTTTTTAATGAGAAACTGAAGTTAGATCATTAGATATATTTAAAATAAAGAATCCTATTCGTTGTGTGCGAGTCTTTCTTCAAGATATTCATATTATAGGGGTGGCTAGGTGGCACAGTGAATACAGCACCAGCCCTGGAGTCAGGAGGACCTGAGTTCAAATCTGGCCTCAGACGCTTAACATTTACTACCCATATGACCTTGGGCAAGTCACTTAACCCCAATTGCCCTGCCTTCCCCCCTCAGAAATAAAAAAAGCAAAAAATAAAAAAGATATTCATATTATTGTTGCTACAAGTTAGGCTGTCCTGCAAGGTCAGTGAATAATCTCCTGGATTTCAGAGTCTTCTTTCTGTCTAGAATTAATTCATTTGCTTTCTTCAGTCAATATGTTTAATGTAAAAGTCACTGAGTATCCTTTTGTGGAATATGATTTCCTTTTATTTTTTACCTACATATTAACATTCAGAGAAAAAGTTTGTAAATGTTCAATAATTATTGGACCTTAAATCACCATTTAGATTCATTCCAAAGTCTTAATAAACTAATCTCACATTAAGTCCTTATACCTAATTTAGCATAAGCAGTGAGTACTAGATTGGAAAATTCCTCAAACAAAACTTCAGTATCATAGAAACTGAATTATCTCCTACTCCTTTTAAGCACTGTTCTCTAATGGATATAGCTGAGGTTGGCACTGGGGTAATAATGTGAGAAGCAAGCATATGCTTACAAAGAGTATGCCTCTGGAAATTGAATTTCAGCTTAAATAAATCAACTCCTTTGGAGGTTGGCCTGGCATCCACAATGGCCTCACCCTTTCACTCTTTTAATCTCACTTGCACTGTCATGAGACCAACTTAATTACAAACAAAAGAAGTTGTGAAAAAACCTCTGTCTTTAGTAGAGACATTCTGAACAGTTCCAGAGTCTAAAAATAAATTACTCATTTTGAAACTTTTGCTTACCCAGCTACTGATGAACTTTGGCTCTACAGCCACAAGCCATTTATTCAAACATAAATATTTTAAGGAAGGAACAAATTCAGTTTACTGGACACAAATTAAGATAAATAAAGTAAGTTAGAAGTATCAGATGTTCAGAAAATTAGGGAAAGTATGATGTTGCAAATTATTCTAGGCCACCCTGCCTCCCACCCCCTACCCCTAATTAGCTATTTAATATTGTAGAATAAGTAGATTTCTCCTCATGAGCCGTTAGTGTCTGTGTTATCCTGTCTGAACAATAAATTTGGATAATCAGCATTACAGTATTTAGGCTGTGGCTTAACTCAGAAAGATAGTGCCCAAAGTCCTATTCATCTTGATATACTGTTTGAAAAGAGATTGAACTAGTCATCACTTTGTTTCAGAATATCAGCAAATTTAGGCAACTCTCTACTGAGCTGCCAATAGTACATCATTTAATCTATTTAATCCAGCTAAGGATTTTCTTCTTGTAGATAACTTTCTCCTTTGCTGGATCTTTATCCAGGTAGTTTCATCCATAATTTTAGGGGTCCCTCAAGACTCTGCCTTGGTCTGTCTTCTCATTCTATGGTCTTTCACTTTGTGATCTCATCAGCAACCATGCTTTCAATGAGCATCTTGGTGCAGATGACTCTTAGATCTCCTTGTCCAGTCCTTAACTGGAGCCTCAAACTCCAAACTGCAGCCTCACACCTCCAGCTGTCTGTTAAACATCTTAAACTCAACTTGTCTAAAACTGAATTCATCTTCACCACCCCCATCCCCCAATTCTATCATCTTCCTAACTTTTCCTATTGGTAGAAAGAGCACCTCTCTCCTAGTCACCCAGGCACACAGCCTAGGAGTCACCCTGTTATGGGAATCTGAAGATGTTCCCTGCCCCTAGGCCCTTTGCTAAAGTGGCTATGTGACTGAGAACCTTCTCAGATTTGAAAGTATACTCTGTTCCCTAATAGGTTGAATGTGGTCACGTGGAGCCTGTGGCACCAGGCTTGTTTTTCAGGAATGCCGGTGCCTTGTAGCTTTGTGATTGGGCAGTGGGTCAAGAGGGCTGTGACATTCTCCGAGCC
>CM053581.1:83713406-83743341 GCA_028627135.1 Pseudochirops cupreus
TTTGAGTTGCTTTCCTTTAGAAAAGCAGATCTAAGAACCTGTGCTAGTAGCCGTCCTAGGTATGCTAGGGTGCTTGCTGATACACATCCTCACCTCCCCACTCTCTCTTTCCCCCTATCTATATCCAGTTGTCAAGTTCTGTCATTTCTACCATTGTGACATCTCTAGTATAATTCCCCCACCTCTTCTCTTTTCTGACACTGTGACCACCCTAGTGCAGACCCTCATCACCTCAATCCTGGAGTATTGCAGTAGCCTTCTGGTTCATCTTCCTGCCTCAAATTTCTCTCCACTCCAGTCCATCCTCCATTCAGCTGTAAAACTGATCCTCCTAAAGCACAAGTCTTGCCATATCACCCCCATCCCCATTCAACAAACTCCCTATTGTTTGAAGCCCTTCATAATCTGTTCCCTTCTTACCTTTGCAGTCTTCTTATACCTTTCACCCCGTCTATGTACTCTGAGATCCAATGACACTGGCCCCTTAGCTATTCCTTACACAACACTACATTGTCAATAAACACCCCTAAATCATTGAATTTTTTAACCAACACTCCCCTCACCTTGATGCTTTTATGGAAAACTGATTGTTTCTAAGGAGACCACATGCTTTATAATCCTCTCCATTCATAGGTCATTGCCCTTCCCCCCCATCAAATAACAGTCATGTCACTTCTCTGCTCAAAAATCTTCAGTGGCTCTCTATTGCTTATCAAGTAAAATTTAAACCCCTCTTCTGGCATTCAAAGCCTTGGACAACAGGATGCCAGACTACCTTCCCAAACACTTCTTTCTTTACTCCCTTTTACATACCTTATACTTCAGCCAAACAAAAATGTTCTGTCCCTCAAATAGGTATTGTGATTTCTGGTCTCAATATCTTGGTCCAGGCTCTTCAGAATTCTTGCAGTGATGTCTATTCAATCCCAACTCCAGTGACACCTCCTCCTGGAAGTTTTCAATTATCTCCTGAGATTGTCAGTGAGCTTCCCTCGCCTCCAACCCTCAACTCCAGCCTTTACAAAGCACTTGGTTTCAGAACTTTTGAATACAATCATCATCTGTAACCCTTCAGTTGCAGATCCACTGTCTAATGAGCACTAGAAAAGAGATGTCAGACTCTGGAAATGACCCAATAGACACTAGTCTCAGAATTTAGCAGGTTAGTGACCTCGTCTTAGCTACTGCCCAGGAGCCAATATTTATGTTGTTCTCTTCCTGATTGTACTTCCCCCTTTGTATTCTTTTGTATGTCCATGTCTGATAAATGCAAACTCTGGCAGCCACCTTCATCCTTGTTCGTAAGATTCGGGGAAAGGGCATTACTCTTTTAAAAAAGAAAGGAAATGCTATCTCATTTTCAGTGTGAGCCAATACAAAGAGGTTAGAATAAGAATGTTCCCGTTTGGATTCCCATAGGAGGAATGCAAATAAGCATAAAACATAATTTATAGCCCCTATACCTTGAGGCAAACTTAAGCCTAGAGATGATAAACTTTACACGGAATAAGGGTTGGAAATTCTTTGAGCTGGTTGCTGATTTCAGCTTTGTGCCAAGTGCTAGGAGCTGTTTTAGCCTTAGGTATTTTGGCTACAGTTTCCTACCTCAAGTCACCAGCTGGGAACTCACTCAACACCTAAATAGGTAGGTATATAACCCATCTCTATAATTCTTTTATACATGAGGTTCTTATTAACCATGCAGACTTACCCGTTAAAAGTGCCATATGTAGGGCCCCCTTGAATTTTGTTACCTTTGGTAGCTCATTTGCTACCACAAGCAGGCTACTGTTGACAAATGAGGGGGGCAATTTGATGCATACTCTGTACATATAACATTGTGGATTAGACTTTTATGTGTTTGTATCATGGAAAGCCACACTTGGCAACTCTAATACTTTGGATAGATGGACTTAGGCTCAGGGAGGCCTGGGTTTAAATCCTGGCATTGACATACTCTAGTTGTGTACCCATGAGCAAGTCAATCAACCTCTCAGAGTCCCAGGTCCTCCCTAGGCTATATATGAAATTCATCATGGAAATTTCCTCCAGTAATGCAGACAGGAATATACAACATATGTATGCATATATAAATATATATAGATATAAAATAGATATAAAAATAAATTTGTGTATGTTCATCTATATGGACATATGTATGGATATATTATTTGTGCATGTTTATCTATGTATATGTTTGTATATGTGTGTGTGTATTTTTTAATTAATTTTTTTTTAACGGGGGAGCTGCCAATCTGCAATGATAGGGGTAGTTTCCATACTGAATTTCCTACATTGATGAAAACATAAGTCTGGAAATTTTTTTTTCATTTTTAGATTTAAAATCTCATGAGTGACACTTTAAGGGTATTAAATACATATATTTTATCAATTAATTAAATAAACATAAATAAATAATGGTATTAAATAACCTTTAATCACTTTGATACCTCTTCATTTTCTTCACTATAAGTAAACACTTGCCAAAGCAGGTAAACAACTTTCAGAGACCAAATACTGAGTTAGATCAATTATTGGACATATCCAACATGACATATCTCATATCCTTATGACTTGGAATAAGGATAAACAAAGCAAAGGAATATAATTTTGAATAATAACAAATAAGGCAAGGGTCACTATTTTTGAACCAGATATCAGTTAATAAGCATTTATTAAGCACTTACTATATGTAAAGCACTATACTAAGTGCTGGGAATACAAAGAATGGGGGGGAAATAGTCTGTTTTACAGTGATCTTTAAGAGAGCAGGATAATACAGTGAATAAAATAATTAGGCTTAGAATAAAAACATCATGGTTCCAATACTGACTTGGTTTGTAATCTTGAACGAGTTGCTTACCATTAATAGCATCAAAACTAATAATATCAGATTATACAGTACATATTATACAGTTCCCAGGGTCACGAGATCATATGCTGTAATATTTATACCAATGCAATCTCCATGCCCTCTCCCACAGTAAAGCATGATTGAGAACAGTGTGTTAGAGATTAGTGGTATTAAAATTGTCGCCACTTTCAAAGTTAGTACTATCCATTGGGCTTTGGGTGGGGAAGGACTTGTGATCAAGATCAAGGATTTGAGACAGATATTTGCAGTGACCCTCAGTTTTTTTTTCAAGTTATGCAATTGCATATTTTGTTATTTTTAGGATTTTCCCATGGTCAAAACAAAAGTGTTGACAATTTTCAATATTTATTACATTTTGGATAAGCAGTATATATCCTATTGTGTTGTCACATATGATATTCTGTTAAGTAGCATGAGTATTTTTAACTTACACATTATTAGTAAATCAGAGCAAATTATTCTTGGTTCATAAATCAAAGATTATCCAAACTATCTCCTACAAAGAGGAAGACAACATTTATGGATTAGTAGAGTACATTCATTTGTTGAAAGATAAAAAAAATTTTCCAGTAAAATTTGAGACTTCATGGTAACTTAAAGATTATCTAGCTCAGCCCCCTTATTTCAAAGACAAGGAAAGTAAGGTCCAAGGATTTTAAGTAACTTAATTATGGTCTCATAATTAGTTTAATCAGAGCCAGAACTAGAGTCAAGTTTCTAATGTACTTTCCACTGTATAATGCTACCAATAATTCAGTCTTTTAATAAATATGTGATAGGGGCAGCTAGGTAAATAGAGTGAATAGAGCACCAGCCCTGGAGTCAGGAGGATCTGAGTTCAAATCCAGACCCAGACACTTAACACTTACTAGCCATGTGACCTTGTGCAAGTCACTTCACCCTAATTGCCTTGCCTCCCCCCCTCAAAAATGTTTTTAAAAATTTAGAAAAATAAATGTGTGATTCCATTAGTTTGGGTACTCCAGTCTCCACCCATGCAGATACAAGCCCTTGATATCTCATTCACCAGAAGCAGTTGGGAAGGCAGAGTGGCTTGTATAATAATAAGACACTAGGCTAAGATGATCAGTTTTTCACCTGAAGGTATTGTTACAGGTTAGTTGTTGTCCTTTGTACTTGAAGAGGACCAAAACGACATCACTATGTTAGGGTCAATGTATAGTATGTCTGATTGTGGCTGATTAGACCAATATGAGCTCAGAAAGCTCTACCAAAGGTCAGGCACAGATAGTCCGTATGAATATTTGGGATGGAGATGTCTCTAAATTTGCACATCTCACTTTTTTTTAGCTACTGCAATTCTGCTTTGCCCAGAGAGCACAACATCTTCTTTGATGTAGATACAACATACTGGACAGTCCTATGCCAGTATCTCCCATGTCTCACAAACAATTCCAAAGTTCTTCAAAGAGATCTTTAGAGTGTCTTTGTATTGCTTCTTCTGACCTCCTTGTGAATGCTTGCCTTGTGTGAGCTCCCCATAAAATAGTCTGTAAGCAAACTTGTGTCTGGACTCTGAACAATGTGGCTAACTCAATGGAGTTGTGCCTTCTGCAGTAGAGTTTGAATTCTTGGCAGTTCAGCTTGAGAAAGGACCTCAGTGTCTAGAACCTTATCTTGCCAAGTGATCTTCAGAATCTTCCTAAGACAATTCAAATGGAAGTGATTCAGTTTCCTAGCATGGTGCTGGCAGACTTTCCAGGTTTCATAGGCATTCAATAATGAAGTCAGCAAAATTACTTGGTAGATCTTCAGTTTAGTAGACAGCCTAATACTTCTTCTCTCCACACTTTCTTTTGGAGATTCCCAAACACTGAGCTAGCTCTGGCAATGTGTGCATCAACCTCATCATCTATATGGGCATCTCTAGAAAATATACTGTCAAAGTAAGTGGTCTTATCCACAGCATTCAAAATTCCTCCATTTGTTCTAATTGATTGTTCCATGTATAGATGGTGTGGTGCTGGCTGGTGGAGAACCTCTTTTTTCTTGATGTTAATTGTCAGGCCAAAATTAGCACAAGCAGCAGAGAATCAATCCATATTCTGTTGCATCTCAGCCTCAGAGGCTGCTTTGGGTACACAATCATCTGCAAACAAAAAGTTGCATACCAGCTCTCCCTCCATTTAAAGTCTTAGCTTGTATAGCCTTTTCAAGTTAAATAACTTACTGTCAGTGCAGTTACTGACCTTTTCATCCTCACTGTGGGCATCTAACAATATCACTGAAAACATCATGCTAATAAAAAGCATGAGAGCAAGCCCACAGCCTTGCTTCACTCCACTGGTGACTGGGAAATCTCATCCATCATCCAGAACATGTGCAAGCATGCCATCATGGAACTGGTATACAATACTGATGAACTTCTCTGGGCAATCAAATTTTGCCATGACCTTCCACAAGCCTTCATGACTGACAGCATAAAGATCTTGGTCAGATCAACAAACATTGTTTATAGACCTCTGTCCTACTTCTAGAATTTCTCCTGAAGTTATCAGGTACCAAATATCACATCCACCATTTCTCAGCCCTTTCTGAAGTCACACTGACTCTTTGGCAAAAGACCAGTCTCCAGATGATTAATTAGCTAATTAAGGAGGACTTTGAAAAGAATTTTGCTGGCAATGATCAAGAGAAACAGACACCCCCCTTCGCCCCATGATTGTCACAGGACAACCTACTTTTCTTTTACAGAAAGCATCTTTGATCTCCTGTAGGGCAACGTCCTCTTGCCACATAACCCAAAAGATTTCAGCCTTTGGATGAACAGTGTACCCCCTGCCTTGTAGATCTCTGCTGGAATGGAATCAGCACCAGGCACTTTTCCACATGAGAAGAACCTAATGTCACTGAAAACCTCTACTTCATTTGGAAGTTCAGCTAGAGAGTGATTGACTTCAACCTGAAAACCTCAGTCGATAACTTCAGCAGTGGTGGATGATGGTTTGTTGAGAACACTATGGAAGTATTCAACCCATGTCAACAAGATCATATCCTTATCACTGATCAGTGTGCCTCCATCAGCTCTGAGTAGCTGAGATGCGCCATAGGTCTTTGGCCCATAAATAGCCTTCAGGGTATCATAGAAGTGCTTGGGTTGTTATAATAAGCATGAATCTGCTTTCCTACTGAGCCAAGAATCTTGTATCTTTCTAAACTTCATTTATACTTTACTTTTGGTGGAGTTAAACCCTGCCTTCTTATAGATAGATGAATTATCTTGCTGGTAAACTCAAGTTCTTGTTTTTCATTTAGTAGCTTCTGAATTTCCTCATTATTTTCATCAAGCCAATATTAACATTTGTAAGTATTCTTGCCTAGATGAGTAAATGTGGTGCTATAACCAAATCTCTGAAAGCTGTTCATTCTTTGTCTGTTCCACTATTGCAGCCCTGTGTTGTCTCAGCTTTTCCTCCAAGTCAGCAACAAATTGAGCACAGAGAAGCACTCTAATCTGTTGACTTTAAATCTTCTGTCTTGCTTTGGGACTGATGATTTTGTTGAATGTGAATATCTACCTTGGGAGAGATAAATCTAAGATTGGTCCAGCAGTCTGCTCCACACATTGCCTTTGTCACTCATAGCCTGTCTCTTTCTGTTATAATTACATAGTCTATTAAATGCCAGTGTTTGCTGTGAGGGTTCATTTTTTAAAAAGTTTTATTGCATTTAGGTAAACAGAAGGCAATGTTGGTGATGAGGTCATGAAACACACAAGTCTTCAGTAGTGACTGTTGCTATTTCCAATCCATTTCTCCCAAGGACACCCTACCATATTTGGTAGTCTGTGCCTACTAGCATTAAAGTCACCCACATTTATAAAATTGTCCTATTTTAGTAACTTGATGATGAGGGTCTCTAAGTCTTCATAAAATTATTCTATGGCCTTGTCGGGGTTCTTCCTGGTGGGAGCATATGCAGCATGGCAGTTTCCTGCAAGTGGCAATCACACTGCCACAAACCTTATCGTTCACTCCTTTGGGGAAGTACACAAGCTTGTTGACCAGATTAGATTTGATTGCAAAACCTACAACAGCTTCATATGTAATCCCTTCACTGCAACCAGTTCAGAAAAATATGTATCCAGATCCAACTTTGGCAAGGTGGCTTTCATCAGTCAAGCCAGTCAGGGCTGCTTTTTGGATGCAATACCTGCTGAATTCTCTCAAAACAAGAGCTGTTCATCTTTCACATCTACTGAATTTTGTGTTGTCCATAAGTATGCACACATTCCACGTACCAATGATAAAGTAGAATCATTTTCACAAAAGTTTTTGTATTTTTGTGTGTGTTTCAACCACAGGATAGGATTTCTGCCTGTTGTAGTAAGCAGTCCAGGGTTAGGTTACATGAAGCAGACAATTTTGGGGACACCTTTTCTAGCTCTTTCCTCATGCCAGGAGGTGAGCAGCGTAGTCCTTAAAAAAGGCTGCTTAGATACCCCAGGTCTTCTGAATTCCACTGCTACTTCAGTCCAGTGAGAAGATGACCCTATGGCCTGGGCCACCTGCATGCAGGGTTGTGACTACAACCCCCAGTGTATATATACCTTTTGACTTGCCCATTGCTGTAGAACTTTGAGAATGAGACAGTAACATAGTAAAATGGTAAAATGGTATGGTGTGATATTTTTAGACTTAGGTATAAATTGGATTTATTTAAGTGAGGCAGAATTGTACCAAGTCATCAGCCTTCTTCTTACTTTCAGTCATCGCATCTAGTAGTAAGACAAAAGTCAAGAAGACGGTGATGGCCCAAGATGCAGTGGATGACCTTGGCATATTCAATGTCTAACCAAGCTCTAACTGCTCCATAGCACCTGCTTCAGCCTCTTTCATAATCATTGAAACAAATTGTTCTCATTTGTCCATTCCACCAGGGGAAGTCTTCACATGCTTGGGGTAAACACCCCTTCAGTTCATCAACAGATTTGAGACTTGTCAGTTACCCTGAATCTGGTTTAATTTATCTGCCAAGACAGTTTTATTAGGCTGTGGCTGTTGTATATGCTACAGCTTCTTTGAGCCACACATAAGAACTTGGTGGCAGGTGGCCACCAAAGGTGGAAAGCAGCCTTGATAAAAGCATTCAGGAATCCTCACACCAGAGGTACCAGTCTTCCTTGAATACCCCATATACCCTGTTGAGTTTCTAAACCAGCTCTATATAATATTCCACATTCTAACATATTTTCTATTGAAACCATTCATTTCAAAACCGTTAAACACTATCTGCTATATTATATAATTGAAATCAATGCAGTTTATTTTACCATCAGTATCCAATTTTCTGCTAATCTTTGAGCCACTTGCCATGGCCAAAAAATACATCACTGAGGGACAGCCTGGTGATGAGACTCTCCCCAGTTACTGAGGCTGGTTTTTCAGATAACAGTCCATTTTTAAGCTAGGCCCGGGCTAAAAGTCTCTTGAGCTTTGTGGGATCTGCCTTTCTTGACTAACACAGGCTTTGAGAAAGCAGAATCATTTCTATGATACAATGATACAACAAAGTAGGACTTCAGTAGAAGTTGTTGCCAATAATTATTGTTTAAAAAAATCTCTTGGACATGATGGAACAATGTCAAGTGGATGATAGTAGAGTAAGGGAGAATCATAACTGGTTGAATAATTATAACCAAAGAATGTTGGTTAGTGAGTTGATGTCAACATTGAGGAAGGTCGGAAGGTCTTTAGTGGAATGTTTTTTAGCCCTATTTTATATATTTATGTTTAATATTTATATTTTTGTCAATTCAAAATTTAAAATGTGATAAAATACCTATGTGTTTTTAGACAATGTGCTAAGTACTAAAATCACCTATTTGGATGAAGACAGAATACATATGAACAAACAGCATGTTTTGCTTTGTCTTTGTGACCCAGCATACAGCACAGTGCCCTTGCACGTAGTAGGTGTCCAATAAATGTCTGCTGAACTGAAATGAATCAGTGAATGACATAGGGCTAGTATTTTTCTCTGGATCTGGAAGGATTTCTAGATGAAGAAACAAGGGCCAATTAAACAAGAATTTTAATGAGTTTTCAATTTTAATGGGGAGAAATATAAGCTCTTAGATACACTTAAGTTCAAAAATCAATTGTATAAGGAAAGAATGGATTAAGCAGATCATATTTTTTTAAAAAGACTTAGGAATTTTAGGGGGCCCATTGCTTATATAGAAACTGACTGAAATCTTACAGAATATATAGTAAGAGGAAGTTATCCCCCAAGAACTTACGGATGCCTCCATTGTCCATCTCTATAAAGGAAAAGGAAACAGGCTACCCTGTGACAATCTCGGGAGAAATCTCTCTCCTCGTCATTGCCAGAGTCCTCCTTAATCACCTGATTAACAATCTGGAAGATGGTCATCTGCCCAAGAGTCAGTGTAGCTTTTTAGAAAGCAACATAGAACAGGTGACATAGCATTTGCTGGAAAACACCAAGAGAAATTTCAGGAGCAGATCACAGGTCTGTATATAATATTTGTTGACCTGACCAAGACCTTTGATACTGTGAATTGTAAGGTCCTGTGAAAGATCGTTGTGAAATTGGGTTGCCTGGAGAAGTCTGTCAGCATGGTATGTCAGTTTCAAGATGGCATGAAGGTTCTGGATGAAGGAGGGTGGTCTCATGCTTTCCCAGGCACCAACAGAGTGAAGCTGGCTTGTGTGCACACTCCTATGCAAAATGTTTTCCGTGACGTCAGATGCTTTCAGTGAGGATGAAAACAGCATCAAAATCAACTTACTTGATGATGGTAAACAATTTAACTCAAAAAGGCTACAAGGCAAGACCAAAGTGGAAGGGGAATTGGTGCACCTTTCGTTTGCAGACCATTGTACACTTAATGCAACCTCTGAGGCCGAGATACAACAGAGTATGTATCAATTCTCTGCTGTTTATGCTAATTTTGGCCTAACAATCATCACCAGGAAAACAGAGGTCCTCTACCAGCCAACACTGCACCATTCATATGTGGAACCATTGGTCGTAGTTGTAATGGCAAGCAAAGAAGTACTTAGTACCTTGTTTCAGCTATTTAATTATTTAGCTCCTTGTTTCAATTCAAGTTTCTTTGAAGCCTTGCCCATGATCATATCAAGTCCTTGTTAAGAAACAGAACTTGTAAACTCCACAGTGGGAGGAACTTGCTGATGCAACAGGAAGAGGCAGAACAGGGAAGAGCTAATAGCCATATATAAGGAGAAGCCCAAGCTGGCAAAGGGCAGAATTGAGAAGGGGAACTTTGTGGTGGCCAGGCACTGTTTGTCTGTTCTGTTTGTGTTGATTTTTGTTTGTGATACTTTGTACAGAAGCTCTGGGACCTTACTGGAAGCCCTGAAAGAGGATTTTCTTGTTGTCTGTTTGCAGAGCTCCTGGAGGAGGGATTTGGTGGTCCTGGGACTGTACTGACAATTTGTGTTGAGTTCTCAGACCTTATATGTGGGTCTGTGTTGATTTCACAGGCAGATAGTGAATTGATTATGGTGCTGGCAGTCTGTGTGATTGTTGTTTTGGCTCTGTTAAGCTTTGTGCTCCCAGAAACAGAAACCATGAAGGACTTGAGGTGGACTGGACACTGGGAGCTTCAATATGGAATGGGAACTGGATAAGGAACTGGACGAGGAGCTGGATGAGGAGCTGAGAGCTGCCTACCTTTGAATCCAGGTGACAGCTGGGTAGATTCAGGCAGGAGCTGGGACCATGGAAGAGGAACCATGGAATCTGAGAGCCAGCCTCAAGTCAAGATGAAAAGACCTTTTCTTGGGTACCTAATGCTGACTGAGAAGATTATGATTTTCTGTGACCTAGGGGTGGAGAATTTTGACCTTTGTACTTTGTATCCCTTAAGAAGGCCTGCTCCTTAAGGATGATTGAGTTAAGGACTTACTGGATGATATCTTTTGTTTAAAACTATGTGGCCACTTTAGTGATAACTTGTTATATCATAACATTGTGAATGCTGTACTTTGGTTTCTGTCAATGTTTTGCTTTAATTTACTGCTGAATAAATAGAGAGTTCACTATACTATGTAATCAGAACCTTAAATCTGTTCACAGTCGCAGTCCTCTAGAAAGCTGCTTGTGCTTGGCTTTACAATAGTAAGTGGAGAAATTCTGAATGCTGTGGAAAAGTTCACTTGCCTTGGCAGCTAATCCTCTTTAAACATTTGAAGGCCTGTCATACGCAAGAAGGTTTAGATTTATTCTGTATACCTCAAAAAAGCAGTTAATTCTGTTGAATTTAGAAGAAGACAGATTTCTATTCAATAGATTAACCAGTATTTATGTAGTGCCTACTGTGTGCTAAATGCTGGGATACAAGCACAAACAATAAACCAATCCCTACTCACAATAAAGTTTAAATTCAAATCTATCGACCAAAAGATATTTCTTAGGCCTTTACTATATATGTGCTACACACTGTCCTAAGTGCTGGGGATACAAAGAAAGGTTAAAAATTAATGAGGTCATGCTCTCAAGGAACTCACAATCTCAGCTGAAAGGGATTTAGGAGGCCACTTAGTTTAATCCCATTTCTACCAAACCATGCTCTTAAAGATGACCTTTAGGGAGAATAAACCTACTGCTTACTTCAAAAGGCAGCCTTTTCCACTTTGGGCTAGGTCTCAGTGTTAGCAAGTTTTCCTTCTATCTGGCTGATATCTGTCTCTGCAACTGTCATTCAGCATTTCTGTTTCTGCAGATTAAAGTCCAAACCCTGTTTGACAAGAAAAACCATCAATTCCCTGAAGACACCTGTCATGCCCTCACCTACACACACAAGTAGTTAAGCAATTGAACTATCTTCTGACTCGAATACCAGCATCCTTTTCCCACTACAACTACTACTTCCCCCAAAAGAACAAGACTTTAGTTTAGAACCAAAACAAGGAATTCAGTTAATTAGCAACTAAGGTCAGCTAGGTGGTAATGGGGATACAGTGCCTGGCCTGGAGTCAGAAAGATTCATCTTCCTGATGTGAGAGATAATTTATAGTGAAGTTTCCCCATTCTGAAAAATCAAATCTAGAATGGCTTCAGTATTCACTAAGCCTAAGGTCAGGTCACCTGACCTTCAAGCAATCTGGGGCTTCGAGCAACGGAGACCCTCCCCCAGAGCCAACTCATCATAAGATATGCCAAGTAAAGTTAAGACTGCTTTCACTGGACACCCACATGTTTCCAGGTCCTTTGTCTCAGAGAAATTCCCGAGCTTAGGTTGTGGGACAGCCCCCCTACCAATAAGAGTGAAGGGCAGTTGCAGGGATTGGGTTTCTGCATTGGAAGATTATATAACCATGGGCTGCCCTCTACCTCCCACTCTCTCCCTGCAGATGCCATGTTGGGTGGCAGGAGTAGAGTCCTTCCTCATGAGAAAGAATAAAGACCTTTTCTGACTTTAGATTCAGACTCTGAACTCTTTCATCTCACACACTGAGTTCAAATATGGCCTCAAACACTTCTTAGCTAGTGACCCTGGGAGTCACTTAAGTCTATTTGCCTCAGTTTCCTCATGTGTAAAACGAGCTGGAGAAGGAAATGGCAAACCACTCCAGTATCTTTGCTAGAAAACTCCAATCAGGTCATGAAGAGACAGATAAAACTGAACAAAAGCAGCTGGCCTGACAGAATCTGCCAGGGCTCCTTGTTCATTAGGCTACAAATATCTTCTGATGCTGCCACATATCATAGCAGCATTTCCCAAACTCATTTTATCACGTAACACTTTAGGTTTTAAAATATACTGGCAAAACCTATAATCCTGGGATAAAGTGGGGGAGGGGTTGGAGAAATTTTAAAATTAATTAGGAAATTAAGCTCATTTTCATAATGAAAAATGCCACATACAAATTTGATACATAATTTCTTATTGAATATTTTAGGAACCAAAATAATATTCATTTTTTTTCTTATAACCGATATTCATATCACATGAAGCACCAGAGTTGTGCAGAAAACCTTTGGAGAAATACTGGCACAATGGAAAGAGTGCTACACTGAGTCAGAAAACCAAGAGTATCCAGGTTTCCAGCCCTGCAGCCTGGCGCAAAGCACTTCATCTTTTTGACCTTACTTTCCTCACCGTAATATGGTAATTATTAATGATACCTGCCTCATTCATAAGTTTGTTGTGACAATAACATGAGCTCACAGAATCATAGGCTTAATGCTGAAAAGGACCTTAAGAGATCATCAATTTCAAACCACTCATTCCGCAGACAATATTTAGGCCCCAGGAGGTTGTGACTTTGAAGGTCCAAGGCAATACATAGTAAATGACAGGATTTAAAGCAGGTTCCACCCCATCCTTTTACAAATAAGGAAAATTAGGTTTAGAGAGATTTGTCCTTGGGGTCATACAGCTAAGTAAATTGCATTCAGAAGAATCCACATCTTCTGACCCCAAATCTAGGGAATCTCAAAAACCCAATTTATTTCATGACCCAGTAGCTACAGAGACGCTACCAGAACAGGTGGGAGGGAGGTGATGGGGAGATCTAGCTTTGGCAGTGGCAAGGGGAGCCGTCACTGTAATAAGGTAAGCAAGACCCGTTGTCCACTGTTTCCCCCTAAAACGGATAACCCCTATTTCGTGCTCCACGACCCCAACCCTTTCTGCGACTGCCCAGAGACCCGGGATCCGTTAGCCACTGGCACTGGTGTACCTGAAACACTATTCGGTGAGCCTCCGAACCAGCCCACATCTAAGACACTCCCTCCCCACCCAACCCCGCGGTACGAAACTCATGCCCCCGTTCTTAGAGAAAGAGAGTCTCGGGATTAGGGAGGGGTGGGGCCAGCGAGGGAGGAGGGCGGGTCTAGGAGAGATGGGCGTCAGCTGAGGCCAAGCCTCCGGGTTCCCGCAGCCCCAGCCCAGGGACAGAGAAGCTCCTAAACCGCGGCAGAGGAGCTCTGGCCACTCCCGCGGGTCGCCAAAGGAGGCCGGCGGAACACGCCCCAGCCTCGGGCAAGGGCAAATCCAAGGGGAGCCTGCTCAGCCAATGGCTGAGCCGAGGACGCGAGCCCGAGTGCGGAGCCTGCGCCCAGTGCCCGGCACGCCCCGCCCCCAGCCCTTCTCCCCTTCCCACTGCCTACGCCTCGGCGGCCTTGTGTGTGCGCGCGCCCCTCGCCTTGGAACCCGAAGGGCGCCTGCGTTCTGGGGATCGAGCGCACAGTGTCCCCTCCCCTTGCGGGTCTGCACCTGGGCTCGCGCAGCTAGAGCCTTGGTCTCCTAGCGACGTCCCGAAGTCACAGTAGCAGCCCCTAGGCTTGCCTTTCATGGGGAATCTTTAAAAAAAAAAAAGCCCCGGAGACTCTCGGCGCGCACTCCATAAGCCAGTGTCAGGTTTTCGAGAGCCTCATGAATAAGAAGACAGAGAATAATTTGGCCTCCTCCAAGGAAGGAAATGGGTGAGACCCTCAAACTTGACCTTCGTAGCTTTCCCCCCTCCCGTTCCTCTCTTTCGTGCTGTAAGCTTTCAAGGAGAGGTTCCAGGTTCCATCTATTTAAGTGCTTGTTTAGGTCACTTAAAAAGAGGTGTTGAGTAAGATTCTCGAGGTAAATAGACCCGCCCCTGCTTACGGAGGAAGCTAGCTTGGGGACATCTGTATGGACCGAAAAAGTCTTATGAATAAGTGCAAAGAGCGCCTGCCTTCCAGGTGTAATTTGAGGTTGCCCTTCTTCCGAAAGTCTTCCTCCTAGAACCTACGGGGGTCTGTCACTGACGATCTTTCGTTAGAGCCAATGCTTAAAAGCTGTTGCCTCCAGAAAATGCAAATTCTGCTGGGAGTGGTACATTTAGAGATTTATAACATTAAGTACCTAATAAGATTATGGTAAATTTTCCAGACCCTTATCTGAGAAAACCACACCCATAGACTAGTGGAAAGAACCTGAAGACTGGGATTCTAGTCCCAGATAGGAGGAAAAAACAATGGTCTTGGATGGGAGGAGGAGTCAACAGCATTTATTAATTATTAGTATGTTTCAGGCACTGTGCTAAACACTGGGGCTACAAAGAGATAAAAACTACAAAAGAAACCTGCCATCAAGGAGCTTATTTTCAAATTAGAGTGACAACAGGCAAACAGCAGTATACATACTACGCACTCACTATGTAAATTGGAAGTAATCTCAGAAGGAAGGTACTGATTTGAGAGGGATTCAGGAAAGGCTTCTTGTAGAAGGTGAGATCTGAACTGAGACTTGAAAAGAGCCAGGAAGCAGAGATGAGGAGGGAGACCATTCCAGGCATCAGGCACACCTAGTGAAAAATGCCTGATTCCAGAAATAGAATGTCCATGCAACAATTAGCAAGGAGGCAGAAGTCTCTCAGAGGCAGAATGCATGGAATATAGTAAGGTTTAAGAAAACTACAAGGTAGGAGGGGGCCAGGTTATAAAGGGCTACAAAAACTGAACGGGATTTTATATTTGATCTTCGAAGTAATAGGAAGCCACAGGAGTTTATTGAATAGTGAAGTGACATAGAGATACCTTTGCTTTAGGAAAATCACTTTGGTATCAGAGTGGAGGACGGATTGGAGTTGGGAGAGACTTGAGGCAAAGGCATGAACCAGAAGGCTATTGCAGTAGTTAAGACTTGACTTGATGAGGGCCTGTAGCAAGGTGGCTGTGACGAGGTGCCTCTGGAATATTTTGGGGTGATTTTATAATTTTGTAACATTGTTGTAATTTCAGTCTTGTGTTAAAGCCATAAAGCATTAACTCTATCCCTTCCCTGCCCCCAGCCTAGAGATATTTCCTCTGAAACCATTAACTCTATAGCTATGATAACAAGCCATACCTAGGAATTTAAAAGCATTACCTCCTTTGTTCTAGTGAACTCCTAATAACAAGACTCATCCATTTGCAAACTGGGTGGGTACTTCTCATTTAAATTTGACCACTGGTTGACTTTATGACGTTTCAAGGCAAAAGTATTAGTCTCTCCTTGGCTCCTCCCAGGTCCCTCCTTAACTCCACCTTTGTACACCTAGTTAGCCTAATGAACCTATGACTGACAGTTTTAGGTCTTTAAAAACTGCATCTCTGGCTCCTATACTTTGCAGGTCGTCTTTCTATCCCCCTGCCCATCTGAAGAGCATCACACTAAACCCTCCTCTTTTGCAGGCTATCTGCCTGCTGTAGAGCATCACACTAAATCTCCTAGAACTTTGCAGGTCTTCTTTCCCAGCAGCTGAAGATCGTCACACTAACTTGGTCACTCTACCTTAAATCCCTATCAGCTTGCAGGTTTCCTAGCTCCCTTTGCCCCAGTTAACAATAAACTCTTGTAACTCTGCCAAGGACAGCTGAGTCCAGTAATTCTTTTTAGATGGCGAACCTAGAAAGGATTTCAATAGAAATCCCCCTTACCTATACCTCTTCAGCTGTGTGAGAGAAGAGGATGTATATGAGATGTTCTGAAGGTACTTGGGGACAACTTTGGGAATTGGCAACAAATAGCACATGAGGAATGAGTATGGCTGAAGAATCAAGGATGGTACCTAGGTTGCAAGTCTAGGTGACTAGGAGAATGATGGTGCCTTCAAGAGAAAAAGGGAAGTTAAAAAGACAGTAAGGTTTTGGGCAAATTTCAATAATGACTTCATTTTTGGATATGTTGACTTTTAGGATACTTGTGGTACATCCAGTACAAGATATCCAAATTGGCAGTTGGAGATGTGAGACTAGAGCTCAGCAGAAAGGACAGGGCTGGATAGATCTAAGAACAATCTACAGAGAGGGGGTTGAATCCATGGGTGCTGATGAGCTCACTAAGAATAGTATATAGAGAGCAGAGAACATCCCGGACAGAACTTTGGAGATCATCCATGGTTAGTGGAGGAACCCATATGAAAATCCAGCAGAAGAGGTTAAGAAAGGAGTCAGGTAGGGAGAACCAGGAGAGAGTGGTGTCACAAAAACAATATCAAGAAGAGAGATAATTGATGGTGAAAAGCTGCAGAGAAGCCAAGAAGGATTCAGATTGAGGGAAGGCCATTAGATTAGATTATTGGTACCTTCTGAGAGAGCTGTTTCAGTTGAATGAGGAGAATCAGAAGTTAAACTATAGAGTTTAGAAGAGACTGAGAGGAAAGGAAGGACAGGGATCAATTGTATGCTGCTTTCTCAAGGAGTTTAACCCTAAAAGAGAAGCAAGATTTAAAATGATACCTAGCAGGGACACATTGATCAAATGAGAGTTTTTTGAGGATGGGGAAGACATAGGCATGTTTGTAGGCAGAAGGCAGCTGGAAGAAAGGGAGAGATTGAATACTGATGAGAGAATGGGGATGGTACGGGATGGGAGAGGGGAAAACAACAGAAAAGAAGGGGATCCCTTGTGCAAATAGAGGGGTTTGCATTAGCAAAGAGAAGGGCCACCTCTTCATGTGAGACAGGCATGAAGGAAGTTACCAGAGTGATGTGAGGTAAGGAGGAAGGGAGAAGAGAGAGCTCTTGGCAAAATGACCTCAGATTTTTCAGTGAAATATGAGGCCAGGTTCTCATGGGGGAAGGGGTACCATTGGAGGTGTGAGAAGGGATGAAAACATTTGAGAAAGGTAAGTGGAATAATGAACAATAGTAATACTCATTATGACTGCCATTTATATAGCACTTTATAAAAAGTTCGCAAAGTGTTTTACAAATATTTTATCTTCACAACAGCTGTGGAAGATCGATATTATTCCTAATTTACAGAGGAGAAACCTCAAGCAAAAAAAATTGAGTGACTTGCCCAGCTTCACACAGTGAACTAGTATCTGAGGCCAGATTTGAATTCAATCTTCTGGATGCTAGTCCAGCACTGTTTGCTGTGCCACCTAGTTGTGAGGTATAAAAGGATTACCTGGCTGCAGTGAGGGTCCATTTGAGATTATGGAGCAGAGGAGCAGGTCCTAGTAAGTAAGCAAATTGAGACACTTTGAGGCAATATCATTATTTATGTTGAAGTCCCCTAGTATAAGAACAGGAATTTAGGAGGAGAGAAAGACCTCATTGAGGAAGGAGGGAAAGTATTCTGGGGCTTGGTAACAAGTACCAAAATCTTGACTTATGGCCTCAGGCACTAACTAATTGTGTGACCCTGATCAAGCCATTTAACCCCCATTGCCTCCCCTCCAAAAGTACAGTTGGTACTGGAAAAGATGGGTGAGGGTCATGGGGGGGTGGGGTACAGTCATCAGGAGGGAGGCGGCCAGATATGGAAGGAGTGAGAAAGGAGGTGGTTTAAGATGAAAGCCAGTTTGTTAGTTGTAGAGAAAGCATTCTATAGAACATACTGAGAAGGGGCAGGTAGATCTAGAGTAGGATGTTGAGGGAGTAGGGTTGAGGGAAAATGGGAATAGGGAGCAGGCAGCAGAGGATGGAGAATAGGGTTTCTGGAATGACAGCTGGGGGATTAGAAACACTAGGATAGGAAAAGTATTACAGAGTGGGAGTAGGATAACTGTTGAAGAATGTCCTTTCAGGGAGACTGCAGAGAGAAGTCTATTGAAGGAGGGAAGTGATTAGACAACATGTTATTAGCATGAGGTCCTGGAGTAGACTGGTTTTCCCAGGAGTAGGCCCAGAGGCACAGACAGAGGCCTCAGGTGGGCACAGCACTCTTGGAACCCCTGGGATTCACATCCCACACTTTGCTGCTTATTCCTTTTGTGACCTTGGATAAGTCCCTGGGCCTTAGCAAAATTAAAGGGGGTGGGGGAAGGGTTGGATGCCTTTCCAGCTCAAAATCCTATGGGTCTAATAAGATTTATGAAAATGCTTTTCTCAACAATCCTAAAAGTAGCACAGATGTTATTTTCCTTAGTTTATAGGAAAGGTAGAGAGGAGTATAAGTGATTTTCTAAAAGTAATACAGGAAATCAGTGCTTCAGCCTTACATAGAAGGATGGAAAGTTTTCTTTCTCAGACCATTTACTTTGACTAAATTAACTTACCTGCTGGGCCTCAGTTTCCTTTTCTGTCAAGTGAGGGGACTGGATTAATTCTCCTAAGTCACAGCTATAATTGTATACTGGTAGGGGGTTTTTTTATTAGTAGAATCTTTTATTGATATTCCAATATAAGTTTCTAGGGAAAAAAAAACCAACAAAAATTTTTATCCAAAAAAAAAAAATCTTCCCAACTACATACAGGAAGGAGGTTCAAAAGGAAAGGCTGGAGGGGGTGCCTGTCCGTCCAACCTAGCCCCCCCCACCTCCCCCCTCCCGTGTAGTTTTGGCAGCAACAAGTGGGTGGGGGAGTGGTCCCAAAAAAATGGTGAGGGAAGTGGTGCAGAAGCCTTGGGGAAGAAGGGGGGGCAGGAAAGGTCATTATTGAGAGCTGCGAAGGTGGGAAGCCATTTCATAACACTTCTTGTTAATCATCCCCCCATGGATACTTTCTTTCCCCATCAGCAGGATAAGCGTCTCGGCAGTGATAGTAACAGTGAGGTTGAAGGTAGGAGCACCCCCAGTGCTCTTCGTACGAAGGTCCATGGTGTACTCTCCATCTAGCAGCAGCGAATCCCTGATCACTGAACATTTCTGGCCCCCAAGTGTCAGCCCATTTACCAAGAAAGTTGAACGATCTTTGCCAACCAATACAGCTACTTCAGCTGGCGTGATATTGGCAATGGTTTTGCCAGGTACAGCGGCCCAGACCGAGGGAGAGTCCTTATAGCCAACTATGGCAGCGTCCTGGTCTGGCTCTGCTGCTACGGCGGGCAGGGTGTGGCGGAGAGCTCGGAACACGCGCTGCTGTCCGGACTCGCAGCTCTCCTGGTGGGGTTTTTTTAAATGTGCAATTTCTTTATTAAAATACGAGTTTAAATAAATCTTTTTTGACAACTCCAAAAACTGAAGAACAGACCTAGAAAATGGAGCTAAAAGCTTTTTACATAATTATTAAAAAAAAAAAACCCACACTAATGAGTCTTCAAAGAAACTGCCATCATTCTTACTTTAGTATGTTATAAAAGTAATATTTCATTTTCCAACTCTGTCCTGTATGTAGAGATCAGAATTGGCAAGAAACAGAGTTGATAGAGGTTCATGACTGTGAGTAAGAGAGCCCAGATTCTTTCTGCCTTTCTTCATCTTGGCTTCACTTAGGTTAAGCAAAATTGTCTACTTAGTAGTTTTGCTTCTGCCAGAGTAGACAAAATAATACATAATAGGAACCTGTCAATTAATAATGGTAAAAGGGGCCTTGAGATATGTGGAGTTATTATTAAAGGAATCGCTTGAACATGTGGAAAGCTAAGCATTGATTATAAAGAGACAGCTTGAGTTTATCAAGAACAAATTGTGCAGGACTAACCTCATTTCCAATTTTTGGTAGGCTATATTACTAAAGTAGTTGATAAGGAGAACGCTATAGAGATACAGTTTACCTAGATTTCACCGAAGCTTTTGATAAAGTATATCATACTGTTTTTGTGGAGATGTTGGAGAGATATGGACTGGATGCGAATACAGTTAGATGTGTTCAGGACTGCTTAGATAGTCCAGCTCAAAGAGTAGTTGTTAACAGTTCATTGTCAATTTGGCAGAAGGTCTTGGGTGAAGTTCCCTGGGGATCTGTGCTTGGTCCCATCTCAGCGACTTGAAAAAAGACGTAGATGGTATATTCATCAGATTTACAGATGACACAAAGCAAAATTAGGAGACACAGCTAACAAAACAGTTGAGGTTGCAGTCAGAATCCAAAAGGATTAGGTTAGAGAACTGGACTGAATCTAATAAGATGGAATTCAGTTAGGATAAATGTCAAATCTTATATTTGCATACAAAAAATCAAGCATAAGACACTATTTTTTTCTGAAAAAGATCTGGGTGGGGGTGGGGGGACGTCTTTAGTGGGTTTCAAGTTCAATATGAGTCAGCAGTATGATATTTCAGATTTTAAAAGCTCATTTGATCTTGAGTTGCATAGCTTCCAGGAAGAGGGAGGTAGTAGTAGCCCAACTATGTACTCTGCCCTCATCAGACCCTTATCCAGAGACTGTGTTTAATTCTGGGCATTGCAGTTTAGGGATATAGATAAAAAAACTGAAGAGTGTCCAGAGAAGGGTAACCAGGATAGTGAAGGACTTTGAATCAATGTCATATGAGGCCCACTTAAAAGAACTGGGGATCTTTATCTTAGAAAAGTGAAGACTTATTCTAAACCTTGGGATAGCTGCCTTTAAATGTTTGAACGCTTGACATATGAAAGAGGGTTTAGACTTGTTTGTTCTCTTTGGACCCAGACAGAAGAACCAGGAAGCAATGGGTGGGATTTGCAAAGGGTCCCGTTGAGGCGTCATGTGAGGAACAGTTTCCTCCCCATTAGAACTGTCTGTCCAGAAGTAGAAGGGGCTGCCCTGAGAGGGAATGGATGGGTTCCCTTTCCTTTGAAGGTCTCTAGTCTTAATGATCACTCGTTCTGTAGGTAATTCTGAGGATTCCTTTTGTGTATGGGTTGGACCAGAGGGCTGCTCAGGTCTCTTCTAAACTCTCATATTCTGTGATGGATTTGATTAGAGGAAATTTAGTGAAAATGAGGTAGGTAAGACTTCACTTTGATTTTAAAGTTGGAAGAGTTATGGTATTTTCAGCCTGATGTACAAGACAGGTTTAAACACTGAGCATCTACCTAGTCAGGGCTGCTCTCATTCCTCTCTAAACTTAATATTTTATTGACTCACTTTATTTGGGCACAAAGGAATTATTTAAGGGTATGAATTTTTTTTAACTTTCTCTGATAAACTGAGTTATAGTATGAGAAGAGAAAATGAAAATTTATTTGCTCCAGATTGGGTTACTGGTGGCAGAGGCTAATAAATTGGGGAAATTAATGTCAACAAAGGAAGCAAATGGAAAAAAGTATTAATATTATAGAAATTAAAGATGCCACCATTTAATAAGTATTAGAGAACTCTCCTAGAGTGGAGAGTCCTGGTAAATAGGGAGGATAAAAATGTCCAAAAAATTAAATAAGATCCTAGATTTAGAACTAGAAGGACCTTAGAGGCCATTCCAAACCAATTCCTTCATTACATAATGGGAAGGCTGAAGCTCAGAGAGTTTAAATAAAGACTTTCCCCTTGGTCACAGAGCTAGTATTAGATGGAATTTGAACCTAGGTCTTCCTAACATGAAATGAAGCATACCAACCACTGTTCCACTGAAGATAATTAAAAACAAAATTTTCCATGTATTATTTGCCTTTAAATAATGACTATTTACAAAATTACCAAAGAAGTAAAACTGTTAATGAGTACTAAATGCTTATTATTATACATTAGAAATAATCAACAATCATTTGTTAAGCCCTTTTTATGTTCTGGGAATTGGGCTAGGCGCTGAGGATACAAGGACAGACCTGAATGAATGAAGGTGAAATGGAACATGAATGAAAATGAAATAAGAAACATATTCTATCTAGGAGCTTGCATTCTCTGTATGTGAAATAAGACTCATCAATCATTTCTGTAAACTTGTTACACTTAAAATTGTCTCATCCTCTTCTTCAAGACTTTGCACTATTTTGGTCTAAAATAATTAAGTGTTCAGCCCGTAATTAATTGTTACTTTCTCCTTATTCTGATTCTTTTGATTCGACCTACTTTCTTCCTGTTTCCATTTCTAACTTAGAATGTTAAAGGTGTTATTTTTCAAATATATGTGTGTGTTAAATATTACATATATTAAAAACTCTTCTCAAGATGTGACCATTACTGTGTTATGGGTATGTCCCATTCAAGCTGAAGGGTTGAGGGGCACAAGTAGAAACATTGCAATGTAAAGACATCTATAAAGGAAGCATTCTGTTGTTATTTAGTTGTTTTTCAGTTGTGGCAGACTTTTCATGATCCCTTTTGGGGTTTTCTTGGCAAAGATGCTGGAATGGTTTGCCATTTCTTCTCCAGTTCATTTTACAGATGAGGAAACTGAGGCAAAGGGTCGTGTAGCTAGTGTCTGAGGCTGGATTTGAACTCAGGTCTTCCTAACTTCAGGTCCTTTTCTCTATTCTGTTTCTTGAATACCTCAACTGTATATGAATATGCCAGCAAAGACACTGAACTTGTCCCGGGAGAAAGGCTACTTCTTTGCTTTTGCCCCCAATTACTCAGCTGTGTAAGACTCCAACAGGTATATGGCTAATCATTATAAGTGAAGGAGAAGTCCTTCACTGAAAGAATCTGCTCTAACCCAGAAAGATCTGTCAAACGGAAAGACTGTCTCTCCTACCTCCTACAAAGAAGTGACAAATAGAAATTTAGAGAGGTTTCTACTAATTCCCAGCTAAGGGTCATTGCCATTACTAAGACAATTGCAGAACTCTTGCTGAAAAGAGTATAGAAACACCTTTCTGAATTAGAGGCTAGAGAGGTGGTAGAGACCACAGCTGCCCTTGTGACAGTACAGCCCCAAGCTTATCTGCCCAGCCCTGTGCAGCAGCTAAGTTACCTGTCTGCCCCAACCTATGCCCAAGTAGCTGAGCAACCACTCAGTTCAACTCAGCAGTATGTTGTCACAGCCTGCTAAGACCCTGCACCCAGTGAGAAATGTGCTTAGCCTAGCAGGGGCACAACAAATGATCACAGACTCCATATCTTGTAGCGTGACCTTTGGGAAGACTCTCCAGAGAAAGGAAGGATCAAGGCTCTAAGGTTCCAGAGTTATGAGTATCCTTACTCATGTATGTTTCCTACATATATCACTTACTACCATTGTACTGTAAGTTTATGTCCAATCTTCCCCTTCACAGATTGTGCCTGTACTTGTGGGAGAGCGTGTGCCAGGTTTGGGGGAGAAATGTTTTGTAAGCATTTTTGCTATGCCATTTGAGTAAATGTTTTTTTCCTGAGAACTAATAGATCACTGATTGTAAATTGGAAGCCTACTAGTGGGGACTACAGAGTTGGGCATAACCACCCACAGGGCAAATCCTAGAACACAAATATAAGTTGCCCTGTAGGGAACTGCTAGTACCAGTGTCAGATGGGAGAATGAGCTCAGAGAGAGTACTACTATACTGCTGCTGCTGCTGCTACTACTACTACTGCTGCTGCTGCTGCTGCTGCTGCTGCTGCTACTACTACTACTACTACTACAATAACATCATTATCATCATCATTTGACTGTTTTATACTCTCTTGTTATAACTACCTAAAAATAGGGAAGAAGAAAGAACAATAATTATAACTAGCATTTATATAATGCCTTTAAGGTTTGCAAAGCACTTTCTATCCCAAACATTATTTTGTATTTTATTTCTAAACCTAATTTTAGTATATTCTTCCTTTTCACTGACATGTTGGGTACAATTTGGTCATTGTGTAAGTTACATATAGAACTTAATGCAGTGAATTTTTTAAAACACTAAAAGATAATTAAGAATTTTGTTTTGGTATGACAATAGCATCAATATTTCCTGTTCTAGAAAAGATCAAAGAATCCTGGTTGGCTTTTCTTCCTTATTCTTTAAGTTAACCTTGAAAATTTAACTAAGTAGAAAGGTATATGTAAAGATAATATTAATTCACATTTATACAGCATTATATCACTCACATTTATATATAGTACTTTTAATAGTTTCAAAGCATTTTCCTTGTAGATTTTTTTACAAGGTATAGAATAACTATCATTGTTCCCATTTTACCTATAAGAATATTAAGGCCTAGAAACATGAACTGACTGATTCATGGTCTTATTGCTAGTAAGCATTGGAGCTGATGGATTCAAAATGCCATTTCAAACCATATGATCAGATTTCAAGTGACTTGGTAATAAATTCTTCAGTCTGCATGATTTTATCATCATTCTCTGCTGTATATAAGATTCTGCATAAGGTCTTAAAAATTATAATGAAAAGTCATTGTCAGCCCAGGTCTCTTAGTTTTGTCTTTTTAAGTAATATTTTTAAAAAATAAATGCATTTTAACAACCTAGTCAACTCATAACTATTTTCATGATAATAGCTAACATGTAAATGCTACTTTAAGGTCTATAAAATACTTTATGTACATTATTTCATTTTCCCCCAGTAGTGCTGTGAGATAAGCTTTTTGGGTCTTCTAGCTCCATTTTTATAGAAGCTTAAAGCAGTCGGTTGTCCCAGGGGTCACAGTGGTAGAAAAGTGTAGGATTTAGGCTTGATTTCTCCAGACTCTACATTTTTTCCATTGTTACTACTGCCTATGCTACTTTTAAGGGGCCAGCTGAAACCCATAGGGAATTTGCAATGTTTTATGTGATTACCAGATTATCAATGACTATTGAAATACTAATTGGAATAAATGGATTTTTTTCCAGAAAAGATAATTGTAAAATATCAGATGTTCATTTGCCAGATATAGTAGAGAGAAAAGAAAAAAACAAATATGAAAAAGAAGCTGAAAAAGCAAAGCAGCGTTCAGAAAATGCATGTCCCAGGAGACCACATGTAATGTATGCCAAATTCATAAGAACTAATGCAAGATTCTATAATGAGCCGGTGTGCTACATAGAACACCCAAATATGAAAAACAAGCAGGTAGGTCTGATGTTAATTATCACTGCCTTAAAAAGGGGAGTAATGTTATATACATGTTATGTATAGATATAGGCCTAGGTTCAGAAATAATTCAAGGTAATTCCATGTTGGACTTGAAGGGAATAATTTGTGTTCACATCATACCTAGTAGAATTGTTCTATTTGATTCAACAAACATTTATTAATTTAAACCATCAGGAACCACTCTGCCTAGTTTCCTGACTTGGCATGCCCAAGCCCAGTAACTCTCTGACACATTCTAGCTAGTGAGACTCAGTGGCTTCCACTGGAGGCTCCGTAGGACCCCAGTGTTGGATTTAGCAACATTCTTCAAGCTTTGCTTATTTTCCACCTCCAGGAAGGCCTCAAGCCAGTGAGTTTGGAGGTTCAGACTAGGAGGTGCCCCCAAAATCATTTCTGTTGCTAGCAATAATTCTGTTCCTTCTCTCTTACTGCTTCCTGACATTGTTGTTCATTGACTGAGTTTCAGTGTCTCTGCTATACTCCCCTCCTTCAGATAACTTGAAAATCCATTATAATTACCGACAAATCATCATTCATACCCCCAAGCAAATATTTTTTCAAAGAGGGAAAGGACATATAAGTATAAAAGTATTTACAGCAGCACTTTTTGTTGTATCAAAGACCTGGAAATAGAGCATATGCCTATTGGTTGGGAAATGGGTGAACAAATTATAGCATATGAATGTAATAGAATATTATTACACCATAAAAAATGATGAATGGTACTGATTCAGAAAAACCTGGTAAGATGTATGAATAAAGTGTACACAGAACTAAGAAGAAAATTTATACTGTGAATTACAAAAGCTTAAAGAAAACAACTGTGAAAGACTTAAAAATTATGCTCAATAGAATAAGTAGTCTTGACTACATTAGACTGACTGAATCATGTTTCCCACTTTTTGCAAAGAGGAGATGAATGAGAATGCCCAATGAGACATACCTTCTTAGATATGTCTGACATATGGATTTATTTTTCATTTCTATTCTTATTTGTTACAAGGAAGAGAGGATTTTTGGAGAGGGTGATGGATGATAGTGATACTTTTAAAAAAAAGAAAGAAAGAAAAGAACATCATTTTTAAAAACAAAAGGAAAAGAAAGTTTAGAAAGGTATGCAGACAAGCAGGGCCATGTTGGAACTACCATGTTAAATTTGAAATATACTGAAAAAGAAAGAAGAAAGAAAGAAAACACCCCAGCTGTATAGAGATTCACAGTTTCCCATTGCTGTTCTCTTTTTCTCTTCTTTGTTTATGGAAATGTTTGTGTTTGTCGATGTTACTCTGGTTAATAATAAAAAGGAAAAAAGTTTAAAATAATAAAAAGACTGGAGATCAGGGGAGAGATTCAGGTTCTGTATATAAATCTGGGAGCAGTTTGATGTAACTTATCTAGTACTGGCCTTATAATCAGGAAGACCTGAGTTCAAGTCCTATCTCTCACTTGTTACATGACTGCAAACAAGTCATTTAATCTTTCTGAGTTTAGTTTCCTCACCAGTAAAATGGTGCCAATAATCCCTATAATAACCACCTTACAAGGAAGCTGTGAGGCTCAAATGAGATATATGTAAGGGCTTTCCAGACTTTAAAGTGATATGTAAATGTCATTATTTATTTTTTAAAAACATGTTATGTGGATACAAATTTAGCTATTGAAGATCTATCCATCTACCCTCTGTTATTCTTGTTTCTCACTACATGACGAGCCAATCTCCTTTCCCATGGTTTTTTTTATAGGCAATTTAAACTACTTTGGAAGTCTTTCAAGATAGATGTTAACATCTATTATAACAATTTCAATCAGAGAAATGAATAAGTCAGATGCCATAAAAAAGAGACCAAAATAGTGTTAAAAAACCACATTAGTCAGCAAATACTTGATCTTCTTGCTCAGTGGATATATATGGCAGTCAGCACAACAGCAGTCTAGAATGTAAACTCATTTGTAAAATCTTACAGAGATGGATGGTAGGAAGAAATGGAAGGAGGAAAGGAAGGAAGGGAAAAAAGGGAAAGAAGAAAGGATTTATTAAGCATCTACTATAGGACAAGAGTGCGCCAAGTCCTTTACAAATAAGGTTTTAAACACTATCACTAAATAAAATTAAAGTAGTGGAATGGAAAAAAGTGAAAAGACCCAACTAAAACATTTAAGGATGGGGTACAGAGCTAAGATGGCAGAGTAGAAGCACAAACTTGTTGTGGGCTCCCCTCCAATCACTTCCAATACATGTAAAAAAATGACTCTAAACAAACTTTAGAGCTGCAGAACCCACAAAGAGACAAAGAAGAACAAAGATCCTGCTGAAAGAAGCCTGGCAGGCCAAGAGCAAGGATCTATCACACCAGGCTAGGAGGTGAGCACAGACCCACGTGAGCTGCATGGTTCCTGGCCCCAGGGTGGCCACAGCTAGTGGCAAGCCTGGAGCAGACTTCAGGGGAGAGAATCACCAGCAACTGTGGTTTCCAGAATTATCAACTCAAATGCCAAAAAGAAAGTAAAAGATCAGTGTGGAACTTTGTGGGAACAGGGGTACCAAGAGCATAGTCTGGCCCCCACCCCCAGGGCAAGAAGCAGCAGAGGTGTGACAGCTGTGCAGCCGCCATTGCCTGGCTGTCTCAGGAGCTCCTTGCTGGCAGATTGCAGGGGGACCAAGCAACCATTCAGAGGGTAATTGCTCTTGCTTTAACCTGCTTGGATCTGGATCATGGTCTTGGGTGGGGGTCCTGGGGATGTGTGACCAGTGAGCCAGAGCTTGTGGTGTCTGTAGAGAGGGCACCCAACTAATAGCTCCAGCAGTTGTGAAAACCCCACTGATTTGGGATAAAGCTCTCTCCATTCTGGAAGCAGAGTTCTACTGTGGCAAAGCACTCAAAAGTCAAGTAATTGACTGGCAAGAAGAGCAAGCCCAGGGAATGTAATCAAACCATAGATTCCTTTTTTGGGAACAAAAAGGTGTAAGGCATGAAGGGGGAAGAAGACAATGAAGTCAGAACTCCGGCATCAAAAGCATCCAAGAAAAATATGAATTGGTTACAGACCATGGAGGAGCTCAAGAAGGATTTTGAAAATCAAGTAAGAGAAGTAGAGGAAAAATTGGGAAGAGAAATGAGAATGATGTAAGAAAATCATGAAAAGCGAGTCAATAGCCTGCTAAAGGAGACCTAAAAATACATTGAAGAAAATGACATCTTAAGAAATAGACTAATTCAAATGGCAAAAGAGGCTCAAAAAGCCAGTGAGGAGAAGAATGCCTTAAAAAGCCGAATTTGTGTGGGGTGGAGTCAAGATGGTGGTGTAGAAGCAGCAAAACTCTACAGCTCTCCCCATAACCACCTCAAATACCTATAAAATATGACTTTAAACAAATTTTAAAGCTACAGAACTCACAAAATGACAGTAACAAAGCTTCCACTGAAGGCAGCCTGGCAGGCAGACTGAAAGGGGTTCATCACAGTGCGCTGGGCGCCCAGACCAGCACCACATGAACCCGTGGCTGGAGCCCTAGGGCCACCAGAACAAGCTGTGGCTGGAGCGCAGATCACCAGCAGCTGTGGTGTTTTCCAGAATTACTAACCCATAAGAAACAAGGACTAACTGAAAGGTCAGTGGAACTCAGATAAATTTGGGGGAGAGGGTCCTGCCTACTGCCCCAGGGCTAGAAGCAGCTGAAGTGGCAGCCCTGCAGCTGCCTCAACGTGGCTGCTTCATAAGCTCCCAGCCTGCAGATTGCAGGGAGGCCAAGCGATCATTCAGAGGCTAAGTGTTCCTGCCTTTAGCTGCCTGGATTGGGATTGCAGTTTTGGGTGGTGGTCCTGAGGTGCATTTTCAAAGCCAAAGCTGGTGGCGGCTGCAGAAACGGTGGCCTCCTAATAGCTCTGGCAGCTGTGAAAACTCCAGCGATTTGGGACAGAGCTCTCCCCTCTGAAAGCAGAGTTTTACTGAACCTAAAAGTCAAGTAATTGACTGGCAACATGACTAGGCAAAGAAAGCAAAGCAAACCCAGCAATGCAACTTTAGATTCCTTTTTTGGGGACAAAAAAGATCAAAGCACAGAACAGGAGGAAGACAACAGTCAGAACTCTTGCACCAAAAGCTTCCAAGAAAAATGTAGATTGGTTACAAGCCATAGAGCAGCTTAAGAAGGATTTTGAAAACCAAGTAAGAGAAGTGGAGGAAAAATTGAGAAGAGAAATGAGAATGATGCAAGAAAATCATGAAAAGAGAATCAACAACCTGACTGAAGAAAATAACACCTTAAAAAATAGATTAACTCAAATGGCAAAAGAGGCCCAAAAAGCCAGTGAGGAGAAGAATGCCTTAAAAAGTCAAATTTGCCAGATGGAAAAAGAATCTCAACAGCTTTTTGAAGAGAATAATTCCTTCAGAATTAGAGTGGAGCAAATGGAAGCAAATGACTGTATGAGAAATCAAGATACTACTGAACAGATCCAAACAAATGAAAAAATAGAAGGCAATATGAAA
>CM053581.1:83743841-83776656 GCA_028627135.1 Pseudochirops cupreus
AGACAGCCAGTGGAACTAAAGGAACAACTCTGAATTAATCAAATGTTTCCTTTGCATTAAATTTCAAGTAGTAGTATACTTTAAATAAGTATACCATTTACCATAAAAGGAATCCAAGACTGAAATGTATTTGTTGTTTTATTTAGTTCTTTTGGATGATGATTTAAACAATTGAAATAATCAATACTTCAGTAAAACATTTCTATGATTTAGTTAATATGCAAGTTTTCATGCAAAATAAAATGGATCACATAGTTATTCTGTCCTATAACTATATTTAATTACTTTGGAATTTCAGTAGTCCTGTTATACTCTGAAAATGGAAATATCTTTCATGTATTTGTTGTAAAATGCCACTTTCAGCTGGCTGCCATCCATGACAATAGTTTAGTGACTAATTGAGCTGTATTGAGCTGTGTGCCCCTTAAGAGTAAGTATTCAGTTCTGGTTTTGCACAAAAACATTTACAACTTGGAAAGATCTCAATTCAGTTTATGAAGATCAGAATTTAATACTTTCATGGTTATAAGATCTTACTACATTTCCATTTTTAAAGTGCTGTAGTATTCCATTATATGATAGTTCATAATTTGTACATTACTCCCCCACTCACCAGGGAAGATTGGAACCCATCCCTGCCATCTCTCCCTATGTATTTCTTTTTCATGTTATCCTATAAGTCCTCCATAGAAAATCTATGCCATGCATTAGAGATCTTCTCTGAATCTTTTAATGTTTTGTGAATACCAATATCCCTCTTGAGCTGTCCAGCTTTATCCTCTATTCTCACTATAAGTCTGGCCCCAACCTCTTTTCCCAAAAATATATGTCCTTCTTTACATTTTTATGTCTTGTCTTGCATGCAAGTCAAAATATGCAGTATCCTACAACCTACTTATAGTTGCTATTCATTCTTCCATTGTCTTGAAGTTTTGAATATTAAGAGGCAAGAATGTTCCATGTCTTTCAGCCATATAGCATCACTGGTACCAGTGTTTCAAAGGACAAGCTTGAAAATAACAGAGCAGTTTGGGATCATTGAAAGTATTTATGATTTCTGTAAACAAAATCCAGTCCATTCTCCTTCTTTTCTTCACTCTGGACCCAGATCATTGTCTATCTGCAGTGCCTAACTATGATTATATATACTAATGGATTAACTTAATGGACTCCCCCTCTGACTATGTCATAAACTGGGCAGTATGCTTTCTTCAACCATTTGGTTTTTCCTGTGTAAATTGACATATTAATATCAATGTCATATCACCGTATCAATAATATATTACTATCAATTCATATCAATATCAATCAATCAAAATAAAATGCCTTGGATCTCATTGAGGAGGCCCTGTGGAAGTTCAAGATTCTATGCAGTCATATGTCATCCATAAAAAAAGCATTTACATCATCTATAGAGGCTTCTCTTTTTTTCATTTACACATTGTGCAATGCATCCTCCATGACAGTGGTGAACTTACTTAGTGAGTATGTCTCTCCATTTTATGCCTCACCTGATACCAGTAATCAGAGGATTGTTGAACAAAATTATCTTTTGATTGTATAGTGGACACCTATAAAGTCTTGTTAATTGAGGGATAGAGACAGCAATAGAAAGTTTGAGCCATCTATAATCTCAGGATTAGGACTATAGGTCAGTGGACCAGAGGATTCTAAGAGTGGAGAATGGACAGATCACTCTTGGAATGTCAGAACTATCCAGAAAATGAATGATCACCCTGACCCCCTGGGATGTTTTTGGTGACAGAGAAGACCACACATGTACCAAATGATAACCATTAATAGTGTCATGAAATGATGAATAGGTTGCTGTACTTGGAGTCAAGAGCACCTGAGCTTGAATACCACCTCTAACACTTCTATCTTTGTTAGCCTAGGCAAATAATTTCACCTCTCTGAGTTTCAGTTCCTTCATCTACATAATGGAGATAACAGTAACACATGGGTGCAAATGAGATATTTGCAAAGTATTTCACAAAACTTTTAAGTACCATATAAATGTCTGCCTTCCTTTGTTATGTAAGTAGCGTGTACTGCTATTTGATATCATGTACTGATATGCTCTCTATGCTTGGTCCACTGTATGCAACTTTGCTGTGTATTATGTATTATCCATATATCTAATCTGTTGCATAAGGTTTGAAAAGACTCACTATGGTGGTGAGATGGTGGATTCTTGATAACCAAGAGATGGAAGTGCATTTTGGGGTGACAAAGTATAGTAGGAACAATATCTTAACCTCATTGAGGAAGTGACCAAGCTGAGTATACTACAAATAATGCTAGCCTCTAGCACCCATCTATGAGTGAACTGATATCTCAGTCACTAAACATTTATTAAGCACCTTCTGTATGCCAGGTGCTGTGCTCAGCATTGAGATACAAATACAATAAACACAGTCCCTGCTCTCAAAGACCTTTCAGTCTAATGAAGGAAGACAGCACACAAAAGACAACTGAAAAATGGTTGGGGGATGGGAAAGAAAGTATACAGCACGGGGCATAACATAGAAGTGATGGAAAGTGTTATGTCCTTCTTCTATAGTTGGGAGAAAGAGTAATTGGGGAATCAATGCTTCCAGGGACATTTGAAGGGTAGCAGCCATTTAGAATTGGTAACGAGAACATTTAATATCTGATCCATTTCCTTTGCTATTCTCTTTTATTAGACATCTGCTCTGATTTCATGGTCATCTGATTTGGTCTGGCGCAGAGGCGTTGGATAGGAGCTTAGAGATGTAAATTTTAGCAAATAGTGACCAAACAATGACCATAAATCTGGATGTGCTTCAGAAGGGTTTAACATCTGTAGTAGAGGAGATGCTGTTATTCTTATTAGAGAGTACTATATGATCTTAAAATACACATGGAAGCTAACTCAGTGGGATCTTTATATTCTCTACTGAGACATTATAACACTTAAACCATTGCTCATTTAAATCGGCAGTCTTGATCTTTCATCAAATATACCCTCAATATATGCATTAGCCATTCTTACAGGTATTTTATGGAGTTGAGAAAATAGTATACATATTGGTTATTACTAATGCCTTCTCAGTTTCTTGGGGGGGGGGGCATTATTACTCGTGTATATTCTATTCTTTTAGAACTTTTTCTTTGAGATATCTTGAAATTTTGTGTCTGAGTACCTTTATAATGGTCACCCTTGAATCTCCTCCTAATATATTTGGAGAAATCCAAGAACTTTTATTAAATTTTTTCTCTAGTTCCTTTTTCATTTCCTTATATATAGCCCATCAAGTACTTAGGTGTTGAAGTGATACATAGTAGCTCCATTGTCATAAGTGATTGGTGAAGATCTCCGTAAAATACTGGCAGATTGGTTCCATTTCACATATAATTGTCTTTCTTCCAGTTTCATGTATAAATGGTATTTATACCATTTTTTGGTACGTCTACTTTAGTGAGGTCTCACACTAAACTTTCAGTAAGTTAGTTTCTTCTTCCATTACTTGTTATTTTATAAAATGATACTGCTCATAATCTTCTATCACCTTCTTTAATGTTTTAAAATTGAGCTTATATTCTAAACTTGTATTGTCCTTGGCGAGATCAAATGTTTCCTGATTAAGGTTCTTTGTCACTTGAGCTTTTCTAAGAAATGGCAGTAATCAGAGATAATGTCATTATTTTTATACATTTCCTATATTTCAATGTCAATAGATTATTTAAATATGCCTGGTTGGAACCGTTAAAATTGTCTCTGATGTCCTTTTCTTATCTTTATTCCTTCTAATTTGATATTAATATAGCCTTTTACTCTAACCAGTCAGTGATCTAACTGCACATCATTAACTTACTCTAAAATGATTTCCATGTTAATAGTCATTTCCTATCAGTTAAGATGTAGTTATTAATTTTTTGATGTTGCATGATACCAATTCAGTGCCTTTTTGATTCTTTTCTCAAAGAAAGATTGATATAATAGTCTGATAGATTTAGAATTGGAAGGAACTTCAGATGTCATTTCATAGAAGAAGAAACAGAGACCCACAGAGGTTAAGTGATTTGCCCAAAACCACTCCAAGTAGTGAGTGGCAAAATCAATGTGAAGCTTTTAAATAATCTACAAGCCTTTGGCTTGTTTTATATCATCATCCCAAATAATATCTTCCTACATTTGCCCCTTAGCACTTTTTGCTTAAAAGTCACCAGTTATCAAGGTTTGGTTTGGAGAATCTCTGATTTGGTTTGGAGAATCTTGTTAAGGTCTTGGTAAGATTTCTCTGCTTATACAAAGTGTCCCTCAATCTTGTTCTATCACTCTTCCATTACAAGGTGATGGCTGCTGTCATGGAAAAGAGAGCCAAGGATGCTAAGAATCTGAGTTTTTAGATCATCTACCAACATTACTTTTGCTTTTGCTTAACAATATTTAAGCAAATAGTTAAGGTCCAGTCTAAATTCTTAAATAAGATAATAAATATTGTTTTCTGTGTTTCATTTTAACATGTAAGATGTAGGCACATAAAGAAATAGTAGTAGTTGAACTGACATACTTAATAAATTTAATTTGAGAAGGAATGACTATTGGTTAACTTCCATCTATTCTATATGTATCTTGTATTTATTTATTTATTTACATACATGGTAATTCTCCTGTTGGAATGTGAATTCTTGGGACTGTTTTTTGCCTTTCTTTGTATCCCTAGCATTTAGCATGGTGCCTATGTCAGAGAAAGTGCTTTTAAAATATTTAATAATTGATTGATCTGTAATTGCAACCCATAGTTTAAGAAGCACTGAAGGGGTCATAAGTGGAAAAAGTTTAAGAAGCCCTGGTCTGGATTAAGACTTTAGCTTTTTTTAAGATAAAACATCCCTTTTCCTTCACAATAACTAAAATTTTACTTCCTATCCTCTTCTGCTCATACTAAAAGGATCCAATAAAGACATACAGACTCTATCAGTATTTTTTTTCAATACCACTTGAACAATTTAGGGCTACCTTGCAATCTTGAATCATTTTTTAAAAATTAGTATTAACTTTTGTCACATTGTTATTTGATCCTGACCAACAAACACTAGACTAAAGTTACTAGAGTTGGGTTTGGTTTTTTTTAGTGCTTTATTCATGAATTTCAGTCTGTTTTCTTACTTCCCACTAAATTCCCTGCCTCTACTTCTCTACCTTGTAACAAGGGCAGAAAGGAAACAGTTTGAAAACATATTGACCTCAACTGACAAGCTACAATTTCCTCAACCGGTGTCAGAGTAGCTAAACCACTCTAGTTCATTTGTAACCCAAAGGTTCTAATTCTATTGACAGTATCTCTAAAAGACTAGACTCATAGTGAGTAATCTTCAGTGCTAAGAATCAAAAGTGGATTTAGATGGTTTTAATCCACCTTGGGGGGAGGAGGTGGTCTAGATTGCTCCAGGACAGAGCCGGTGTTTTTTTCTGTGTGAGAATCTTAGGGACATCTCAAGTTCTACCATTAAATGACATGTAACTGTGAAAGAGCCTAGAACCAAATCATAGTGTTCAGCAGAATTAAGACTGACTTGACATGTAATGAGTCAAATCAGAAAGGATTTATTTCAGTGATTGCCGTTTGCCCATACTTATACATATATTTCACTTATATTTATGTTGTATGTAGACGCTGTAAGGGATGTAATAATTTAAACATGTTTCATGCCCTCATGTGAATAACACTATAGCTAATAGAGAGACAAGATAAAATAAGAACAATTAAACAAAATATAGCACTTGTTTATACTAAAAACTCCTCAAATCAGAATATAGAAGAACTGTTTTTAATGTGATGGTAAAAGGACATATTTAAAACTGAAAGCTAGGGTTATTTATAATAGAAAAACACTGGAATGTTTTCTAATAAGGATGGAAGTGAAGATGGTACCTCTCCTCCAACAATTATTATTTAATTGAATACTATAAATGCTAACTATAACAATAAGACAAAAGAGGAAAATTATAGGTATAATATCATCAAGAGGAAACCAAATTTGGAAACAATATAATGATTTTTTTTCGAAAACTCCAGATAATCAGCTAAGAAATTGATTAAAATAATTAAATGGCAGAATACAAAATCTACAACAATCATCTGCGTTTTTATATACAGAGAAAAACCAGCAAGAAATTACAAATTCCTTTCAAAATAACTACAAACTATATAAAATAAGAGTGAACATATCAAGACACACTCAAAATAATAAGATGAAAAATATGCTGGGGGAGGGGGATGGTGGAGACAATTACAGTGACAAGGCAGATGTCAAAATGGCTCACGTGGATTGATGGCTAAGCTTTGAAGCAGGGCATGATTTGGAGCCAGTTAGATACAGTGGCCTAGGTGATTTTGTACTCACAGGTAAGGACTGCTCTAATTTGTGCTTTTCTAAGTCGACATATGATCTGTAGAGATACATTTCTGTTTAAGTTTGACACCATTGGTATGCAAATAGTGATGAAGACCTAAACTAGAATGGTGGTCATATGAGTAAAGAGAAAGAAAAAAATTGAAGAGATGTTCTGTCATAGAGTTGAGAAGACCTGGCAACAATTTGGATGTAGGGGGAAAGGGACAAGGTTTTGAGATCACAAATACTGAGCAATTACAAGAATGGTGGTTCCTTCAACAGAAATATCTCTTCAGTACTTGAAGATATGTTCACCCTATCCAGTATTCTCTTTTCCAATCTAAATTACTCCTATTATAACGTTACTCCTATTATAATGTTAAAACATGTTATATTTCATGTATGTATATATTATATACATATATATGACATATATGTGTGTTATAACATGAACTCAAGATTATTCATCATAATGATTGTCTTCCCTTGGGCACTATTAAGTGACACTCAGAACTGACTGTGATACTTCAGATGTAGTCTGATGGAGATACAATACAGTGGTAGTAGTATCATTACTATATTCCAGGATGTTATACCTCTGAGTCAATGTAGCCTAAAATAAGATGTCATATCATACCATTGCTTTATGTTGAACTTGCAGTCCACTAAAACACTAAAAATTCTTTTTCAAATGAACCATTATATAGTCAAACCTACAACATATTGTATTTATGAAGTTAACTTTTTAATCTATGTGTGATATTTTCTCTGTGTTCTTTATGCACTCCAAACTTCCAAGGTTTATATTTAAGGCTATACCCTCTAGGCATTTTCTGCTTAACACATGGATTTCCCTTTTCCACTATGCCTGACTCTCAGAAAAACACCAGTTATTGCAAGGGTCAGAGAGGACACTGTTCTGTGATAGGGCATACTTCCTCCCTCTGCTCCACACACACACACACACACACACACATTCCCACCCCTGAATTGATCTATACCCTCTCTTGTTGACCTTTTCTTCCTCACATTTGCCTGAAAATCTCCACCCTTAGTCTATGCTCTGCCTCTCCCCCAGGTGCCAATTGTTTCCAAGGATTCCAACTACCCCCCTAACCAGGGCAAGAAGACTCTTCTGGGCACCAAAAACCTCCATGCTTCATCCATTATAAAGTCCTATCTCCCTTCATGCATGGGAGCATTCATCATTGGGTCTCCCTCCTGCCTCCAAAGTACAGTCTCCTTTCTTTCCTCCCATTTTCAATTTCCCCCTTCTTCCTCACCCGTTCCACTGTAGGTTCTTCTTTCTGGAAACACAGAGGCAATTTTCCCATCATTGCTAGCCCTTGACTTTACACACCACTTAAATCACTCCTCTGTATCCCCTTGTTTTCCACCCCCTCTTTCATGTACTTTCCCATGTTGTAATGTAGAAGCATCCACCTGTAGGAAAGGTGTCACCAAGTCTAATTCATAATGCCTCCATCCACCTTTTCTCTGTTACCTCTCCCAGATTTCTACCTTCAACCCTGTCCCCTTGGGTCCATTTAGAAAAAAAAAGTTTCTTCCCAATCTTTGTATTGTCACTCTGTTGCTGCTATGATCTGCATTTATTCACTCTTCCTGCATGTCTATTGTTTGGAATGTTTGAAATGCAAATAATCTTTTTAGTTCTGATTTTCTTTCGAAAAATGTTTCAAACTCTTTATTATATATATTTTTTCCTTTATCTTTAGGCTCAGATTTTCAGGATAGGCCACCCTGGGCTACTTTTTGAACTCCAATGCCCTTTGGAACACATTATTCCATTGCCTCCTCCTTTTTAAAAAAAAATCATTTTTGGAAGGGAGAAGGCCAGGTAATTTGGGGTTAAGTGGTTTGTGGAAGGTCACACAGCTAGTAAGAGTTAAGTGTCTGAGGCTGCATTTGAACTCAGGTCCTCTTGACTCCAGGGCCGGTGCTCTATTCACTGTCCCACTCCTTTTTCTAGTGACTGCAGAATAGTCTTGCAGTATTCAAATGGCTTTTCCTTTGCATTTGAAGATCTTTCTCCTTATGGCTTGCAGGATTTGTTGTTTCTGAATTGAAATGTTAAATTTAACCGCTATGTGTCTTGGAGTGTTTGCATCCTTGTGTTTTTTTCTGGAGGCAATTTGTGAATTCTTTCCACTAGAATTTCATGTTCTATATTCAGAAGTTCTGGAAAGTTGTCTTCTATTTTTCCCTTCATTATACTCTTAAGGTTTTTTGTCCTGTTGTGCTCTTTTGGGAGACCTATGATCCTTAAGCTGTATCTCTGCATCCTGTTTGTAAGATTCATATGTTTTGCCTGCATAGTGAGCATATTTTCTTTTAATGTTCTTATTTTGCTTCTCTTCTTTAGGTTGTTTTTCACTTCTGTGTATTTGCATTTCCAATTTATTGTTCTTTCTTTTGTATCTTTGATAAGGCTTGTTTATCATTGCAGATGCAAGTTTTCCTGTTCAGCTCATTATTTTTGATGTGCAGGACATAAATTCTCTTCTTATAATACTTATTTCTCTCTTAAACAATTCAGGGAAAGGGCAGCTAGGTGGTACAGTGGATAAAGCACTGGCACTAGAGTCAGAAGGACCTGAGTTTAAATGTGACCTCAGACATTTACTAGTTGTGCAAGTCACTTAACACTAATCAGTGTTCAAAAAAAATCAGTAACACTATGCTATGGTTCCAGGTTCTCCTGAGCTTCCATAGAGTCTCATCAAATGTTGTATTGTTTTCCTTCATTTTGCATTAGTTGCTTGTAGATGCCTGAACTCATTTGCTCTACATGAAGACCATTTTTCCTTTTGTTGTTACTTTTTTTCCTGTTGGTTTATCTGTATATATTCAAGGTCTTTAAGATTTCTTCTTCCTGGAATGTTTGGGTACTTTCAGTCTTACTCTCCCACCCCCACCCCCCACTTATTTTCCCTATTAGCCTCTGATTGAGATTTCCTTGGGGTGTGGATCTCAAAGCATCTCAGCCTTCTCCCACATTAGGTAATTCACAATTCACCCTCCCAAGTCTCTGCCCCAACTGATTTTTGAGTGGCCAGAACTGGCTCCCGCTAGATGCTGTGTTATTACCTCAGGCCTGGTGGAGTGCTGCACAGTTTTCCACATGTGGTGTCTTGTCCTAGTGATCTGTCCCACTCTCTCCCTTTTTTAGTTCTTTGGCCTTGCACCAGCAGTTCAGAGCTTGATGGCACTGGCAGTTAAGAGCCTACTTTCCCTGGCATCAGCAGTCCAGAGCCACCAATAGTTCAGAGCTTTGCGGTCTTGGTGCTTCCAGGTTGCAGCCTCCAGTGGACTTTTGCTCCTGAAGGACTATGGCCAAGCTGGCTATCAAAGCCCAAGAAAACTTCCACAGCCTGGAGCCAAGGTTTCTAGGGCACTGGAAAAAGGGAGAGGGGCAGAGGTTTAGGGATGAGTCTTGATGTAAGCATGTGTTATATATTTGGATCTGCTAGCACAGCTTCATTGCTGGTAGTGTAGGAGATAGGGAAGGAGGGAGTGCTGGTTGAGCTTAGGGTCAATAACTGTCAATTGTTGAGTTTTAGGGGTTTTTTTACCTTCTTTTTTAGATTTTTGGTGTCTTAGACCATGGAAACAATTGAAATTGCTTTATCTTTGGAGGATGATTTCTGTTTTGGGGAGGTTTGAGAAGTCATGGAAATTAGACAAAATGGTCTGCTATCTTGTTGCTCACTAGCTAATCACTATCTTGGCTGTAGTTTATGTCATGGAGAGTATACGCAATAAACCTGAAAAGATTAGTTGGGGTTTTAGAGATTTAAACACCAAAGAAAGGAGTCTGTATTTTATCCTGGAGTTAATAGGGAACCACTAATTTATTGAGTAGGCAAATGACACAGTCAGATTTGCAGTTTAGGAAAATCACGTTGGAACCTATATAAAGATAGATTGGAAAGGGGAAGAGATTTGAAGCGGGAAAGAGACCATTAGAAGGCCATTTCACTAGTCCAAGAGGGAGGTCATAAGGGTCCGAATGAGGGTGGTAGCTTGGTGAATGAAGGAAAGGACATGGATGCAAGAAATATTGTGGAAATAAACTAATTGGATATGTTATGAGGTGAGAGAAGAAGTGAACATAACAATAAAGTTACAATCCTGGATGATTAGATGGATGGTGGTGCCCTTGATAGAAATATGGAGTTTCAGAAGAGGAATAGTAATAGGGTCACTTTCGCCCTCAGGTAAAAGGGTCACCCTCGCCCTTATACTTACCTCCCTGGCCTTACCTTTCTGGTCTTCAGCTATTGCTGGCTCCAAGCCGTGCTTGGAGAACGCCCCCCCACCAAACAACCCAGGACTCGGTCAAGCGCTTGAAAGATGTTTATCGAAGCAGATACAGGAACAGAACTCACTCCTAACGCTATGCACTTCCCTTTATATAGCTAAGCTTTTAGCCCCGCCTAAGTGTTTTGTCATCGCCTGGTCAGCCACTCACATACCCTCCCGAAGATAAGGAGACATCTCGAGTGATCATGCCGTCTTTATTGCCTACGTGGCATCCTCTGTTTCAGCCCTAAGGCTGAACTGAGTGCTCATGATCAAGGCTAACAGACATGCGCGGGCCTCTACTCCACCCCCAGACTGTCGCGGTGCACCCCCAGCGGCTCATGACGTCAAACACCCTTACAGAATAGGTTTTGGAGAAAAGATGATGAAATCAGTTTTTGACATGTTGAGTTTGAACTGTTTATGGGACATTTAGTTCAAAATATCTAGGAGGCAATTGATGATGTAGTACTTGACCTAGGGAGAAAGACTAGAGCTAGATACATATTTGCAGTCATCCTCACAGAGGTGAAAATTAAACCCATGCTAAGCTACTTTACAAGTACCTGGGGAAAGAAGGAAAGCAAAAGGGAAAGGAGAAAGAGGAAGATACACTCAACTGATGCAGAATTCTGAGAATGGCAAGAAGAGATTTAAAAAAAAGGTTTTCTTAAAGGAGCAATTCAAAGAAATAGGAGAAAACAATAGAATGGGAAAGACAAGAGAACTTGGAATATGACATTCCAGAAAGTAAAGGATCTAGGATTAAAACAAAAAATCACCTATCCAGCAAAACTGAATATAATCCTTTAGTGGGGGAAATTGATAATCAGTTGAAAAAGAGTACTTCCAAGGATTCCTGATGAAAGGACCAGAACTGAATAGAATATTTTACTTTCAGATACAAGATTTGAGAGAAGCATAAAAAGGTAAACAGGTTAAACTGTTTGCATTCCTAGATGGGAAAATGATACAAGTACAATGATACTTGTAACTCCTAAAAAACCCCTTTCTTATTATTAGGGCAGTTAGAAGGCAGATACATAGACAGAAGGCATGGGTGTGAGTTGAATATGATTGGATAATTACCTAAAATTAAATTAAGGGAGGAAAAATAATGCCCTGAGAGAAGGGGAAAGGAAGAAGTAGAATGAGGTAAATTATCTGACATGAAAAAAGTGCAAAAGAGATTTTATAGTGCACTGGAAGGTGGGGGAAGAGGCACAGAACATATGATCTTTACTCTCATTAAAACTGGCTCAAAGAGGGAATAACATGGACACTCATTTGGGTGTGGAAACCTATTTTACCATATGGGAAAGTAGGAAGAGAAGAGAATAAGAGAAGGTGGGGAGGGGGGCTGATAGAAGGGAGGGTGGATTGGGAAAGATAAAAGTCACAAGTCACTTTTCAGAGTGGACAGGGTAAAAGAAGAGAGAGAGACAGAGAGAGAGAAGAAAAAACAGGGAAATAGGATGGTGGGAAATACATAGTTAGCAATTGTTTCTGTGAAAAAAAAATTTTACATCAAGTTTCTCTGATAAAGACCTCATTTCTCAAATAGATAGTGAACTGAGTCAAATTTGTAGAAGAGCCATTCCTCAATAGATAAATGGCCAAAGAATACAAACAGGCAGTTTTGAAAGCTCTCTATAGTCATATGAAAAAAAATGCTCTAAATATCATTGATTACAGAATTGTAGATTAAAACAATTCTGAACTACCACCCCAAACCTATCAGATTAGCTAATGTGACAGAAAAGGAGAATGACAAATATTAATGGGGATGTGGGAAAATTAAGAAACTAATGCACTATTGGTGAAGTTGTATACTGATTCAACTATTCTGTAGAACAATTTGGAACAAACTGTAGAACAATTTATAACCCAAAGGGCTATAAAATCATGCATACCTCATACAAGCAATACCACTTCTAGGTCTGTATCCTGAAGAAATAAAAAACAAAAAGGAGATAATGTAGAAAAACATTTATAATAGTTCTTTTTTCTGGTGGCAAATAATTAAAAATTGAGGGGATGTCTATCAATTGGGGAATGGCTGAACAAATTGTTGTATATGACTGTGATGGAACACTAATGTGCTGTAAGAAATGACAAGTGGGATGCTTTCAGAAAAACCTGGAAAAACTTACATGAACTGATGCAAAGTGAAATGAGCAGAACCAGGAGAACATTGTAACAGCAATGTTATATGATCATCACCTGTGAATAATTTAGCTATTCTTAGCAACACAATGATCCAAGACAATTTGGAAAGAGTTATGATGAAAAATGCTATCCATCTCCAGAGAAAGAGTTGATGGAGTCTGAATGCAGATTGAAGTATGTTTTTCCTTTACTTTGTTTTTCTTGTTGTTGGGTTTTTGTTGTTGTTGTTGTTCTATGTTTTCTTTCACAGCATCACTTACATGGAAATGTTTTACCTGGCTGCATATGTACAACCTATGTCAAATTGCTTGCCTTCTCAGTGAGAAGAGAGAAGGAAGCAAGGGGGGAAGGCAAAAGAATTTGAAACTCAAAATTTTTTTAAAAAGGATGTTAAAATTATTTTTACATGTAACTGGGGGGAAATAAATTATTAAATTTAATTTAAAAAGAAAGAGAACGATCAGTGTCATAAGAGGATCTAGCAGAAAGGTAGTCAATAGTGTCAAATGGTACAGAGGGTCAAGATGAATAAGAATTGAGGAAGTTCTGTTGGAGTATTTGGTATTTAATAAAACATTATTGATTTTGGAAAAGGCAGTTTCAGTTGAGTGATTAATGCCTGAAGCTAGATTGTGGAGAGTTTAAATAAAAGTCAAGCAATTTCTTTTAGGAATTTAGCTAAGAAAGAGATTAGGGTCAGAGAGCTGAAGCTAAATGACCTCAGGAGTCATCTTATCCAACTATTCCATATTATAGATAAGGAAACTAATGCTCTATGAAAATTGTGGCTTATCCAAAGTTACACGAAAAGTAACAGGATTTAAAACCAAGTCTTTTGACTATGAAATCAGTACTCTTTCCCTGGTACCATACTGATGTGAAGGTGCATACTTTTTCTAACATTTACAGAATGAATGAATGAAAATGCAGTTTTCATGTGCTTACTATGGTGTGTGACACTGTCCTAATGCAGGTTGGGGCTAGGTTGTGAAGAGATTAAATGCCAAAGAGAGAAGTATATATGTGATCCTGTGCTAAGGCACCAGGGACACAAATGAAAGCAAGCAAGACAGTCCCTCACATCAAGGATCTTACGTTCAACAAGGGAGTAGCGTGTGTGGCATGGTTTGAAATGTCCAGGAAGTGAGATGGTTCTCTGGTCTTGGGTGAAATAAAGCATTCCAGTGGAAGGGGGATGAGGAGGATAGACAGAGTGCAGTGACATGGTTTGGAAATGACCTGGAAATATCTGTGTTTCAAAAAAAATCATTGAAGTCATCATTGAAATAATATTAGTTATAAGAATATTTAGTAATCCTACATTGCTTTTTTGGAAATTCCAGTTGATTCTTTTTATAAACAAGTGATAAGGAATTTATTACATCTCAAAAATCTATGCATTAGATTTATATAACATTGTTTACATATAGATGCAGCTTAATTTTATTAATATTTTTAATGAAAGCAGGTATCTTAAGTTTTTAAAGTGTAATATCTCCTCACACAATTGTTAATGCCCATCTAATTTCATGAAAATGCTTTTTTCTTAGTTCCATTAGCAATTTCAGACACGTTACCAGTGATTGAAAAAAAAATTTCACATCATTTTCCTTTTATACATCAGTTCAAAAGCAGTTTGCCACCAAAGGTAAGACAGAATTTAGAAATACTTATTTAGGAATATTTAGATCTGGTAAACATATTATAAAATGCTTTATTTATTAGTTACAATACACTCTTAAAATGTGATATTGAAAATAGTTATGTTTTTAGCAATGCTCTTTAGCTTGAAAGTCGAAACACTCTTCTAAGTTTTTAACTAATAATTTATAATTCTCTAGCAATGTATTATATTATAATATCCTATCACAGAATTTGCCATTTTTTATAAATTACCTTTTTAATATTGTTTTATGGATTACTCATTGTTCTTTTAAATCATTCTTATAAGGTAAGGTTTTACTTACTTCAATGTGGTTCATATATATTGGCATAAAGTTCCTTTTCATTAAATATTCATTTACCACACTTTGCCCCAACTATAGATGTTCATTTTTGCATTTCATTATAATAGCTTTTTGTGTCAAACTAATAGTCATTTGGAATACAGTCATAAATCTTTTGTCTCATAAAAAACAGTAGTTGAAAATTCATATGCATTGCAACCCATGCAGCTAGAAATTAAATCTGATATAACTTGCCCTGTATATAGGAAAAACATATGCAAGTTATACAATCCTAAAGACAGAGCAGTTATGAACCATAGAAAACAAGATGCGTTTTCTCTGACTTGTTGTTTTTTTCTCTGCTTTTCTGTCATGCTCTCATTTCATCAATAAAAAATTCTGACAGACCAGCCATTATTCCTTTGTCTTTTGGTATTAGAGCCTAGGCTGATAGCCAGTGAAGAGGCAGAGAAATAAATGGATGCACTGCCAACACTTGAGCTAATAAATGAACTCAGCTCCCAGCTGCATCTGCTAACTGCTTATGTGCCCCTGGTTAACATCAACCTTGTTTCCCTTTCCAGCATCATGGAGCTTTTCTGCAGACAGATATAAAATCAGTAAGAAGGCCAATAGTTCCTACGGGAACAAAAGTATTCCAAAGTGCTGCAGGGTCACGCTTACGAGAACAGTCAAAAACAGAGAGAGGAAACTCTTCAACAAGTACAGAGACCTCACCCAGTCTCTGCCAAGACTGTTCCCAAAGGTCACCAATTTCTAAATGTCACTTATCAGAAGCAGGCGTCAAAGAAGCAACCAAAGCATACCTCACAGCTCCTGGGAAGGAACAAAAGAGTCCAGGCATTTCTGGGACAGCTGAAGTAAATTTTATCCTTCCTACCAGAAAGGAGCCTTTATATCCACCAATCAAACAGAGTTTTTGAAAAATCAGCAGATAAGTTACCCACAACAAATGCACATCACTGATACTCCCATTACTTCCTGAAATGGAAAGAATCTAGATTCACCATACTGACAATTGTTTGCTTTTCTAATACCAATAACTAAAAATATGAACTGACCCCAGCTTATTTTTAGAGAGAACATGGTACTCCTTTGACTGAAAAACAACAGTGCTCTACTTTGTTTTCTGAAAACCCTGTATGCTTCAAGGATGGTAGAGGAATTTGATTGCTGTTTTCTTAAATTACTTTATTTACATTTTTATAGCACAATACCACTGAACTTAGAATTAGAACACCTAGCTTAGTGATAACGGCAAAATCCCTTAACTTCTCCAGATCTTTTTTGTCTTTAGAAACAGGATAAGAATATTATATTATTCCTCTCCCCTTTGAGAGAATACCATGAGCAAAGCACTTTGTAAACTATAAAGTGCTATATAAATATGAGCTGTGATTAGTAATAGCTATTTTAATATTAGAAATAATAGTGAAACATATCCACTGTTTACCTCCAAAGGAGAACTGATGGACACAGCACAAATTGAAGCATGTTTTCTTTTTCTTTTTTTTTTTTGACATGGCTAATTCAAGAATTTGTTTTGTATGACTATATATACCTTGTAACAGGAATTTTTTTTGCTTGCCTTCTCAATGGTTGTGGAAAGGGGAACAGAATTCAAAACTGAAAATAAAATAAAATTGAAAATGCATAAATGAAAATGTTTTTTTAAAAGAGAATACTGTTTCAGTCCTTCATTTTTATGGCTGCTGTGTGATAAAACTAAGAATGAACAAGAGAATCATCCATCATAAAAAGAAGAAACCATAACATACAAAATCATGTCATTTTTTCAAAATGCTGGTTACTGTGAATCCATCATTTTATAGTTTTAATGTCTAATATGTTCTCTTAGTAGTAGTGGTTATTATTACCTTAAAGATAAAAATGGTTTCATACAGTGCTTTTAACTTAACCAGACTTACCTCAAGCCCCAACCAAACACAGAAGTCCATTATCTGCAAAATATGTTAAAACATAATTTCAGTAATAAAAGCAGTTTGTAACACAGAAATTGTTATATTCTTTTTTTCATTTGACTAATGATATTGCTCTAGATAATACCATAATGTCAAAAATGAGCTCCTGGCCATAAATTTCTAATAAATCCATTGGAGTCATATTTACATTTCTTTAGCCAGCTATGTTTAGTTATTTGTTTTGACAATTCATTATAAATTCATTATAATCATTATTACCTGACAATAAGAACTAATATTCTTAAACTTCATAATTACTTGTGAATTGTACATAGTATATAAGAATCTTAGGGCTCTCAGTAAGGCTCCACCTAATTTCATTTAAGGGGCAGCTAGGTGGCGCAATGGATAGAGTGCTGCGCCTAAAATCAGGAAGACTTGAGTTCAAATGTGATTTCTGATACTTATTAGCTATGTGACCCCAGCAAGTCACTTAACCCTATTTTGCCTCACTTTCCTCATTTATAAAATGAGCTGGAAAAGGAACTAGCAGACCATTCCAATATCTTTGTCAAGAGTATGCCAAAAAGGATTACAGAGTCTGAATGCAGATTGAAGCAAACTGCTTACTCTCTCTTTTTTGTTTTGTTTTGTTTTATTCCTTCTTTCTCATTATCCATTGCATTGGTTATAATTCTTCTTTACAACTTAACTAATGTTTATAATATGAAGGTATGTGGAGACTCTATATCGGATTACATGCCATCATGGGGGGAGGTGGAGGTGGGAGAAAATTCAGAACTCAAAAACTTGTGGAACTAAATGTTGCAAACTAATAGTAAATAATTTAAAAAAAAAGAATGCTGTCTGCCTTTTAGACAGAGAAGTGATAGACATAGGGTACAGAAACATTTATTTTTGGATCTGGCCATTTTCTTTGATTGTCCTTATTTCTTATAAGAGTTATTTTTTCGCCTTTCAGTTTATTCAGAGGGATGCAGATGGGAGGGAGTAGCCATAGTGATGTCATTAAAAAAAGAAGAGGGTCATTGAAACATTTTTTTGAACTGCACTGAAAACAACAAAATAAATCAGAAGGAAGCACAGATAAGGAAAGCTTGGAAAAGAACATGTAGAATTCATTGTGTCTTTTTAAAATAGCAAGTAGTATGAAATAGAGAGTAACGGTTTCACATAGCATATTCTTTGCATTCTGTTGTGTCTTTGGAAATGCCCATTTTTGGTGTTTAAATTCAGGATAAAAACTTTTTTTTAAAAGAAAAAAAAGAATATGTCAAAAAAGGGTCAGGAAGATTTGGACCCAACTTAAAATGACTAAACAGCAATAATCACCTTACTTAAATATTCATAGAATAATAGCTTTCAACAAGTTAGAGAATATTGAAGAAACTAACAAAAATAATATTTTAGGCATTTACCTCAAAGAGAGATATTATAACAAATTATTTCCAGTACTAAATTGTAATATCATTAATAAAATAATTTGTCCTTGTATCTACCCCAGTATTTAGTAATACCCATAGTACATATTCTAAAAACATTTGTTGAATGAATAGTACAATTATGAGCAGAATTCCAATTAATGAATACGTTAATGGCCTCTAGCTTTAGCATTACCAATTAGATAACATTTTACCTTCACATACTTTTGTACCCTTCACAATATTTTCACAGTATTTATTCCATTTATCCAGTTTTAACATCCCTATTTTACTAAAAAGTATATCAATTCAGGGAGTTAAAGAACTTTTCTAAAATTGTGCAGATAGGTTATAGAAGAACCAGAATTGGAACCCAGTTCCCCTGACTTCTAGTCCATGAGAATGGTTCAAAAAGAAAGTTTTATAAGGATAATTACTCATATTTATGCATGCTCTAGTAATTTTTTCAAAATCCCCCCCACCCCACCCCCCAGTCTCCTACTCTAAAGCTACCTACTGATTTCACCATTCTCAAACCCTCACTTCTCTCCTAGGCCATCATTCATAGGCTAGCTATGCTCTCTTCCCTTCCCCACCTGGACTTCCTGGTGAATCAGTTCAACTCTACACTTCCTCTCTTCTTTCAAAACCCTTTTTTCCATTGTCCTATCACCAATCTTTCCCTGGCAAAGTCATCTGAGGATTGCTTCCAACATTCACTCCTATTTGTGTGATGTTGAATAAAGCTGGAGAAAATCATGAAACCATGCTGACTTGGATATACTAGAAATTTATGTTACATAATCTCAACTGGGCACTCATAGCAGCAAGGCAATCCTTTTACACATTCCTAGTTGACTCAAAAGACACCATCTTTTGTCTCAAGCCATCTTCACTGGCTTTCCTCCTTGTTCAGAATTTGCCCCCTCCTCATCCCTACCTCCTGGCTTTCTTCAAATACCAGCTAAAATCCCACCTTCTATAAGATACCATTCCTCATCCTCAATGCTAGTTCCTTCTCTCTACTGATGATCTCCAATGTTTTCTGTATATACCTTGTTTGTATGTGGTTGTTTCCCTGTTATCTCCACCATTGAACTATGAGCTCCTTAAGAGCAAGGATTCTTAATGGCCTTTCTTTGTGTCCCCAGAACTTAACATAGTACCTGACACACAGTAGGCTCTAATAAATGCTCAGGATTGTTTGTGTAACCTATGACTCAGTAGCTGCTAAGACAGTGGATTCACAAGGATCAGATCCAGTCTTGGAGGATTGACTCCAAAGGGTAATTTTTTTCTCTTTCATTCATGTACCCTCCCTAGAGTTTTACTCTGAGGAAATCTACAAAATAACGCTTATGTATTACTCATTTTTTATTTTCCCAAAAGACATCAGACTTCCTATGTAACCAATACCCTTTCCCCTCAGGGTAAACATAGTTTGTAAATCTGATCAACAGTCTTTTCCGGTTGAACTCTCACTGTCTGAGCAACTTATAGTGATAACAAAAACTAGCAGGAAATGATAACTTCCTTTCAAGTTAACCACAGAATATATAAAATATCTGGGAGTAAAGACACACTCATTTAAATCAGGGTTAGCAAGATTAGAGTCTCTTTCTCTCTCTTTCTCTCCCCCCACCCTGCCATTTCTATCCCCATTGTGATCATCATCAAAATGAAAAGCAAAACGTCATCCAGGAAGGTGGAATACTGGTGGTGCTACATGAAGGAGATAACCATCAAATGCAAAACATGATAGAGACTGAAGAAATCAACATATTCTTCATGACAGATGTTTAAATCTATTGGGAAAGGGTAAGAAAAAAAAGGAGCAATAAGTAGTTCTGTTCTTGTAATAAAATTATCTTTTTAAAAACACCTTGTAAGCTTACTTCTTAGGTGTCTTTTCTACATATTTCCTGTGATTATGTAAAAGACATTTATTGAACTCTTGAGCTTTGAGTTTCCTCTGGGTTGCATGATTTTCTTACATAATGTATTTCTTGATTCTAGTACATTTGTGGACCAAAAGTAAACAGATACTCTATAAATTGCTGCCAAATTTCTCTGTAATTATAAAATATACACCTGATCCATATATTAAAACAAAATATATAAATTGAATTAAAAGTGCAGAAGTATTTATAAATTGGAGTCTCTATGAAGGAAAAGGTTGTTTTTAAGCAAGTAATTGCTTTATGTTTTCCATTAGATCAACCCAGTACAATAACTGAAGTCTAATGCAATATATATACTAATAAGAAAACATAATAAAATAACTCCATGTTCAACTAACCAAAGAGAAAATTTTTATAACTGAAAACAATATATTAAAATTATGAAATTGTAATTTTTTTCTTTTAAGCTCAGTTGAAGATGAATTTCCAGATTGTGGATGGATGCATAGATGGATAGATGGATAGATGAATGGATGGTTAGATGGATGGATGGATGGATGGATGGATGGAAGGATGAAAAAGCGTTTATTAAGTCCTTACTATTTGCAAGATACTGTGCTAAGTGCTGAGGATACAAATATGTAATGGTAAGCAAAGAAATATTTAGCCTTGTTCCACCTACTTAATTATTTAGCACTTTGTTTCAGTTCAAGTTTCTTTTGAGCCTTGCCCATGATTATAGTCTTTGTTAAGAAACAAAACTTGTGAAACCCATAGTGGGAGGGGCTTGCCAAAGACAAGAACAGGAAGGACATAAGAGGTAGGTGGAACAGGAAGAAACTAATGACCAGATAAAAAGCTGAACACAAGCTGGGAGAGAACAGAACTGAGAGGGAATACTTATGGTGTCAGAGTTGAGAAGGAGAAAACTTGTGGTATCCTAGCACTCTGTCTGTTCTGTCTGTGTTGATTTATGTTTGTAATACTTTGTACAGAAGCCCTGGGACCTTACCAGAAGTCCTGAAAAAGGATTTTCTTGTTGTCTGTTTACAGAAGTCCTGGAGGAGGGTTTTGGAGGTCCTGGGACTTTACTGATGATTTTTGTTGACCTCTCAGACCTTGTTTGTGGGTCTGCATTGATTTCTATGCTGATGATTTGTGTTGACTTCTCAGACCTTGTTTTTGGGTCTCTGTTGATTTCACAGGCAGATAGTGAATTGATGATGGTGCTATCAATGTGTATCAGTGTTGTTTTGGCTCTGTTAAGCTTTGTTTTCCCAGAAACAGAAACTGCGCAGGACTTGGGGAGGACTGGACACTGTGAGCTTCAATATGAAACTAGATGGGGAACTGGATGAGGAGCTGGACAAGGAGCTAGAAGAGGAGCTGAGAGCTGCCTACCTGTGAATCCAGGTGACAGTTGGGTAGATTCAGGCAGGATCTGAACCCATGGAAGAGGAACCATGGAATCTGAGAGCCAGCCTCCAGTCAAGTTGAAAAGACCTCTCAGTTGGGTACTTAATGCTGACTGAGAAGATCATGATTTACTATGGCCTAGGGATGGGAGAACTTTGTACTCTATGCCTTGTACCTCTTAAGGATGATTGAGTTAAGGATGATTGGAAAGTAATCTATAATCAAGAAGAAAGAAGACTTTTTGACTGAAAGATTAAGACAGTGTGACCTAGGGGTGGAAAACTCTGACCTTTGTACTTTGTGTCCCCTAAGGAGGCTTGCTCCTTAAAAAATGATTGAGTTAAAGACTTACTGAATGATATCTTTTATTTAAAACTATGAGGCCACTAACTATGTGGTTACTTTAGTGATAAGTTGTTATATTATAACATTGTGAATGCTGTACTTTGGTTTCTATGAATGTTTTGCTTTAGTTTACTGCTGAATAAATAGACAGTTCTCTATACTGTGGGATCAGAACCTTAAAGCTGTTCACAGCAGCAGTCCTCTGGAAAGCTGCTCGTGCTTGGCTTCATAGAATATAAAATATAGAAATATAAAATATAGAAAAGCAAGACAGTGCCTAGGGGGAGAGAATACAGAAAGGACAGTATGTAGCAGGACCAATGAAATGGATCAGTGTTCCTTAGGGTGAAGTAACAGGATAGCTGGTAATATATCTTTAGTGTCATTTTTTTTTTATCAAACCCTATTTCTGATGCTGAATGGTTTTTCAGTGCCAACAACTTTGAAGACAAAAATTTTCTCTTCTGTATCTTTAATTGTTGTGATGGTTAAAAAAAAAGACAGGTGTTCCAACATCTGGAAAGGGACCTCCAAGGTCAAATCTCCACATGGGTTGATCCTGCTGAAAGATAGCTGAGGGAGTTGTAATGGTAATGGTAATTTGAAGATCTTCTCTGCCCCTTAATAAGGCTAAGGGAATTTGAAGACCTTCTCTGCTTTGAAAATATACTCTTCCCCCTAATAGGCTGAATGTAATCACATGGAGCCTGTGGTGGGAGGAGTTTGCTGAAGGGTGGCATAGAACCCACAGGAACCTGGAAATGAGAGTAGCTATATTATTATATATTACATATTATATATATTATATTATATATATTACATAATATATTATATATTATATTAATATATTATATATAATATATTATATATATTATATATATTATATTATATATTATATATTATATATATTATTCCCTGTCCACAATGGCAATGAAAGCACCAGTGTAGATTCTTGAGTGGAAAGTCCAGCTGACTATCAATGAATTCAAACAGTTGAAGACTCAGGAGGTCCATAGTTCTTTAATCTCTTCTTCTTTCTAATCTGCTAGCAGCCTTGTATAAAAATAAATATCAGAAGAAGGAAGGTGAGGTGGGGTAGAATTTTCTGCTTCTTCCTACACATATTAGAAGCACAGAGGATTTCAGAAACTCAAGTCCATATGCCCAAAGGGCAATCAAACTGTACCTTTGATCTAGCAATACCACTACCAGGTCTGTATGCCAAAGAGAGCATAAAAAAAGGAAAAAGGACCCACATGTACAAAAATATTTATAGCAGCTTTTTTAGCAGTGGCAAGGAATTGGAAATTGAGGGAATGCCAATCAATTGGAGAATGGCTGAACAAGTTGTGTATGAATGTGATGGAATACTATTGTGCTATAAGAAATGATAAGCAGGGGGATTTCAGAAAAACCTAGAAAAACTTGTGTGAACTGATGATGAATGAATTGAGCAGAACCAAGAGAACATTGTACATAGTAAGAGCAACATTGTGTGATGATCAACTATGACTGACATAGCTCTTCTCAGCAATACAATGATCTAAGACAATTCTAAAAGACTTCTGATGGAAAATGTTATCCACATCCAGAGAAAGAACTATGGAGTCTGGATGCAGATTGAAGCATACTATTTTCAGTTTTTTGGGTGTGTGTGTGTGTGTGTGTGTGTGTGTGTGTGTGTGTGGTTTTTCCATTTTGTTCTATTCTTTCATATTATGACTTATGTGGAAATGTGTTTAACATGATTTCATGTTATGTATAATCTATATCATATTGCTTACTGTCTTAGGGAGGGGAGTAGAGAGGAAGGGAAAAAAATTTGGAACTCAAAATCTTATAAAAAATGAATATTGAAAACTATGCATAATTGGACAAAATAAAATATTGTTAAAAAAAAAAAGAAAGCAACTCAAGTCCATTACTATGCTTAAACCTTGGAAGAAATCTTTGATTTTCAGAATATGAACTGGGTTAGAATTCAACTCACCAAACACATCAGCTGAGTGCAAGGCACTTTGATAGGCCTCTGAAATGCAAAGACAAAGGCAGAAATGAAAATTAGATCTTGCCTTCAAGTAGCTTCCATTTCCACCAGAAGGGACAAATAAGTCAACATAAATAAATTTAAGGTAATTTCAGAGACTGTGCTAACAACTAGGGGGATCAGGAAAACCCTCCTAGAAGAGTGGCCCATGAACTGAACTTTGAAGGAAGCTAGAAATTTTATGAAGCTGTGGTGAGGAAGAAGTGCATTCCAGGCATGGAGGTATGGCCTAAGCAAAGGTATGGAGGTAGGGGATAGAATTCTGGGTTTAGGGAATAGCAAGTAGTTCAGGGGAGTAAAGTAAAATAAGTCTGACAGATGGAGTGAATCATAAAACAGGAGTCAAAAACAGGTCAATGAACTTCAAATTTAAAAAAAAAATAGTGACTGTCTATTGACTCTTACTGAGCACTCCCTAGTCAACAAAAAAATGAAGGGAAATAGTAATCCCTTGGGTACCAAGAAGAATAAGGCTTCTCTTGCGTTAGCTTCAAAATCCTTTGACATGGGTGGAGTGAGAGTTTGTGACTTATATAACAGACAGAGGCCAGCGTTTCAGTTCCTAAAGTTCTAGCTAACTTCCTGGCAGTCTTTAGAGGATGATTCCTTAGGGTGTACTTGCTGTTGGTGTAGCCTGTATGCTGTAGTCATAATTGTCTGCCAAGTGTACTGTTTTTATTGTTAGCAAATGTCACTCCACCCAAGTCAGGATTTTCAAAGATTCCTTGGATGAAAGGGAGCTTCTCATCTCTCCCTCTATTTTTTTTTAAAAGTATGTTATGACAGACATTTGGTCTGTTCCTCTAAAACAGCTATGCAGTCCAGCAAAATTCTTTAAAGCCCAAAAAGTGACCTTAATTTCTTTTTAAGATTTGATTTTCTTTTAATTTTTTTTCCAGAAAAGTTGTAAAGTCTTCGATGGGTTGATAAATTAGTTTTCCTGCTTATGTATGGGTATTTGGTAACATTTAGTTAGGGACAAAGAATATTAGCTATCTGAACAATTCCTCCATTTTAGAATGCCAATAACTGATAGGCCAGATTCAGAGTAAAGTTGGAGAAGGCATAATTATTGCAATGCTTTCAATACTTAGGCCAGCATCTCCTCCTCTGCACTAGAACCTTGGAATCCACCATTGGAACAATCTTGAGCTCTGATTGACTAGTTTTCCATTTATTTTGTCTGGATGCAAGGCTCCTGCTCATCTCTCTTCCTTATCCATGCTGGATATATACCATCTTCCCTTTAATGCTCCATTTTATCTGTGTATTTTTCTTCCATTAGAATGTAAGGTCCTTGAGGACAGGGACTCTTGCTCCATTATCTTTGCATCCCCAGCACTTAGCATCGTGCTGGCACCGTAGTAAGGGTTTAATAAATGTACCATCTATCTATCCATCCATTTTCTGCTGAAGTTTGAGAATTAATTGGTAAATTAGATGTCGTGGGGAATAGAGAAATGAAGGATCAAGAAGTCAGCAGGAGACTTCTGTCAGAAACTGTCCGAGTGTGTCTAAAAAGGAATATGAAAAATGTCCTTCTCCATCCCACTTTCCTCCAAAAAACCCAAAGCTTTCTGCTTGTCCACCAATCACTCTTCCTTTTTTTTTTAGTAATACAGCTTAACTTTATTTTTTGTATTTATTTTTAGTTTTCAGCATTCATTTCCACAAGATTTTGAGTTACCAATCTCTCTTCCTTTCCAGAAAATCTAGAAGAAAGGAAAAGAGGAGGAGAAAAAACTAAGCACCAAAACCTAACTTGTGCCCTGGGATGAATTTGCCTTGGTTTCACTAGTCCTTTTTGGATACTCTTTGGGAAAAATACTAGCCTTCATTTCATTACAAATAGAAAGCTTTGCCTATTTGGCGATGTGACGCTTGGAATAGCTAAAAGATTAACACCTGTTGTAACAGTTGTTCTTAACTTGTTTCCAGTGCATTACGGACATGCCAGTAATGGGAGAGTACAGAGGTAAGCCCCCCAGAGGACTGACTGCCTCTAGAGATGAGGACACAAGATCCAGAGTGGAATGCTTTTGGCTGGGAAAGTTCTGAGACTTGGCAGTTGGCCCCCCTGCATAGTTATGAGAAGGAAGGCAGATAGTTGAGTGCATAGCCAATATAATTCAGGAATATAATGCATGGTTCCCTCTCCTAATCATTACTTATGAGAGAAATGACTATTTCTCTAGTCTATTACTGACCAGTTATTGAGAGTAAGGTTTTCTCTTTTGGTTTTCTCATTCAGAAATAAACCCCTGCAGGCAATTTAACCCATCTCTGAAGCACATTGCTGGTAGATGAGATTGCCCAAATCCTCTGGGTAAGTGGTTCTCGTCTCCTGTGGGACCTCACCCAACTGAAAAACCTTACAAAGAGAATCTAATCTAGGTGAATTCAGCCCTTTGTGTTCTACTCCCAGGTTTGGGTGGAGGTAGATCCTTTTGTCTAGATTGCCTCAGGCAGGGTGATCGGGTTAGAGATGAGTGTGGATGACATAATCAAAGTCACGTCCTAGCCCCTTCCTTACAATATTCATTCTCATTAATTGTGAACCAATCAGAGATGATTTCCACCTATCAGAACACCCACCAATATAAGGGTATATAAATATTGATCAATGACTCATCTTTGGTTTGTGAAAGCCAAATGACCATTATTTTATTATTTGCTAGCTATCATTAATAAAATCGACTATTAATTACCCAAAAATTAAATTTCTAGAACTTTCCATACATCACATTTGTATTAGTGTTTTAAGGTTTGCAAAACATTTTATACATTAGCACTCTCAGGTGTTACCTGCAGGTATTTAGGCTCTACTTAGGTACTTATCCCATTGTTTCTGAGCCACCATTTTCCCTTTTAATCCCAACCAGCCAAAGCTAACAACAGAAAATCAAAGTAATAGAAATGAATATTTTCTAAAATAAGCAAACAAAATGAAAATGATGACAAAACACCAAAAGCTCGCATCACCCATTCTTCCCCACCCTCCAAATTCACCTAAACCTCAAGTGAGGAAAGCTTGCAAGCCCAGCTTCCCCCTATTCTTCACCGCTAAATCAGCATGGCACACAGGGATGGTAAAAGGTTTGTAAGTAACTAACTAATCTGGTGAACACTGAAGGCTCTATGTCTTGGCACCCAGGACATTATTGTCTCTACCACCAAATCAGAGTCCTCAGATTCTATACTCATTGTCTTCAAGTATCAAAGGGGCAAAGCTTCAAAGGGTTGCCAAAATGTCACAAAAGTACAAAAATCTAGTACAATCTAGAATGGAAGAAGGTTTCAGTGGTTGCCAAAATGTTGCTGCTAATGCCCAACAGCCTATTATCAGCATTAATTAGGAAGAGACTTCAATGTGTACCAACACTGGTGGGAGAAGATGTAATAATCCAAACAGCCCATGGCTCCATGGCCATTTCCTCTCATCTCCTATCAGTTCATGTCCACTTAACTCTCTGTCAATCTCAGAATCTCATCCGATAGCTTCCCATTGGTTTCCTGGGTAACATTGTCATCTGTTGAATTCTTTTACAGAATTATGGGGGATGGTCCTGGACAGAATATGGACTGTCCCAACCAAGGACATAAACTCCCCATGCACATATACACATAAATGATTTCATTTAATCTGAACTTCAAAACAATCTTGTGAAATTGTGATTAATACCCACCTACAGGTATTATTAGCCCCAATTTACAGATGAAGAAACTGATGCTCAAAGATTTGATGTGATTCCAGGCCCAGCAATTTTTCCACTATCCCATTCTGTCACTAACACTGAGTATATGCTCTTTTATGACAGAGCATTCTGTAATAATGGAATATGAAGATCTTCCCTGTCCATTAATAGACCTACATGACCACATGTGTTGAATCATGGATGTCTTGCTGCTTTGAATGCCAAACCAGCTATAATGCATCCTGAATCACATAGAGCCCATTGGAGGCAGAACTTGCCTAAAGGGAAGCTTGCTTAGGGAAGGCTTGCTTGTAGGAAGGCTTTCACACCTTTTGGCGCTAAGCTAATTAGACATTGAATCAGGGGGGTTTTGATGCCTTCTGGCTCTGAGCCTATTAGCCAAAAGTGTATATATATTCTGAGGTGAGATTTTGCTTTGCGGGTTCACTTATGAGAAGGACTTTTTGATTCCCTGGACAGGGCTCTGAGGAGCTGTTTGTTAAGAGCCTCCCTTCTCTCTGCCTCCCACTACTCAGAGGTTTGTTCTCTCCCAGCTCGGTGGTGTATGTAGGTGGTTGTATTACTTTGTTCAGACAGTAGGACCCCTGTCTGTTGAATCTCTGTGCCAATTTCTCTGCTTGTATTGTCTACTTATCTGTAATTAAAGATTGTTGACCCCTTTAAAAGTTGTCCTCCCTTTAGCAAAGCAGATCAAAGAACCTGTACTAGCAGGCTATCCTGGGTGTGCCAGGGTGCTTGCTCTTACACAGTCTTCCTAGATTCCTTACTGTAAATGGCATAGAAGCAATGCATCTGAGAGAAAGTGTCCTGAATTAACATTCAGGACACTTGAGTTAATGATTTGGCTCTATGATGCTTTAATATTTTTTTGAATAAACGAATGATGAATTGACAGGGACAAAACACTTATTTCCTCAGTTTCCTCATTTGTAAAATTATAAGGATAGAGTAAATGGCTTCAAAGGTTCTGCCTTTCCATCTCTAATATTTTATGATTCTCCAAATCTACAGCCCTATGATTCTAACTTTTTACCTTGATTAAAAACAGGCAAACCAGTACCCATCTAGAGAAAAATGTAAATTAAAGAAATTAAATATCAAGCCTCCCAGTTTTTTATCTTCTGCTAGTTCATGGTTGTTGACATAAATACCAGAAATTGTATATTCTTTAACACATCAAAAAGCCAAAAGAAAGAAAAATACTGAAAAGAGGAGTGCTTTTTTAACCTTGGGAATTTCTCTGCAATTGAAACTGAATTCGTGTTTTAATTATAGTACTTACTATAATTGGAAATGTAGAGGGTAAAACTATTTTTTGAAAGACCAAGTTTCCTATTTTTCTTTTAACTGTAATATTTCAAGACAAAATGAAAAACCTTAGAGAACAAAAGATTAAAAGTGAATTTATAGCCCCAGTGTAAAAGAAATATTAGGATTTTGTCATTTGATCAAAAACAGGATGGTGCCTAGACAACAAGCATTTCTTTTTCAGTTGCTATGTTCAAATATAAATAGTGGCAAATAAAAGATACCAAACTTCTCAAAAGTTGCACATTTTGTGATTCATGTATATTTTAACTTTGAGGATAAAATACTCCAGTATCAAGTAAGTTCAAACTGTATTTATCAGATATGTATTCTCCTTCCCTTAATTCTGTTGCTAAATGCCTCCCCTTTGCCCTTTGCCTTTTGCCCTCACATATCACCAGTTCGACAGGACTCTGCCCTAGGTACATATTGAGAAAAGGGAGTTGATGTGGTGACACTAACCTCCTTCTTACTGTTTCTTGAACAAGGCTCTCCATCTCCCAGCTCCATGTATTTTCAGTCACTCCTAAATTCCTGAAATGCTCTCCTTCACCTTCTCAGCCTCTTTGGATCTCCAGTTTCCTTCAAGTATCAGCTCAGATCTCACCTTTTGCAAGAAATCTTTCACATAAAATTTTTTACAGGAAGTTTTTCTGATAAAGGCTCTATTTCTCAGATATGTAAAGAACTGAGCCAAATTCATAAAAATAAGAGCTATCAATATTCTTGCACCTATAGGTCCTTTTCCTTCTTCTTTGATCTCTTGAGGATACAGATCTAGTAGTGGTGTTGCTGGGTCAAAGAGTATGTACAATTTTCTAGCCCTTTGGGTATAGTTGATGAAAAATTCTATCTCCCTCCAGAGAGAAAATTGATAAACTCTGAGTGCAGACTGAAGTGTGTTGTTTTTCACTTTTTTTTCTTGCTTTTCTTTTTTGATGGGGGAGGTGCAACATGGCTAATATGGAAATAAATTTTTCATAACTTAATATGTATAGTGAATATCACATAGTCGGGGAGAGGCTGGAGGGAGAGAGAATCCAGAGCTCAAAATTTTTAAAAATGAATATTATAAATAAAAAAATTTAGAAAAGAAATTTTTCTCACCCTCCCACTTCTAGCATCTTTCCCCTGAGATTTCCTCCAATTCATCCTGTATATGTTTTGCTAGTATAGAGTTGTTTATACCCTGCCTGTAAGTTCATTGGGGGCAGGCATTGTTTTTGCCTTAGAACAGTACCCGGCACATAATAAGCACTTAATAAATGTTTATTGACTCGATCCCAGAAAATAATATAAAGCAGGTAAAAATGTCAACTGTCTTCCCTTAATATTCTGCGTGCCCACAACCTCTGAATAGCTCTCAGATATTCATGTAGGGGGCACAAGGGGGAGAGAATGTCAGATGACTGCAAGAGGAGGTTTCGCATTCCCCAACCTAATTAATATAACTTACATTATGTTACAATATATCAGGTGACAGCTTTTCTTAGACTGAATTTCAGAAACTATCAATCAAAGGCCTAAAATAAATGTGAACAATTCCTAGACTAGACACCTGGATGAAATCTATCAAAGATATAAACTTGGTTAGAAAAAAGTCCTTAACGTATTTGAGAAGAGCAAAATCATTTAAGTCACTGAGTGAAATGAGATGATGATACACTAAAAATGAATTGGGATCGGTTGAAGTGAATTGGTAATTACTTGTGACTTTAGATGAAACAGCAATTCTAATAGCATGCTAGCCTAGTGGTAGAACAATCCAGCCAAGCTCTTAAGAGGGAATCTCTTAGGCATAAGAAGGAGGGAAAAGAAGAGTGTATCTGTCTTTCTTCATCTTTGACTAGAAGAATATCATTTGACCATCAAAGGATCAGAAGACTTGAACTTATAATCAGTAGTAGAAGCAGTGTCTCAGGAGAAGTGATGGCCTAAGAAAAAATAGCTTCAGGACACTACAAGAGTCCTGACCCTTGAGGATCAGAAGAAAGCTACACACATACCTCAAGGGAGTTTTATGAGGACTGGACATGGTATAAAAAGGACATCTATCCAACTGGGAGTCGTGAGTTACTCCTTTACCAAAAATCTCCTCTAAGCTTGAGCCCACTTTCCCCTAGACTTTGAATATACTCATGAGAAAATACATTCTAGACTTTTAGGAAGATGCATCAATTGTTATACTATCTCAGTCAATATCTACATTAAATGTCATTTAGCTGACTGATAATTAATAGGAAGTATATGAGATAGGGGCTTATAATTGAAAATACTAGAAAACCACCCCCAACCTCTCAGGCTACTCCTAAAGCCGCAAGGGGAACAGTAGCCACTATCTGGGAGCCCAGTCTGCCGGCGCTAGCATGAATTGGGAGAATGAGTCCAAACAGGGTATTACACAGCTAAGAGAGAACCTTAGAAGGTTATTTAGAACTCTAGACCAGTCAGTTGACTCCACACAGACCTGAATCTGAGTTCTTTCATAAGACTTTCCTTCAATATGAGTGAGATTCTATAGCTTTCCATGTCTTAGAACCCTCATGTAGCAGGATGCTATTTTCCAGAAGCCAGCCTGCAGTCTCAAGATATCTCTATCTCCATTATGTTCTATAAGTTTGTCCTGCTATCTAATCCTCCCATTGCAGTTTAAAGTCATTTCCCTTGGGGAGAGGGTTGGGGAGAGGTACCCAGAGAATGTAAAAATATCCATTAACTACCCACATGTGATATTTACCTGAATTTTATATGAATTTGCTTGAAGATTACAGAGTCCTCCTATCCCTTCTCTGTTGTTCAGCAGTTGTTAATTATTGCTTTTATATTAATGAAGCAGATTCTGGGGACTAGAAGACTATACTGAAAATAATAAGTGACCTCTACAGCTTTATTTTTTCTAAAATTTCCATTTTATTTTGTTACCCCTACTCAAAACAAAAAAAGCTCTTTATTACATTTAGAATAAGCTTCAGATTCCTTAACCTGACATCCCAAGAGCCTCCCCATGATGGTCCAACCTATCTTCCCAACCTAATCTTCCACAGTTCCCCAATATGAACCTTCACCTCCAGCCAGGCTAGTCCACTCCCACTGCCTTCCAAACATAACTGCCATCATGTCTTCCCCTTTACCATTCCCCCTGCCAAGAATGTCTTCCCCACTCCTCTCCACCTTTTCAAATGCTACCTTTCCTCCAGACCCTAGTTTAATTCTCATCTCCTACATGAAATCTCCCTGGAGTGACTGAGTCCCACCCACATTCACTGGACTAACTCCAGCTGATCCCTAGCATTTCCTTATATGTTCATGTACTAAAATAACTAGGGAATGGCAAATGGTGTTAATTATACCCTTTCTCCCTTGACTTCTGCCATAGAGTTGTGACTTATTGTCACTTATTGTCAAAACTTGACTTATCTAAAAATATCAAGAGCCACTTCCCACTCTCATATTTACTTCAATCAAATCCCCTAATAATGTTTGGTAATGCACTGGAATTGATTAAGGACACTTCCTACTTAGTGTCACTTGGGCTCTATAGGAAATTTGTCACATACATAACTTGTTATTCATAGGGGAGTATACAAAGGTTAATGGAAATTCCTCATCCTTCTACAGCTATTCTTTTATGTGTCTTACAACTGGATGCCTTTGGAAAAAAAAAGTGTGATCATCCCCATAACCTTTCATTATGGCAATTAGGTTGCCCAGTAAGACTCCAAGCCTAGTGGTCTATCTATTGTTCCACCTCCCTACTCTGGAGCCAGGAAGACCCAAGTTCAAATCCAGCCTCAGAAACTTTCTGTATGACTCTGATCAAATCACTTAAATTCTGTTTGTCTCACTGTCCCCAACTTAGATGGGGATTATAATAACACCTACCTTCTAGGTTT
>CM053581.1:83776756-83799677 GCA_028627135.1 Pseudochirops cupreus
AATGATAGCGTGTTTTGCTTCAGTCTCCATTTAAACTATAGTCTTTCTATATGTTTCTCTGAGTTTAGGTATCTCCTTCCATCCTGAGGCTTGTAGAGTTGTCTTTAGCTGTGCGTTGTTGAGGATAGTCCAGTTTATCAAGGTTGGTCATCATATGTACGATGTGTCTGTGATTGTGTACAGGTTTTGCCTGGTTCTGCTCTTCTCACTTAGCATCAGTCCATATAAGCCTCTGCAGGTAATTATGAAGTCCATCTCCTTCCCATTTCTTATAGCACAATAGTATTCAATTACATTCATATACCATAGCTTCTTCAGCCATTCCCCAATTGATGGGCATCCCCTATATTTCCAGTTTTTTGCAACCACAAAGAGAGCTGCAATAAATATTCAAATGAAATTTTTGTAAAGCACTTAGCACAGTGCCTAATAAATGTTTATTCTATTTTATAGAAATATAAAATATTATATATAATATATAAAATAAACAAGATTGTTGGGTAGTGGAATATTTCCATATACAGGATTGAGAGATGGGAAGGATATTAGTGACCACTGCATCCAAATATCCATTTTATAGATGAAAACACTGAGGCTAAAAGAGGCAAAGTGACTTGCAGAAAGTTTCTTTTCTTTAAAGATTTTTTTTAAAGCAAAAATCCATTATCTCAGCAGATACTTTATGCATTTCCTTTGTAGATATTTTCCAAAGAGGTGTTTTTTTTTTCTGGTGACAGTTTCATTTTTAGCATCCCTGTTTCCTTGGTTCCAGGACATTGGGAGGATAATGAAAGGCTGAGTAGTATTTTCCATTCACTGAGAAATTGACCGAGTGATACATACCTTTTCTGGATCCAAAGAACATGGCATTCATTATGCTATTCATTTGCAGAAGATAATGCCCCTGCCTACCATAGTTCACCACTATTATGTCTAAATTACACTTGGCTTTTAAGTGTAATCTATTACTCTCCAATAAGGCCCATCTTTTCCCTGATCCCACTGAGGTCACCATGCACACATACCTTATTGATGCTCACTTCCTCTCCTTCTCCCTAGTCACTGAATACCTGAATCTCAGAAATGCAAAGGAGCACAGAAACCATTGGGTCTAATCTCTACCCAAATAAGAACTCTATGGTAGGAGGAATATCAGATTCTTCCACTATGCAGACTGAGCTAAAAGTCTATGAATCTTTCCTTGAGCCTTAATCACCTGAGTGCGCTGAAGACTCAGACTATTAACGTTGCATCCTCATCACATGAGTATAAAAACCATGCTGAGCACCAGCTCTTCCCTGATGCTTGACTAGAGAACTATTATGAGTAACTCAGAGCAGGGGAAGATGTGTTTGGATGAATCAAAGTGGTATCCTTGGTGACTATACTCCCTCTACTATGGCTAATTGAATCTTTTTTTAGTTATCAGATCGACTATGAGCATCTCATTTCATTCCAGTCTTGACCTAAACTATTAACAGACTGGCCTGAATTCTGCTTCTTTGTTCCTTCCTTCCTTCCTTCCTCCCTTCTTCCTTCCTTCCTTCTTTCCTTCCTTTCTTCCTCTTTCTTTCTTTCTTTTTTCCTTCTTTCCTTTTTTTTTTTAACAACAAATGCCCCTCTGCAACATACCTGATAAATGAAGACTCCAGTGTGGAGGAAGCCACAGTTGCCCAAGGTAGCACATGCTGCTCTTGGAGAGCCCCAATTATCATCAAGTCTTTCCCTATATCAAGCTTAAGTTTGCGTCTTTGAAATATCCCTAGTTCTATGTATAATCTATAAAAAATTGCTTACTGTTTCAGGGGAGGGGCAGGTGAGGGAGCGAGAGAAAATCTGAAATTCAAATTTAAAAAAATGAATGTTTAAAATTGCCTTTGTCTGTAACTGGGGGGAAATAAAATACTTTAAAAAAAAAAGAAAAGAAAAGACATCTCCAAAGAGCTGCTCCATGAATGTTAGTCTGACTTTAATTTGTAAGTGAAGAAGAAATAGACCATATTTTCAATTGCAGATACTGTGAGTTTGGGGGGCAAATTTTAACAAGTTTTAGTTGAGAGCTAGACTCAGCTCTTCTTTCAAACTAACTACCCACTACTTGTGATGAAAAATTCTTAATTAAAAACAAAAGAGAAGTATTCCTAGTTCTGCTTCCTGGAACCAAGAAAAACAACTTTAATCCACTTTATATGGCATGTTCTTCACTGTTCCTGTTGTCTTCCTCTGAATATTCTGTAGCTAATAACAATAATAATTATTATATATACACATGTTTACTTATATGCATATATGTATCCATATGCATATGTGTACATATATTTGCATGCATGTATATATGTTTATGATATATGTATATGTAAATACACACAGAGACATAGTGGCATAGTGGGTAGAATGAAGAGTCTGGAGTCAGGGAGACCTGAATTTAAATCCTGCCTTAAACACTTATTGGTTGTGTGACCTTGGGCAAGTCACTTAATCTCTGCCCCAGTTTCCTTGTCTGTAAAACAGGGTTAATTATAGCACCTACCTTACAGAGTTGTTGAGAAGATCAAATGAAATAATATTTGTAAAGTACTTAGCACCATGCCTGGGACATAGTAGACATTATGAAAATGCTTATTTCTTTCCCTTTCCCTTCCCCTAATCAATGAATCTATCAATATCTTGCCTAAAAGGTGATATCCAGAACTGACTGTAATATTTCAGTTAAATTAAGAACAGAACCAAATAGAATAGGACCATCAGCTTCCTAGTACTGGACACTGTCTCTTTTAATGCAGCCTAACATTGCATCAACTTTCTTGGCTAGTATATCATATTATTGCCTCATGATTGGCTTGCAGTCCATTAAAACCCCTAGATATTTCCCAGATGAATGACTGTCTAGTCACATCTTCCCTGATTTGTGCTTATCAACTGTTGTCTAACTCTACCTCCCTGGTTTTTTATTTATGAAGCTGATTTTTCAAACCCAAGGGTAAGACATTTCATTTATCTCCATTAAATTTCATCTAAATTCATTTGGCCCATTGTCCCAGCCTGTTAAGATCTTTTTAGATCCTGAATTTGTCATCCAATATTTAGCTATTTCTCTCAGGTTGTGTCATCAGCAAACTGAATGAGAATATCATCTGCACTTTTATGCAAGTCCTTGATAAAAAACATTGAACAGAACGGGCCAAGAAAATATGCCTAGATCCATCCACTGGAAACCCCTTCTTCGATTATCAAGGAACTGTTTATGATTATACTTTGTGTCTGGCCGTCTAACCAGTTCATCTAACTGTATTGTCATCAAGTCCATATCTCTCCATTTTTCTACAAAAAAAGAGCTTGAATGATTTTGTCAAAGGCATCACTGAAATCTAGGTAAATGATGTCAGTAGCAGTTCTCCCAGTACAGTAATCCTGTAAGAACAAGAAGAGAGAGAGGGGATGGAAGAGGGAGGGAGAGAGAGAGGGAGAGAGGAGGTTCGTTTGACACAATCTTTTCTGGATGAAACCATATTGGCTTTTTGCGATTTCTGCTTCCTTTTCTAGATTTTTTCATGAATCATTCATTTCATAATTCACTCTAGAATTTTGCCAGGAATCATTTCATTGACCTATTGTTTGCAGATTCCATCCTCTTCCTTTTTTTGAGTAATGGGGCAACATTTTCCCTTTTCTAATCCCTTAGTATCTCTCTAGCTCTCCACAATCTTTCAGATATCTCTAATAGTAGCCCCAAAACCTTATCTGCTAGATGTTTATGGAAACATACTTTTAGGTGACCTAAATTCATCGAAAGAAGCTAGACTCTCTTTCCATACTTACTTTGGGTTTCAACTACCTATTAGCCATTTTTGTTTTGTCTTTTCCTGCCCAAGGTTTCATTGGCAGAGGAAAAAAGACGACAAGAGTAAAACAAGAGTTGAGTGGTTTTGTATCCTCGCTGTCATCATCTGTAATCATCCCATCCACACCTAAAAGAGCATCTATCCTGTCCCCACAATACGGCTTTGAAAAGAAATACTGCCCCTACCCTTGTTGTTGTCCTTAATTTTTGTGACCACCCTTAGTCCTTTCCCGGCATTAGCACTATCAACATGATTATTAGTTTTTGCACTCATTCTCTGTAACCTTCCTGCGCCTCATTTTCGGCATGTCTTTTAAATCTAAATTCATTGATAAGTTCATATTAGGCTCAATAAACTCCTTTTTCTTCTTCATAAGAATTGTTTTCCTTTCGTGTTTTAGGAATTAGGAAGAATTTTAGACTCTGGAATTCTACTGCTCTATCCTTTCTCTGAACCCTTTAAAATCTAGTCTCCCAATATCAAGGGGGCATGTCAGACCATTCCTGGTTCCCTGCTCCTTTCCTATCATGAATTCCAAGATGGAGTCATCATTTCTCTTCAAGTAACACATTATTTCTACCCTTATTTCTACCCAGATAGATGATTTATCTTTGTTGGTAAAAATCAGATCCAGATTCAGAATTGAGTCTTGGCAGATTTTTTCCTATTTTCCATCTGTTTCTTTGTCCTCTATCCAGTTTCATCTTTAAACATTCTCAAGATAATCTGACTTAATTGGCCTTGCTGCCAAGGCTTCCATGTTCTTATTTTTCCCTCATCTACTTCTCCCTCTTTTATGGGATCATACTGCTTATAACCTTACTCTTAAAACTTTTGCAAATGAGTTGATACCCTAAACTGCTTTTGCCCTTAGCTGCTATCTATATGTGATCAAATGAGATGACGGCTGACATTTATGTGGTGCTCAGTATATACTAGGCATGTAGTAAGTACGTTACAATTATTATCTCATTTGATCCTCATAACAGCCCTGGGAGGTAAGTGCTATTTTTAACCCCCATTTTACACATCGGAAAACTGAAGCAGACTGAAGTTAAGTTGCTTGCCCAGGGTCACATAGCTAGTACACGTCAGAGGTCTGATTTGAACTCTGGTCTTTCTGACTCCAGGTCTGACCACCTAAATACTACTTTTAAAATATTTTAATGTTTTAACATCATTGCTGTTACCTAGCATGCTTTTATATAATAGCAGCATATACCATACTAAAATATTATTTTAGAAGTCATGATTAAAGCATTCCATTATTATGTATTCCTATAAACAAACACAGAAAATATCTTCAGTTTCATGAATGTGGAAATTTCCCCCACCAAAGCTGAATATTATCCATCTATGACTTAGCAAGCTTTAGGGAAGTACCTGATATACATAGGTTAAAGGATTTGCCCAGAATCAGGCAGCTAAGGTCATTTGATTAAAACACAGTGGGATATCAACCAAGATATTCCTGACCACACCTAGAATGCTATCTACTATACTGTGCTACCTTTATATATATCTTAATGGTGGAGAAGAAAGGGAAATTACATAACATTTTGTCATAATATTATTGTTAGCTCCAGCACTCTGCATCTCCTACTTTGCCTTATTTCAACTCCAGGGAAGATGGTGCATAATCTCATCACCATGCTGCTAACTCAAGCTTTGAATGTCACCACCTCTCTCAGCTTCCTCTTCCCTCTGATTGGAGGGCTAGGGAGTAGAGTACCAAATTCCTCCCAATGCCTTCCTTTATAGAGGGCAGAATCAGGACTTTTTGGCTCACTCCACTCTATATGTTGCTCTGCCTTGCTTCAACTCCACAGAACAAGATACTCCCAGACTGGCTAGCCTCTGGTGTCTCAGACTCCTTTTCTTTGTTGTCTCCCTCTCATTAGCTTGTAAGCAACTTGAGGGCAGGGATTGTCTTTCTTTTTATTCACTGTATCCCCAATGTTTAGCACAGTGCCTAGCACATAGTAGGTACTTAAATGTTTATTAGATTGATTTGGGATAGGGACCAGATTTGTTACCTTGGTTTAACCATAACAATAATCATAAACATTTTATTACTGTAAAGTACAGTTTCATCCACATTAATATGTTTTTCTTTGCCCAAATAATAATTCCAAGTCCCTAGGGCCTTACCTTCTAAGGTTATCTTTTACCTACTTGTATTTATCTTGTATAAAACCTCTGTGTGTGTGTGTGTGTGTGTGTGTAATGCCTCTACCATTTGAATGCAAGCTCCTTTAGGGAAGGAACTTTTGAAAAAATTCCAATTACATATAAAAACAATTTTAAACATACATTTAAAAAAAATTGAGTTCTATATTCTCTCCCTCATTCCGTGCTGTCTCCCCTCTTTGAGAAGGCAAGCAATTTAATATAGCTTATAATATGGAGTCATAAAACCTATGTCCATTTTAGTTACATTGTGAAAGAAAACACAGACAAAAAATTAAAAAATAAAGTTTTTTTTAAAAGCTTGCCTTGATCTGCATTCAGAGAGTTCATTAGTTTATCATGTCCTTCAAAAATGTTTTGACTCTCAGTACTGCTGAGAATAGCAAGGTCCTTCACAATCAATCATTGAATAATATTGCTATTACTATGTACAATGTTTTCCTGGTTCTGCTCACTTCACTTTGTATCAGTTCATCTAAGACTTTCCAGGTTTTTCTTAAACCATCCTGCTCATCATTTCTTTTAGCACAATAATATCCCATTACAATCATATTACCACAACTTGTTCAACTATTCCCCAATTGATAGGTATCTCCTCAATTTCCAATTATTTGCCACCACAAATAGAGACATTATAAATATGTTTGTATATGTAGGTCCTTTTCCTTTTTAAAAAAAATCCTTTGGGACACAGACCTGGTAGTAGTATTGCTGGGTCAAAGAATATGTACAGTTTGATTGCCCTTTGAGCAATTTGCTGTCCAGATTACTGTCAGGAATGGTTAGCTCAGTTCACAATTCTACCAACAGTGCATTAATGTTCCAATTTTCCCACATCCCCTGACATTTGTCGTATTCCTTTTCTATCATATTAGACAATCTAATAGTTATAAGATGGTACCTCAGAGTTTCATAGTTGATTTAATTCTCTAGTCAATAGTGATTTAGAACATTGTTTTCGTATGACTATAAAGAGCTTTGATTTCTTCATTTGAAAACTGCCTGTTCATATCCTTTGACCATTTATCAATTGGAGAATGCATCATATTCTTATAAAATTTGACCCAGTTCTCTATATATTTGAGAAATCAGAGATACTTGCTCTAAAAATTTCCCTCTAGAGTTTTGTTTCCTTCTAATCTTGGCTACATTGGTTTTGTTTGTGCAAAAGCTTTTGAATTCAATGTAATCAAAACATCCATTTTTACATCCCATAGTGCTCTCTATCTTTTGTTTTATCATAAATTCTTCCCTTACCCATAGATTTGACAGATAAACTATTCTATGCTTCCCTAATTTGCTTATATTATCACCCTTTATGTCTGAATTCTGTATCCATATTGACCTTATTTTGGTATATGGTGTGAGATGTTGGTCTATACTTAGTTTCTGCCAGACTGATTTCTAGTTTTCCCAGAAGTTTTTGTCAAATAGGGAGTTCTTGTCCCAAAAGCTGGGATCTCTGTTGTTTATCAAACCCTAGGTTTTGTGTTCTGGACCCAATCTATTCCACTGTTCCACCACTCTATCTCTTAGCCAGTAACAGGTTGTTTTGATGATTACTGCTTTGTAATACAGTTTAAGATCTGGTCCAGGTGGGTCACCTTCCGTCACATTTTTTTTCATTAATTCCCTTGATATTCTTGACTTTTCATTCTTCCAGATGAATTTTGTTATTATTATTTCTAGCTCTACTTATTCTACACAGAATAAGTAAATTAATTCAGATAGAATTCTCATTTTTATTATATTGACTCAGCCTACTCATGAGCAATTAATATTTTTGCAGTTGTTCAGATCTAGCTTTATCAGTGTGAAAAGTGCTACGTAATTGTCTTCATATAATTCCTGGATTTGTCTTGGTAGATAGACTCCAAAGTATTTTATATTGTCTACATTTATGGTAAAAGGAATTTCTCTTTCTATCTATTGCTACTGGACTTTGTTGGCAATGTATAGAAATGCTGATGATTTATATGGTTTATTTTATATCCTGAAACTTTGCTAAAATTGTTAATTATTTCAACATGTTTTTTAGTTAATTTCCTAGGATTCTCCAAGTATACCATCATATCATCTACAAAGAGTGATAGTTTTGTTTCCTCATTGCCTATTCTAATTCCTTCCATTTCTTTTTCTTTTCTTCCTGCTAGCATTTCTAGTACAATATTGAATAATAGTGATGATAATAGGCATCCCGACTTCATCCCTGATCTTTTATGTATGTAGCTCATTTCCACTGCAGATCATTTTTGCTGATGATTTTAGAAAGCTGCTACTTATCATTTTAAGGAAAGTTCCATTTATTCCTATGCTTTTTAGTGTTTTTAGTTGGAACAAGTACTGTATTTTGTCAAAAGCTTTTTCTGTTTCTATTGAGATAATCATATGATTTTTGTTTGTTTTGTTGTTGATTTAGTCAATTATACTGATAGTTTTCCTAATATTGAACCTACTCTGCATTCTGGTGTAAAATCCTACCTGGTCAATAGTGTATGATCTTTGTGATAAATTGCTATAATCTCCTTGCTAATATTTTATTTAAAATTTTTGTATCAATATTCATTAAAGAAATTGGTCTATAGTTTTCTTTCTCTCTTTTTGCTCTTCCTGGTTTAGGTAGCAGCACTGTATTTGTGTCATTAAAGGAATTCTTTGCCTGTTTTTCCAAATAATTAAAATAGTATTGGAATCAACTGTTCTTTAAATGTTTGGTAGAGCAGGGATTGGTGTGTTTTTTGTATTTTCATAAATCCTTGGTACTTAGTACAACCTGACACAGAGTAGTATATGCCTATTGATTGATTGTTCAATTCATAGGAGCTATGAATAGTCATCATGCATATTCATTCTTTAAAAGGATGCTTGTAGGCTCTGTAGAAAGTTTTCATGAGGCCATTATTTTTCAGGAAAATGCAGCCAATACCACAGTACATCAAGCAATGGCAAGTTTTGTGTAGGAGTACTTTTGAACAAATAACCTTTTAATTGAAAGAAAGCTCCTGAAAATTCACACCTTTTTTTAAAAGTAGAGAAAGAACTGATAAATAGTAGTATGTATAGAATAATTTTACATATATACCTATTTGTGTCTAATGGTAGCCATCTCTTGGGTGGGGGAGGGAGAGTGAAAGAGAAAAAGAAAAGAAATATATATGATAATTTTGTTGTATTTTGAAAAGAATAGCAAGTTGTGCATACCATATTTGTAGTTCTGTGTACAATCAGCTTTTTATTGTACTATGTTATGGAAATGCTAGTTTTATTCCATAGATTAAAAATAAAGTAAAAAAAGTAGCCTGTAAATAATTTACAAATGGGTAAAAATCTCACTAGAAATCTGTTTCAGTACCCTGAACATAGGAAATTTTAGAAGTGAAACAAAGCTGGGGTTGTTCTTTCCCAGACAGAATGAAAATACAAGGACATAGTGGGTGCCCTATATACCAAAGGAAAAGGGCCATAAATGACTCCCTGGCATCATCACAGTAAGTCAGGCTAGACAGAGATGGGAACAGCCCACTCTGCCAAAAAAACTGCTGCAGCATCCGAGGTCTATGATTTAAAACTCTTATCGGGCTCAATCTCAATGCAGAAACAGCTGAATCTTCAAAAGTAGCAGCAGGGAACCATGGGAAACAGAAGAGCCTTTTAAAAAGCCGGATAGATAAGGCATTAATGTCTTGAACCATTTTAATCAAAACAGAGCCTGAATTCTCCTTTTCATTTGCATATGCAATGGGCACTGGCCTCTACTCACAACCCTGTTTCCTCCTAAAGTTCACATGTATGTCAAGTCCATTTCTGACAAAGAAAGACTTGAACTTTGAATATTATTTGCAAACTACAGTAAAATAACAGATATGCCATACTCCTAAAATAAAAACTATGAACTAAAAAGTATGAAAGTGTGTTCTCTGAGGCAGATGTAATGAAGCTTTTAAGAAACCTTGTTCACTGAACAGAAAAAAAGTTCTATTTTTGTTTTTAATTTATAATAGGGCCTTTGTGATCAAAAACAGGCTATTCCCCCTCCCCCCTTATATTGCTATAGATTAAATACTATTTTTAAGCAGTGGTAGACCGTAGTGAAAAGAACATTAGAGTTGAATTCTGAGTGTAAGGGTTTGAATCTCAGCTCTGCCAATTTTTACAACTGAATTCATAGATCAGCGGTTCTCAATCTGTGGGTTATGTTCAATTTGTAGCAATGAAAATATATCCAGCATATCAGAGAGATTCATAACAATAGCAAAATTACAGTTATGAAGTAGCAACAAAAATAATTTTATGGTTGGGGGTCTCCACAACATGAGGAGCTGTATTAAAGGGTCGCAGCATTAGGAAAGTTGAGAACCACTGAGATAGATGATACTACACAGGAAATACTCTATTATTGGTTAAAGAGAATCAAGTGTGTCTCTGTAAAGAGAATCAGGTGTTATGCATAAAAATAGCAAGCTAATTTAGAGCCAGTAAGTAGAGTGGAAATGGATGTGAATACTGGAACTAGAGATCTGCCAGTGAGTTACACTTGGGGTGAAGAGAAAGCATCATCCTTCCTCTCCTCACCCTTTCCCAATGTCCGTGTTACTGAAGGGACTGGAAAGTCCCACATCCATATGGGAGTAAAGAGAAGTATGCCAAGAGCCAACAGAAGACCTCTCCACAAAAGGCAATTGAGTCTCCCAACATAGGAATGTCCAGGTTATGACTTTATGAACTTTGCAGGGTCAGCATCAGTAGTAATGCCCATTGAAGTTTATAGTAGCATCCTTGGAGTAGCAGTGGCCAATGGCAGCAGTCTCTTTACTAGGAACTAATGAGACAGCCAGGAAAATGTAAGAACACCGAGGTAGCTTCAGGATTCTACAAGGACTCTAGATCCTTGGCACCCAACAGAAAGCTAAAGCAAGGGGAGGAACTTCATGAGAACTCAACAAAAGGAGAAACGGATTCCAGTGACTAGGACCTGTGAGTTACCCCTTTGCCACGTGGTTTTCCTGTATGTGTGCCTGACTAACATTTTACTCTAAGGTTGAGCCTCTGGGACCCTGTGTGTACAAGGATAGAGGACACTCCTGGCTGGGGATGAGAGGCATTGTTTCTACAGCACCTGACCCTGCCTAGTAAATACTCTTTTCTAAAAGTTATTTAAATCTGGCTGATAATAGGAAGCATACTGGTGAAAGTGAAAGTCCAGAAACCCCAGTAACTCTTAGGATTACCTCTAGAACCCTGAGGAGAGTAGTATAGTCCCTCTGGTGTCAGAGGTCACCAGGGTCAGCCTTGCTAAAGCCATCTCCAAGAGGGTGCTTCATTGTGATACTATCAATTTACAGAAACTTAGGTTCTAAATCCCATGAACCTACTGCATTCTTTGGCTTGTAGCTTAACCACAAATACTCATTCCAACTTTATAGCTACACAGTGAGAAAAAAAACCAGTTGAAAAGTGGGGGGGGGACCTAGCCAATCAGCTACTTGTTTTGTCTATTTAATGGCAAGCCAGTAGTTCGCTTCCTCCACTCCCTTTTTTTTTGAGGCAATCAAGATTAAGTGACTTGCCCAGGGTCACACGGCTACTAAGTACCTGAAGTCAAATTTGAACTTAGGTCTTCTTGATTCCAGAGCCAGTGTTCTATCCACTCTGTCACCAAGCTGCCCTTTGAAATTTTTTTTTTAATCGAATTCACTGAATTTATTTGCTGTTTTGGCATCATTTACTAAAAAAAATTATGAATACTTACATCACATAGACACATCCCCCAAGTGAAAGGGATCTTTGACCATGAATAAATTTGTTTCAATAGTTCATAAAGCCCCTAGGCTATATTGAAATAATACAAATAATAGCTTGGTTGCTTCATGATTTTTTTTAAAAAGTGCTTAACTCTTTCTCACATTAAAGTGTGTATATAATTCATTTTCCAAATGGCCAACTTTTTCATCATTTAATTAAAAATAAGTGCTCTTCTTACATGAAAGTCATGTTCTCAAAGGACACTAGCTTTTAGGAAACTAGAGAATATAGATGAAACGAGCCAGAGAGTTAAAGAGAAGAGAGGAGAGGAGTCTCTAGTACAGTGGTTCTCAACCTTCCTAATGCCGCGACCCTTTAATACAGTTCCTCACGTTGTGGTGACCCCCAACCATAAAATTATTTTCGTTGCTACTTCATAACTGTAATTTTGCTACTATTATGAATCGTAATGTAAATATCTGATATGCAAGATGTATTTTCATTGTTACAAACTGAACATAACCCACAGGTTGAGAATCGCTGCAGTCTAGTACTTTCCACTGGTCTCTCTGTAAATCACCTTTTTACAAGGCTTAAGAAATCTGTGTCTGATCTACCATGGATTCCTACCCAACTTGGTGCAGTAGTAGAAAATAAGTAAGTTAGTTCTTTGGGAAAGTTCCTTAATTACCACTCCCTAAGGGATACACATGTACTGAATCTACAGTTAATTCTTCACTAAATTCATAGTCTCAGCAAAAAAATTTTTTTCCCTCAGTCTCAAGGAGTCCCAACCAGATGATTAGCTCAGAAATTATCACAGTTTTAGGATCATTGTTGCATGTTCTAAGAATTCCTTGAGTTAGCTCTTTTTAAAAAATGATGGAAGCTATTCCATACTGGAGATGTATGTTTTACCAAATCTCTTGGCATTTCCCTGATCTAATTAAAATTAGTCACACACTAAAAAAAAAAATTCTGCAGAGCAATTTCCAATCATCACTGTGATAACTTAATTGGGGATTTTGAAGTTGATTATAATCAATCTTTTTTTCTAGTTTCAAAAATTGAAGGGAAGGGAAGGGCAAGGAGAAGGGGAAGGGGAAATGGGAATGAGAAGGAGGAAAGCTATAAAATATTCAGGGCAAAAAATATTGAAAATTTAACTTTGTACTCCTTTTTTTCCCTACATCTTCAAGGTATAACAAGTACAAAGTGAACTTGAAAATAGCTAAGGCAAAAGTCATTCAATTTACTTCATTTTTAAGGCCAATTCAATTTTGACTGAGTTTGTATTCAGGTCAGAACTGGTCCAGTCTGGCAATATATCTTTGGCATCATTCCCAGTAATGTTCTGAGTTGTCCTGAGTTATTCCCCAACCTTAGTGCTCCAGGTTGGTTCTAATTCCTTCCTCCTAAGAATTCTTGGATGACATCCTTTGATCCTCCCTGTTCTCGAAGTTCATCCCCATTCTGACTTCATGTCCCTCCCAGGCAGCTGGTGGCACAGTGGATATGGTTCTGGGCCTAAAGTCAGGAAGACCTGATTTCAAATCCAGCCTCAGACGCTTAATAATTGTGTGACCCTGGGCAAGTCACTTAATCTTGATTGCCTCAAAAAAAAATGAGGATAATAATATCACCTCCCTCTCAAGGTTATCATGAAGATCAAATTAGATGATATTTGCAAAGCACTTAGCATAGTGCCTGGCACAGAGGAGGCACCAAACGCTTATTCCCTTTTCCCTTCCGCACTTCAGGCTATTTTGTTCTCCCTTGACTTCTATGACACTAACATCTGCCAATTTTCTTCCTACTTATTCAACCACTCCTTCCCAGTCTCCTTCCATGATCTATGGCCTCCTCTCATCCTCCCCGTTCCTCCCTCCCCTGAAAAGTATGAATGTCCTTTCAATATCTGCCTTTTCCCTCTTCTTTCTATTCTCTTTTGGGAATTTCATTCATTCTCAAGGTTTTAATTAACACATCTATGTAGGTAACTATCAACTCAAAACACACAGCCCAGATACCTCCTCAGTTCTAGGCCCATATTTCCAGGTGACCATAGGGCATTTCTGTCTAAATATCCCATTTCAGACTTCATATGGTCATCTATCCAAAATGAAATGCATTATCTTGTTCTCCAAATTTTCCCCTCTTTTCAATTTATTTACCATCCTTTCAGTCACTCATATCAAAATTGAATCACTTTTTATTCTTCCCTCTTCCTTACCACTTCCCAAGTCTAGGAAACTGCCAAGTCTGACTGATTTGCCCTCCACAACAGCTCATTCATCCATTCCTTTCTCTCTACTCACAGTGTCAACACCCTAATTTATGCAGTCTCTCACAACCCTTGCTTAGACTATTTTAACATCTTCTAAACTAGACTCTACCTCCAGTCTCTTCTTTCTCTCATATATCTTCTATATAGCTGCCAAAATAATCTTAATGCATTTATCTGAACATGTTCCTCCTCAGCTCAGAAACCTTCAGTGGTTCCCTATTACTAGAAAATGAAATATGAACTCTTAGGATATGAACAGATAATTTGTAAAAGAGGAAACAGCTAACCACAGGAAAAGCTTCCTAATGATTAGAGAAATGTACATAAAGACAGTCATAAGATCCTAGAAATTTAGTATGTCTTGATAGGGGCATAACAGCAACGAAGCATTTCTTTGCTTATTCACTGATTATTTGTTACTTTATTTCTGCCTCTTTAAAAACTAGAGATTTGGTATATGTTTTTACCCTTTTTATATTAATTGAAGTTGTTTTGTTACTAGTTAATGTTTATAACTTTATTTTTTTTATGCCACTGACACCTCAGTCTAACATTTATGAAGCTTCAAAATCTGGCTCCAACTAACTTCCCAACCCTCTTTCATGTTCTCCTTCTTCATATACTCTACATTACAGCCAAACTATACTTGTAGTGTAGTAAGTCAAGTCAATAAGCATTTATTAGGCACCTGCTGTGTGCCAGGTACCATGCTAAACATTGAAGATGCAAAGAAAGGCAAGAAAGACTCTCTACCTTCAGGGACCTCACAGTCTAGTGGGGGAGACAACTTATAAACAAGAAACATATATGATAAATTGGAGATAATTCACACAGAGAAGCACTAGCATTAAGAGAGATCAGGAAAGGCTTGTTGTAGAAGGTGGAGTTTTTTTGGAATGCTAATGTCGGTAGAGTTGTGAACTAATCCGACTATTCTGGAGTGTAATTTGTAACTATGCCCAAAGAGCCATAAAACTGTGCATACCCTTTGATCCTGCAATACCACTACTAGACCTGTATCTCAAAGAGATCATTAAAAAGTGAAAAGTATCCGCATTTATAAAAATGTTTATAAGAGCTCTTTTTGTGGTAGCAAAGAATTGGAAATTGAGGGGATATTCATCAATTGGGGAAAGGCTGAACAAGTTGTGGTATATGAATGTAATAGAATACCATTGTTCCATAAGAAATAGTGAGCAGGCAGATTTCAGAAAAACCTGAAAAGACTTGCATAAACTGATGCTGAGTGAAGTGAGCAGAACCAGGAGAACATTGTACATAGTAACAGCAATATTGTGCAATGACTGACTTTGTCAGATTTAACTCTTCTGAGCAATTCAATGATCTAAAACAATTCCAAAAGACTCATGATGGAAAATGCTATTCACACGAAGAGAAAAAACTAAGGAGTCTGAATGTAGATGGAACTATACTATTTTCTCTTTTTTTGTTTTTTGTTTTTTCTTTCTTATGATTTTCCCTTTTGCTCTGATTCTTCTTTCACAACATGACTAAGGTAGAAATGTGTTTAATCTGATCATACATGTATAGCCTATATATATTTCATGCCATCTTGGGGAAGGAGGAGGGAAGAGAGGAGGAAAATTCTAGAATTCAAAATCCTTATGTTTTTACCCTTACAAAAGTGAATGTTGAAAACTTAAACTTAATTTTTTTTTTAAAAGAAGGTAGGATTTTACCTTGGACTTAAAGGAAGCCAAGGAATTCATGTAGAAATGAGGAGGGAGACTATTTTAGGCATGTGATGTCTATTGAAAATGTCAAGAAATGGAAGATAGTGTCCTTTTTGAAAGGAACAGCAGGGAGGCTGCTGTCATAGAATTACAAAGTATTTGAGGGGAGTGTCAGGCTTAATAAAATTGGAAAGGTAAGAGGGGTTCAGGTTGTAAAGGACTTTGTGTGTCAGTGGATTTTATACTTGATTCTTTTTTTATGTATGCTTTCTTGAAATGAAAATTTATTGTTACATATTTTGAATCATCTCTTATGTTATGCTATGCACATGACATGCTTTTTTTGTTCTCTTATTTTTTTTTGTATTTATTTATTTTTAGTTTGCAACATTCATTTCCACAGGATTTTCTCCCCATCTCTCCCTTAGCCCACACTCCAAAATAGCAAACATACTGATTATCACTTTCCAGAGTCTGCCCTATCTTCTATCTTCCCATTCTCCTCTTTCCCCCTTCTCCCTTACTTTCTTACAGGGCAAGATGGATTTCTATGCTTCATTGCCTGTATATCTTATTTCCTGGTTGCATGTAAAAACAATTTTTTAACATTTCTTTCTGAAACTTTGAGTTCCCTTCTTCCCTCCTCACCCACTCACATTGAGAAGACAAGCAATTCAATATATGTTATACATGTGTAGTTCTGCAAAACATTTCCATGGTAGTTATATTGTGAAAGGCTAACTATATTTCCCTCCATCCTATCCCACTCTCCCCCCCTCCCCATTTATTCTATTTTTTCCTTTGGCCCTGTCTCTTTTCAAAAGTGTTTGCTTCTGACTACCCCATCCCCCAATCTGCCCTCCCTTCTATCATCCACCCATCTTCTCCCCTTCCCCCCTACTTTTCTGTAGGGCAAGATACCCAATTGAGTGTATATGTTACTCCCTCCATAAGCCAAATCCAATGAGAATAAGGTTGTCATTCACTTTCACCTCCCTGCTCTTCCCCTCCATTGTAACAGCTTTCTCTTGCCTCTTTTATGTGAGATAATTTACCCTATTCTATCTCTCCCTTTCTCCTTCTCCCAATATAGTCCTCTCTCACCTTTTAATTTTATTTTTTAGATATCATTCCTTCATATTCAACTCACTCTGTGCCCTCTGTCTATTTATACATACACACACACACACACACACACACACACACACACACACACACACACACACATTTCCTCCAACTATCCTAAATGAGAAAAGTCTCATGAGTTACAAATACCATCTTTTTCCTTTTAGGAATGTAAACAGTTCAGCTTTAATAAGTTCCTTATGATTTCTCTTTCCTGTTTACCTTTTCATGCTTCTCTTGATTCTTATATTTGAAAGTCAAACTTTCTGTTCAGCTCTGGTGTTTTCATCAAGAATGCTTGAAAGTCCTCTATTTCATTGAATATCCATATTTTTCCCTGAAGTATTATACTCAGATTTGCTGGGTAAGTGATTCTTGGTTTTAATCCTAGCTCCTTTGACCTCTAGAATATTATATTCCAAGCCCTTCCATCCCTTAATGTAGAAGCTGCTAGATCTTGTGTTATCCTTATTGTCTTTCTACAGTACTTGAATTAATTCTTCCGGACTGCTTGTAATATTTTCTCCTTGACCTGCGAACTCTGAAATTTGGCTATAATATTCCTAGGAGTTTTCTTTTTGGGATCTTTTTTCAAGAGTCAACCAGTGGATTCTTTCAATTTCTATTTTACCCTCTGGTTCTAGAATATCAGGGCAGTTTTCCTTGATAATTTCTTGAAAGATGATGTCTAGGCTCTTTTTTGATCATGGCTTTCAGTTAGTCCAATAATTTTTAAATTATCTCTCCTGGATTTGTTTTCCAGGTCAGTTGGTAGAGCTACAAATCAGTGCAACCATTTTGGAAAACAATTTGGAGTGATGCAGATCAAGTGTCTAAAATATCCTTACTGTTACTAAGTATATTCTTCAAGGAGGCATAATAATGGCAATAAGAAAGGCCCCAAATATAACAAACACACTTACAGCAGCACTTTTTGTGGTAGCAAGGAATTGGAAACAAAAAAGATGTCATTCATTGTGGAATGGCCAAATACATTAGGGTACATAAATGTAACAGCATAATAATTCTGGACTATAAAAAATCGCAAATATGATGAGTCCAGAAAAGGAGAAGCATAGAAAGATTTATATGAACTGATGTAAAGTGAAATAAACAAAGCCAGGAAAACAATATACATAATGATTACAACAATGTAAATGGAAAAGAACAATCAAAACAAAGCAATTTTAAAAACGAATATTGCAAAATTAAAATGAACACATATGGTTCCAAAGAAGATATGAGAAGATGCCCTCCCCTCACTCCTTTGCAGAGATGGGAGGTTCCTGAGTGTGGAACATTGCATATATTTTCAGATTTTTTTAATGTATTCATTGGTTTTGCTGATTTTTTTCTCTTATCGTTTTTTCCTTAAAAATATTACTTGTTGAGCAGAACCAGGAGACCAGTGTACACAGTAACAGCAGTAATGTGTGATGACCGACTTTGTTAGACTTGGCTCTTCTGAGTAATGCAATGATCTAAGACAGTTTCAAAAGACTCATGATAGAAAATGTCATCCACATCCAGAGAAAGAACTATGAAGTCTGAATGCAGATCAAAGCAGACTAATGTCTCTTTTTTGTTTTTTTCTTTCTCATGTTTTTTACCTTTTGCTCTGGTTCTTCTTTTACAACATGACTAACATGGAAATATGTTTAATGTGATCATACATGTGTAGCCTATATCAGATTGCATGCTGTCTTGAGGATGAAGGAGTGGAGGGAGGGGAGGAAATTCAGAACTCAAAATCTCATAAAAGCAAATACTGAAAACTAAAAATAAATCAATAGATTTTTTAAAATAAAAATATTACTTATATGAGATAGCACTCAGGAAGAGGGAGGTAGAGGAGAAATTTTGGTGACATAAAAGCAAAATATATCAATACAAATAATTTTAAAGGAATATATTATAACAACCTAGGTGAGAGGAAAAGGGGTGACTGTGAGTGCAGAGAAGTGAATAAATGTCAATGTTGCTGTGGAGGTAGAAACTATAAGATTTGGCATCTGGTTGTCTGTGTGGACTGAAAGCGTATTGGGAGTCTAGTTTGACACCAGAATTGTGAACCTAACTTATTAGGAGCCCCTTGAGGGCAGGGATTTTCTTTTCCTTTCTTTGTATTCCCAGACTTAGCACAGTGCCTTACACATAGTAAGCATCTAACAAATGCTGCTTGACTGACTAGCTGGTGCCAATGACAGAAATAGGAACATTTTGTAGAGGGGGACAAGAGAGAAGATCATTAAGTCAGGTTCAGGATATGTTGAGTTTGAGACACGTACAGGAAATCCAGTTTGAAATATCCCATAGGACCTTGATGGTCCTATCAAAAAGTGGTCCAACCTTGGGCAGATCCCAGGATGGATTTAATCTCTAGGTTCCTTGAAACCTACCCTGATAAAGGTTCATTCAGAACCCCTGGGCATATTTTGCTGCTGGGTAAAGAACCTGCTAAGAATCCCAGGGCTAGCTGGAAACCCCTCACACCCAAGGGATTTGATTGGAACTAGACCAATCCTAGGGAAGCCATGAACCATATGACTGGGTCAGTCACAATAGGTGTTCCAATCCCTTGCACTGAGTAATCAATCAAAGAGAGACAACTTCAACTTAAAGCAAAAGTTCTGGGCAGGCTATCTGGCCTTAAATCATGCATTGTGTCATTTTGGAACTATGGAATGAGTTAAACCCCAGCAGGCTGCTTGACTTTACTTCATTCCAGTTTCCCAAAAGAGAAGAAGAAAAGTCAAAGAAAAATAAATTAAAACCAGAACATCAGACAAGCTCTATCAACAATTATTTGCTCCAGCTTTGAGTTAGGTACAATGGCTTCATCCTCAGCTCAGAATTTCCTCTTTTTTATATATTTAACTTTTCTTTTGTGTTGCCTAAATATTTTGATACTTTGCAATAAAGTCTATTACTAAGAGGTCAGATGAATCTCATAGGAGAGAATTCTTGAAAGAAGTTTTGAGAACAAAACAAAGGCCGATTTTCATAATTTAGCTTGTCTTAACAAAGGCCGATTTTCATAATTTAGCTTGTCTTAAAAAAAAAAAGTCCCACCACTAGGACCTCATTGGAATTGAAGAGTAACTTTGAGATCACTAAAGCAGCTGTAACACAATATAAGCTTTTATAGATTCTACTGAGCTAGAAAGGTATTCAGTATAGGATCAGCTACAGAAGGTATGTATCTGCTGTCTCAAGGACCAGCTAAGTTAAGGGAAGGGAAGTGCTGGTGGTCACTGACTGATGAACCTTTGTAGCCTTACTTGAATAGACTCAATTGTCTACTAAGATGAAGGGAGATATAACTTGCTTTGTTAGAAAGAGTATTCTCATGGTTGAAACCACAGGTCCTTGAAATTTTAAAGTAAATTCCGAAGGAATCTAAGAAAGGAAATTTGTAGCAATGAGATGGAATCACTTCTTTTCAAATATTAAAATATGTTTGAAAATGGGTATGGAAGTGTATCTGTGCTTTCACTGGTCATATGAGGAAGTTCCTTCTATCAACACAAATCAAAACTTTCTCAGCAACTTTGAGTCTTGGAGAGTTGCCTGGAGTAACTTGCCCAAAACCTTATATCAGAGGCAGGATTCGAACTCAAGTCTTTCTGAATCTCAGGTCAGCTCTCTCTCCATTATGCCATGCTGCCTTTCTATGATATGGAAGACACAGTAAAAGAATGGAGAATTCATCCTCCAGTCTCTAGGATGGAAAGGGGTTAAACAGTTCTGCTTCAGTTGAACATATTTATTAATTATCTGGAAGGTAGAGGAGATGAAGTACAAACCATATATTTAAGTGAGCAAAGAATAGGGAGGATTGTTAAGGGGAACAGTTTGAAACTGTAGAGCTTTCCCACTTGATGGATAAGTTTGTAATTGTGATGTTTAGATAGAAATACCTAGGAATTCACATAGACAATTCCTTAGAGGTTTTTTCCCACATGCCCTCTCAAACTCAGCTCAATGATCTTGAGTTATCATCATAAGCATACCCATTCTAAGTTGGCCTAAATTTGTATTTTGAACATTCTGGGAATAATGAACCAGCCAGTGACTAGAGGAAATTCAGTCCACCTTCCCTGGAGAGGAGAAATATTGTGGCCCAAAAAAAGAGAATCCGGATGCAGTTTCTCCCCTGAAAGCCAGAATCTTAAAAGAGCCAAATCTCTGCCCTGTGCTATTGGCAGGAGAAGTCTGGTGCTGGCTTCCAAGAAGTGCTTAGAACAAGAAGGAGACATGTGGGAACCAGGGGAAAAGAAAAGGGCCAGTGATAGTCAGCCCTTAAAAAAAGAATTCTCTGAGAAAATTAATGAGAGTGCAGTGAGGCAATGAAAAAGGAAGAAGGATAGGACATGTGGGGTGAAGGAATTAATTGGAAATCAGGGCTGAGGCCTATTAGGAAGACATTGGAACATTCGCTGTTCCTATTCCATGGGTAATGTTAAGACTTCAGACTCTAACGACAACTGTTGCAGCTGCAAAAATCCTAAAGTGGGTTGAGAATCATTCTCTTCTGAGAATTCCAAAATAAAGGTCAAATAATAGAGGAGGTGAAAAGAAAAAATTGGAACTTCCCAGCTCAGTGTCCTTAAAATAGTGTCATTTGGAAACTTTACCATATTACACAGTCTTCAGTAGTATTGGCCTCTTCCATAGATGTATTAATGGGAAACAGACTTCCATGCAGACAAGAACAACGAAAGCCCTCTAAGGCTGTAGACCCTTTCTTAAGAAGGGCAGAAATGTGCGCTTTTATTTCCAAAGAACTTCATGTATCCATCTTTTCCACCCTTCTCTTAGTGATACAACCTACATGTGCCTTAAGTCACTCCTCAGTATTTCTCTCTTAAGTTATATGCACAGTGTTTGCTGCATGTAGAGAGTGGTTTTCCCAGACTGACTTAATCATAGGTCCTTCATTATTGGCATATGCTGATATAGATGCCAAGTTCAATAAAATCTAGAAATTTGCTGTTTATTATGAACAACTCACTGAGTGAGAGAGGAAAGAGGCTTCAATGAGTTTTGTTTCCCTGATTCATGGTATCAGGTCCCATGTTTACAAGAAAGGTTTTCAAGATACCACAGGAATCAATGGTGTCAGTGAAACGAATGCAGATTTAGCAAAAACAAACTACTCTCAAAGTAATTCCTAGGCATTTGGGAAGAAACGTCCTCATGTGGAAATCATATAATTGGGAATTAAATGAACCATTTTTTAGCTGCTTTTAACCTGGGATTGTTGTGGTGTAAAATCATCATTCCCCTTTAAAAAGTCAGACTGCTGAAAAACAGAGCCTCTAATATAAAAGGCCATTCAAAAGATTAGATTTCCTCAGAAAGATCAGAAAAAGGAAACTACTTCACAAAGGAAAGGCTCTTGTTCCAACAGGAAAGGAGGATTATGATAACTTCTCCAGGAAAAAAGAAATGGTTGCTTACAGGGCAGGGTCAAAAGCATCGGGAGGGCTTCAAATACTTCATATCATGCCAGAGGGGTGTTGTTCTAGGAAAAGAAGCAACCATGGGGTAAAAGAACTAAAAATGATGATGATGTTGATAATGTATTCACATAGTACTTTAAGGATCAAAAAGCACTTATACAAATATCATCTCATTTGATCATCACAAAAGCTCAGAGAGGTAGGTGCTAATATTATCATCTCCATGGTCTTTAGGATTTCAGCTGGGTTCAAATCTGACACTTACGACATGTGTGAACATGGGAAAATCAATTAACATCTTTGCTCCTAAGGCAGCTACCTAAGATCATCTACTAAGCTTGACTAATCAATAAATATTTATTAAGTATCTCCTAGGTTCCAGGCACTGTGCTTAATATGCTGGATATATGTAAAGATATGTGCAAAATGTGTGCTGCCTATGTAAGACATGTATATCCACACCAGATGCCTAAACATATAGATAGGTGGTTCAAGGGGAGACTGAGATATTTTTGGAATCTTGTTCATTCCTCTCCAGGGAAGATTGTGATTCCTGCCTTGAGGGGAGCAGGAAAA
>CM053581.1:83800177-83832594 GCA_028627135.1 Pseudochirops cupreus
TTAAAATTAGCTTGGAAGAGCCAAGTCCTAAATTTTCAATATGAACATTTATACCTAGGAAATCAGTAAATGCTACAAAGCAGAGCTTGATTTGTTTTGTCGATTGTCTAGATTTAAGAAAGCAATGAAGAAAATGTTAATAATTCAAATTCAACTTAAAAGTGTATTATGCATATATTTTTTTCCTAAGAGGTGGTTATTAAACATTTACTAGCATACCACAAAGGGTACTTCGAGTTTATACCCACCAGCTTGGGCCCTTCCCACTAAATGTTAATGCAAGAGACCATCACAAATAATGAATAATAAGTAAATCTATTTATCCAAGCAAACACATGAGTAGATGAACTTTCTAGGCAGAAATGTGATGAGATCTTGGCTCAACCAAGATAGAAAGCCTGATCATACCCAAGGGAAAACTACCCAAAGACTTTAGGGAGACAGGTTGGAAATCTGGAATCTGTTGAGGTACCAGTTTTCCTTGCATATCTACCCTCCAAAGTTTGTCTCTCTTAGGAGTCAAGTCTCCAAGAGGATATGGAACCCTGACTGTCGTCTCTCAAAAGGCATGAAGAATGTCTCTCCTCTCCAAAGCTCTTGTGCCAACTCCGTTCTGTAGTCATGCAAATTCAAGTCCTCATTTTCCTCATCTGAAGTTATGTGCTACCAGGAAGCCTGTAACACAGAGATGCCCTTCCTTAACACAGTTTGATTAGGAATGAAGTGACGTTTCTCCCCTGAGCCAATACTTTTCACAGTCCCTTTCAAAGTCAGTGGAGGCAGGTTTAAAACCCGTAACTATACAGCATAAACACAAGCATCAGCGCTTTAAAACAAGAGTGTTTTTTTCCTAATATCCCAGGTCACCCACCTAGAGTACCATTAGACCAAAACGTAAAACTGTGCATTAGCAATGTAAGCAGTAGACATGGCACTCTGTAGAGCATCACCTGATGCTCTACCCACCTAAGTAAATGCAGAACGTAACATCTACAGCTCAAAAATACATCCGTATCCATAGTACACAGGAATCAGCTGTGAACAACAAAACCAAGCATGACCAATGAATAAGGAAAAGCTAGCTTGGGGCAACAATAATACTATCAATCGGCCTATGTTTAAAAAAACCAATTTAGCTACATATAATCATTAGTATATAGAGCAAAACAATTAACAAATGGACATTACTATCACATGGACAAAGAAGCAAAATAAGAAACAAGCGTATTCAATCATGCAGTATTACATGCAACAATAAACATGCAGTTACCTGCAAGGCAATTTCACATGAACAATTGCTAGCATTGTCACATAAATAAACGTGTAGATACTTCTTCAGATTTACCTGTAATCTCACGACTTGGCCTAGTGACTGATCTAATAGGTCTTGTTCCCATGTCTCTGACTGATCTCTTTGCTCACATACTCAAGCTAGTAGCTAGCACAAACTGACCATCTGTATAATCATATATTGGACTATTCCTGTTTATTTGTTTCAGTCGTGCCTGATTCTTCATGACCCCATTTGGGGTTTTCTTGGCAAAGATACTGGAGTGGTTTGCCATTTCCTTCTCCAGCTCATTTTACAGATGAAAAACTGAAGCAAACTGGGTTAAGTGTCTGATGCCAGATTTGAACTCAGGAAGATCAGGAAGTCTTCCTGACTCAAGACCCAGCACTCTATCTACTGCACCACCTATGCCCATATCATACTACCTAGATACCTCCAAAGGATAAGAAGGAATAAAAAAACAGACTCAATACAGGACATTAGTTGCTTGGTGAAGAGCTACTTAGTGGAAAAGGAGGGTAGGGGAAATAAGACAAAAGTTTAACACACACACATTAAATTGAAAACCTTTTGTGTTAACAAATTCAATACAGTTAGGATAAGGAGAGGCATTGTCAATTGGGAGAAAATCTTTTCATCAAATATATCAGATATTCAATATCTCTTCTATCCAAGCTATATAAGGAATTAGATTCTTCATTCCTTCTCATCCTGCTGTCTGGACTTCTTCTACCATGCTCCAGCACAAGCAGCTTTACTCTAGCCCTGGAATACACCAGGAGGATGAACAGGGTTAGGGGTTTTAAGGCATAAGGAAGTATGCAATGGTCAAAGGTTATGATTGTATAGGTTGATTGAGACTGATTGATTAAAGAAGGGCTTTAGGAATTTCCGTGGTCTAGAAATTTATTATCCTTACCCATTTTGTTTGGTGTTTGTTAAGGAAGAATTTTAAAAAAAAATAAAATTCTGGGGAAAGAAAGAGTGAATTTTGTTATCTTATGGCCTTCCTGGTAATAAGCCCCTCAAAATTTAGCTAAGCTAGTCATTGGATAATGTACACTCAAAAACTTTCCAGTTAGTAGGACCTGTCAGAATTTATGATTTATTGACATAGCCTCTAAATGAATCATCGAATGGATTAGGAAGTGAGAAAATACAGGGATAAATGAGTGAAAATTATTTATTGATTACTATGTGTCCTCAGCACTGAGGATACAAATAGAAAAATGAGACAGCTTCTGCTCTCCAGGAGCTCAAGTTCTATAATAGAGCAGAGGGAAAGTCTCAGTGACCCTCAGTTGTAGGATATAATATGGCAATGCCTAGGGATCAGAAGGGTGAAGCATCAGGTTAGATAGTTAAAGCCAAATAATCCTTTGGTCCTGTAGTAGGGAAGATGATAATCCAGTTTGGCTCAGGTGTAGGCAGGAGAGAAATCTGACATACAAACTCTCCTCCTTCAATGTCATCTCCCTTGATAAAAATCCCTTTTTGTTTCTAATGTTGAACAATTTTAAAGTGCCAAAGACTTTGGCAGACTCTTTCCAGAGTCTTCAGTAGCTATGGTTACCAAGGATGACAGTCTTTAGAGTCAGCAAGGTTGGTTGATGGGCTGTGAACTTACTGGGCTTGCTCACCTGTCCAGTAGGGCAAAGCTGGAGGTGGGGGGGTAGGCGTGGGGGGCAGGTACTGAGTGTGAGATTCTGAGCAGCTTCTCATTGTTCTGGGGGGATCCTAAGAGGAAGTGGCACTTTGGGCAAAATTAACTCTACCACCTAACCTGTGCTGCTGCCTTTCTCTTCCTTGGGGTACTTCACCACTTTGATTTAGCTGACCTGTTTGCCCAGTCCATGGTAGCTGGCAGGTGATTGGCAGTTGTTTGTGGAAGTACTGGTAGGGCATCATCTCTGCTATAAGATCCTGCCTTGTACAGTAATGATGTGAGCTACATTAAAGGCAGGGCCAGTGGCCTGGGGCATTGCTATCCTGAGATGACAGGATCACGTGGTCACCCCAGGATACCAAAGGAAGGTTTCAGTGGTGACTCTGGTGTCATGCTTTAGTAACTATTTTTTTGAGAGGGAGAAGGCAAGGCAATTAGGGTTAAATGACTTGCCCAAGGTCACACAACTAGTAAGTGTGTCAAGTGTCTGAGGCCAGATTTGAACTCAGGTCCTCCTGACTCCAGGACCACCTAGCTGCCCCTTTAGTAACTCTTGAGTGGAAGGAATAGAGCTTTCACTGTCTACTTGTCATTTTTGAGGAAATTCACTCCCCTTTGTAGTCCTTAAATGAAAGCCTGGCAGTGGTAAGGCCACGCAAATTTTCAACTGGATTTTTAGAAATGTCCAGTAGATACCTGCTCAATGAAGATACTATTCCTGTAATTGAGCTAACCAGTGAACATTCAACTCTGTTGTGAATGTAGGACTGATGATATAGACGGGTATGTTCGAAATTATATGAGTTAACCCCAAAAGTCAAGTCTTAGCTTCATACACACGTGTATACAGTCAGAGCTTGTGAGGTTTGAAAAACACAGCAAGAAGTTCTGAGCGTTGTTCTCCTGGCTGAACTTTCCTCATTGTGATGCTTTTTCTACTTGCAAGTTTCCTTTGGATCATGCTAAGATATACAAGCCACAACTTGTACAGGTTCTTCAATAAATAACCCAAGCTCCAGAGTAACAGGAGCATTTCCCAAACACAGCTGCTCGACAATTATGTTTGCCAACTTTTCTTTTTTTTTCTATGAGGGGGAAGAGAGGTCACATCCACACACACACACCAAAATCAGACTGTTTTCCTCCCTCTGGATTCTGTTTTCCACTCAATTCAGAACAGGAAGCCCTTGATCTCTATGAGTCCAATTCATTGTCCTTGAAGTCATTTCACAGGAGTTTCATCTGTCTAAAGCAGCACTTCTCAAACCCTTTATACTCTTAAAAACAATAGAAGACTCTGAAGAGCTTTTATTTATATGGATTCTATCTACCTTTATCATACTACAATTTAAAATGTCTTAGTATTACTATAAAAGTAGTTTTAACTTTACGGATCTCTTGAAAGGGTCACAGAAACTCCCAGGGTTCTGTGGATCACACTTTGAGAACTACTGGCTTCAAAATAACCTTTTTTCTTGGGCCAAGTCACTTTGCCCACAGTATAAGTGTGGCAAGTAAAATTATGTTGGTAAATCCATCTAGGACTTATAAGTGACAATCTAGTTTTATATTTCCCAAGATATGTGAAAAAAAGTCACTAGAATCAAAGCCCAATGAGACCAAATCACCTCTTCAAATAAAGAAGACAAAAAGGTAGGCTCTTAAGGCTAGATTCATCACTGTAAGTAACAGGTATCTTGAGAACCCCTTCCTATATGACAGGACCACTTCTACTCTTATCCATAGGTTTCTCTGCAAACGGTGAAGCTAACCAGAAGCACAGTGTCCTTCTGTTTACACAGTAAAGCAGATCCTGATAACATGATTCACTTCCTCAGTTCAAAATGATGAGTGTGCCTTTAACCCCGTTCACTGTTGCTGGTCCCACATATCAACACTCTGAGAAACAGTGTAATTTAGAGGAGAAAGTGCTTAGCTTGAAGTCAGAGGAGACCAATTTGAATCCTTCCTTTGATACTTGACAATTGCCGGACTATGGGCAAGACACCATACCTCTCTGAACCTCAGCTTCCCCTACTCAATAAACTCCATTGGTTCCCTTTTGCCTCCAAAATCAAATGCAAAATGCTCTGTTTGACATTCAGAGCCCTTCATAACCTAGTCTTTTCCTACCTCTGCCCCCTTCTTATACGTTATTCCTCAACATGTACGCCTCAATCCAGTAACAGTAATTATTCCACGATTAAGATTCATCTCTTGCTTCCAGGAATTTTCTCTAGTGGTCCCCCACTCCCAGGGAGTGGGGTACTCAAGGAAGACTAGTTCTTCTGCTGAACATTTGTCAGGGCTGCTTTCTACTTTTGGTGCCCACCTGATTCTCCCAGTTCTCACCTGTGGCTCCAAGAAGCTGTAGCATGAGCAGTGGTCACAGCCCAGTAAACCATTTCCACAGACAGGTTAAACTAGGTTGACGGTTTCTCAAACCCATCCTTGAGTTAGGTGGGGTATCTACCCTAAGCATGTGAAAAAATCCCCCGGGTGGAATAGGTGGATAGAAACAAATTGTTCCAATGGCTGTGAAGATAGCTGAAACAGGTGCTATAACTTGGTTAGACATGGAAGACACCAAGGTCATCGACTGCACCTGAACCATCACCAATCATGTTGACTTTTGTCTTGTCATTGGATTCCAATGAATCTAGATGAGAGAGTGAGACTGAAGACTTTGAGCAATTCTGCCTCACTTAAATCCAATTTATACTCGAATTGAAAGGTATCACCCATACCATCAGTTCTCTGCTGCTTGTGCTCATTTTGGCCTGACAATTAACACCAAGAAAACAAAGGTTCTCCACCAGCCAGCACCACAACATCCATATATATGGAACCACTGGTTATAGCAAATGGAGAAATTTTGAATACTGTGGATAAACTCATTTACCTTGGCAGTATACTTTCCAGAAATGTCCACATAGATTATGAGGTTGACGTACACATTGCCAGAACTAGCTCAGTGTTTGGGAGGCTCCAAAGGAAAGTGTGAGAGAGAAGAGGTATAAACTGACTTACCAACCTGAAAGTCTATAGAGTCCTTGTGCTGAACTCATTGCTATATGTCTGTGAAATCTGGACAGTATACCAGTGCCATGCCAAGATACAGAATCACTTCCATATGACTTATCTTAGGAAAAGTCTGAAGATCACCTGACAAGATAAGGTACTGGACACTGAGGTTCTTTCTCGAGTTGAACTGCCAAGCGTTCAAACTCTACTGCAGAGAGTGCAACTCCAGTGGGCTGGCCACATTGTTTGAATGCCAAAGGTATATTTGCCTAAAAGACTAGCTTACAAGGACACTGTCAAGGTCTCTCTGAAGAATTTCAGAATGGATTGTGAGACATGGGAGACACTGGCACAGGGCCACCCAGCATGGCTTGCCCTCATCTAAGAAGGTGCTGTATTCTATGAACAAAGCAGCTGCTTTGACGTGCACCAATTTAGAGACATCTTCACTCATGTTCATATGGACTATTTGTGCCCAACCTGTGGTAGGTCCTTCTGAGCTCACATTGGTTGGATCAACCACAAGTAGACACACTGTGCCTTGACCCCAACAGAGTGATGTCATTTCAGTCCTCTTCAAGAAAGAAGGACAACAACTAAACAGCCAAACCCCAAGCCTGGAATGCTCTCTCTCCTCTGCTCTGAGTACGGACTTCTCTGGCTTCCTTTAAGTTTCAGCTAAAATCTTCTCTTCTACAGGAAGCCTTCCCCAGCCCTTCTGAGTTCAAGTGCCTTCCCCCTTTCAATTATTTCCCATTTATTCTGTACATAAGGTATCAGTAAATAATTATTTATATGTTGTTTCTCCATTAGATTGTAAGCTTCTTAAAGACAGGAACTGTCCTTTGCCTCTTTTCTATTCCCACAGTGTTTGGCACATGATAGGCCCTTAGTAAATGTTTATTAAATTGAATTTCCTCAGCTATAAAATAGAAATATCAATATTTACATTTTTTTCAAATGCTATAATATATACTAAATGCTTTGTAAATGTCACAGTGGCATATAAATGGTTTTCCCCACTGACTTTCATCAGAGGCTTTATTGTACAGAATTACTTTAAAACCTGAGCTAGCGCACCTGTTGTTCTGCAAGTACCTTTGCTAAAATGAAGAATAAACCAGACTTGTTCTCATAGCAACTCAAATCACGCAAGACTTTTTGCTACTCTTCTTTCTCATTTTTGAGGCTTCACAGCAGTCTCATTTCAGGTTCCTTCACAACTCATTCCTTGCTTCAAAGGCAGTTTGTATCTTTTAAGGATAGGTAGCTACAAGGAGAATCCAGTCCAGCCCCATATCCATCAAGAAATCACACACTCCCTCACCCACTAAGCAAAGAGAGTATCCTTGGATTCTAGAGAGCAATCTCTTAAATAATTTATTAGCATTTTCTGTTAATGCAAGGAAGTCAAGGGGTAGATCAACTCCATTAGCCACAATCTCTTACTCAGAATAGCTGCTTTCTTCATAGGGGGATTGTGCATAGTTACAAAAGAAAAAGCCTTTTTATGTAAAAGAGCATTTACTAATTATTTGACCATGGGCAAGTCACTTTATTTCTTTCAAACTTATTTCTTTGTCTGAAGAATAAGAGTAACAATCCTTGGACTATTTGCCAGAGCGAAAGAATACTTTGTAAACTATTAAGTGTTTTTAAAGATAAGCTACGATCCTTGTTTGGTTCACATGATAAACTCCTAGTAATTTGTTTTGCCCTGGGCAGCAACTATCCCAATGCTGTGAGCTTAAAAATGACTTTTGGTGATGATAATTGTGCTCTGGAGCTCCCCTCCCCTGCTCTTTATCTCAGATGCCTGAAGTGCTAAAGCAGGACTACAAATATTGTACACAGTGGTCTATGGTACAATGGACAGCACTGATTCTGAGGTTAAAAGAAGTGTGTTCAAATCCTACTTCTGACACTTACAACTTATGTTTCCTTGGGCACATCATTTAATTTCACTTTCCTTGTATGGAAAGTAAAGGAGTTCGAGTAGATGACCTCTTAGGAAACTTCCAGCTCTAGGTCAACGATTTGTTGTTGCTGTTGTTCAATTGTTTCAGTGATGTCCAACTTCCTATGACCCCGTTTGGGGTTTTCTTGGCAGAAATACTGGAGTGGTTGGCCATTTCCTTCTTCAGCTCATTTTACAGATGAGAAAATTGAGGCAAACAGGGTTAAGTGTCTTGCCCAGGGTCACTCAACTAGGAAGTGTCTGAGGACAGATTTGAACTCAGGAAGATGAGTCTTCTTGACTCCAGGCCTGGCACGCTATCCACTGTACCATCAAGCTGCCCTAATCTATGATTTACCTCTCCTTGAACAAAGATAAATCTGCTGGCCAGAACTGTCATTAGAAGTTGTGGTGTCCAAAGCAAAGAGCAGAAGATGAAGCAAGAAGGAATAAAAATCAACTTTGTGATTCAGGGTGTGAAAATAATACAAGGGGCAGCTAGATGGCACTGTAGCGGAGAGGGCACAGAGTTAGGCCCTAGAGTTAGGAAGCCTTGAGTTCACAGACACTAGCTATGTGACCCTGGGCAAGTCATTTAACCCCAATTACCTCCAAAAAACAAATTAATGAAATAAAAAAATGAAAAATGAAAATAATACAAAGAACTTCAATTGAGCATCAGGAATAATTAGTTACTATAGTGACTTCTAGTCTGGGGAAGAATTGCATGTATTACATGTTAGTGCCTTCCAAATTTTAGAAAATCCTAGTCATTCCTCCTTTGGTATAATACTTCTTTCATTGTGTTCTCCCACAGTGGCTACAAATTTTATATCTTTAAGATATGAATAGAATATGGCAAAAAGTACTTTTTGATGACTACTGGAGGTTAGTTAAAAAAATTTTAAAGTCTTCTTTCTTATTGTATAAGAAAAATTGTGAGTATTTTCTCTATAATTAATAAGGATCTATAAGAAATCAGTGAAATAGAGAGAGGAAGGAGGTGAAATAAAACTTCTTCATTATAACTCTTCAATGTTATGCTATGTTATAGAAAAACATTAAAGAGTAAATTCAATGAAGTGTCTGTAAAGAACTGACATGTACAGGACATTTTGGAAAGATTTTCTTGTGATTTTTTGAGTGGACAGAGAAAAAGAACTGAGCTTATTTCCTGAGAGGCTGAAATTAACTCTTATCTTAAGGAGAAATATGATGAAGATTTTAAAGAGATTTTAATCAGTACCTGGAGTGAATTGAATGTTGAAATTGTGTTTCAAGGAAGGAAAAAGAATCCCCTACTATTATATTCAGGGTCCATGGTAACTTTGACTGTGAACTTTCTCATAGCCAAAATATTTCATTGCAAGGTGGCCCAGTGGATACAGTGTTGGGCTTGGAATCAGGAGAGAGCTGAGTCCAGCCCCAGAAACTTATTAGCTGTATGATCCTGGGCAAGTCACTTAACTTCTGGCTCAGTTTCCTCATCTGTAAAATTTAGATAATAATAGCTCCTACCTCCAAGGAATGTGAGGATGAAAGGGGCTAATAATTATAAAGCATTTAGTACAGTGCTTGACACATAGTAAGCACTATATAAAGGTTATCTATTATTATTATTACTTTATTATTAATTTCATCTGTTTTTAGATTGTATACATAAAGTAAATTTAATATTTATAGAATATTATAGTATTTACCACCTAGAAAACTATGTGATAATAATTACTATTAAGAAAGGAAGTTTCACTGGTTCATTAAATAATATTTAATGAACTAGATTGGGGATTCAAACTAATTAATTAATAAGAGATTACAAGTTTATTAATTAGAAAGAAAATAATTATACCCCTGGACTGCTATAGAGCTTGAGACAATAAAATTAAATACATAGTTATAAGTCAAGTGTCAACCTGTGGAGAGGAAGGATCATGTCCAATTCATCTTTGCATGTGCCCTGGCACTTAGTAAAGTCTTATGAGTAGTCATTTAATAAATGCTTGTGGAATTAATTGCTCTCAAGGATGAGACCACACCTTTCCTTCACAGTTGAAAATAGGTGACATTGAATGAACCAACCACTTTCTCTCAGGAAGACCTAAGAATTCCCTTTAGCAGAATAATTTAAAAGACCTACTCCAGTACAATAGTCCACTAAAGTCCTCCCAGATGCTTCATTATGGCATAAAAATGATCATATTCAAGGCCAATGGAGTACAAATTCTGGAAGGTCCTACACTAAGCTGGAAAGGTTTTTAAAAATATTCTTGACAATAGGTCTACCATCCAAGAATCAGCCTACCTAATTCTGGAATTATTACTCATTTATGGTGTCTTTCCAAGATGCACATGCATGTGTGTATTGGCCATCAGGTAATGAATTTTGATTTTTGGTCACAGCTATTCATGAAACTGCTCTCTATATCAGTGATTTGATTGCCCACACTAATGATCTCCTAGATCCCTCAAACTGTGAAGAGCCTGTGAGTATCGTCCTACTTTCTTATTATAAAATTGAAACATTAAGCAAATATTTCCACTTCTTTTTTCTCTCATTTTAAGGACCACTTAGCAGGTTTCTGAGGACCAACTTTATACTCAAAAGCAAGTAGTTTTTTGGCGTTTTTTTTTCATTGTGAAGAAATAGATTTTCATTAACTATGGCTATTTCCAAGCTTTAAAATATTCAAGTGGACATGTAATTTCATTGATATGGGGATTCTCACTTGAAAATGGCTGAATATAGTCATAAAGATTTAAATGGATATGTGAGCTGAATGATCTATGTGTTTCCACAGTCAATATAGATCAGAATCCATCCATTCTTCTTCTTGTTTCAATTCTTGTCTATGTCCTCAAATGAGTTTTCCACAAAAGGGCCACCCATTGAGGGATCTTCCTTAATTTCTTTAATATCATGAAGGTATGTATGAGTAAAGCACAAAAACTCTTACTACTCTCATCATGTGGACAGTCCATCTTTTTTGGATCATACCTTTCTTTGAAAACATCCTATGCTGATTCTTTTTCTCGTAGCTTCTTATTCGTTATGTATTACGGCCTGCTCACACCCACCACATCTATTACCCTCTGAAGCATACTTATTTTTTAATCATTCAGAAATTATAGCATTCTGTGATTGACAGCTATATAACTCCAGTAAAATATTGATATTAAAAAGATGAGTTTTTGTTTCTGGGAGAAGTTTGGGGTCATTAAAAAAAAACTTTTACATACTCAATACAACCTTCACTCTTTCCCTGTTTAATTCTGGAATTATTACTCATTTATGGTGTCTTTCCAAGATGCACATGCATGTGTGTATCTGTGTGTATCTGTGTGTATCTGACAGATGAGCTCTACAGATTGTACATATAACTGCACATCAGAATTTGGAAAATAAGCATTCTTCATTCACTTACTTCTTTTGCCTCATTGGATTATCAGGCCAAACTCTTCAGAGTGCCTATAGATCTTGTCCATGATGCTCTGCAGAGTTCTGGGCCTTGATATAAATATCATCTGCAAACTGAAGCATCTGGACATAGAGAGGACAGAGGACCTACGGACATAGAAGACATATGGACATACTCTTCAGCTAGGAATCTACACTAGATCTTCTCCATGATCGAGTGAAGACCTTTGGCAAACACAGATCTCCTTGCTTTATACGCCCCCAAAATATTGAGGGTTAGAGAATAAGATTATTGCCTCTATACTTAGGGCAACCAAGTGGTGTAGTAGATAGAGTGCAGGGTCTGGAGTCAGGAAGACCTGAGTTAAAATCTGACCTCAGACACTTCCTAGATGCGTGACCCTAGGTGAGTCATTTAACCCTGTTTGTATCAGTTTCTTCATCTATAAAATGAGCTAGAGGGGATAATGGCGAACCGTTCCAGTATCTTTGCCAAGAGAACCCCAAACAGGGTCACAAAGAGTCAGCTACAACTGAATAACAGACCTCTATGTTTGTATATTTTATGATTTTTTTTATAATTTTGATATATGTCAATTAATTTAGATTGGTTAAAATTGTACATGAAATTATTGAAGCCCACATCTACTTCCTTTCTTCCACCCATATCCTATTTTAATATTGATAATTTTTTTCTGATGTGAAACTGCAAATCTGTATTATGTATAGGCTCATTTTAACATATACAATACATTAAACACATCGATCTCAAAGCTGCCCTACTTGTCTGTGTCTCCCTTTGTATTTCTTTCTGTTCTCTTCTTTGCATTTAAAAAATATATTTCAATGACTTCTCTTTCTTTTCTTCTTCTTTAAAAATAATTTGTTTCAATAGTTCAAATTGGAATTATTTCAATTACATGCCATATATTTTTCACATCTTTATTTTTCTTTCTAGCATTGTCCTAATTTTGATCTTTACTCTAAAAGATCAGTGATCTAATATACTAATAATCCATTTATTAATGACTCCCATGTCAGTAATAAATAATTTCCCACTCATTAATGTACAATTTCATATTTTACAATGTTATTTAGTAGCATATATGTACTAGGTCCAGTGCTTATTGATATTTTTCTCAAAGTATTTATAATGAATAAATCTGAGATTTGTTGGTATTGCATAAGCCTTTCTCTTCTTTCACATTCCTGTTCTACATTTTCCAACATATTTTTCTTACAAATTCCCATTTTTACATTAAAGTCACTGCATATCAGCATATATTTAATTTAATTTCAAAGATTTGAGTTCTTTGTAGAATTTCTTTACTTCATCCTCTGCAAGAAATGTTGGCATGTTACAAGACAGTTCTGAAGGACTTACAATGAAAAATGCTATCCATCTCCAGAGAAAGAACTGATAGAGTCTGAATGCAGATCAAAGCATACTTTTTAAACTTTATTTTTCTTGAGCTTTTTTTTTGTTGTGTTCTCTTTTGCAACATGGTTAATCAGGAAATATGTTTTGCATGACTGCACACGTATAATCTATATCAAAGTTCTTGCCTTCTCAAAGAAGGGAGAAGGATGGAATTTGGAATTCAAAAATTATAAAAAATGAATGTTAAAAATTGCTTTTGTATATGATTTTTGTAATTGTGAAAATGTAATTAAGAAAAATAAAATGAAAACATTCCTTAAAAAAAACACACACCAAAATTAAATAAATAAATGATTTTTAAAAGACAGAGATGTTAGCACATGAGTTACTCTCATGGTGGTCTTTTTTTGTCAATATTTATTCCAATAGGAGATGAAAAAACATCTTATGAAATTATATTTCTTGTTGCCTTGGGAGGCCTAGTCAAAAACAACTCTACTGCCTCTCTTATTTTCCTCTCCAAGAAAAAAATGTGAGGCATCCTTCCATTTATCATCAACATTCCTTCTGCCTTCTAGTTTCAGTTAGAGTGAGAATATCAAGAATCGTAGAATCCAGCTCCTCTGATTTGCCCTTCAATGGCTATTAAATGAGTATCTTGCATTTGGAATACCAACAACCAAGGTAATTTTTTACAACATCTAAACACTGCATCCTCTGTCCCCTTTTCTTCGACTATGCAGTTGGGGTGCAGAAAAAGATACATAATGACAACAATCACAGGAAGGAAAGTAACTTGGAATTACCTCATCACTGATCAAAGCAACAAAAAATCATGACTTCAAGAATCTGAATGATGAAATATACAATTCACCTCCCATCTCTTGCCAATGAGATAATAGACTAGAAATGTAAAATAATTGTATGTGGCAAAAACAAATGTGTTGATTTGTTTTACGGGGTTACATATATGTGTGTATGTGTGTGTGTGTGTGTGTGTATATATATACATATATACACACAAACATACATATACACACACATGCATACTATTTGTTGCCTCGGACATAGTAGGTATTTTAAAAATGGCTGTTGACTGACTAGAAGGGATAGGAGTGGTAGATTAGTGATAGATATGCAAAAATACAGCATCACCAAAATATCTATAAATGAACAGAACAAAACAAGTTCAGAAGGAAGAACAAATAGGATAATTTTATTACTACCTTGTTAAGTTACATAAACATATATAATATAAATGCATATATATGTTATATAGTTTTGTTTGTATATATATATGTGTGTATATACATGTGTGCATATTATATACATAAGTTCAGATCTAGACCTGAGTTATAGACCTGAGTTCAAATCTAGCCTCAGATACTTATGAACTGTTTTACCTTAGGCAGGTCACTTAACCTCTGATTGTCTCAGTTTTCTAATCTGTAAAATGGGGATAATAATGATAATACCTACCTTACAAGATTGTTATAAGGATCAAATGAGATAACATATGTAAAATGATATATAAATACTAGTTATTATTCTTATACATTATCACACTTCCAGAAGCAAGTTCTATGACCTTCCTCACATGGCAATAGAGTACTGCACACGTTCTCACTTTACATACATACCTTAAAAACATACTGCGTGTAGCAAGTTTGTGATTTCTTATTCAAGTCTGTTTCTCATTCTTTGTCTATTGAAATATTCATATTTGCTGATGATTATTAAGTTTCCAATAAAAAACATTTTAATTTTTTAAAGAAGGAGGCCAGCCAGGGCCGAGAGCCATTTTGTATTTTTGTTTGTTTCGTGGGTTTCCATGGCCAAAGAATTCGTCCCTGACTGGCCAGCCTGCTGGCTATGCACCTCTCTGTCCTTAGTGAGGGTGGTCCTCAGGAAGTCCACTCCGATGACTGCCAGGAACACACTCTCCAGAATGATCAAAATGGCCAGAGCTCAGGCTCTGCTGGTGTAGCCTTTGAGACACCGACATCACCCCCACCACAATGAGGCATCGGAGCAGGGCTTTGTGGGAGAACACAGAGAATTACCCAAAATGAAGACTTCCCTTGTTTCACAGATGGAAGAAACTGTGATACAGAAAGCATTCAGCTTTTAAATAGCAGGACTTGGCCTAGTCTCCTGCCTTGTAGACGAAGGGAATTAGTTATAGTCACACCTCATTTGTTAATGTTAAGTAAATTTTCCAGATAACTAACATTTACCACTCTGAGAGCCAAAATTTTTTTCTAAAAACACAGCCATTTTTATGAAAATCTGTCTGAAATGGATTACACATCCTCCTGACCTCTTCAATAAGATATACACAGCATAATTTAATATTGCATTAATGATTTGCAGTCATCTTTATGACTACCAGTTATTATACCGTACTATTGTAAATACTGGTGTTTTTCTTGCCTCTCCTTTGTTGTTAGTCTGTAAGCTGTTCTACTGTCAATGGGGTGACCCCCAATCACTCTCTCCATTCTAATTGGCCGTGTTTCTAGTCTTCTGTGGTTTGAAAAATCAAATAACCAAGGGAGTCAGAACTGTGTATAATTTAAGAATCGATAAACGCTGAATGCTGGCCGAACAGTCTCTCCTACAGAGTAAAGTACAAGAGCTTGAGTGCAGGCCTTTGTACCTGGCTATTTCAGTGACACAAAGACCTTTTTTTTTTGGCTTCCCTCTGGGTTCCTGGCTCTCTGTGTTCTGGATGATAGAGGCTGTAGTACCGTTAAGTGGAGAGTCATAGGAGAGGCCCATTGCCAGCAGGCTGGCCACGGAAGGTCACGTTCATTTCTTCCTAACATCTGTGCCTCTTTTAGCATGTAGCTAATTGGAAATATTGAACTGAAGAAGGAACCTGTGGATTTGCAAGATCTATTAATGGGCATTAAGTGAACCAACAGCAGATACTGTCCTTGCCTTAGAACTCCTGCTTTTCTATAGTGGGGAGTATTTAAAACCTACTTCTAATAATGTTCCTTATGGGAGGGAAGCTAGATGGTACAGTGGATAGAATGCCAGGCCTGAAGTCAGGAAGATGCATCTCCTAAGTTCAAATCTAGCCTCAGAAATTTAATAGCTATGTGACCCTGGGCAAGTCACTTAACCCTGTTTACCCAATTTCCTTATCTGTAAAATAAGCTGGAAAAAGTAAAAACTCCAGTATCTTTGCCAAGAAAACCTCAAATAGGGGATCTGAAGACTTGGAGTCAGAAAGACCTGATTCAAATCTAGTTTCAGACACTTAGAAGCTGTTTGGTCCTAGGCAAGTCACTTAACCTCTGGCTGTCTCAGTCTTCTCATCTGTAAAATGGGGATAATAATAACGCTTACCTTACAGAGTTTTTATAAGGGTCAAATGAGATAATATATGTAAATGATATATAAATACCACATGTATACTATTTACATATGTAAAATGATATATAAATACTGACTCTGAAGAGATATGGCTGAAACGACTCAACAACATTCCTCACACTTTTTAACTGAAAGAATTTGGAGGTAAAACTCTGAATATTTGATTTTTTTTTTCTATTTGCCCAAACACCTTCAAATGTCAACCATTTTGTCCAAGTCATTCCTACTTGCGATTTTTCTATTGTGTCTCCATATTTATCAGCAATTTTTAATATTGCTTCTGACCCTGATCCTTCGAAAAAAAGCACATTACTTCTCTAAAACATAAAGCGGGTCATTAAAATATTTAAATTTAAAACGGTCTCTTTTCCCTTGGTTGTTCTCAAAATGTTCTGAAAGTGAATGTATTCTCTTCACCTTCTTCTGCAGCCAAGGGGAGGTCCATCCAGGCCTGGGATTTTTCCAGTGTGTCCATGCTCCTTCTCTGCCTTCTGCTGGTAGTCTATTGACCCCTAGGCTACGTTTTCTTCCCGGTTTCTGCTAATACTAGATAGAAATACAATTGCTATTTGAAGATCCATTTCTCTACTTCTTTGCTGTCTCACTCAGTTTCCTCATTGATTCTCTGGAGTTTTCTAAATACATCATGCAGTCTACAAATAGGGATAGTTTATCTCTTTACTGATATTTATACCTTTGACCTTGTTCTTTTGTCTTATTTGTATAGCTAGCATGTCTAGCCCGATGTCAAATAATGGTGAGAAAAAGGAGTATCCTTGCTTTTATCCCTGGGAAAGGGGGCTAGGAAGATTATTAGTGTTTCCCCATTAAAAACAATTTTAAAAAAATTATAATATAGTTTAAGGTCTAGTATTTCTGAATCTGCTTTCTTTATATCTTTATCCCCTGGTTTCTTTAAAGTGCCTGAATTTTGGTTCTTCCAAATGCATTTTGTTGTTATTTTTTCTAACTCAGTATTAGTAATTTGCTTGGGATGGCATTGAATAAATAGATTAGCTAGGTAAAATTGTCATTTTTATTACGTTGGCTTTACCTGCCCATAAACAATAAATATTGCTTCAATTATTTAGATCTGACTTTGTTTATATAAAAAGTGTTTTATGTCTATGTTCATATAGTTCCTATGTTTGCTTTGTCAGGTATATGAATTACTTTTAAGCAGAAATTCAATTCTGGATTTCTTTGTGCTCCATTTGATCATTCAACAGATGCTACAATCTTCCACGGGCACCCTGTTTCCATCTTATTGGGACTCAGGGCTGGTGTGACTCATAAGATTCCAGGTGCTCTGGTAGTGAAGTTCTTCTTAGGACACTGTAAAGTCTAGGTAGGAGGAGGAAGAAGAAAAAAAGGAAAGGGAGGAGAATGGGATAAAGTGATCACTTAGCAAACCTTAAAAAGCCATATAAATGTTGGTCATGAAGGACCTGGTATCATGCCACATAATAATGGGGTGAAGGAACTGGAGAGGTTTAGCCTGAAGAAAGACTCAGTGAAGAAGTGAGAGCTGTTTCCATGTATTATTTAAAGGGCTAGGTATCAAAGGCAGATTAAATTTATCCTCCTAGCCCATTCACATCACCACAGTCCATAAGCATTTATTAAGCACCTACTGTGTGCTGGACACTATGCTAAGTGCTGGAGATACAAAGAAAGACAAAAGATAGTCCCTGCTCTCATGGAACTCACAATCTGTTGGGCTTTTTTTTGCTTTTTGGAGTGGGGAAGGTAGGGCAATTGGGGTTAAGTGACTTGCCCAAGGTCACATGGCTAGTTTTTTTGTATTAAGTGTCCGAGGTCAGCTTTGAATTCAGGTCCTCCTAATTCCAGGGCCAGTGCTCTATTCACTGAGCCACCTAACTGCCCCAGGAACTCGAAATCTAATGCGAGAAACAATATGAAAACAACTCTATACAAGATCAGTTAAAGATAACCAATAGAGGAAAGGCACTAGCATTCAGAGGATCTGGAAAGGCTTCTCACAGAATATGTTAGTTGGGACTTATAGGAAGCCAGGAAAGCCAGGAAGCAGAGATGAGCATGAAAAGTATTTCCCCCAGGCATGGGGGACAGTCAATGAAAATGCCAAGAGGTAGGCGCTAGAGAGTTTTGTTAAGGAACAGCAAGAAGCCAGTGTTGCTGCATAACAGGGTACTTCAGGGAGGGTAATGTATAAGAAAACTGGCCAAGTAAGAGGGGGTAAAGTTGTGAAGGGCTCTGAATGCCAAGCAGGGGATTTTGTACTTGATCCTGTAGGTGATACAGCTAATAAGCATCAAGAAACAAGATTTCAAGCCCCCCTCCCTCTCAATTCCCAGTCTAGAACAATTTCCTTTCTCTCAAGGTAGTGAACTATATACCTCTTAAGAGTGGGTGGTTTGTGTGTCCCATTGGAGCGTCCTTGGACTAAAACAGTGCCACTTCTGTGTGTATGTGGGTCATGAAGTTGCTCTGTTCTGGAAGCTTCTAGAGACTCCTGAAGTCAATTTTCCTTCTTGTCACATTTTACTTCCTTTCTAGATGGATACTTTCAGCATTTTTCTATTCTTCTAAAAGCAAGTGATAGAACTGCATGTCGTAATTGGACAATATTGCCCCAAAAAACAAAAAAAAATTGTTCATCGCCAAAGGAAGAGGTTTAGTTTTCTGCTTTGATCTCTAAGCAGTTTTTAAAAACATAGAAATCCCTGGAGCACTGAAGAGCAGGGTCATATTATGAAAGCGTTAAGGATCTCAGATTGAGTCCAAGGCCTGAAGCTTAAGGAGAAATTCAGCTTAAATTGTCTGAACCCTGCCAATAACACAGATATAGTGGATCAATGCAAACACTGGCAGGCAGAGTCACTAACTAGCACATAATAACGGCCCACAGACCATGGAAGGCTGGACCTGCAAATTGAACCACAGGCAGTCCCAGTTCCTACTGTGACTAATGCCTCTCTGTGTCTTTGATGCTTGTTGTCATTCTCTGGATCTTTTTGGACACTCTGAGTTTGATTCTGTTTCCATGGCAGCCGTTGGTCCTTAGGGGTTCCAGTCCAGGGCCTGGAGAGTCAGTGGGGTTTAGCTGCCCAGAGCAGACCAGCAGAGGAGTATGAAATATGAGAGGAAAGGTCTCTAGACCCCTGGGGATGGTAAGGGTAAATACTGCATAAGTGGAAGTATACTCACCACTCCTAATATCAGTATTTTGGGAAAACAATCAGTCACCCTACCCTAGTTCTAGAACTATCTAGGTAAGATGGGCCTCCAGAAAGCACATTCTCCAACATCCATTGCCCTCCTTACCTCACAGTGAAATGTCTGATGTGCCACCCACGTTTACCTGTAACAAAAGAAATGCATGTAAAGCAGCTTCTCAACTATGTGAGCGATGTAAATATTGGTCATTGTTGTTCTTTAAGTAAGACCCTTCAGTTCTTTGGAATATAAAAGATTAGGAAAATATTTTATGTTTTTTACAGCCCTTCTTTAAAATTATTTCTATCCAGCTTTTATTCAGCCTTACAGTAACTCTATGAAGAATGGAGTCAGACGGTATTATTCCTATCCATAGATGAGGAAACTGATACACCAAATAAATGAATAAATGCCCACAGGAAGAAACTGAAGCAGGAACAAATGTGTTCCATCTGCCTCTGTCTAGCTCTGTATTTGGACTGATACAGGATTCCCAGCTTGACAGTAGCTACATTGTGGGCTCTTCCAGACAAATGGCTGATATGAGGGGTGAGGAAATCCCACCTGACATGCACAACTCCTGCCTTTACCATTTCCTCTGAGATGAAAGGATCATGTGATCTTCGATCATGCAACTTTTACCATTAGGCACCTTTTAAATTTTAATTGCCAGTTATTCACATTATGTGGAATAGCTCATTGTTTGTACAGCTGAGCCAGACATCTCCTGAGAAAGGAAGGAGCAGTGGGAAGAGGCTCCCAGGCAGATGAGCAAGAGCCTGCTTCTTACCCCATGGATCAGGTGCCTCTTGTTACCAGTTAGGCAACAGTAGCGATTGCCAGTAACCCTTAGGAAGGCATCAGCCTCTGGCTCTAAAGCCTCTTGTAGAAAGAATACAAAAGCAAGGACAGCCCCAGGTATTGGTCTAAAGTTTCTAAAATGGCTCTCTGTTAGAAGAAGAATGGGTAAAAGGGCCAAGGGAAACCTTTTATGACAAAACATCATGGCTCTGGGGAATTTGGCTAGCTAGAGGGTTTTCCCTATGTGTCTGTTTCTGTTTCCTTGCATTGTGACTGTCCCCAGAATGGTCTTGTATATCAGGTTGTTTGAGCTCTCAGGAAACTCAGACCCACAGCTTACTGAGCTATGTAATCAGCTGCCTGAGCTCTTAGGCTCCTGTGTGAGCCAAAATACTGGCCAATGACAGCTTTTGTCACATTTGGTGACAGCTGCATCCTAGACCACACCTCCTGCACCCTTATTTTCTTGGGTGTATCTACGTCAGAGGTTGCAGGGAACTTACATCTATGAAAAGCAGAAGATTTTTGAGGTGATTCTGATGTGATTAAAACATACCTCCTGTCAGAGGTGATGGACAAAATATGTGGAATAAGACACATTTTTTTAATATGGCTGATGTGGGAAGCTTCTTGACTAGGCATATTTGTTACAAGAGTTTTGTTTTTATCTTATTTTTCCAGTGGAGGGGAAAGGGACATTCACTGGGACCACAGGTATGAGGGAAAGAAAAAAAGTGCTTGATAATTTTTAAAATGTAACTTTTCAAAATCACTATCTATTATTAACATCCCATGAAAGCTTGGCAGTTTAGTAAGTAGTAGAGTTAAGTAGAGATAAAAGTGATGCCTCCTAGGAATCCCCTAACCCAAGAAGCAGAGAACAGGGATGGATTAAGACTTTTCCAAAGACAGACACAAAGAAGAGTCAAAAATCTTGAACACAAGATTTCTTCAGGTGACCTACAAGATGTGATATGCCCTGTGCCTGAGATACTTACCACGAGTGCTGCAAATGCAAGTTGGTTTGCTATCAGAAAATAAAATCAAAAGGGCTTGAGGGATATTTCTTTCCATTCCAAATAATTAGAGAATTTGAAGGATTGCTACATGGGATGGAAGAAATAATCAAAGAAAATCAAGAAGAAAAAGATTCTGAGTGCAAAGGAGGTAAGTGGTAAGAAGTTATTGAATGGAAGAACATAACACAGAGGAGAAAGAAAAGACCTATACAACAGGTATGAGACTCCTGGTAAACAGGATCCTCCTGAAGAAAATGCAACAACTCACATACCTTTTTGTTGTTGTTGTTGTTGTTCAGTCATTTCAGACCCTTTGTGACCCCCTTTGAAGTTTTCTTGGCAATGATACTGGAGTGGTTTGCCATTTCTTCTCCAGCTCATTTTACAGATGAGGAAACTGAAGCAGAGTAAAGTGACTTGCCCAGGGTCACACAGCTAGTAAGTATCTGACGTCACATTTGAACTCGGGTCTTCCTGACTTTGGGCCTGGTGCTCCATCCACTGTGCCCCCTAACTGCCCACATAGGACATGACAGAACACTAATAGAACACGGAGGATACCCAAGGGCGGTGTATTTGGAGCCACAGAAACTGGCTCCAAATCCCTATTCTGCTATTTATTATTTACACGATCTTGGGCCAGTAACTTAACCTCTATGGGACTCTCTATCCTTATCAGTAAAGAGAGTGTTTGGATTAGACGAGCTCTAACGTCCCTTTTAGCTCTAAATTTTTTGACCCTATGAATAACACATGGCATAATCCTGTTACCACCCCCAGGAGAGGAGATAAAATGTCTTGGTTAGTGACTCCATACTGAGTGATCTATAAGTAGGCTTGGCTTAGCTAATCAGAGAGTATATTATCTTGCTGGAGCATATATTTGAGCCTTGACAGAGCCTGCCAAGATTCTTCAAATCCACCCACTATTCCCCACTTCTGCTGGTTCACATGGAAACAAATGATAGTCAGGAAGAAAATCTGGAATCTATCTTTATTTGGTTTGAAGTCCTGGGTAGGAAACTGAGAACTTGGGGGGGGGGGAGACACATAGGTGGTGTTTTCTCTTCAAATTGAAAGTTGTAACTTTAGAAGAGAGACGGATATGAGAAATGAACAACTGGCTGTGTAAATGGTGTTGGGAAATGGGATTGGCTTACAACACCAGAATGATGGGCACCTGGCAAGGGACAATGTGCATCTCATAAAGCCTGAAAGAGCATGTATGGTGGGAGAGTCTCCAACCTGATTAAAAGGGCTTTAAACTGGAATTTGGGTGGGTGGGTGGGGGAAGGACAAAGTCCCAGACAAAACTTTAAAACCAAATCCTGGAGAGGTTATTAGTTGTGACATAGGAAGAAAAACCAGTGTAGAGGAGATGCCTAGTAATTTTTAGGAAAAAAAAAACAATAGAGAAGAAGGTGGGAACAATATTTATTAGAGAAAAGATAGAGTTCCTTCATGATTTGACTGACAGTAGAGACCAGGGTTATCTATTGATGTTGCCTTCATTGCAAATATAGTAATTAGGGGTTGAACCACTGGAAGCCAAGCTGATATGGAAGAGATTATCTGTCACTGTGCTGCTGAAATCAACAAGGATCATACTTCACCTCTCCTTTTTCTCCCCTTCTTCCTTCCACAGGGAGAGTATCTATTCCCAAATTGATCTCTGCGTAGTACCTGTCAGTGGCACCGCTCTTAGGGAGGGCATGCCCACTTGGCGTTCCAGTTGAGCACTGCTCCCTTCTTCAGATATTCTGTGACTGCTTCTTGTTGCCATGATGACTCAGGGATCTGCACAAATTATGACAAGAATCTTTTAATTAGATGCTGAGTCAGAATGCCATATACGTGTGTGTATGTATGTATTATGCATTGTATTGTTGACGTGTGATTTTATATGTATGCATGTATATGTATATATATATATGTATGTGTATATATTTGTAAGTATGTGTATTCAAAGGGTGATCCAACTCCAGAACTACACACACACGTATACACAGATACACACAAATGTATATGTGTACGTATGTGTGTATGTGTTTGTGCTTATATATGTGCGGATGTATATTCAAGGAATGACGACCCTCAGCACTCCCCTGGGTGATAAAAAGAAATAGTTAACTTATTGCTGAGTCAGAATATATTTAAACAGACATATATACATGGATGTATATGTATATATATCCTCAAGGGTGAGCCAACCAACCCTCAGTATTCTTCTTTCTTAGGATTTGAAAGAGCTGCAACCTGGGAGGGCCTTAATCCCACCTGGCTTTCTACAGCTATGAGAACATGTCCTACTTAGGCCACCTGTGCCTTAGATGGGCCAGCTCTCTATTGTGTCTTTTTCTTTGCAGTGGGCCTTGGGAGATCACAAAAGGCAACTTACATTTCCCCCACTCCCATCCCCCCTACCTCCCCATTCCCTGACACCAGATCATCAGGCATTGGTCAGAGCAGTACTAGCAACAGAGAGAAACCACCAGATAGATGATCTTGCCTGGTTGCTAATTAGAAGTAGCCAGTGCAGAGATGAAATGGAAAATGGTTATTTGTCTAGAATTTTATTTTTTTCAAACTACATATAAAACAATTAACATTCTCTTTAGAAATTTTGAGCTCCCAATTCTTTCCCTCCTCTAGACCCTGAAACAGCAAACAATTTGATATAGGTTATATATGGATAATCATGCAAAACATATTTCCATATTAGTCATATTGTGAAAGAAAACACATACAAAAAAACTATGAAAAAATAAAGTAAAAAATAGTATGCTTTGATCTGCATTCAGATTCAATTAGTTCTTTCTCTGGATGCGGATAGCATTTGTCATCATAAATCCTTTGGAATTGTCTTGGATCTTTGTATTGCTGAGGATTGCTGAGTCGATCATTGTACAGTGCTGGTGTTACTGTGTACAATGTTCTCCTGGTTCTGCTCACTTCATTTTGCATGAATTCATGTAAAACTTTCCAGGTTTTTCTGGAATCTACCTGCTCATCATTTCTCACAACACAATAGTATTCCATTGTATTCATATACTACAACATGTTCAGCCATTCCCCAATTGATGGGCATCCCCTCAATTTCCATTCTTTGCCAGCACAAAAATGATAAGTAATTTTGTACATATTGGTCCTTTCCACTTTTTTAGTAATCTCTTTGGGATACAGACCTAGTAGTGGGATTGCTGGGTCAAAGTGTATGCACAGTTTAATTGCCCTTTGGGCATAATTCCAAATTGTTCTCCAGAATGGTTGGATCAGTTCACAACTCCACCAACAATACATTAGTGTCCCAATTTTTCCACATCCCCTTCAACATTTGTCATTTTCTTTTTCTGTCATGTTAGCCATTCTGATAGGCATGAGGGATAACCCTGGGGTTGTTTTAATTTGCATTTCTCTATTCAATAGTGATTCTGAGCATTTTTTCATATGACTATAGATAAATTTGATTTCTACTTCTGAAAAGTTCATATCTTTTGCAATTTGTCAATTGTGGAATGACCTGTATGCTTATAAATTTGGCTCAGTTTGCTATATATTTGAGAAATGAGGCCTTTATCAGAGGCACTTCCTTGTAAAAAATTTTTTCTCAGTTTTCTGCTTTGCTTCTGATCATGGCTGCATTGGTTTTATTTGTGCAAAATTGTTTTAATTTAATGTAATCGAAATAATCCTTTTTACATTCTGCTATGCATTCATCAAACTCCAGATTACTTTGGTCATTACTTACTGTGTATTGTGTACCCAATCTATTCTACTAATCCACCACTCTATCTTTTAATCAGTACCAGCTTGTTATGATGATTACCATTTTATAATATTGTTTGAGATTTGGTGTAGTTAGGCCCGCTTCACATTATTTTTCCTATATTCTCTTGATATTCTTGACATTTTATTCTTCCACATGAATTTTGTTATTGTGTTTTCTAGCTCTACAAAATAAATTCTTAGTAGTTTGGTTAGTATGGCAGTAAGTAAGTAAATTAATTTAGGTAGAATTGTTGTCTCTATTATACTGGCTTGGCCTACCTAGGAGCAAATATTTTTCCAATTGTTTAGATCTGACTTCATTTGTATGAAAAGTGTTTTGTAATTGTATTCGTATAGTTCCTGGGCTTGTCTTGGCAGGTAGACTACCAAGCATTTTATATTGTTTACAGTTATTTTAAAAGAAAGTTCTCTTTCTATTTTTTGGTGCTGGACTTTGTTGATAATATATAGAAATCCTGATGATGTATGTAAGTTTATTTTATATCCTGAAACTTTGCTAAAATTGTTCATTATTTCAACTTGTTTTTTAGTTGATTTTCTTGGATTCTTCAAGTATCCCATCATATCACCTGCAAGAGTGATAGTTTTGTTTTCTCATTGCCTTTTCTGATACTTTCCATGTCTTTTTCTTCTCTTATTGATATAGCTAGCATGTCTAGCACAATATTGAATAATAGTTGTGATAATGGGCATCCTGGCTTCTAGTTTATCCGAATTACAGATAATGCTTGTTGATGGTTTTAGATAACTACTACTTCTCATTTTAGGGAAAGCTCCATTAAGTCCTATATTTTCTAGTGTTTTTAATAGGAATGAATGTTGTGTTTTCTTAAAAGCTTTCTCTGCATTTATTGAGATCGTCATATGATCTTTGTTGGTTTTGTTATTGATATGATCAATAATGCTGATAGTTTTTTTTATTTTGAACCAGCCATGCATTCCTGATATAAATCCCACCTGGTCATAGTGTATTACAGTGGTTCTCAATCTTCCTAATGCCGCGACCCTTTAATACAGTTTCTCATGTTGTGGTGACCCCCAACCATAAAATTATTTTCATTGCTACTTCACAACTGTAATTTTGCTACTCTTATGAATCTATCCAATATGCAGGATGTATTTTCATTGTTACAAATTGAACAGAACCCACAGGTTGAGAACCACTGGTGTATAATCTTTGCAATATATTGCTATAATCTCCTTGCTAGTATTTTATTTAAAATATTTGTTAGGCACACATAGAGCCTATATCAGTTGCTTACCATCTCAGGGAGGAGGCAGGGAAAAGAGGGAGGGAAGGACTATTAAAAAAAAACCAACAAATTTTTAAAATTGTTTTTACATGTAATTGGAACAAATAAAAGATTATTTAAAATATCCATTAAAGAAATTGGTCTACACTTTTCTTTCTCTTTTTTTGTTCTTCCTAGTTTAGGTAACAGCACCATATTTATGTCATGAAAGGAATTTGGTAAGACTCTTTGTTGGCCTATTTTTCCAAATAATTTATATAGTATTAGAAATGGCTATTCTTTAAATGTTTGATAGAATTCACTTGTGAATCCATCTGATCCTGGGTTTTTTTTTTCCTTAGGTAACTCATTGATGGCTTATTCAATTTCTTTTTTCTAAAGTAAGGTTATTTAAGTATTCTACTTCATAAACTGGACAATTTATGTTTTTGTAAATATTTATCCATTTCACTTAGATTGTTGGATTTATGGGCATGTAATTGGACAAAATGGCTTCTAAGGATTGCTTCAATTTCATCTTCATTAGTGGTGAATAAATCTTTTTCATTTTTGATAGTGGTAGTTTGGTTTTCTCCTTTCTTTTATTTAAATGAAATTAACCAATGATTTGCCTATTCTATTGGGCTTTTCATAAAACCAAAGCCTAGTTTTACTTATTAGTTCAGTCATTTTCTTACTTTCAATTTTATTAATCTCTCCTTTGATTTTTCAAGATTTTCAATTTGGTGTTTATTAGGGGTGTTAAATTTGTTATTTTTCTGTATTGTCTTTTTTCTTTTTAGTTGTTTGCCCAATTCTTTGACCTACTCTTTGTCTATCTTATTGATGTAATTAGGATATAAATTTTCCCCCAAGTACTGGTTTGGCCCATAAATTTTGGTATGTTGTCTCATTGTTGTTATTATCATTAATGAAATTATTGTTTCTGTGATTTGTTCTTTGATTCACTCATTCTTTGGGCTTAGACTATTTAGTTCCCAATTAATTTTAGTCTATTTTTCCACTACCCTTTATTGAATGTAATTTTTCTTGCATTGTGGTCTGAAAAGGATCCAGTTAATATTTCTGCTTTTCTGCATTTGTTTGTGAGATGCCCTAATACCTGATCAATTTTTGTGTCGGTGCCTTCTATTCCCATTCAGTTTTCTCCAGAGGTGTATCATATCTAACTTTTCTAAAAATCTGCTCATCTAGAAAATCAACTAAAAAAACTAGCTGAAATAATTAACAGCTTCTGCAAAGTTGCAGAATATAAAATAAACCCACATAAATCATCAGCATTCCCATATGTTGGAGACAAAGACCAGCAGGAAAAGATAGAAAGAGAAATTACTTTTATAATAACTGCAGACAATACAAAACGCTTGGGAGTCTACTTGGAAAGACAAATCTAGGAACTATATATGCACAATTACAAAACGCTTTTTACACAAATAAAGTCAGATCTAAACAACTGAAAAAAATATTAATTGATCATGGGTAGGCTGAGCTAATATAATAAAAATGACAATTCTACCTAAATTAATTTACTTATTCAATGTCATAACAATCAAACTACCAAGAATTTATTTTATAGAGCTAGAAAAAAATCTTAACAAAATTCCTCTGGAAGAATATTAAGGGAATTAATGAAAAGAAAATATGAAGGAAGGTGACATAGCCACACCAGATCTCAAACTGTATTACAAAGTGGTAACCATCAAAACTATCTGACATTGGCTAAGAAATAGAGCGGTAGATCAGTGGAATAGATTAGGTATATAAGACACAATAGTAAAGGACCATTGTAATCTAATGTTTGACAAACCCAAAGATCCCAGCTTCTTGAATAAGAACTCATTATTGGAATGAAGGAATGAAGCGGGGGAGAGGGGGGGAAGAGAAGAACTCCTGGGAAAACTGAAAAACAGTATGTCAGAAATGAGGTATAGATTAACATCTTACATCATATAAAATAAAGTCAAAATGAGTACATTATTGGGGTGGCTAGGTGGCGCAGTGAATAGAGCACCGTCCCTGAAGTTAGGAGGACCTGAGTTCAAATCCAGCCTCAGACACTTGACATACTTACTAGCCATGTGACTTTGGGCAAGTCACTTAACCCCAGTTGCCCTCCAAAAAACAAGCCAAAAAAAGTGAGTACATTATTTACACATAAAGGGTGAAACCATAAACAAATCAGTAGAGCAAGAAATAGTTTACCTGTCAGATTTATGGAGAAGGGAAGAATTTATGACCAAGCAAGAGATAGAGATCATTACAAAATATGGATAATTTTGATTACATTAAATTAAATTTTTTTTGCACAGATAAAACCAATGCAACCAAGATTAGAAGGAAATCAGAAAACTGAGGGAAATTTTGACAAACAAGTGTCTCCAATAAAGGTCTGATTTCTCAAATATATAGCAAACTGACCCAAATTTAGAAGCATACAAGTCATTCCACAATTGACAAAAGATGAACAGGCACTTTTCAGAAGTAGAAATCAAAGCTGTCTACAGTCATGTGAAAAAATGCTCAGAATCACTGTCGGTTAGAGAAATGCAAATTAAAACAACTCCAGGGTAACCTCTCATACCTATCAGAATGGCTAATATGAAGAAAAAGAAAATGACAAATGTTGAAGGGGATGTGGAAAAATTGGGACACTGGTGTACTGTTGGTGGAGTTGTGAACTGATCCAGCCATTCTGGAGAACAATTTGGAATTATGCCTAAAGGGCAATTAAACTGTGAATACTCTTTGACCCCACAATACCAATACTAGGTCTGTACCCTAAAGAGATCACAAAAAAAGTGAGAAGGACCAATATGTACAAAAATATTTATTATGACTCTTTTTGTGCTGGCAAAGAATGGAAATTGAGGGGATGCCCATCAATTGGGGAATGGCTGAACAAGCTGTGGCATATGAATGTAATGGAATACTATTGTGCTATGAGAAATGATGGGCAGGTAGATTCCAGAAAAACCTGGAAAGTTTTACATGAACTGAGGCAAAATGAAGTGAGCAGAACCAGGAGAATATTATAGACAGTAACAGCAATATTGTATGATGACCAGTCGTGAAGGACTTGGCTATTCTCAGCTATACAGAGATCCAAGACAATTCCAAAGGACTCATGATGAAAATGCCTATCCACATCCAGAAAAAAAAACTAATTGAGCCTAAATGCCAATGGAAGCATATTCACTTTATTTGTGTGTGTGTGTGTGTGTGTGTGTGTGTGTGTGTGTGTTTTCTTTTGGTCTGTTTCTTCTTTTACAATATGGCTAATATGGGAAGATGTTTTACATGATTACACATATATAGCCTATATTAACTTGCTTACCATCTTCAGGGATAAAGGCAGAAATTTTGAAACTCAAAAAGATTTTAAATGAATGCTAAAATTGTCTTTACGTTTAACTGGAAAAAATGAAATACCATTTAAAAATTCTGTTTATTAACTTCTTGTTTATTTTTTGGTTAAATTTATCTAGTTCTGAGAGAGCAAAGTTGAGATCCCCCACTAATACAGTTTTACTATCTATTTCCTCCTGTAACTTATTTAACTTTTCCTTTAAGAATTTGGATTCTATTCTGTTTGGGCCATACATGTTTCATATTGATATTATCTATGGTGCCTTTTAACAAGAGGCATTTTCCTTATTTATCTTTTTTAATTAGATCTATTTTTTACTTTTTGCTTTGTCTGAGATGATGATTGCTTCCTCTGCTTCTTTTTTTTTTACTTCTGCTAAAGCAAGTAGATTTTGCTCTAGAGTCTTTCACCTTCACTTTGTGTGTGTCTATCTGCTTCAAGGATATTTCTTGTAAGAAACATAATGTAGGATTCTAATTTTTAATCTACTTTTCTATCCACTTCTATTTTATAGATGAGTTCATTCCATTTACATTTGCAGTTGTGACTACTAACTGTGTATTTCCCTCCATCCAGTTTCCCCCCTATTTATCCTACTCTCTTCTTTCACCCTGTCCATTCTCAAAAATGGACCACTGCCTCCTCAATCTGCCTTCCCTTCTTTCAGTCCCTCTGCCCAGCTTCTCTTATCCCCCTCTCTTCCTACTGTCCTATGGGATAAGATAGATTTCTTTTACACCCAACTGAGTATGCATGTCCCTCTTTCAGCCAATTCTGGAGAGAGTAAGGTTCAAGCATTGCCCATACCCCCCATCTTCCCCTCCACTATAAAAGCTCTTTTGTACGTCTTTTATGTGAGATAATTTAATGTATTCTACCTCTCCCTTCACCCTTCTTCCAGTGTAGTCTATTTCTCACCCCTTTATTTTGTTTTTTTTTTAATATCATCCCTATATAACCAACTCACACTCATTCCCTCTGTCTATGTATATTCCAACTGCCCTAATCATAAGAAAATTCTTAGGAGTTACAAGCATAATCTTCCCTTGTAGTAATGTAAACAGTTTAACTTTATTGAATCCCTTATGATCTCTCTTTCATGTTTATCTTTTTATGCTTCTCTTGTTTCTTATATATGAAAATCAAAATTTCTATGCAGCTCTGGTCTTTTCATCAAGACTGCTTGAAAGTCTTCCATTTCATTAAATATAATTTTTTTTCTTCTGAAGGATTACACTGAATTATGATGGGTAGGTGATTCTTTTTTGTAATCCTATTTCCTTTGCCTTCCAGAATAACATATTCCAAGCCCTCCAGTCTTTTAACATAGTACTAAATCCTCTATTACCCTGGCTATTGTTTGCAGTATTTTCCCCTTGACCTGGGAACATTGGAATTTGGCTATATTGTTCCTGAGAGTTTTCATTTGGGGATATCTATTAGGAAATAAATTCTTTCAATTTCCATTTTACCCTCTGGTTCTAGGATATTAGGACAATTTTCCTTAATTATTTTTTGAAATATGATATCTACACTCTTTGTGTAGCTTTCAGATAGTCCAATAATTCTTAAATTGTCTTTCTCGGATCTATTTTCCAGGTCAGTTGTTTTTCCAGTGAGATAGTGTACATTTTCTTCTAATGTTTTCATTCTGTTGCCTTTTATGGTTTCTTGATGTTTCATAAAGTCATTAGTTTCCACTTGCCCAATTCTAATTTTTAAAGAATTATTTTCAGGGCAGAGCCAAGATGTCTAAGTAAAGGCAGGAACTCACCTGAGTTCTCCCCCAAACCCCTTCAAATACCTGTAAAAAATGACTCTAAACAAATTCTAGAGCAAAAGATACAGATTGAAACAAATTTCCAGTCCAAGACTACCTGGAAGATAGACAGGAAAGGTCTGTTGTACTAGGCTGAGAGATGAGCACAGGCCATGCCAGCATAGACCAGGCCCCAGTGAACCTGGAGCAAGCCACAGAGGAATGAATCACTGGCAGCTGTGGTAGTTTCCAGACTTCTCAACTCACAAATACCAAGGACAACTTAGAAGATCAGTAGGAAGGGTCTGTCAGACCTCGGTGAGAGGGGAGAGCACACCAGCCCCAGCCCCAGCAAACCAGGAGCAGGCCTTTGGGAGTCACTGAATCAGCAGAGGCAGCTGCTTCTGGAGCTCTTGGCATATAGATGGTAAGAAGATCAAACAACTGGTCAGAAGGAGATTTCAGGAGTTTCTTTGCTGGCACCGAGGCAGGGCTCTTTTGCTTTGCCCATATTTGGATTTGGGTCCCAGTCCTAGATGGCAGTCCTGGGATGAAGAGGAACACTAGCATAGCAGAGCTTGTGGCAGCAGTGGAAAGGGAACCCATCTCATAGTTCCATGGCAGAAAAGAGTGCTTGTGGTTACTCAAAGACCAGAGCATAGGCCTGGAGAGGCATGAACACCTCTCCTTAGGTCATAACACCTTGGAAGAATTGAAAACTTATAGGTCCCTAGAAGTATTTCTAAAAACAGCTGCACAAAACCCATGAAGCTTGGGACAGGGTACCCTCCACACTGAAAACAAAGCCCTACCTTAACAAAGAATTGAAAAGTCAAGTAATAGACTGGGAAAATGAGCAAACAACAGGGGAAAAAAAACTCAGACTATAGAAATTTACTTTGGTGACAAGGAAGATCAAAACATACACTCAGAAGAAAACAAAGTCAAAGCACCTACATCCAAAGCCTCCAAGAAAAATATGAATTGGTCTCAGACCAGAGTTCAAAAAGGATTTTTAAAATCAAGTAACAGAAATAGAGGAAAAATAGGGAAGAGAAATGAGAGTGATGCAAGTAAATCATGAAAAACCAATCAACAGCTTGGTACAGG
>CM053581.1:83832694-83847488 GCA_028627135.1 Pseudochirops cupreus
ATTCTAGAACTAGAGGGTAAAATAGAAATGGAAAGAATCCACCTATCACTTCCTGAAAGAGATCCCAAAATGAAAACTCCCAGGAGTATCATAGCAAAATTCCGGAGTTCCCAGGTCAAGGAGAAAATGTTACAAGCAGACAGAAAGAAACAATTCAAGTATTGTTGGAAACACAATCAGGTTAACACAAAATTTATCAACTTCTACATTAAGGGATTGGAGGGTTTGGAATATGATATTCCCGAGGTCAAAGGAGCTAGGATTAAAACCAAGAATCACCTACCCAGCGAGACTGAATGTAATTCATGAGGGGGAAAAATTGATATTTAATGAGGTAGGGGAATTTAATGCATTCTTGAGAAGACCAGAGCTAGGTAGAAGATTTGACTTTCAAATACAAGATTCAAGAAAAGCATGAAAAGGTAGACAGGAAAGAGAAATCATAAGGGACTTATTAAAGTTGAACGGTTTATATTCCTACATGGAAAGATGATATTTGTAACTCATGAAACCTTTCTTGTTATTAGGGTAGTTGGAGGGAATATATATAGAGAGAGGGCACACAGTGAGTTAAAATGAAGGAATGATATCTAAAAAATAAAATTAAGGGGTAAGAGAGAGGAATGTACTAGAAGAAGGAGAAAGGGAGAGATAGATTGAAGTAAATTATCTCACATAAAAGAGGAAAGAAAAAGTTTTTACAGTGGAGGCAAAGAGGGGGAAGGTGAAAGGTAAGGAGTAACTCTTACTCTCATCAGACAGGAAAGTGGGAGGGGTAGGGAATAAGAGAATGGGGGATCAGGATGATAGAAGGGAGGGCAGATTGGGGGAAGGAATAATCAAAAGCAAAACACTTTTGAGGAGGGACAGGGTGAAAGGAGAGAGAGAATAGAATAAACTGGGGAAAGGTAAAATAGAATGGAGGGAAATTAGCCCTAGTAACTGTGAAAAAAAAATTGAAACAAGTTTTTCTGATCAAGACCTCATTTCTCTAATAAAAAAAAATTGTTTTCTTCAATGAGCTTTTCTATTTCCTTTTCCATTTAGCCAATTCCACTTTTTAAGGAATTGTTTTCATCAATGAATTTTTGTATGTTTTCCATTTTTTGTACTTCCCTTTACCAAGCTGTTGATTCTTTTTTTTTCCATAATTCTCTTGCATCTCTCTCATTCTTTTCCCATTTTTTTATTTGCTTTTGGAAATCTTTTGAACTTTTATTTGATTTTTGAAATCTCTTTTGAGCTCTTCTGGAAATCTTCCTGGGACCTGACACCAATACACATTTTTCTGTGAGGCTTTGCATGTGGCCATTTTGACATTGTTGTCCTGTTCTAAGTTTGTATTTTGATTTTGATCTTCCGTGTCACCACAGTAGTTTTCATGGTCAGGTTCTTGTTTTCTTTTTTTTCTGTCATTAATTCATTTTTCCAGACTATTTATTGACTTTTAACTTTGTGTTAAAGCTTGGTTCTGCCCCTGGGATGGAGGTGGCACAGTCCCAAACTTCAGATTTTTTGTGCTTCTGGTTTTTCAGAGCTAATTTTGGGGACCTGCAAATGTTCAGTTCTTCAGAGGTAGTGTGATCTAAGGAGAGATGTCATTGTTCTCCTGGTCTGAGTTCTGATCCGTGAGCAACCATACATACTCTTTTCTGCCCTCAAACTATGAACAGCTCTAGTATACTAGTACTCCTCCTCCCTTTCAGACTTCAATCTGTTTCTACAAACTGTATCCCCATATCAGCAATGGAACAGAGACCTGCACCCAGTACCAGTAAAATGTCTGCGGTAATCTCATTCTGACCTGTCATCTAGCCCCCTAACTATGGGCTGAGAGCTCTAGAAGTCACCACTGCTGATTCAGTCACCACTAATACCTGCATTAGACTGTGCTCTGTCCCATCACAGTGAGATAGATCTTTCCCGTCAACAATCTAAGTTGTCTTGAGTGGTAAAATTGTTTCACCTGTCCTTTTGTTGGTTCTGCTGCTTCCGAATTAGTTTTCAGGTATAATTTCAAAGTTGTTTGGAGGGGAATGTGGGAAAGGCAAGTCTCTGACTTTAATCCACAATCTTGGATCCATCTCCTAACATAGTTAATTAACAGTCTTGAAGACACGGTGTTCCAGTGAAGTTTCCCAGTTGATCATACTAATAGGGTTAAAGTAGCTAGATTCTATTCTAATCATTAAAACATTCTTATTTCTTAGCATTCCCTTTTTTGTAGGGGGAATAAACTAACCATACAATCTCTGATTCATGTTTGTACAGTGAGTATCTTCCTTTACCTTCCCTTTTGAGGGAAAGTAACTCTAGGCTAGAGTCAAAGATGGATTTGTTCCAAGGAAAAAAGGAAGGAAGGAAGAAAAAAAAACCTGAGTCTTTATTAAGCACCTACTATATGCCAAGCACTGTGCTACCCACTTAATAAATAATACTTCATTTGATTCTCAAAACAACCCTGGGAGGTAGATGCTATTATCTGAGGCAGACATAGGTTAAGTGATTTGCCCAGAGTCACACAGCTAGAAGTATCTGAGTCCAGATTTAAACTCAGGTCTTCCTGACTTTAGACTCATTGCTCTATCCCCTGGGACATTTAGCAGCATAAATAGAGCACTTGGGGATCTTCTTCTCTGTGATATGATAGACAGCCCCCAAGAGCAATGAACCCTGGGCAAATCATAACAGTAGGCAAAAGACAGGCATTAGTGCGGTAAGGTCCCATGGCCTAAGTCAAGACATGCCTAGCTAGCTATGTAGTTTGGTTTTTTTAAGTTTACATCGCTATTCACTTAAATTCTGTAAATCAGTAGTAAGAGCCCTGTGGTTAACCCAGGGCTTTATTGATCTGACTATATTGAAATTTGTGTAAGGGCGTTCGTAGATGGGGTTAAGATCCATTCCTTGGAAAGCAGGAAGGAAGCTTTCATTTTCTAAATTGCCAGTGGGGGAGGGGAGTTATCCAGCTAATGGCTCAAAACAAACAAAAGAGATTTTACTGATAATTAGTATTATAACTCCTCCAAGTTTAAACCACCTAAATCTGGATACAGGAGCATTCACCTTGGCAAAGGATGAACTAGACTGTGGTGTGGTGGGCATGCTTGGGAAATAGAGATCAGCTAGAATCCCTTTCCTCAGAGGCAGTTTTTTCTTTGGTCTGGACACATCTCCTTCCTGTTGTTCTATTTCCTACTCTAAATTTATTTGGTCCCAAGCATATGACCTGCTCCTTAATCCCCCTGGAGTTGAGTGAATGAAGTCATTGACTAAAAGGAAAGTCACACCCACAAGGACTTGAAGTGAGTAGTTGAAAGTGACTCCACCCACATAAGGGTAGGGCCCATCTAAAAGGCAATAGATTGCTTTCCAGTTAAACCAAACAACTACAGCCCCCTATCCCTGTTACATGTGATTCATGCTTTCCTAATACAGATTATATACAAAGTTGGCATAGAATTAAAAATATAGTTATTAGTAATTATGGGGAGGTTTCAACTGTCCAGATAACTGGATAAAGTTTCATTCTGCTAAAAACAGAACATCTAGTAGATTCTTAACTTGCCTAGATGACATTTTTAGTGCTCAAAAAGTAAAGGAAGTAACTAGGGGTATTGTTTCTCTGAACTTCATAATGACAAAGAAAGTTAATAAAAATTATACTTATGTTTAACATTTTAGTGCCTACTACGTGCCAGGCACTGTGCTAAGTATTTAACAATTATAACAACCCTAAGAGGTAGATGTTGTTATTATCTTCATTTTACAGATAAGGAACTGAAGGAAAGGTTAAGTAATTTGCCGAGGATCGCTGAAACTGGTGTGAGTCTGGATTGGAATTCAGATCTTCCTGGTACCAGGCTCAGCATTCTTTCCACTGTAACACCTAAGCTGATTATGAAGTAGAAGTCATAGGAAACTTGAGAGAAAGTAACTATGTTACTGCATAGTGAAGGAAGAGAAAGCTGAGAGGAAAACTCAGATACATACTGTAGGTCTGAAGGAAATTTTCAAAAAATTATAACCACAATTACAAAGAATCCTGATGAGAAAGAAAAAAAGAGATATTTAAAGAAACCAATTTGGCTGCACAAAGATCCTTCTGATGAGCCCAGATTTGAAAAGGACATACACAAAAGACAGAAAGAGTCCATTTTGGAGGGAGCTGTAGAAAGACAGGTATATATTAACACACTATTTATGGACCTGTGAATATGTCCAACCATTTTTTAAAAAGTGACTACTTTTCCTACTCTTTGAACCAGAGATTCCATTGCTAGTCATATTCCCCCAGGAGGTCAAACACAGAAAGACGGGTGCTATATACACCAAAATATTCACAGCAGCGATTTTATATAGTAGCAAAGAACTAGAAACAAAAATGCCCATAAATTTGGGAATGGTGAAACAAATGGTGGTACATTAATAGATAGATACAATGCTAACAACAAAATCAAACCCGAATGCTCTGCAATTACCACAACCGAGCTTGGTCGTAGTGAAAAATTAAGAAAATGCACCTCCCTTCACTGCAGAGGTCAAGAGGGTGTAGAGCATGCTACTTACATAATCCTACTGGCAAGGATGGTTGATGCATTTGCTGGTTTTGCCAAACTTATTTTGCTTATTTTTGCTTCCCTTTAAAATCTTTGTTATAAGAGATGGCTTTCTGGGTAGGGAGGATATATCTGTGTGTATGTGTGTATGTGTGTTTAATATTTTAAAATTAAGGTGAACTAAACAAAATATATCAATAAAAAATGTGAGGACATACATGAAAGATAGAAGGATCAACACATAAGCAGAGGTCAGCACAAAAGACTTTTATGAAGATATGAGAAAGGTGTTAGGAAGGCTAAAGTCTTAAAAAAAAAACAAAAGGGGGGGGTAGCAATGTGGCATAGTGGAGAGACTGCCAGGGAACCTGGTTCAGATCCTAGCTCTGTGACTTCCTGTGTGATTCTTAGTTGTCAGTCAACCTCCTTAGGTCTTGATTTCTTCATCTTTGAAAGGACAAGTTGCATGAGATGACTTCTGAGGTCCCTTCCAGCTCTAATCTATGATCCTATGATAAGGAGTGGAGGTGCAAGAAAATTTCTACTGTATTCAAAGCAAAAAGATGAATGAGGAGTAGTTAGGTCTTGTGCTGAAGAAGGCAGTATAATGCTCACAATCAGACAAAATGCTGGTGACTGTACCCTCGCTTTTCCCCTCATTTTCTCTACTAAGGGATTCAACCTTCAAACTGGGAAAGGCAGAATAAACAAGATAGAATTGAAACCCAAGAAACAGAAATATTAGACAGCAAACTTAAATTAATTCAACTGGATGGGTTTGGACAAATTACGTCCCATGATATAGAAAGAACCACTGTCTATAATCACTGGGAAGTTATGGGGAAGGGAAAAGTCAAAAGACTGGAGACAGGTAAATGTCACATCACAATTTTTTTCTTTTTCTTTTTTTTTGCTTTTTGCAGGGGGGAAAGCAGGGCAATTGGGGTTAAGTGACTTGCCTAAGGTCACACAACCAGTAAGTGTTAAGTGTCTGAGGTCATATTTGAACTCAGGTCCTCCTGACTCCAGGGCTGGTGCTCTATTCACTGCACCACCTAACCACCCCCACAATTTTTAAAAGGATGAAATGTAGACTATAGAAATTATAGATGTGGATAACTAGAATAATGAGGAATTCAAAAGTATACCCTATAAGAAATGGTTGAAGGAACTGGGGATATTTAACCTATAGAATAATTAATAACAATAAAAAATAATAATATAATTAGAATGTACATAGCACTTTAAGTTTTTCAAATACTTTGCATCCATTATCTCATTTGATCCTCACAATACTGTGAGCTAGGTGCTGCTACAATTTTTGTTTTACAGATAAGGAAACTGAGGCTGAGACAATTAAGAGACTTTCTCAGAATCACACAGCTAGTGTCTGAGATAGAATCTGAACTCCCAGTCCAGTCTTCTCTCCATCAAGAAGATTAGAAGAATGAAAGAAGGCTTAAGTACAAGGTGGTTATAATTAGTTATTTAAGAGACATCCCATTAAAAAAAAAAGGCCTGGGTTCATTTTGTGTTGAGCTTTTTGAGTGGATAGAAGTCAGAGGGAGGAAGATTTCAGTTCAATATGAGATTTTCTAATGTTACTTTTCTAACATTTCCTTTATCAAAGAAACCTAATTACATCCAAAATGCCATTACAGAATTTCAGAATTGGAAACTCAGACTGGCTTCCTGGTTTAATGTTTCTTATGGTAATAGGACAGAAAACCTAAGTCCGATGCACCAAGCCCAAAGCTACATTTGCATCAGAGGATGGTTAGCTGTGACAGAAGAAGGTTCGGTCACACACACCCTCTCCCACAGAATTAAGTGGAAATTCCCTTCCATATGCTATACCTTCAGTATTTGAAGGCAGTTATCATGATCTCTGCCAAGTTTTCTCTCTTCAGGTCAGTCATCCCCAGGTAACCAACCATTCCTCATGTGACATACTTTTAGTTGTCAATAAAAAAAAATTAAATAAGGAAATAAATGTAGCATCCCTAACTGATCATAATATTCTAGATATGATCTGGTCAGTTCAGAGTACAGTGGTACTATCACCTGTTAACAAATTCATCTGTTAACACAGCCTAAGAATAAATTTGCTTTCATGGCAACCACATTCCCCCTCCTGTACTGATTTGCCCTGAACTTGATAGCAACTAAAATCCATAAGAACTGCTATTAAGACACATGGCCAGTACCTTTTCCCCCGACCAAGAGACCATAGCAGATCATGCCTCTATGTCCACCAGGAAAGAGAGACACAAAGTGTTAGTGTGTTCAAATCTTTTGGAATTACTCTCAACTCTGCTTATCAGTCAATCATGGCTTTTGGCCACCATGAAGTAAGTCAACAGAAAACAGATGACAATTTAGGCAGGGAAGGGAAAAACCTCTCTAGCATTTTCCAAAGCAGATTCATCAAACTTCCACGATTAGTAGCAGACAAATTATATTATACATGCTTTAACTCTAAGGCAGGGGCTCTAACTAGAAGGACCTCTCATTATGGTGACATAAAGCTTAGTGGTTGTTTTGAATAAATGAATAATATTCATGTATTTCTGTGACAGCTTTTAGAGTGTACAAGGTTCTTATCTAAGACAAACAGTCTCATTTTATCCACACAACTCTGTAATCTGGATAAAGTTGATATTTTTATTCCCATTTTACAGGTAAAGAAACTGAAGTTCAAAGAGGTTTTTTCTGGGGGTGGCTAGGTGGTACAGTGAATACAGCACCAGCCCTGGAGTCAGGAGGACCTGAGTTCAGATCCAGCCTCAGACACTTAACACTTACTAGCTGTGTGACCTTGGGCAAGTCACTTGACCCCAATTGCCCTACCCTCCAAAAAGCAAAAAAAAGAGGGTTTTTTCTGGCCTGAGGTCACACTGCCAAGTCTAGCACTCTTTCCATTATACCTTCTAGGACAGGGGAAGAACAGGTGAGAGAAAAAAAAAGTACCCTGTATATTCTCCAAGGAAGAAATCCCAAACTCTTCACAATCTGTTTCCAGTCTACCATTCCATATTGAATGCATATTGCTCTCCTTCACATGCTGGATTTTCCAACCAAATTGGTCCTTGCTGTTCCTCATATACGACATTCCATCTCCTAACTCTGCACATTTGAGTAAGCTGTCCTCCATGCCTGGGATTCACTCCTTCCTCCTCACTGCCTCCTGGAACCCTTAGCTTCCTTCAAGACTCCCTTCAAGTACCATCACTACACACACACACACACACACACACACACACACACACACACACACACACACAGAGGTTCTTCTGATAGTCCTCGTTTCTAGTGCTTTGTTGTTGTTGTTCACTCATATCCGACTCTTTGCGATCCCACTTGGAGCTTTCTTGGCAAAGAAATGGGACTGCTTTGCCATTTCCTTTTCCAGAAATTATTTTGTGTTGGCTTCTTGGTTTGTGTGTTGTTTCTCTCCAATAAGATGTAAGTTCATTGAGAGCAGGGATTATTTTGCTTCTTGTCTTTGTTTCCTCTGTACCTAGAGCAGAGCCTGGCGCACAGTACACATTTAATAAATGCTTAGTGAATAAATGAAGTCTAAATTTCCTTCTTAACAATTTCCAGCCATTTCTCTGGATCCCAGTCTATCCTTCTTTCACCCATCAGCCCTTGAGATACTTGAATACAGGTATCATGTGCCATCCGAGACTTCTTTTCTTTTTTTTTTAAACTTCTGTGAATGTTTATTCTTTTTTTTTCAACATTTGTTTTTAAAACTTTGATTTCCAGATTCTTTCCCCTCTTCCTTCCTCACCCACCCCCACTGGGAAGACAAACAGTTTAATATAGGTTGTACATGTGCAGTTACACAAATCATTTCCATAGTAGTTATATTGTGAAAGACTGACTATATTTCCCTCCATCCTATCCCACCCCTGACTTATTCTATTTTCTCCTTTGACCCTGTCCCTTTTCAAAAGTGTTTGCTTCTCACTACCCTCTCCCCCAACCTGCCCTCCCTTCTATCACCCCCCCATACCCTTCCCCCTACTTCCCTGTAGGGTAAGATACCCAATTGAATGTGTATGTTATTCTCTCCTTAAGCCAAATTCAATGAGAATAAAGTTGACCCATTCCCTTTACCTTCCTGCTCTTCCCCTCCATTGTAAGTTTTCTCTTCCCTCTTTTATGAGATAATTTACCGTATTCTATCTCTCCTTTTCTCCTTCTCTCATTATATTCCTCTCTCACTTCTTAATTTTATTTTTTAGATATTATCCCTTCTTATTCAACTGATCCTGTGCCACCTGTCTATGTATACACGAACACACATATATACACACTCACATATGTATTTATACATGCATATATACATATATATACACATATATATTCCCTTCAACTATCCTCATACTGAGAAAAGTCTTGAGTTACAATTATCATTTTTCCATGTAGGAATGTAAATAGTTCAACTTTAATAAGTTCCTTATAATTTCTTTTTTCTTGTTTACCTTCTCATGCTTCTCTTGCTTCTTGTATTTGAAAGTCAAATTTTCTGTTCAGCTCTGGTTTCTTCATCAAGAATACTTGAAAGTCCTCCATTTCATTGAATGACCATATTTTCCCCTGAAACGTTATACTCAATTTTGCTGGGTAGGTGATTCTTGGTTTTAATCCCAGCTCCTTTGACCTCTGAAGTATTCCAAGCCCTTTGATCCCTTAATGTAGAAGCTGCTAGGCCTTGTGTTATCCTGATTGTGTTTCCACAATTCTCAAACTGTTGCTTTCTGGCTGCTTGCAGTGTTTTCTCCTTGACCTGGGAACTCTGGAATTTGGCTGTGATACTCCTAGGAGTTTTCTTTTGGGGATCTTTTTCAAGAGGCAATCAGTGGAGTCTTTCAATTTCCATTTTACTGTCTGTTTCTAGAATATCAGGGAAGTTTACCTTGATAATTTCTTGAAAGATGATGTCTAGGCTCTGTTTTTGATTGTGGCTTTCAGGTAGTCCAATAATTTTTAAATTATCTCTCCTGGATCTATTTTCTAGGTCAGTGGTTTTTCCAATGAAATATTTCACATTGCCTTCTATTTTTTCATTTGTTTGGATCTGTTTTATAGTATCTTGATTTCTCATAAAGTCATTAGCTTCCAATTGCTCCAATCTAATTTTGAAGGAATCATTCTCTTTAGTGAGTTTTTGAAATTCTTTTTCCATCTGGGAAATTTGTCTTCTTAAGGCATTCTTCTCCTCATTGACTTTTTGTGCCTATTTTGACATGTGCACTAGTCTATTTTTTAAGGTGTTATTTTCTTCAGTATTTTTGGGGGGTCTCCTTTCGCAGGCTGTTGACTTGCTTTTCATGATTTTCTTGCCTCATTTTCATTTCTCTTCCCAATTTTTCCTCCACTTCTGTTACTTGATTTTCAAAATCCTTCTTGAGCTCCTCCTTTTGATCCTTCATGTCCCCCAAAAAGGATTCTATGATCTGATTTGCTTCCTCTGCTTGCTCATCTTGCCAGCCAGTTACTTGACTTTTGAGCCCTTTGCCATAGTAGAACTCTGCTTCCAGAGTAGAGAGAGCTGTGTCCCAAATAGATGGGGTTTTCACAATTGCCAGAGCTATGAGGAGGGTGCCCTTTTTACAGCCACCACAAGCTCTGGCACACTGGATGTTCCTCACCCCAGGATCACTGCCCAAGACTGCAACTCAAATCCAAGCAGGTCAAAGCAAGAGTTATTACCCTCTGAATGGTCACTTGGTCCTCCTAAGATCTGCAGGCCAGGAGCTCTGGCGGCAGCCACATGGCAGCAGCTGCAGCTGCTGTGGCTCCACCACCTCTCGCTCTGGGAGCAGGGTCCAGACTGTGCTCTTCTCCACCCAGTTCCAACAGAGTTCCCTACTGACCTTTTACTTTCTCTTTGGCATTTATGGGTTGAGAAGTCTGGAAACTGCCACAGTTATCAGTGATTCACTCTCCTGAAGTCTGTTCTGGCCAGTCTGGGCCCCTGGTCAGGACTGCCCTGGGTCTAGGCTCACATGGCTCACACAAGACTGCTCAACCCTCAGCCCTGTGTGATAGACCCTTCCTGTCAACCTGCCAGGCTGCCCTCAATGGGAGATTTGTTTCTCTCTGTCATTTTGTGGGTTCTGTAGCTCTAAAATTTGTTTAGAGTCATATTTTACAGGTATTAAAGGTGGTTGGTGTGGGAGCTCACTCAAGTTCCTGCTCTTACTCCGCCATCTTGACTCCACCCCCGTAAGTCTTCTTTTCTTGAGACTAAACATCTCCAAACCTTTTAAATGCTGCTTATGTGGCAGATATCAAGGCCTTTCAACGTCTTGGTTGCTTGTAGACCAGTGGTTCTCAACCTGTGGATCGCAACCCCTTCAGGGGTCGAACAACCCTTTCACAGGCATCACGGGGGTCACCTAAGACCATCAGAAAACACATATTTCCAAAGGTCTTAGGAACTGAGACACCACTCCTCTATCTACCTCCAGGCAGGTCTGCCCACATGCAGATATACCCACATCCGAATATTAAAGGGTCATGACATTAGGAAGGTTGAGAACCACTGTTGTAGACAATCTCCAGCTTATTAATTTCCTTCCTAAACTTTTGAGGCCCAAACTTAGAACAGTGCTTGAGATGTAGTCTCTCCAGGACAGTCAAGATGGATATTTATCATCTCCTTTTTCTTAGAAACTATGCCTCTCTTAATGCTGTCCAGGACTGCATTTACTGTTTTGACTGCCATGTTACACTTTTGGCTTATCCTGAGCTTGTTATCTGGTAAGAGTTTATTCTTTCTTGGACAAATTTCTATCTAACCATGCATCCTCCATCTTGTATTTGTGAAGTTAATTTTTTGATCCTGTGAATCCAAATGTAAGATTTTAAATTTATCCCTTAAATTCTATCTTAACTTCTCAGTGTCTTCAAGCAATTCTCTTAAACTGTAAGTTGCAAGCTCCTTGAGGGAAGAGACTGTCTTTTGCTTCTTTTTGTATCCCCAGAGCTTAGCAGAGTGCCCAGCACACAGTGGGTGCTTAATAAATGTTTATTGATTGATGAAATTTCAGTGGGCAGGGCAGGAATTAGGTGCTCTGTTTTTAGTGTAATATCCAGAAAATATTCAGATATCAGAATCCCCCCTATCTTGTCTTTTGGCCATTTTTTTGGTAGTTATTTCAGGAAAGTAATATACAAAAATATACAAAAATTCCTATGGATCAACAGTATTGTCCCACAGAGATATCATTTCTGGGTTTTGTCCCTTTTATCTTCTTCCAAATCCTGTCCATCCAGCCTCTACCCTCAGGTTTAGGCACACTCACAGGTGTACATCCTTAATGTGCAAAGCTAATTTTCTACTCCCCTTGGATCTTTCAACTTTTTGAACAAGGTATCTACACTTCCATTGGCATATTTATCCAGTTGGGTCAGTTACCAAGAAATCAAATTGATTGTCATGTGTCTAACCTAGTTTGATCATTGAAATAAACAAAACAACCAGAATTTTGAACTGGTTACTTCTATTATCATAAAGACTGAGTTGGATTGACTCTGAAGCCAAGGGTTGTCAATTAGTTAGTTATGACAGCTGGAAAATGTTAACACATTATAGTTTGATCAATTGATCCAAGCCACATAGAAATGGCCTTGGTACCACTAAATTTTTTCAGGTAAAATTGCATTGATCACCAAAACAGGGACAGATGTCTTGGGCGACTTTTTCGCCTTTCCCTTATCCTCTTTTTTTAAAGAATATTTTCACACTTAGCCTAAGTCGTTCTTATGGAAAGAATTATAGTGATTGTACCTTCTCTGGTGGCAACATGGTTGAAATTTCATTTGCAGTAGATGCCTTGTTGCTCAGGTACATAAATGTCAAAGTAATGAAATTTACACTTCTTAAAAATTTATAATAGTAAAACCACTCAATTCCCTGTGGGATGTTTAACTGTACAAAATGACTACATTCCTTTGGAGTATGGGTAATGTGTTAATAGTCTTAGCTGGCTTAAAACCCAAGAAATACCTCTGACATCTAGATTGGCTATGTTTCTTGGTGGATCTGCCAAAAATTCCTCAGATATCCAGATCTAGGATTTATGTACTGAGAGGGCCATGTTATTTCAAAGGCTCAAAATTAGCTAGTATTTGTACATGTTGTACAAACTAATAAAGATAATGAGTGCTGTAGTTAGAGTGGGTGCCTGGAAAATGAACCAGATTGACCTAGAGATCTTCTATAGGTTGTAGCTAGGCAAAAGCCCAAACAGCAATAGCATCTGATTCACTTGGTCCATCTCATGGTCCCAAAGAGGAAAGCTCATTTCAAGGTGAACATTTAGACTTAAGGTTTGACCCCATACTGAGATTATCAGGAAAAGAATTCATTACTACAGAAATCATCAACATGACCAAGTACTGAAGGATCTGTGAGATCCTGAGACCTCTCAGCATGAGAATTCCTTCCACCAGAGAAATGGGCCAACATGGACTAATGGATCAGCAACTCTTCTCTAACTTTATAGGTAAGTAAATATTAGAGATTTGCCCAAGGACATTTACCTGAGGAGATTAAATGATTTATCCAAGGTCACAGAGCTAGAAAGTAGTTTTCCCACATCGCTTTCCCCCTTATGGTTTCTATAAATTGCAGGTCAGCATAAGAAATTAAATGAGGACTCTTGGTCCGTGTAGCCATGGCAGCCTGTGTCCTCTCAGCCTGTGTCCATCTCCTGCCCGTGTCCATCCACTCGGCTAGGTCCCATGTGCAGTGGCAGGGCAGAGGAGGAGGACGGTAGCAGCGGTCCCTGCCCCTGTACACATGCTGGTTTCAGGGATATTCCTACAGTTGAGCCGCCAATATAGTGACGCCCCCTCTGACACTGGAGAGCATTATGGACTATATGAAGCTATATGATAAGACTGATCCAGAAAAGCTTTCAGTATCTTCCCACTTTATGAAAGAACTGGGCTTGGATAGTTTGGACCAAGTAGAAATTATAATGGCCATGGAAGATGAATTTAGGTTTGAAATTCCTGACACAAATGCTGAAAAGTTAATGTGTCCACAAGAGATTGTAGATTACATTGCAGATAAGAAAGATGTGTACCATTAAAGTCTTTTTTTTTTCAATCAAAGAACTTGGATGACCCCAGTGAGTGTCTGAATGTGAGAACACATTAGGAGACCATTGCTGCTTTTGTCAGAGTACTTCTGTTGGAACTATATTTAAATTGTCTAAATATGTGTTGGCCTTTAAAAAATAAATACATAAAATCAATATTCTCAGGCCTTGATTCTTTGATGCTTTTGCACATAGAGTACTGCCTTTATATTGATTCTGTTTAATGTTTTAAAAGAGATCTCATTGTTAAAAGAATATTTATGTCAGAAGCAAATGGTTTTTTGGAATTGAGTATTTGCATCATTGGTTTCCAAACTCATGCTTTCTCTTTAGTTCATGACCATCCCTCTGAATAAACATACAGATTTTACTTCCAAATCAAAAAAAAAAAAAAAAAGAAAAGAAAAATTAAATGAAACTTTTGGGGGAGTTTTGCAGAAGTTGCAGATCACATGGCAAGGGTCAGAAGATGACATCAAAAAAGTTTAGAAACTCATAAAGGTCATAAAATATATGTATAGTATTATATAATATCAGCATATTTTATCTTTTAATATCATAAGTATATACAATTTATTTTTTATAGTTAAAATAAGTAAAAAGTTAAAGTTTGCAAAAGAAGATAAAAGCCAGCAGATTAAACACAAAGGCTAGAAATGTAGACAGATCTTTAAAAATTTAATAACTCATAAATGCATAAAATGTACGTGTTGTTACATATAATATTATCTATATGGTACGTATTCTGTTTAATAACATAAATGAACGTAAGTAATCTGGGGAAGCAAAGAATAGTTTACCTGTCAGATTTATGGAGTAGGGAAGACTTTATGACCAAAGAAGAGTTAGAGAGCGTTATAAAATGCAAAATGGATACTCTTGATTACATTAAATTGAAAAGTTTCTGTACAAACAAAGCCAATGTAACCAAGATTAAGAGGGAAGTGGGAAATTGGGAAAGAATTTTTACAACCAATGTCTCTGATAAAGGCCTCATTTCTAAAATATACACGGAATTGAGTCAAATTTATAAGAATACAAGTCATTCCCCAATTGATAAATGGTCAAAGGATATGAATAGGCAATTTTCAGAGGCAGAAATTAAAGATA
>CM053581.1:83847988-83894579 GCA_028627135.1 Pseudochirops cupreus
CATAATAAAATTTAATGTAAATTAAGAGGCTTTAGATGGCAGCTTGATGATTTGTATATTTTCAGAACTCAATAGGATTATTAAAACATGAAATTTATATTGAATTGAGTTTCGTTTTTGCTTTCCTATGTAAATCTGTGCCACAAAATCTTAATCTTATTCCCATGGGTTATCAAGGCATTTTTAATTTCCTTCATTATAAGGAATAGTTAAATGTTGATGTCATAAGATTTAGTAGCAGTGATTTATCTATCAGCTACAGAATTCTGATAAGACTCTTCCATTCAGCCACTTTGGAGCAACAAGGATGATTACTTGATTAGATTATTTAGTTTCCAATTAATTTTTAATCTATGCTCCAATGAACCTTTATGGAATTTAATTTTTATTGCATTATGGTCCAAAAGTATATTTAATATTTCTGATTTTCTGCATTTGTTTGTGAGGTTTTTAGGGACCATGACATAAGAAGTCTAGAAGAGAAGATCAAAATTAGTGGGGCAATCAAAAAAAATTACTGTCATTAGCCTATTACCTCATGTTAAGGCATTCCATACTTGTCAAGATTTTGGTTTTCTTTGAAAATGAAGGACAAAAAAACCACAACTTGTCAAGATCTATTGGGTAAGACATTAGTAATGGTTATTACAACTCAGTTGTAGAGAGGAAATCTTAGGGATTGAGAATAGTATAAAAACAGGGAGACATTTCTTTGTGATACAACCAGAAGAGAGACTGGACCAGTGCTTAACACAGTTTCTAGTTATTTGATTGACCTGGACAAAGACCAAGTTCCTAGATGAAATAATTAACTTACTTTTATGCCTAATTTTGTCAAGAGATAGCAAAAGTTCATTACTAAATGTTATTTTTAATATAGTTAGACTTTTTAGATGAGTGGCAACTATTTACTATAACTTCTATGATAACATTCTCATCCATGTATAGTTTGGGAGTCATACACCCACTTAAAGATTTTTATAATTCTATTTTTTCCTAATGCAGTGTTAAATATTCCTTTTAGTTCTGTTGGATCCCAAACAACATTTTTTGGTAATATTTACAGAAATTCTATAAACTTCTCTATGACATTCCCTGCTTCCTTCTTGAATACTGTTGGAAGATTAAAGCATTAAAGAAAGAGATAGGCTCTCTTGCTGGAAAATCTAGTCAGAGTTTGATGTATGTAGCATCGCATGGATTTTTGGTAGAGAAAACCATTTCTGTTGCTTGTACTTGAAGCATTCTTCTTCTGAAAATCAAAGTTATTAGACTAGGAAGCCAGGTACTTCAGACCCAAGGTTCTGCCCTCTTTAATAAGGAAATGACAACATTCATTTCCTCTTTAGCTTGAAGGTATAATGAGAATATGAGATAATCATAGAAGTACCTGGTTGAAAGTAAGGTTCCAAAAATAATCTATCTTTATTTTCTTCAGCCTGGATTGTATCTACTCTGTCCAGTCTTCCATTTTTAAACATCTTCAGGGCAGGAAGCCATCCATTAACAATTCCCATTGTCAGAAAGTTCTTAAAGCTACTGCAAAACCTTTATGCTGCAGCACTGGCAATTTCTTTTTATTCTTTCATCAAGTTATAGCCAAGAAGAATTGGTGATCCACTAAAATTCCTTGCTTTATATCAGAATTCCTTTTAGCATTCTCCCTGAATATTGAAGCTGAATAAGCCTAATAATTCCTTTAGACTTTGGAGTTCCTACATTTCAAATATATTCATCATTTGAACTTTTTTTTTTCTTGAAGCATCTTCAAGATCTACATATGATTAAATTGGGAGAACTCATTGCTCTGGAAATTTAGAAAGTAGGCACTCTGTAATGTGCATGTGATTTGAAAAAATAGCATAAGAATCCAGTAATTTGGAGCTACCTGACCCATATTAGGGATTTTTTTTGGTCATTTAACATTTTTATATAATAAAACGTACTTTGTAGGGATGTGTGTAATAGGTAAATAAACTCTACAAAATTATATCTTTTTCTCAGAAGCATTAGTTACTAATGTTTAAAATGTTGACTTTTAATTGATGTTAAAGCTAATTGTATGGGTAACGAACTGAAAGAATAAATTATTTAAGAATTTTACATTGTTTATATCAATGGTTCTCAAAAGGTGTGACATAAATATAGACTAGGTGCGTTAAAACTTAAACTTGCAATTGCATACCCATGTGCAAGTGTGTTGAGATTCCTCAAAGGATAAAAATAATGCTGTTTTTCACATTTAAAAGCGGGATCATTATAGATTATATATATAGGCTGATGCAGCTAATTATAAACGATTCTTATTTATTCTTTAAAAGAGACCCATGTAGGACCTCTTTTTGAAGGTATGTTATGGAAAGGATGTTTCAGACTCAGCTTGAGTTGATGGCTTCTTTCAACTCTGAGATCTGTGATTCTGTGAGCTTTAGACAAGTTGACTCTTGAGTTACTGACAGGCCATCTAAGTGACAGATGAAAATATGGACATAGAGTTTGAGAGAGAGTTTGAGGCCATAGATGGTGATTTGGGAGCTATTTTATGATATGTAGAATCTGCCTATTTCTTTTCACCTTACTTAACAACAGATTTCCTCAGGGCAATCACAGGACTTATAGAAAGATGATACATTAGATAAACAATGTCAAGTTTAACATGTGGAGCATGTTACTAGCATGTGTCATAGCAAAAACCATGGGAAAGGCAAGTAAAAAAATAAACTTGACCCAGTTTAGAATACTGGTGTGAGGTGGATTTAAATTCCTTTATATTGAATTCTGGTATCCAGAGAAGTATAATTTTTCAATGGCTTTTATCTCTTTATTTTATCATATGGCAATTTTATTTAATGATTTTCCTTGAAATAATTTTATTAAGCATGTTATTCATGAGCCATACAAAAATGTAGATCAAAAACAAATCTTTCATCAAACTATATGGAAACTCAGTTTTATCAAAGGAATTCTGATGGAATCAATCAACAGGTATTTCCTTAGTGCCTAGTCTGTTCCTGGGTAACATGCAGCTGCCAAGTAAGTGTGATACACATGAAGCAGTTCTTTGCATGGTGCAATAATAAAAGCAGCCCTTCAAAAGAACCTCTAACATTTGTACTCTATATAGTTTAATAGTAATTAGCTGATCTAATGACACCCTGAGTTTAATTCTCATGTGATAGGGTTGTCTGTATATATTTTTGTGTAATCCAAGGGACAGATTGTATCTTTAAGGAATGTGGTCCATGGCTTTGTTTTAGGATTTTTTTCCCCCTGTGGTGGGTTTCTAGCCCATTCAGTTCACAAGTTCATAGATTAAGTTCTGAAACAGATCTTAAAGGTCATCTAGTCCAACCCATCATTTTATAGATAAGGAAACTAAGGTTCCTAGGGATAAGATTATTTTTCCTGGGTCATGAAGGCAGAATAGGAATTCAAACCCAAACCACCTGACCCAAACCTTATGCTCCTTTGTTGTTTAACATGAATTATTTATTACCTTCATCTTGTCTAATCTATTACTATGGAGCTCCACATTTTACAAATACGGAAGTTAAGGCTCTGAAAGGAGAAGGAATTTGCCTAGGGTCATACAGCTAGTAAGTATCAAAGCTGGAATTTCAACTCAGATCTCTAAGTCAAAGCCTGGGTTCTTTTCACTATATCACATTGCTTCTCACTACTCTTGCAACAAAATTCATACTATACATAATTACAAATTGTACTCTTTGTATATTTATAAAGAGAATGATCAGTAAGAAAATCTATTCTTTTTTAGGCTACATTCAATTTTTAGGCATCCAAACCAAATCTTCCCTCTCCATTCAAAACAAAACAAAGCACAACCTTAAACCAGGTTTGATTTTTAAATTTTATACTAACCTTGAATCTGGCTGCAAAATCATAGTAGGTGCAGTGAGTTGGTGATTGAGTTTATATTCTGTGTTTCACACACTCTGATATTCAAGGAAAAACTGGAATTTCTGTATTTAGATTTCTCACTTAAATATACATTCCCCCCCCTTCCCCTTGCCAGTACCATTGCATTTCATTAGTTTCATAGAGTGTGAGAAAGGATATTAGAGGTAGAGCAAAGGGTGCCTAAACAAAAAAAGCCACCCAAGGGGAGATGAAATCCCCTGATCTGTATAGCCTTTGGCCCCGGAAAAAGTTTCTTGTTTCCCTGCTCCACCAGCACCTGATTTAAGAATAATTGTTATCCTTGGTGTGCTGGCTCTAAGCTCAAATCAAAGTTGCAATGTTCATATTTTTTTTAAATATTGAAGGGGGTCCTACAATCCCTCTTCTCTATGCAAATTTTAGAGTTGGGTTGTGTGAATGGTAACTAATAGAGCTTCATAAATTTCTTTTTTTTCTTTACATGTGTACGTTTTATTTCTTAGAGTTTTGGTTTTCAAGAGGAGTACAAAATAAGGTCAAAGCTATGGTGTTTACTTTTTTTTTCTCAGTATTCACAACCGTTTTCAGAATCTAACTGTGTTAATGAAGAAAAATACATCATGTTTTTTATGATATGAAGGCAGAATATCCATAATTGATCATTTACCACCATGCCATGTTTCTTTTAAAACTGGTCAAATTAGTTATGCAGTGGTTTTAAAACCTTTCCAGTTTCAATGTTCATATGATGTGAATTTATTCTTCCAGTAAATTCTAGGATAATATAACAAGGTAAGAAAACCTTCATTTTACTAATTAGGAAATTAAGGACTAGTAAGGTAAAGTGACTTATCCACAATTATATAGGTATTTAGCAATAGGGCTTATTACTGGTAATTTTGAAGATCACCAGTAGCAACAAATATCTGTTGCTATGTGCTCTTTTAAAACCCATTTGATAAAATGTAAACAACTAATAAAAGAGCCAGACATTTGTATAGTTACTGTAGCTACTTTTCTTATCTGAGCAAAATCCATATGTAGTGGAAAAACACCAGAAATGAAATTCTAAGTAGACAATTTTTTTTTGTTTTGCTTTGTTTCAAAAAAACTCCCATCAGAATTGCATCAATTCTCTTGAGATACACCTCTTTAAATGCTCTGGACAACATCTTGTTTCCCACTGTTGTCTGTAGAATCCAATGATACTTGGTACATGTAACCTGTATTTCCCTGCAACATACTGGCCAGAAATTGAGAAAGTATAGTTTATCATTACTGATTTTATGGGATAGTGTTTTTGAAGCATAAATATGATTGAGCTAACCTACTGGCCATCACTACAAGAAATTTGTTTTGGTGACAGCTCATGAGAGTCTTAGTCAAATTCAAAATGGTTCTAACATTGCCTGACACCTATTAGGCATATATTGGTTAGATCCAAGCAATAGGTTTGTTAACTTGAAAGGCAGCTCACATTTCTATTTGAATCAAGAAAAAAAAAGTCAAAGTTAGCATCTGATATAACCCAGTTTTCCAAACCAAACCCTGAAGAACTTTTGAGCATGAAGAGTGATGCCACTCTTTGGCAAACCTCCCAGTCTGCTCGATTCCAATAATACTTTGGCCTCACTCTGTTTCCTAATGAAGAAACCTAGAAAGAGTCTTTCCATATGCTGGGGAGAAAGGGAAAAAAAGGAGCAGATGCCATGCCACCAGCAGTGCTTAAAGAGGGGTAGAAAAAAGGAAGTGAGAATGTTTAAGCAACTAACAAACCAAAATCAGTCTTTTTTCTTTTCTTTTCTGGGAGGCAGTGGAGTTAAGCGACTTGCTCAGGCTCACACAACTAGTAAATATCTGAGGACAGATTTGAGTCCATCTGATTCCAGGGCTGATGCCGTATACACTGTGCCACCTAGCTGCCCCTAAAATCAGTATTTTGGGCAACAACTTTCTCTAGTATAGTGTTTCCCAAGCCAATCTATATTGAGAACTGAAAAAATATTTAACCTGTCTACTCATTACTGCTTTCATAACCAAAGCAATGATGGCCTCTGGTAAGCTTTGATGGAGGCAGGGGCTGAAGGAACAGGTTCCAAGGAATATGGTTTAAGATATAAAATTTTTTTGATAGTATAAGTTTCTGTTGACTGGTACACAATTGTTTTAGGCCAGTGGTGGGGAAACCTTGTTTCTAAAAGGTAGGAGAACGGTTTCTGGCCCTCCTGAAAAGAAATAAATAGTAAATGATTTCATTCCACCCTGGCTCAAACACTAGCCACTAAAGAGGCATTTTTAGAGGAAAGAACCCTGAGCAGCACAGGCATTAGAAGTTCACCGCCAGACTGGCTCAATCCTGAGCAGCACAGGCATTAGAAGAAGTTCACCGCCAGATTGGCTCTTTGAATGACTAATTTCCACTGTCATATGGAGGCAAATTCTATGTGTACTTATGATTTGGTGAAACAGCTCTATTTTGGAGATGCTGCTACCATGTAAACCAATATACCTGTTTCCCTTCTTCCAGGCTTGCTAATGACTAAAGGGCCTGGGTCTTGGCTTAAATGCTAAGGAGCTGCAAATCTTGGGAGTTTCCCTCTTTAGGCAAAGAATGCTAGAAAGAGAAAAGATGGTTGGGGGAGGAGTCAGAGAGTGAGATTGGTTGCCCTCCTGCTCTGGGCAGTGGAATTGAATCTCTGACCTAATTAGCTCTCCTGTCTTTTTTGAGGCCAACGGCGTGATTGTCAAACTATCAGCCCAGTGATTTGCCTGAGAAGGTGCCTGGTCCTTTTCATTGACAGTTCCAACAACTCTGTTGACAACTATGTTCTGCTGGTTGTCCTTAAATGCCCATTCCATATCTGAGTGAAAAAGCACCCTAGCAGCTGAAACAAATGAGATTTGTGTGACATTATGAGAAAGGGAAAAATGACATCTGTTCATCTTGTTGGCTTATTTTAAAAAAAAACAACTTATAAGGTGTGGTTTTTTTTTAAATCACCTAGCACAAGGGAATTCTTTCCAGTCATCCTTATATAATAGGATGATTTCTCATTTGGCAAATCTGTTTTTATGGGAAGCATGTCTAATTGCGTTAGACACTAACATTTCCTTGCATCTGACTTGCTGCATTATTAGGATGAATTCTGGGTTCTATACTCAATGATATATCTGCATATTATGCCTTATTCAGAACCAAATAAGAGAAACCTTTGAGTTACTAAGGGTCAAAACTAACTAGAAAGGGGCTTAATTTATGGTTTTTGCGACTATTTGTGTTTATTAAAAATGTTTCATGTCAACCAATTGGATTTTTTTCCAGCTGTGAAATACCATTTTGTTCATCTTGCATGAATATTATCTGTTTAATTGTGGTAAATGTCTCCATAGGTGGCGTTCCTCTTGAACTAAAATCTTGTTAGTCTATCTCAAATAAAATGTAATGTATAAGGCGTTATTTTATCTTTGACCATAATTGAGCGAATTGCTTCACAGTCTTCTGTTGACTTTTAGAGCTGATATTTAATTAAAAAAATATAGATAGCTAGTCTGTCTCTGGAATGCTGTGCATCTGTGTGAAGCTTGAGGATCAAGTGATCTAATTAAATATACATTTGTAGCAACAATGGAATGCAGCATGTGGTTAGCCATTCTGGTTTGTTCTTGAAAGAGGCAGCTTATTTTGCCAAATATTAACAAGTTATAGATTGTACTGTGATGACTTTAAGAGAACATATTGTCATGTTATATTTGTTGTTTTTAGACTTTAAAAAATCCCAGTGAATAATGTTACATGGGAGGACACTCCAGGGGTTGGTAGTTGTCAGTGGGAATTGGCAGTGATGAGAAGAAAATATAATTTAAAAAAAAACCAGCATGGATGGATAGAAGGGTTTTAAGCATCTATAAAATAGAAAACCTTTTAATTGCCCTTTCCTATTCTGCTATTGGTGATTTAAAATTTTTTTTGAAAGTTAGAGTTCTTTGCTGCCTCCCCCCTCCCCATACTCCTCAATTTCAGGATCTTTTTGGCATGGTTTAAAGCCTACCTGAGCTGTCCATCTGTTTTGGACTAAGCTGGTTATATCTAGAAGGTATTCAGATTTTTAAAAAGTCATTGTACACAATCCTGTCCTAATTTTAATAAAAGGTGAGTTAGTAGTATAATATTGGGACATTTTAGTGTATCTTAGAGATAAATAAGATGAGATTCTAACTAGAATTGTGCATTAGAAATTGGAATGTACTGGAGGCCTGCCAAGAGATTGAGAGGAAAGATATGTGACAAGGACTTAGGCAGGCCCTACTATACCTTAAAATAGCCTTTGGCTTAACAAACGATCTTGAAAGTTGTCGCTTGTTTCACATGACCAAAAATTCCTCTCCAAAATGTATGGTAGAACCAGTTGGTAAGGTTTTAACGTGTGTGTGTGTGTGTGTGTGTGTGTGTGTGTGTGTGTGTGTGTGTGTGTGTTTATCCAGTCTTGGAAAACCTTAGAACTTCACGCAGGGATACACTGCCATAAAACAACTATGTGTAACATCTAGTCATGCACAGTCTCACCTTGACAAGGATTTATTGCATTAACCTAAAAATATGATATTTTCCCCCGGCTGCAGAGTGCAGAGTCTTGCAGATTTGGTACAGGACTGGGGATGATTTAAAAGCAGGTTAGGTTCATCTGTCTCCTGTGTTTTTTCATATTTGATAAACGTTTGGAAGTGAACTATTAGTGTTTGAATATGAAGAAACTGGACAAAAAAGGTCAGAGGACATTGGTTTACTAACCTGTGGAATCTTGTTTTTCTTAAAGGTTAAAATTAGCTTATTCAGTTATTAGACTTTTGGACCATTGAGTCCATCAGCAGTTCGGATTGTGGCAGATCATTCTGGTTTGTAATTAATGTCTTTCTACCTGTTGACTTTCAAATGTGTTTAGAGAATGACTTAGAATGGCTTTCTTTCTAAGTGAATGGATTGAAAAATACAAAGAAGGGTCTTTGGGAACAATCTTGCACAGATTTGAGTCATAATGTGGTGCTGGTCAGCGTTGGCGGAGACCTGCTGTAAGCTTGGAAATAAAACAGCCTTTCTGTTAATCCATGTTTGTGTTACTGTGGGGACCAGATCAAAAAATCTAGTAATTGGATGAGTGAGTGGAAATAAAATGGGAACAAAAAGGATTTAGAATTTAAAATTGCATGTAAATAGTGAACTTTATCTTGTAAAAATTTTGGGAACTTCCAAATTTGAATTCCCACTATCACAAGTTTCTTGTCCTCTCAGTTTAAATCTGTGGTATTTGTAGATGAAAAAAATTCCCTAATTGTTCTGTAACTGAAAAGTATTTGAAGTCTGAAATCAGACTGACTGCAGTAGTTGTATAGCCTCAAGAGAGCAGAAAAATTATTCTGAATTTAGTTTCTAGCTTTAAATATGCTTTGTAAGAGACTATCAGGGTGTCTACCCATATTTTGTAGATTTATTTCTTGATATATTTAAATGCCTTTTTAAGGAGTTAGAACTTATAAATCATTAGACCTAGTTAGAATAACTTAACTAGAGTTTGGATTATTCATTAAACTTGTTTAGACAGTTTGAATATGTGTTAAATTTTGCATATACATATATACATGTATATAGATAGGTATATGGAATGAAGAGGTTCATTCTGCACCTGGTAGAGATATTGCCGACGGTAGGATCACAGGTCTGATCTATCTATACAGGAAATAAACAGCCTTACCATATAGAAAAGGTGTAAAAAGACCTTTTAATCATGAAATGAGCATCTTTGGGCTTATTGATACTCCCAAATTCTTGATCAGTAACTTCTCTAAGGCTTATTACTGTTTGGGGGAAATTTTTTTTTCCTGTAATATAGATGTGACTTCCAGGTTTTGATTTATTGACTACACTATAGAGTTTATGCATCAAACAAGACAGTAAATAAGTCACTTTCTAATTTTTTTGTCTAAATGTGGATCACATAGTATAAAACCATGGTTTTAATTTTAAGTGACTGCTATTGCAAGGTATACAAGCAGATGGAAACATTATAGAAATCTATTACAGATGACAGTGGACCGGACAGGTGAAAGCCACATGGAATTACATACCAGGAGAAGGAGGAGAATTGGTGTGTGAAATGCTAGCCATTTTAGAGATGTTTCTACAGCTGTTTCTTTGAGCTGAAAATAATATCATTTGGTTGGAATTATGAGAGCTCAGTTGGCTGAAAAAGTTCAAGTAAAACTGTGCCTAAGATTCCAAACACAGTACTGTGAATAACTTTAAGAGAAATTTGCTAGGTAGTGCATGTTGTCCAAGAGCTTATTCAACAGTGGTTCAGAAAGGACAGCTGCTTTCATTTTTTAATTTCTGACTGTTGTTAGCCATGGGTTAGGTGTTCAGAAGCAGAGAGGAGATTTGGGACTGAATTTTGTTTTAAACAAGTTTTATATTTTATTGAAATGCTGTCTATTTACATTAAAAGCACAATTTACTTAAATAATTAGGTGTTGATGATCCCTATCTGAAGTTAGAATTTCAAATAAGTAATTCTGTATTATTAGTGTCTTTCAAAATCATTATAAAAATGTTAGTTTTTATAAAATGCTAAATTTTAAAATGACTTATGTAGTTAAATCGATTTAAACTTCATAATTCATATTTTCATTATGGTATAATAAATTTAAACCTAGACGGAACCTTAGAAGTCTGTAAATCCAAGCCCATCACTTTACAGGTGTGAAAGTTGAGGCCCAGAAAGATTATGATTTGCCCAAGGATATTCAGGTAGTAAATTGCAGAGGCCGGATCCTAATTCCTGTCCTGGACTCCAAATTCAATTGTTTTCCCTCTACGTTGAAATACCTCTTTCATATACTTAAGGAGTTTCATTTGTGTTTAAGAAGTACCTATTCCCACACAAATGACATGCTAATTATAAATACATTTTATTTATTCATTAAAACTGGTCTCTTAGAGGCCTCTACCTGACAACTGTTGGAATAAATTTGCTTAGTCAAGTTTGTTCCTGCATGATAATAGCTTGCTTTGGACATCTTACAACATTTTCACACACTTTCTTGAGATACTCTTGATAGGATCAGAACTGCCATAGCTACCCTCTGAGCTACTCCATAACTCCAACTCCCACTCCCACTGAAGGCTTGCAGAGGGTGGCTGATTATTTTTACTTTCGGGGTACCCTAGGAATAGTCCATAAGGCTACTAGGGTTTTCTAATACTGTTGCTTCTCAGCTTCTTTCAGTATTCTCTTCATTGCTTATCAGTCAGTGTGCTCAATTATCTTTTTAGCAAATGTGTTTACTAAGGTGGTGTAGTAAGAGCAGCTGGTACAAGACATTCTCTCTAAAAAGAATGGAAGGAAGGAAACGAGCATTTATCAAATATTTACTGTGAGGCATTGTGCTAAATGCTTTACAAAATATTATTTTATTTGATCCTCAAAACATCCCTGGAATATAGGGACTAATATTATCCCTATTTCACAGATGAGGAAACTGAGGCAAACAAGTTAAATTACTTGCCCAGCATCATGCAACCATCCCTGGAAAACAGGATGTCTCCTAATAGTAAAAAGAGAGGGGTGGTCTTGGCATGGGGATCCTGACACTATTTTTTGTGCATCTGTCAGTGTTCCTCTTTGTCCTCCATATGTCTCTCTGCTTCAGCTGACAATGACATGATCCAGTGAGATGATCAGTGGCAGAAGAGTGTAGCCTCTTCATCCGGTCCCATTCTGATACAGGAGCAAGGATTAGGTTCTTCCAAGCATTCTGGGAGCTTAATTGCTGTGCCGTGGGATTCAGTAACTGCTGAAATTGCTCCACTAAATTAAAATCCTCAGAAGTTCAGTCAGCTTGTTTAGTTAATCAATCACAACTAGTCCCTTCTTGACTGAATCAAAGAGATTTATACCTCAAAGGGATCACAGGGTGTAAACTACCCCGTTCACGTATTTAAAACGTTATTATTGTCCTTACACAGATCACATTACATTAATTGAGATGATTCCTTTACAACTGTAATTCTTTTTCTAAATTTCACTAACTGCAGCTAAGCTCCCCTGCAAGTAAGTTCAAATCAGTAAGGTCTTAAAAGTATTTATTTTCAGTTTACTGGCCTACAGTACTTGTTTTCAGATCTCGTAGGCCAAACCTGCTCAGTGGGACTTTGAAAACTATCAACTAAGACTTCCTTTGATGTTTTCATAAAACATCCCGAGTTGCTATTAGCAATATATGAATGTGTGCGGCTGCTCTTCCTTGCTGGTGACCACTTTCTAAAAAGCCAAGAATTACATGCAGAAACTAATTAGGTTTACAGGAATTCATTAAGCATCTACTACGTGCCAGGTCCTGTGCTATGTACTAAATTCTTTAACTTTGAAGATCTCTTGATGACCAACAAAGGTAAGGAAGTTTAGAGCCAAAGTTTTATTGTTGTCGTTTCTTTTTTGTGCCCGGTGTTTCAGAGAAAGTAATAGAGACTGATGCCCAGTATTCTACATATCTTCCGTGCTTCCAAGATGGGACTCAATGAGTATCAAATTAAGCTAGAAATCCACAAGAAATCAAATGTGTCGTGAGACGTGAAGTGATGAAAGCATGTACTTCCACCCATTCCAGAGGAGGGAGGATATCACTTTATTTTGCCAAATTTTATGGATTGCTGAAGTGTTGGGTAATTTATATAACAAGCCGCCAAATCACAATTCTTTTGAGATTTGGCCTACTTAGCCTTCTTGAGGTTATTATGGTGATAATAAGAATAAGAAGAATGTTGCTACTCCTAATAATAATTAGCTCTTCAATAATATGGCTTTTTAAAGTTTGCAAAGTATTTTGCAAATATTATTTCTCATTTTGTTCTCACAACAACCATGGAAGGTAAATGCTGTTATTATACTCATTTTACAAATGAGGAAGCTCAGGCAGACAGAAGTCAGGTGACTTGCCCAGGGTCACACAGCTAATAAGTGTCTAAGGTCAGATTTGAACTCTGGGCTTCCCAAGTTATTTTATTTTATTTTATTTTTGCTTTTTGGAGTTGGGAAGGGCAGTTAAGTGACTTGCCCCAGGTCACACAGCTAGTTTTTTGTGTTAAGTGTCTGAGGCCAGATTTGAAATCAGGTCTTCCTGACTTCAGGGCCAGTGCTCTATTCACTGCACTGCTTAGCTGCCCCATTCCCAAGTTCTTTTTAAAAGAAACATAATTTGGTGGATGAACAGCAATTGTGGATGGGTTTTTTTTTCCATTACTGTTTTTCCAAGGTAGGTATGAAGCCCTAAAGAAACATTCTAATTCTCTTTCTGCCTATGTTTATGTGCACACATGCACACACTCTCAGGAATGTATGTATGTATTTATCACAAAAATATCGTTTATTTAAATATGACTGTAAACTTGGTGCAATAAACTTCTAGGCAGAATCTGTTTCCCTCTTTTTTCCTGATGATATGTAAAATGGGTATGGGTATATAATGGATAAATTCCCATCACTGCATGCCCCTGCTAAGTTGTTTCAGAGTCATAAAATGATAAGCTTTGAGAGATGGAGGGGGCATAAGAAATTGTTAAGACCAACTCCTTCATTTTGTGTGTGAGGTAGTTGACACCAGAAGCCTCAGGTGACATGGTCCTGGTTTGGCAAATCTAGTATTTGAATTTTGGGTCTCTGGACTGCATTCATGATATTTCATGGCACTAGAATTCTGTTACCATTAGAATTTTATTTTTAGAAATCTCATTTCTGGAGATAAGAACAAGCTTGGAGATTTAGGTAATTTTTTTTTCCTGTTGATGGTATTGGGGAGTTGGAAGTGGAAAGGGGAGAAGGGTGATAGCTTGGCAGAAAATGGTAGGGGAAGAAAAGCTTAAAGAGGGACTTGAAACTAACAAACTTAGCTCTCATTTTTCACCTGTTATAAATGCTGCCCAGTTGGTACTATACTTTGACTTCAGAGAGTAACTACTTCATGGACATTTGCAAACTTCTTTTGTGGGGTGAAATTGCTGTGTATAAAATTCTGATTTTACAAAAAAGGAAAACTATGCCAGTTGGGCAACTGGCCTAGAGAAGTAACTTACCTATGGTCATACTGACAGTTTTTGCCAGGAACAAATTCATTGTAATCAAATAAACAGAGCACTGTTACTATGGACCATCCACTGGGAGATGGAAACATTTTGTCACAAAGAACCTTTCTTTGAAATAGTACTCACTGTTGTGGCATGCTTTCCATGGTGAGAAGCCAAAATGATCTGCCTACCAAGAGTACTTAAAAATTATAAAAGCTTAAATGTAGGAACATGGACAGAAAGCTTATTAAGATTTGGACTTGAGAGGACCTGGATTTGAATCCCAACTTTACTACTTACTTACTATCTTTGAAATATTGGGGAAATCACTTTCTGAGCCTCAGTTTCTCACCTATAAAATGAGAGGATGCAATTAAATGATCTCAAAGGTTCTTTATAACTTTAATTCTATGATTTTGTGAGCCCATGTACTTGAAAGTCACATTGTTCAAGCTTCCCATCTTATTGACAAAGAGGAGGGACTTCCAAAGGCAGGGTTCAAACCCTATTCATTTAAATTCTAAATCTGAAAAAGAGTTAAAATAACAGCATCAGTTTCTGAGAAGAAGAAATTATGAGGATAATTTCAAGTTGGGAAAAATTTTTAATAAAAAAATTCCTTTAAGACTATTTTTTTATATTTCTTAAATTTTTTTTAACTTAGTGATTTTTGACTTTATGTCACATTCACATCTGCATATACTTCCTCCCAAATGACCCTTCTTTTTAACAAAAAACAGTTAAACATATACATTAAACAGATTCATAATCCCCCACATACCTATCAAAAGGAAGGAGATACTTCCTTGTCTTTTCTTCAGGATCAAGAACTATCATTTCAGTTACTCAGCATTCTGTTTCCTTTTAGTGTTTTTAAATTTACATTATTATAAACATTGGGTTTTGTTTTCTGTTTTTTGCTTTATTGTAGGGGCAATTGGGGTTAAGTGACTTGCCCAAGGTCACATGGCTAGTAAGTGTTAAGTGTCTGAAGGCCACATTTGAACTCAGGTCCTCCTGACTCCAGGGCCAGTGCTCTGTTCACTGTGCCACCTAGCTGTCCCATTGTAGACATTATTTATGCCAAATTAATAGACTTGTATATTTGAAGAAAATTGATAGATGGTGATAATTATTTGTGTGTATGTACATTATCTGTAGAAATATCTCTAGTTTTATTTTTTGTAGCAAAATTTTCTAGCAAAATTTTGCTTTCGAGTTATTGAAATAGGCATATTCTACTTATCACAGTTAATTGGTTCTGTGAAAGTACCCCGTTAGACAAAGTAACATTAAATGAAAAAATTATATAGTCATTATGATAAGACCTATGATTTCCTGAGTTGCAGGAACTCCAATGATTAACACAGAATTTCTACAACAGACAGCTTTAGACCTGTAGGACAAATGATATAAATAGGAGATAATTTCTTGGGTGGCCAAAAGACAAACCATAAAAGCTGTAAATATTTCTTTACAGAGATCTAATATATACTCTTAATATTGACTTTCCCGGCTTCATAATTTTTCCCTTCTGCCCCAGGGGTTCTTATCTTGTGGGTGGGGCAGAGGGAATCACCCCACACATGCCCCTTTATGCCTGAAATAGGTCCTAAAACAGAGATGTATTTGATATTGGGGTGCCATCCCTCCTTAAAAAAAAAATCTCATCACATCATGTTACTTAGTACATTCTGCGATCCATACCTCCTATGTCACCACTTCAGCCATTACACTTCCCACTAGTGGAGAGGGGAGAAGAGAAGAAAGCAAGGTTTCTTAAAGGAAATGAGGAAGCTCATTGAACAGAGTGCAAAGAAATCACAGAAAACTTGCATGGGTGTTCCTTAAGAATTGTTGGTCACCTTCCCTTCCCTTTCTAGGACCACCAGTCATTTTGTGATTAGCTCAATTATACAGCTGTACAGCAGACCTAGTTTGGAATTGTGCCTCAGACAGTTAATGATTAGGTGACCCTGGGCAGATAAATCACTCAAGGTCTCCTATTTAAAAAAAAAATTTATTAAATAATAAGCAGCTGGTGGTGCGGTAGATAGAGCACTGGGCCTGGAGTCAGGAAGACTCATCTTCCTGAGTTCAAATGTGACTTCTGACACTTACAAGTTGTGTGACCCTGGGTAAGTCAACCTTTATTTGCCTTAATCTGCCAGATAAGGACATGGAAAACCACTTCAGTATCTTGACTAAGAAAATCCTCTGGACCACATTGTTGTGGTTCAGGACTGAATGAACAACTACAACAAAAGCTCTCCTCACTTGTTTCCTCATCTTTAACATGGAAATCATAAGTTGATGCTGGGATCAAATGAGATCATATATATTGACTGTTGTTGTTCCTAATTCTCTTGTACTTTCAGGGGATCATCAGGGTTTGCATCTCAATATTATTGTATTTCTATGGTATTACAGGATGTAAAATCTCCTTTGTTTGGTATCTGATGTTTGGGGCAAGATGATTATGAGTACCCCAATTAGTACTTGGTACTCTAATTTGTTTCTCAGTTGACATTTTGAACTTTCTCTCCTTTGATGGTACCTGTCCTGATTGAGTTACTTGCTTTGTTGTTCTCTGATTTCCTTCTTTACTCTCTAATTTGTTCAAAGCCTTCTCAACAGAGAAGCTATTGGAAGCTTGATACATGACCCTCATCCCTACTTTGGGGTAGTTGTAAAGAAGGCAGCTCTGCTTGGGTTGGTTTTTTATATAGGGTCCTGTAATATATAACCTTTTTAGAGAATGGGATGTGGGAGATGTCTCCCCTCAAATGAGAAATTTACAGTATAGCTTCCCAGTTTGGTTTAAAGTAAAATTTTAGAACATTTGATATACTTAAATGTATTTAAATGTAAAATTGTATTTCAGAGTCTATTAAGAATTATTTGGGTGTCATGCTCATTTCTGTTACTCTCCAGGGCAGCTAGGTAGAGCAATGAAGAGAGTGCTAAACCTGGAGTCAGGAAGACATCTTCCTGAGTTCAAATCTGACCTCAGACACTTGCTAGACCCTGGACCAGTCACTTAACCCTGTTCACCTCAGTTTCCTCATCTGTGAAATGATCTGGAGAAGGAAATGGCAAACCACTCTAGTGTCTTTGACAAGAAAACCCCAGATGGGGTCATGGAGAGTAGGATATGACCTAAATGACTGAAAAATAACAACACTCCTCTCCAGTAAAGTGGATATATAAAACGTTACCATAGCTTGGATAGCTAATGATACAATTCATTTATATAGTGCTTTCAAGTTTACAATGTGTTTTTCTCATAGTAATAATCATTTATATAGTGCTTTAAGGTTTGTGAAGTAATTTTGTAAATATTAAATTTTATCCTCAGTGACCTGAAAAACATGTACTATTATTATCCCCATTTCACAAAAGAGGAAACTGAGGCAGGTAGAGGTTAGATGACTTGCTAAATGATCACATTGCTAAACAGCATCTGAAGCTGAATTTGAACTCAGGTCTTCCCATTCCTAGTTCAGTGCTCTGCCACTCACTGCTTTACCCTTCAAATAACAGTGTACATACTGGGATCCCCATTTGACAAAGGAGGAAACTGACTTTTGAAAGTTGTGACTTGCACATGATCACACAGTTAGTCAATATCCGAGGTGTAATTTGAACCCAGGCCTCCCAACTTTGAGTCCAGAACTCTATTTACTAGGCCAAGCTGTATATTTGTTTCTGATCTCTCCACATTCCCTAAAGCTAGAACAATTCCACTTAATTAAACATTTATTAATTGCTTACAGTAGGTGCTGGGGAACATAGAAAATTGAGAGGAGGGCTTAAATCAATTCTACCAAAGAAAGATTAGTTTAGATATTAGGGTGAATTTACTGTCTATGAAGACAGACAATTGATTAACTTGTGGATTCTTAGATTTAGATGAAGAAGGAACTTTAGAATCTGTCTAGTGTAACCCCTTTATTTTACTGATGGGGAAACTGAAGTTCACTGATTTTACCCACATAGCTAGTAAATATTAGAGCCCAGTATTTCTTAGGGGTACATTCTTTCCTACTTGGATTAAAGCACAAATAAGAATCTCACTCATGCCTGAATTATTTAACATAATTTTTAAAACATGTTTAATGACAACACTTAATTTAGTTGACTGTGGCCTTTATTGTGTTTTGAGAGGGAATTGAAAATGATTCCCCTCGATTTGTACTTCCTGTTTTTAATTTTCAGTTTCTCTTTCCTAGAAAATGCCGGTAATATCTTTGCATCAGTACTGGAGCTCTGTCCACAGTCAATCTGAAGAGCAATGGGGAGAGATGATTAGGAGATGAGAGTGTGCTGAAACCTGAGTATCTATTTGCATTTTTAACCTGGCCTCTCAAAGCAGGAAAAGCTGCATCATTTCTATAAGTAAACTAGGTTAATAAAACCTTAGATTAAATAATGACAAGTCAACTTGAGGATTGTGTATATTGCAGAACATGGAGATGATTCTCCATTTTCAGAAACAATAACCGTAATTTTAAAGGTTCAAAATGCAAAATTAAAAAGGCACAGTGTCACTTTAGGCACAGGGCTAAGAGCCTACTATTATAAGCACAGATAGTGTGTGGGCGAACTAGCAAAGGCAAAAAAAAATTAAAGTTGTTTAAAGAGATACATTTAGTAGTGAGTATTATTTAGTTAAATGAATAGATTTGCAAAAATGGTGAATTATCTATTTTTTTAAAAAGAGCTCAATAATAACTTTTCTAATGCCATTCTAATGCCAGTGCCAACTTGTTTTTTCACTGTGTCATAGCTCTGTTTCTATTACGTCTCTCCTTTCATTCACTTCCCTCCATCTTCTATTTTCACTACTATTTCTTCTACCAGCTTATCTCCATTGCTGGAATACAATTTTATTTTTGATAAGATTGAATTTTGGACTGCTGAATGATTTGGTAAAGTATAATAGGGTTGATTTGTATGGTCCGTATCATAATTGGCTTTATTAGTAACAGCATTCTATCTGAAAACATCTTGGTTGGGTTTTTCCAACAGGAATAAGAACTTTCATGGATCATTCTAGAGTCTCTAGTTTCAGAATTAAGGCTACAGGCTATCTATAAGACGTCAGGAGAGCAGAGACATTGTAATTTGAGAAGGCTAAGCCAGGAAGGACAGGATTGGCAGAAGACCTATCCAGCCTTGCTTGCCAATAGAGTTAGTTACATGGCCTGCTTTTTAAGCAGACTTTTTCTCCATTATCCTTTTTTTCTTTGGCACCTGAAACCCCACAGCAGTTGGTGCAATGTATTAGGTGTCATATCTACAGAGGGGCCCCATTTAATGCATTTTGGCTTCAAATGAGGTAATATAGGGAGCCTGGAGCCAGGGAACATTTTATCCAGTTTTCCTTCTGCAGAGTTAAGGAATGCTAATTGAGGAATGGAAGTAAAATTGTTGAATATAGAACTGGGAGAAAAGTGATTTATTCTTTCAGATATGGAAAAATAGCCACGTTGTAGGTTTACTTATTTTGGTCTGCCTCCAGTGTGAGGTAGGAAGCAGTGTGTGCCAGACACATCTTTCTTGTGAAATCAGTCAGTAACAAGCATTTATTAAATGCTTACTATATGCCAGATATTGCACTATGTGTGGAGAGTACAAAGAGAGGCAAAAACACAGACCCTGCATCAAGGAGCTCACATTCTAATGACAGAAACAATATGGAAATGACTAAGCACATAAGTACATAGCTATCTATATTATAAATGCAAGGTTGTCCTGGAGGGAAATGGGATAAGGAGAAGGGGGGCTGGTAAAGGTCTTCCATGGAAGTTGGGATTTGATCTGAGTCTTGAAGGAAGCCAGGGAAGATGGGAAGCATAACTGAAGAGCATTTCAGGCATGGAGGATAGCCAAGGAAAAGATAGAGTTGGGAAATGGGAATGTACAGTGCATGTATCAGCAACCAGGCCAAAGTTACTGGAAGGTCTTAGAATACATGGAGGGATGCAAAGTGTAAAAAGACTGGAAGAGACTGGGAAAAAACCAGACTGTGAAGTGCTAGAAAAGCCAAACTGGGTTTTATATTTGATCCTTGGGTGGCATTGGAGTTTATTAAGTAGGAGGTGATATTGTTAGACCTTCAGTTAAATCACAATATTTACGAAATAAGATCCAAACTGTTCAGTTTAAAAGTTTTGACAATTATAGATGAAAAAGACAATTATAAATTGTCAGGCATGCATTACATAATAAGATATTGTAGGATCGTTGCATAAAAAATACAAATAAGCAGGGGAAACTATTATGCTTAATGGCAATTTTTTAAAAATTTTGCAACCATAGTCATGGGTTCTTATTTAGGTATCTACCTTTGCAGAAATGGGTCCTCTTGCAATGACCAAATGCTCCTGTTAATGCATGTCCCATATACGAATAATTCATACTCCTTTCCTTCTCCTAATCTTTGTCTCTGTTTAACCATTCACTGGAATAGAACCCAGTCCTTGGGAGGAAAACAAAACAGTCTTAATGAACTAGGGGACAAGGAGGGAACAGAAATGTTAGATAATGTTATCCTTGTCAGCCTAGGACCAGGTGACATGGGGTCCTATACACTGACAGAGTCTTTGAGTCATTTAAAAAAACTTTTTCCCTCCACATCTTGTCATTGCCCTCTATTCATCTATACCATGGCTCAAAATATAGGAATGCTGACATCCTTTCTGGTGATGGGAATTACCTCATGACAACTGACTATATTTGCTTTGGAATCAAGGACTTTGAATTGAAAGGAAAGCAGTAGAAAATTACCTCTGTTTCTCCATGTGCCAGATAAAATAAAGAATATCTACAAAGTAGAGAGAGCAGTAGATTAATAGATTAATCAGTGATTAATAGGAGACAAAATTCAAGAAGGGAGTCAGCAATAAAACCCGTGGCTTCAGATGTCTGTACACAAATGAACAAAATATGGGCTGTAAGCAAAGTGAGTTAGAGACAGCAAGGAAGAAAATTTAACCTTAGAGGCATTATGGAAACCCATTTGGATGGAAACCCAAAATTGGAATGTGGCTCTGGAAGGGAATGACTAATTCAAAATGAACAAGATAGATAAAATGAGAGGAGAAATATTATATATTGGGAAGATATAATCATGTGATACAATCTAGGAACCAGATTAAGGAGGGGAATGGAGAGAGAGTATTTGGATAAAGATCAGTGGAAACAGAAACAAATGTGATATTGTCATTAACACATACTATGGGCCACCTGGACAGAAAGTGGAAGCATATAAGGAGTCTGGAAAACAGATCACAAACCTGTAACAGAGGCATGTTATAATAGTGATGAAGCACTACACTCAGTCATATTCTAGAGCTCTGCTTTAGCCAAAAGCAGAACAGCAAATGTTTTGTTGACTTCATGATCTCATCTTTCAAAAAAAATGGAAGACCCAATGAGGACAATTTCTATTATAGACCTAATTTTTACCAACAAGAAAGAAATGATTCCTGGGAAGGAAATCATGGGAATCTTGGAAAGAAGTGGTAGCAGTGACTATTCTATTTTAGAATTTGTGACAGAAAGAAAGGAAAGTTGAGCATATAGTCTGATCTGCACCCTAGATTTTTGGAGAACAGATTTCAGAGGATTCAGAGTAGGTAGAAAGGATCCCATGAACTAAAATTTTATGCATTAAGAGGGAGGTGGGACAGGACAGATGGGAAGCTCTAAGAATACTATTCTGAAGACACAGAACAATTCAACAATGAGGGGAAAATGAGCTATCTAGAGCTTGACTTGCTCAGGGAACTCATCAGCCAACTTAGATTTTTAAAAGATTTGTGTAGACAATGGAAGCAAAGTTTGTTAAGAGAAGATGAATGTATAAGTATAGCATAATCCTGTAAGAATATCATCAGAAAGGACCAAAGTTGGCACTGGAAGTTAAGGGCAACAAAATAGTATGTGGAGTTAGCTATGTCAGGGAAAAGAGAAAGGATTAAGGGGGGAGGGGAGAGAATCATTGCTTGCGGGTGGGTAGGATGATGATGACAGACAGTATTGAAATCCATTTTCTCTACCAAGGAGTGTTCTTTGAAGTGGAAAGAAGAGAACAAATATAGCTAACATTATACCCAAAATAAGTAGGGAGATGTAAAGTAGGTAGATGCCCTTGAAGAATTTTAAGTTAGCAAGATCTGATGAACTAAATTATCTAGTACTTAAAGCATTGTTAGATGTAATTTGCAAGTTACTTTTAATGAGCTTAGAAAATCATGAAGAATAAGAGACCTGCCACAGGATTGGATGAAGGTAAATCATCTTGATTTTCTGAATGGGGATGAGAATGGGGTTTACAAACTCTAAGCCCTTACTTACATTTGACTTTGATTGCTGGCAAAATCCTGTAATACATTTTTTAAAAAATTTAATTCCTTTCATTTTGGGTATCACAGTAATTTCCTAATAAACTTTCTGGTAACAAAGAAAAGTGATGAAACAAAACCGACTAATGAAATTACTCTGATAAGAGATGCAGTCTTCTATTCCTGTTATTCACCTCCCCCCCCCCTCAGCCTCTTCTCCTGACAGGAGGAAAGTATGTTTCCCCATCTTTTCTGTAGAATCATTAAGTGTTGTTATCATTTACATCATGGTAGACATGTATCTTATTCTCCTGATTCTGCTTACTTTATTCTAAATCAGTTCATACATGTTCCTTTGAAATTCTCTTTGTTGGTGTTTCTAATATCACAATAGTATTCCATTATATTAATATACTATAGACCAACCATTTTCCAACACAATATTAAAAGACTGATTATTGAATATCTAGAAGGGAGAAGAGGAACAAAAATTTATTAAGCACCTACTTTGTGCCAGGCAAAATCTAAGTGCTTTACAAATATTATCTCATTTAATCTTCATGGTAACCTTGGGAGGTAGGTGCTATTATTATCCCCATTTTACAGTTAAGGAAACTGAGGCAGACATAATGGCTCTATCAAGGCCAGACTAATCCTTTTTTTTTAAAAACAGTTTCTAGATGGTTGGTCAGAGGAATATTGTAGATAGTTGACCTAGATTTTAACAAAATATTTGACATGCCTGCAAGATTAGCATGAAAGACTAATGTGGAAGCGCACTGAGCAACCCTTGCATCCTCAGGACAGTACCTTTGGTCCTATCTAAATGACAATCCTTATCATTTTTTCTTTAACTTTGTTCTGAAACAAAGTCCTACATTGAAATATTTTTACATCATTTTTATAGAAGGACTAGCCAATTTCTAATCTACCCCTTGGGTTACTTGCTTCTGGTCAGTACAAGAAGGACTCCTCCCTGAAATGATTAGGGCAGTGATCAGGCTAAGAGAAGGAAGAAGTCTTTAATTATTTCAGTTAGCAGAAGTATCTTTAGAGTTCACATTTGACTAAGTAGAAAGGAGAGTCTTTAGAAAGAGTGGTTGACAAGATTGAGAGATGAACTGCATTTTTTTCTCTTTTGTTTTTGTTCTTTGTTACAAGAAGTGAATGATTTAGTAGAAGAAAGAATATAATCAGATATGAAGGTGATATAAAAACAAAGCTATCAATAAAAAAAATTTAGAGACAAGGTATTGAATGGTTTAGGAAAATCATTCTCTAGGGTGCTGTAACATTCTAAGTTACTTTTGTTCTGAGACTGCTCTGAATACTTATTTAATCTTGACTGTGGAATTTTGTCGTTTGTTTTCTTGTAATTCCAAAATTGTTTGTGAATCTCTCTCTCTCTCTTTCTCTTTCTTTCTCCCTCCCCTCTGTCGCTCCCTCTCTCCCTCTCCCCTTTCCTTCCTCCCCCTCTCCTTCCTTCCTTCCTTCTACCTCCCCATGTGCTTAGATTAGAAAAATTTAATAAAATTATTCCTGGCAAGCCTGTGCCTAAAATTTAGAATACAAAATTTTCTTCTACACTCAGTTGGAAAGATGGGGAGAAAGAGCAAAATTAAGTGGTTTGTGTTGAATGACCAATAAAGTCATTAATGCTTGTAAATCAGCTTATAAGGAAGTCTCAATTGGAGTGCTGAAGTCCTATCCTATTGTTGCTGGTTGTGTTCTGTTTAACATTTTTATCAGTGACTTGGATAAAAGCATTGACAACAGGCAGATGTCACAAAGCTAGGAGGCATAGCTAACAACCTGGATGACAGCCAGGATCCAGAAAAGGTCTTAACAGGTTAGAAAACTAGGCCAAATTTAATAGAGATAAATATAAAATCTTAACACTTCAAAAAATCAACTTTACCAGTCCAGGATGGTGGAATAGTGGCAAGAAAACATTTCATTTTAAAAAGAGAAGGGAAGGGAAGGTACCTTTCACAATTGTAGCTCTTAACCAAACAAGGAATAGAAGTGATCATACAAGATAAAACATAATTTTGGTTACGTGAAAGATTGTTTCATAAGTAGAATTAATATAACTAAGGTAAGAAAGGAAGTGATCAATTAGGGCAAAATATTTTCATCAAATGTCTTTAATAAGGGTCTGATATCCAAGATATGCTGGAGAACAAGTAAGACTAAGAGCCATTCCCCAGTTGGGTATATGGATAAAGAATATTTATGAGCAGACACTTTTCAAAAGAATTGCAAAGTATAAACAACCATGTCTGTCAACTCTAAGTGTTAGGGTTTATAGTTCTCTTTGGTTTCCTCATCTATAAAATGAAGAAGTTAGACTAGATGGTCTCTCCCTAAGGTTCCTTCCAGCTTTAAATAATGATCTTATGTATATATGAAAGGATGCTCAAAATCACTAATAATGCAAAAAAATGCAAGTCAGAATAAGAAGTCTCACCTCACATGTAGCAAAACTGGCAAATTACTCCCAGCAAAAGGGTGGAATAGTCATTACGGGACAAATTGTTGTGGAAGACAGGTACTTTAATACATTAATACATGTTCTTTCTTTTTTTTTTAATTTTTATTTATTTATTTGTTTATTTTGATTTTCATTGACTTATTTATTTACTTTTAGTTTACAATCCCTTGAGTTTCAAATTTTCTCCCCTTCCTTCCTCCTCCTTCCCCCATGATGGCGTGCAATCACGTATAGGATCTGCAGATACTTTCACATTGTACAATAGTCTGGTTGTATAGAAGGGTTGTAACCAATGGAGTGAACAACGGGAAAACAGAAAGAAAACCAAACATGGAAAAGAACACTAGCATGAAGGTTGCTTCAGTCTCCATTTAAACTCTGTTCTTTCTAGATCTTTCTCTGAATGTAGATATCTCTTTCCATCCTGAGACTTGTAGAGTTGTCTTTTAGCTGTGCGTTGCTGAGAAGAGTCCAGTTTATCAAGGCTGGTCATCACACATACAATGTGTCTGTGATTGTGTACAAATTTTTCCTGGTTTTGCTCTTCTCACTTAGCATCAGTTTATATAAGCCTCTCCAGGTACATATGAAGTCCATCTCCTCTCCTTTTCTTATAGCACAACATTATTCCATTACATTCATATACCACAATTTGTTTAGCCATTCTGTTAATATATTTTCAAGGAAAAGGGTAAACTAGGAAGCACAGTCATCTGATTAGTGAGAATAATAAATTATCCTAGAAGTGATTGAATTATTTGAATTTGCCTGGCATATTTCCATTGGGCTAGAACTAATTACCTTATCTTGCAAAATTCTAATTTCAAATAGTGAAAATTTGAATAAAGGTGATCACTTCTGGGGATTCATTAATTGAACTAATCAAAGCTGAAATGTAACCATCCAAAGGAGAGAAGACCAGTGTGGTGACAATGAGAGCATATGAATATCTGTTTAATGAACTAGTGATATTTATTTATTTTTGCTTTTTGGAGGGGGGAAGGCAGGGCAATTGGGGTTAAGTGACTTGCCCAAGGTCACATGGCTAGTAAATGTTAAGTGTCTGAGGCTTCATTTGGACAGGGGTCCTCCTGACTCCAGGGCTGGTGCTCTATTCACTGTGCCTTCTAACCACCCCCTAAACTAGCGATATTTTGCTAGCCTACAGAAGAGAAGATAGAAGTTAGGAGGGAACTCTACTACTACTACTACTACCACCACCACCACCACCACCACCACCACCACCACCACCACTACTACTACTTTAGCCTAGAGAAGATAGGAGGTAGAAGGGGACTTCTACTGCTCCTCCTCTTCCTCCTACCACCACCATCACCACTACCACCACCACCACTACTACTACTACTACTACTACTACTACTACTTTAGCCTAGAGAAGATAGGAGATAGAAGGGGACTTCTATTACTACTACCACCATCAGTACTACTAGCTAATATTTATATAGTGCTTTAAGCTTTGCCAAGTGTTTTACAAATTTTATTGTATCTGAGCCTCCTAACAACCTTGTGAAATGGATGCTATTGTTACCTTATTTTCTGGGTAAATAAATTGAGGCTAAGGAAAGGTTAAATGAATTTATCATGAAGAAATGATAGGTGTCTTTCAATGTATGAAGGGCTATCTAGCAAAGAAGGGATTAGCCCCACTCTTCTACACCCTTTATGGATGGAACTAGGAACAATGTGTGAAAGTGGAAAAGAAACAAATTTTAGCTTGTTGTAAAGAATAACTTCCTAAAAAGTAGAGCTATCCAAAAATGTAATTGGCTGCCTTAAAAGATATTTGTAAGGCTCTTAGCATAGAGCATGTCACTTAGTAGTCGCTTAATAAATGTGTCTTCCCTTCCCACCTAGTACATAGACCTCATCGTAGGTCTTCAAGCAGAGGATTGTGGCATCCCAGATCTTGAGCTAGGAATGACTTCAAAAGCCATCTAGTTTAACCCTCTTTTTTTAAAACCCAGAGAAGTTAAGTGATTTCCCCGGTGTCATACAGTAACAGCTGTTCCAGGTGGAATTTGACTCCTGACTACAACCAGGGCTTACTCCATTTCACCTGGATGACCACTTGCCAGGAATACATTGGAAGGAATTTTTTGTCATTGTTCAGATACGGAATATTTGACCTCTTAGGTCACTTTCAGCTCTGAAGTGGTTCATCTGGTTTAGAGGTTAAGTGCCCCATTGCAGTGCCTCATTTCCTGGTTTTGTCAAGCCTTGTTGCATTTCTATTCATAATAATGAATCTAAATAAATTCGTTATCCGCAAGTTTTGGGAGAATACTGTTTACTTCCTGTCCCAGAGGACCAATAAGTCATCTGGACCCAACCCTCTTGACTTTCTATTAAGAATTGGACCCAGCCCTCTTCAACTGTTTATATCTTGCTATTCTTTGCTGCTTATCTCTTAAACCTGTTTTTAGCTGATAGCTTAATTCTTTCCTTTTAAAATTAGCTAGTATCTTATCCTTAGCATCTTTTATAATACTTAAAGCATCTGTAGTTTCAGCACTGTGGGCACTTCCACCAGCTCACAAACCTTCCATGTCTTAGGGATAGTGTTCACAGAAAGTCCCAGGATGGGCCCTGTGGTATAGTGGAGAATTGGTTTTGAAACCAGGAATATTCAAGTTTGAGGATTGCCTTTGTCACATACTGTGTGCTCCTTGACAAGTCACAACCTCTTTGTGATGTGGGCTACTAGCTCTAAGACTATAAGTAGCAGAGAAGATGCCAACCTGTGTCCATAAGAAGAATTTCATTATCCTAAACAATCAACTGAATGGGATTAAATTATAGTTACCAAACTTGACATTGCAGAAGAAGAAAGAAAAGAAAAGCCTCCTTTGCTCCAGGCACTGTGCTTAGCACTTTACAAATATTATTCCATTTGATCCTCACAGAAACTTGAGGAGGTAGGTGCTATTATTATCCTCATGTTACAATTGAGGAAACTGAGTTAAATAGGTTAAGTGACTTGCCCAGGGTCACATAGTATGTGAGGCTGGATTTGAACCAATGTCTTCCTGATTCCAGGCTCAACATCCTATCTACTGCTTACCTAGCTGCCTCTGGAGAGATATGAGAAAGTACCTACTCCACTTGTTTACAGAGGTAGAGTACCATGGGAATGGCATTGTCTATATGGGCAATTTTTTGAATGTATTTATTACTTTTGTTAAATGGTTAATTTCTTTCTCTTTCAAAAAATTATTTCTTATAACAGTGTATATTTCTGATAAGGTGTAGCTTGCTGGGATGGGAAGGAGGAATACTTTGGTAGGTGATATCAGAACAATTAGATTAATTCTCTCTAAATATATATATATATATATATATATGTACACACACACATGATTTATATAAATATAGAAATTTTTATATGTAGAAATTTTTCTTGTGGAATTACTTTAGTCAAAGAAAATTAATCAATTGGTGGTCAACCTTCTAGGAGAGAAGACTCTCTTAGCTAGATTGGTATTCTAGTTGACATGCAGTCTGTTGCTGGACCCATACCCGAAGCTATTCTAGCTTGAGTATACCTTTACATTGCTTTTTATGTAGTTTGTGAGAATTCAGAATCCCTTCATGCCACAACGAGATATCAGGGTAAGGATTTAATTTTAACAAATAGTATGAACTTTAACTTACTATTTGGAGATTTTCCCAGTGCTTTCAAATGTGTATTTTTACCAAGAATAATAACTTTGCTCTGGGCTAAGACTTGAGTTCAAATCACATTGGATGCTTACTAATGATATGACCTTGGGCAATACACAACCTCTCTGGAGCCTCAGTTTCCTCATCTGTAAAAATGAGTGGATTGGACTAGGTGACCTTTGAGATCCCCTTTAGCTCTAGAGTTATGATTTGATTATTCCTAAAACAGCCTTTCAATTTGCTTTTCTATGAACAAAGTCTGTTAGCCACAGCTATAACTTCCAATATATTGTTGCCTGAGGCAAGGAACAGGAAATGGAGCAAAAGCAATAAAATCAACTCTGTAATTCAGGGTGTGAAAATAACAAAAAGTAGTTCAGGTCCCTGCTAGTTCTACATTTGTGACCCTAAGATCCTCTTTTTTGATGACATTTTTCATTCAACAAATATTGGGGGCCTAATTTGTCCCATTTTTAGTGTTCATTGCTAAAGAGATATCAATAAGATAGGATCCCTGCCCTCAAGAAGCTCATCAAAAAGCCACCATTTTTGAAGCTTTTTAACTTACCCTGGAAATAGGGAGAGCAAAAAAAGTGAATAGAAGGGCCATGAACTGAGGAGAACCAAAACTATATCAAATCAAGTAACATTTATTACGTTCCTACTACATATATTGTGGCATCGTGCTAGGCACTGCGGATGCAAAGAAAGGCAAAAACAGGCTCCCACCTCAAAGATCTCACAATCTAATGGGGAAAAGCACCTATGTGTGGCCATCTTTAACAGATTCATCCCTTCCTTCCTTCTAGAAGCTTCTCTTAACTGCTTAGTGTGTGCCACCATAGCACTATTAGATACTAAGTGAGATCCAAGAAGAGTAAGACATGGGCCCTGCTCTCCAGGACCTCATATTTTTGTAGCGGAGATAAGCCAGAATACATAGGAAAAATACAGGGGGCTTTGCAAAATCTGTTTTTAAGAAATAGGTTTCCCACCACTGAGGAGAGTAGGTAAATTGAGTTCTCCTGTAGAGACAATACTGATTCACTTTCAGGAGTATAAGGAGGACCTTTGGGGTCTACAGTGTTGGATTCAGGGCTACTATCAGCTAGCCCCTTTGGAGTATAAAGAGAATTGAACTGGAGATTTAGGAGGTCAGAATTCTGGTCTGAACTCACTAGTTGTCATTTCTCCTCTGGGCCTCAGGGTTTCTGACCTGTAAAGGTCTAGCTTGAAAACCATATGTTGCCTTAGATAAAATGAACTGTTTGTTGTTGTTTTGGCAAATTCAATTTTATTTTATTTTCAGATCCATATTCTACCCCACCCATCCATCCCCACCCTCAATGAGAAAGTAAGAAAAACAGAGTCAAGCAAAACAAATCCCCCAACTGACAACTTCCAAAGAGGCTTCAAGCTGTGCTCTGCATCCCCCGCCTCTCTGTAAGACGGACTGCTCTAATCGTTCTTCTCACGTCTGAACTTCACAGGGCTTTGCATTTTATTTTTCCCCCGTTATGGAGTCAGATTCTGCTTATATATTGCTCTTAGAGTATTTTTCCTCATCCCATTTCAGAGTTCAGTCTTAAGTTTTCTTGACCAAAATAGCTTACAAGCTCTTCGGAATGGTGGATTAACTGGTCATTGTGTCTTTTAGACCTCGATGCTGACTACCATCTCATTCTAGCCTTTTCATTCTCCATTAACTGTTTCTCTTTTCTCCTTACTTAAAAGAAAACAACCATCACCCCCTCTCTCCTAGTGTATTTTTGGCATTGGAATGCCCTCAGCCAGATGGCAGGTTTTGTTAAAGGAAAGGGGGAAAAAATCACAGAGAAGATTTCACACCCTTTCCAGCACTTGTTTTCTAGTTTTAATTTTGATAAAATTGTATATGCCTTTTTTCTCCTTTTGTACGTGGAATAGGGATTAATACTGTATTTGCCTAAGGTATCCATTTAATCCACTGAGCAAACTGTGATAGTATACAGTTATCATCAGAGGAAAATAATAAATCTGGATTTGTTGTAATGGATTCACTTAGAAAAACATTTCATATGTAACTGAGTTTTCACATAAGGTCAGGTCACATAACATACAAAATGCTCATTATTAGATTGTGAGCTCCTTGAGGGCTTTGTTCATTTTCAGTTTTCTTTGTAAACCACCACCTCCTTTCTCCCCACCCCCACCCAGTCTCCACCCTGCCCTCCCCAGTTCCTGGCGCACAGGAGTTTAATAAATGCTATTGACTTCATGGGAAAATATAATGATGAAATGTGATTAAATCTTATATATATATATATGTATATACATATACATATATATACATATATACATACATATCTAATTTATAAATTATATGAATTAGAAAAGTATACAATGCAGTATAAATATAGTATGTTATAATGATTTCTGTGAAGCAATTCTTTCTAATGGCTTGAGATGCCAAAGTGACATGATAGTGTAAAGGGGGGGAAATGTATCTTTAAATCTCTGAAATAGGAAATCTTAAAAAACTTTTATCAAATAGCACATATATATATATATACAGAAATTCCAACTTAGGGAATATGCTCTATAAAAAATAACCAAAATACTCCTATCCTCAGAGTTATTTTTTCTTTCAGTGATCCCTAATATTTTAGGGAAAGAGTTTAACCTTTTAACTTCCCTTTTTTAAATACCAAAAAAAAAAAATCTCATACTCATAAATGATCGGCGGATTGTTTTTGTAGTGTTGATTTTGTTACTGTTTTCAAAGCCAGCATTATAGAAAGGGAAGTTGGAGGAGAAGGTTTTCATGCATTGGCATGAAGCTGATGGGAGAATAACAAGGTGGGCATGAGTTCGACCTAGATAGGGTGAATGCTGTTTAATCAGAAGCACAGGATCCCAAGACAAACTCTTGGAGTGCCCAGTTAAAGGTATAGGGCAGAGTACAAAAGCATAACTGGGAAGGCTGGGTGATAGTAATTTGTGTTTTATTAATCAATGACATCAATAGGCATTAAAAAAAAAGAAATGTTTATATGTATAAAACATTTATTTTAGTCTCCAAAGATATATTGGTTTATTATACTGTCATCCTGTATATTTTCTTAGTACTCAATAAAGATCAAAATGATGTTTGGTATACATATAGGTTCATGGACACCATGAAATAATTGTACTCTCCCAAGGGTTTATAACCCTCAAATTGGAAATGATCATTTTAAAGAATTCCTTTATCTTTCTAGTGTTCTTTTTGGTGGTATGCTGTTTTTTTTTTTCTAGATAGAGGAGTCCAATGACTTTTTGGTTATCTAAAGTGCAAGATTTATTCGTGGAAAGAATGTTGGGTTTAGATTTAGAAAACCTGGATTTGAAACCTAACCCTACTACTTGTTAATTGTGTCAATGACCTTGAGCAATATACTCTCTGAAATGTAATTAACTTCTCTTAGCTGGGAAAACATTACCTCCAGCACTTGATCTTATAAAACTACTCCGATTCCTTATCACAGTGTGAAGGACCTGGGCTGTCCAGGGTATTAGTGGAGTATAAGCTTTGGAGGTCAAACAAAGCTGCAAAGGTTTTAAGGTTGGACCCACTGACTAGCTTGGACTGTCTCTTCTAAGGATGAGTCTAGCTAATTTCAGAGAGGCCCATCACCACGTTTACCAGAGGGTGATGGATGGTTTTGGCCATAACAATTCTGAGACTATCTATTAAGCCTTAGAAAGGTTGCAGTCTATGCCAGTGGCAAAGGCATACACACAAATAAAATCTGAGATCTTTCTGTAGTTAAGTAAACTGTTTATCTGTTTATGTATAGAAAGGAGCGTGAGCACTAATAGTTAATGTTTTTGCAAAATTCTCCATATTCTTTACTGATTTCTTGGGAAAAGAGAGAAGTTATTTCTTGACTTTCTAGCTCAGGGGTTCTTAACCTTTTTTGTGTATGTAACAGATCTTTTGGCAGTCTGATAGACTCTATGGACCCCTTCAAAGAATGTTTTTAGATGCATAAAATACATAGGATTACAAAGGAAACCAGAGGTTTAGTAAAAATAAAGATACATTTTTTTTTCCTATTCTAGTTCAAAGACTTTCTGAAATCTATCCAAGGACCCCTGGTTAAGAATGCCTGTTCTAAATAAACCCAGTATTTCAAAGAGTATATATGCTGAGGTTCCACTGGGTAGTGGACACTCTCATTTACACTGTCATCAAAACAAAATGCACAGATGAGTCATTATTTGGGTAAACTGGCCAACACAAAGAGTGAAAAAAATCCAATTTTTCCTTCATGGCAGGAAATTGATATTTAAGTGTTGGGAGTCCACCCCTTCTGTTAAACCAACCTAAACAATCACCTTAATTTTCTACTACACCCAAATAAAGAGTTTCATGCTCTTTTTGTTATATTCTAAATTGCTGTCCAGTATAAGATGCCAAAAAAATGATCTTTGTTGTCCAGAGAAATGGGTGACATGTTAATTTATAAATGACAGACTAAATAGGTATGGAATACAGTATTCCTAGTGCTTATGTGGACTTTAAAAAAAAATTTGCCTCCCTCCCATCTTTCCTTTTTACTCTGTGAATCTATGAGTGTCACATTGTGTTTTGATTCTGAAATTAGATATCGAACAATCACTACAAAAAAAATTAGGAAATAGGGACTCAAATGTCTGTAATGATTGTCATTTTAGTAAAGAAATGGTAAAGAATGGCTTGATATTATACACTTAAATTCACTTTCTGAAATAAATCTGTTCTTGAAAAGTTGCACTAAAGAAATATGAATTTTTTAAAGGCAATTCTATTTGGAAACTTTTTATAGCATGCAGAATCCTGTTTGTAAAGTAAATAATCACCGTTCCCAGGCTGTCTTTTACATAAATCAGGGTTTTTATTTTCGCCTCATGTGTGTTGGCCCTTGCTCATTAATAACAGCCCACTTGCATATAGCATTTAAGTTTATAGGTAGGATTTAGAACAGGTGGAACCTTGGAGATAATGTAGTTTACTGCCTCATTTTACTGCTACTTACTACCTATGTGCTTATTTTTTACTGCTTAATCCTCTCTGGCTGTCAATCATGATTCAAATCCCAAACTTCTGACTGGAAATTCAGCACCTATTCTAAACATTATGGGGTTTAGTTCTCTCGATGTTATCAAAGTAATACAGAGTTAGTATCTTTTGTTTATACAGTCTACTTTTTAAATGTAAAATTTATTGGCATTAAGTTCAACACTTCCATTTTGTTGTTAAAGCACTTAGGGCATAAATTAAATTTCATTTGCAGTCATGCAACCAGAATATATAAGAATTAAAATAACTCCTAATTCTTTGGACTGAAACTATAACATATTCCTAATTAAGTCACTGATCAATTTATGTAAAATAAAAAAAATTAGAGTAAAATTAATAGTATGTACTTGTTTAACAAATGAGTAGTGTTATAAGTGAATAGATAAATGTCTAAAGTATTATCTACGATTATTTACTTCATACTTTTTATACATCATCAGTTCCCCAGTCCATATTTAAATACTGAACTTGCTTCCAGGGTAAAATTCCACACAGAGTTTGGTCTTTTGTTATTTTTTTCTTAATTTGAAAAATTGTTTTTGTGACAGTCACCTATAATGCCATATGCTTGATGATAAAGATGCCTGGAGATATCATTTAAATGAAGCAAAGATGTCTCAAGTCTCCTAGAGATTCAACTGACATCTGGGAAGTTTCCTTTCCTTTAATGATGAATGTGAATCAGATTTATTAGGTTATGTGACAGGAGAGCAGAGAAGTTAATCAAAATAATAAAAAGTATTGGCCTCTTTTTGGTTCTATTCTACTTTTATGTACATATGTTTATAAAACTGCATCATCAGTATATTTAGAAAATTGATTTATAGTTTAGTGCTTCTAAAGGTGGAATGAAGTTCCTGTCCCTCAAATCCTAGTTTATGAAAGCCAGTTTACCAGAGCACTTTTGAATGTTTTCAGTTTTCTTGTAATTTTCTGAGTTCTGGGTTGCTTTTTCTTTCATTTTCTATGAATGAGATTAAAAATCATAGCATTTGAGACTTTCCCCACCTCTGGCAATTTTGAATAATCTTTACAGAACTGGATCTTTTATGATTTTTCTTCCTAATCTTTATTTCCTTCTTAATGACAGCTCTTACTATTCAGAGACCATAATTTCCTCAATATGTTTCCTTTAACTGCAGGGACCCCTGAGGAAGATTGAGTTGGAGCCAGGTATAGAAAACTAATAACTCCCCCAAAGTCACATGTTTTTTACTGTCATTGCTTAGAACATTGACAGATTTTGAGCCATCTTTTGCCTCAACTCTTACTCAGCCCTTAGTCATTGAATGGGTGTGGCCTCAGACAAACTGAGAACTAAACCTTAGTTTAGGAAGGCCAAGGTCACTCAATGTATCCTGGGCCATTGTCAGTCATCTTGACCTCTGTCTTGCCACCCGACTTCAGTGACTGGAGGAGAGAATGAGGCTGATGACTTTACACAGTTCTGCCGTGCTCATAACCAATTCACATGCAAGTCAAGACATCACTCCCCATGATGTCCTTGGTCCACTCAGAGGCTGAACAACAATCTGATTACTGTCCTATTCTTTCTCAGAGCATCATTCCCCACAGTTTCAGAAGAGGAGGGAATTAATCTACCCTTCCAAACCCTAAAAGGAATGAGAATCAATTTGAGAAAATATAGGCAGTGAGTCAGTATTTTTATAGTATTGTGGGGAAAGGCTAATGGCTTAATGCATCAATGTAGGAAATGCTACTTCAGGGAAACCACCCTATATACATAGTTTACATTATGCTGTATAGTTTATGAAGTACTTTCTTCAAAACAGCCTTGTAAGGCAGGTTATGGAAGCATTATCATCTCCATTTTATGGATAAAGAAATTGAAGTCCAGGAAAGTTGTGACATGCCTGTAGGCCAATAGTTAGTAAATAGAGCCAAGCTCAAACCTAGTGCCTCAGATCCCACCTCCATTTACCTTTACAGTTTAGAAAGACAGCATCTTATCACGGATCTCACAGAACAAATTAATTAAGGGTGAACGTTTGTTATGAAAATCTTTCATTTTTAAGGAGAAGTCCAGTGCATTTAACTTCTTGTCAGGTTGGGGAGCAGGGAAAGTCAAAGCTAAAGTGCTAGGAACTCTCTGAACATTTTTAAATAAAAAAAATAAAGTATCTCTAAAATGTTTTCACTAAGATCTGACTCTAATGCATCATTATGGCATAAAAGTGGCTAGGGCTTTGCCCAGGCTATGCTAGTCTAACTTAAGCTTATATTATCTATTGTCAAAAGCCCAGCCTAACTAAATCTGAACAGAAGAAGAGGCTCATTAACCAGAAAGTTGACCACCAGGTGATACATGTTTCTATGTCATGGCAATTCAATGATGAAAATGAGGTGAGGCTGGTGACTGTCATTGATAGAAGTACCTATACTAGTGAAATTATGTACCTTTCAAAGTCTTGGAAGTATATTTTAAAATGATATATTTTAAAATATATTTAAATTTTAAAATATTTAAATATATATTTTAAAATGATAACAACATTTAGTTGGAATTTGGAGTTGTTAAACAGTTCAGGACTGCATCTTTAAAAAAAACCCCAACAACCTTATTTTTATTAGTTTCTGAACGTATTTCTTCCCTCTCCACCCTCCCTGTTGCCCCCGGCAAAATATCCCTTGTAATGAAGATTGTTAAAGGAAAAGGAAAAAGGCATTTGAGCAAAAATAACCAACACATTATGTCTGACAGTATGTTCAATATTCCATACCCATCGTGTCCTCCATCTTTGCAGTGAAGGGAGGGAATCACATTTTCTCACTTTTTCTGGGGCTAAATTTGATCATGATGTTGATAGTGGTAGTGGTGGAAGAGGAGAAGGAGGAGAAGGAGGAAGAGGAAGAGTTAGCATTTATAGAGCACTTTGTTTTTGCCAAACACTTAACATATGTTGTATTATACGATCCTTACACCAACCCTGTTTGTTAGATGCTATCATTATCCCCAGTTTTTAAATGAGTAAATTGAGATTAAAAGAGGTCACATGATGTCCCTAGAGTCACACAGTATCTGAGGAAGGATGTGAACTTGGGTGTTCCTGATTCCAAATCTGGTGCTTTATCCTCTATGTCAGCTAGCTGCCCAGGTCAGTTTCTTTGTTGTTGTTGTTACTTCCTTCCTCCAATATCATGCGTATCTGTTCATGCTTCTACTTAACTTCACTCTGCATCAGTTCATTAAAGCCTTCTCATGCTTCTCTGAATTCATCACGTTCAACGTTACTTATGGCTCAGTAATATTCCTTTACATTCATATGCCACAACTCATTTGGCCATTCTCCAAACAATGGGCATTTAATTTGTTCAGAGTTCCTAGAATCTTTCAGTAGCAGTAGTAGCAGTAGCAGTAGCAGTAGTAGTAGTAGAGTAGTAAATATTTTAATGTACATAGGACCTTTCTTTCTGACTTTGACATATAGTAATGTTTATTGAACAAATTGAAATATAATTTTACTGAGCTTCTATTACTATTTAATATTACTCTGACATGAAGAGTAGAGTCTTAATTTAAAATTTTGTTAGATTTGTGATTTCCCTTTTGTGGACATTCTATCCACTGATGTGAATTGACAGTCTATCACATCTTCTCATCTTTTGTGATCCATGCCAAAAACCTTTCCATTGATTGATCCAACGTGGTGGAAGTCTTCCTCAGGTTCTTTTAATATTTCATGAAAGCCAATGCATAACATAGTTAAAGCAGTGGTAGAACCTATCTTGGAGATTTGGGCATTAGCTGATATGTGAGACAAAATGTTTATAATGTCATTTAAATCTATAGTTCTTTGAAATTAATTGTAAAAAAGAAAAAGTTCAGTTCAGGTAATGTTGTAAGATGTTTCAGTCTTTCAACCATTTTCCTCTGAATCATATCCTGAGATACTTATTTTAAAAACTCTGACTCTGGATTGTGCAAAAATAAGCACAGATTAAAAGTACTTGAAGAATTTGCCTTCTAAGCAAACTATTAGTTAATATGTGATCCTTTAGTAACAGCATTTTATTTCTTTGTCCAGCGCTTAAAAATAGGAAGGAAAGTAGGAAGGAAAAGAAATTCAATGTCTTTCACAATTTACATTTTAATATATATTCTGGAAAAATATGTTCTGTATTTGGGTAAATATGATATATGACATGGTCCTTGCTTTCTAGGAACTTGTGATCGTGTTGGGAAAATAGTACTGACACATGAAAGAATTATAATTAGTTATAGCCCCTGCCCAACCCTAGAAGGAGAAATGTAGTGGGCACCTTAGGGGCCTGAGCCTACCTACTGACTCTAGATTTGGTTTTGCTGGTTGACCTCAGAGAAGAGAAAGAAATAAGCATTTATATAGCACCTATTTGCCAGGTATTACACTAAGCACTTTTACAAATATTATCTCTTTTGATCTTCAGAAGAATACTGTGAAGTAGGTGATATTATTATTATTATTATTCCCATTTTACAGCTGAAGAAACTGAGGCAGACAGAGGGTAAGTGATTTTCCCAGGGTCACACAGGTAGTGAATGTCTGAGGGTGCATTTGAATTCAGGTCTTCCTGACTCCAGGCCCAGAGCTTTATCCACCGTACCACCTGCTGCCTCCTGGGCAGTGACTTAGACAATTTACTTTCCATGTCTGGGTCCCAAGTTTAGCATCTGCAAGCTAAGGTTAAGCTAGATAATTAATTTCACTTCTAATATTCTGTGAATCACTGAGTTGATGGAGAAATTGAGGGAGTGGGGGCGGCTAGGTGGCACAGTGAATAGAGCACCGGCCCTGGAGTCAGGAGAACCTGAGTTCAAATCCGGCCTCAGACACTTGACACAAAAACTAGCAGTGTGACTTTGGGCAAGTCACTTAACCCCAATTGCCCTCCAAAAAGCAAAAAAAAAAAGAAAGAAAGAAAGAAAAGGAAATTGAGGGAGGCTGGTCAGTGAATGGCCTTGAATTTAAAGGCATTATCTAGTAGGGCATGACTGAGCAGGGAAATCATAAGAGTCTCTTCCTTCAAAGGAAGCAGAAGCCAGACTTCTTGCCAGGTCCAGAGGGATAATTCTTGACCTCTTCTGCCTGGGTTTTCTGATCTATAGGTGTTAAAAGAACTGACCCTATTGCTCCTTTACAGGCTTCCTGAACGCTACCTCCCACCCTTGGTCTAAGTAAAAATTGTCACTCTTTGCCCTTAACCAGTTCCCCTGGGTCATTGGAAACTGAGGCAGACTCTCTGACTACTGGGGCATTTACCCATAATAACCCAGAACAAAGAAGATAACTAGACCTTGAAGGAAGGTTAAGATTTAGATAAGCAGAGGGGAGAAAGGATGGGCTTAGAGTCTTAGAGTCAGGAGTCAAAAAGTGATATTGAGGACATAGTACACAATTGACCCATTTGGAGTGGTAGATTCATGTTAGAGAGCACTGAGGAATAAGGTCAGAAGAATAGGATAGAGAGCCTTGAATGCCAGACTTGGAACATATTCTAACCCTAAAGTAATTTGACACATTTCTCTTATGACTCACATTCCAAAAACGAAAATGAACCTTATCCTGGAAAAGAATCATTCCTTCAGATAAGACTTCCCTTTATCTGTCAACTTTTCTTCTTCTTCTTCTTTGCCTTTTATTGGTGAAGAGTTGAGAGTGGACTTCTCACCGGTATTCAGGAGCCCTAGTTTTATTTTTAAAGGAGGCTTTTCAGTCAGTCCACAAGAGTTTTTTTGAAAACTGTTCTAAACTCTGTGGATACAATAAAAGAGTGAAGAGGAAAGAGTTCCTGCCCGGAGAACTTAGATTTTAATGGAGATTATATGTACATAAATACATATGAGATACAGAATAGATACATCTCCAGCAGGAAATGCTATAATTTTGATCAAATTTTGAATGTTTCCTTCATGGTTCCATGTATGGGAGGAGATGTCACACAATATTAAAGGAGATTCATATTGAAAGAATACATGGGGATTTCTCTCCTTTCAAATCTAATTAAAATTCCCTTTAAGTGAGGAATTTAGCAAATGTTCTGCTCTCATGAGCTTAGGACATTGCATGTACTTCTCAACGTAACACATTTGACATTAATTTAGTCTTACTCTTTTTCAAATCATATCCCCTAAAACATAACCCAAAAGCTGGATGTGAAATAGTTTGTTAATAATAAGGGGGTCAGCCCTGCCCTTGACACTGTTACGTGATTTTCTGCATTTACTACAAGAGACCCTGCTTTTTGGAAATAATTGCACACTCTATCAGAGTCTCTCATGTCTTAAATCATAGACTTCTAGATCTGGAATGCATCTATGAAAGCATTTATTCCAAACCACTTTTATCTTACAGAGAGAGGAAAAATGGGGCCCGGAGAGTTTATATAAGCCTTCTGTAATGACATAGTCAGTTAGAAGCAATTCTTGAACCCAGATCTCCTCCCTCTGAGTTCAAAGTAATCTCCTCTTTAGAAATAGTTGCATTTCCTTTTCTTGGCAATTTGTGTGTGTTTGTGACTAGTGTGATTAGAATAATAATTAAACTGCCAGGAAAGCAGAATCAAGGAGGTCTATTCCCTCTGCAACCCCATGAAGAAGATACAGAGCTCATTCCACAGTTGTGGATATTTTCTGATAACTTTTGTCTTTTATGTGTCATAGGAAAAGTGAGGGTTGTGCTTTATGTTGGGAAAAATAACTCAGATATTCTGGGAAATGAATTTTTAGAAGGGAGACACTCTGGCTGAACCCAGTTTACAAAATCTGTAAATAACAGTGTTTCAACCTCTAACAATGGGACAGGTGTAAGCATGTCACAGTGAAATAAGTACTTGCTAATGTTGTGTGTAAGCTTTGCTCCTGGCATCTTACCAAATTAAGGCTGTAGAGTGCAAAGGAAGAAATGTTTCCCATTGACATTGTCTTTGAAAGGAAGTCAGTTCAGAGCCTAGAAGGCAGCATGGTGCAGATATTAAAAATGCTGAGCCTGAAGTCAAGAATTGGGTTCAAATTGACACTTAACTAGTTAGGAGCCTTTGAGCAAGGTATTTTATCTCCGGAAGATTTAGTTACCTCATCTATAGAATGAGGGGATAATAATACCCGTGAATAGATCAAAGTAGGGGAAGTTCTACAAATCTTGAAGCACTATATGTATTTTGTGGTTTGTATTCTTAATATTTTACACAGTTTAGGACATAAAAGCCACTTAAGAAAGGCTTGTTAGTGGGTCATATCTCAGCTATGAATATCAGGCAATTGTTCATTCATATTTATATAGTTTTTGTCCAGTTTCTATGGCATTAACACTTTTTTGATTGTACCATAACCCAGAAATTTAATACAAGTTTCAGTGTTGGGATGGGGCCTGGAGGTGATGGGAAAGATCTAGATTTAAACTCTGTCATGGAAAGTTTTGCTTTTGTGGAAATAGGAAACCTTCCTTTCTCCTTTAAAATGTTTAAGAAAACAACTTAAAATTATCTTAATCTAAAGCCTTTGGATTTCTCTGCAAAAGAAACCCTGTTCATTTTTTTCTTTATCAACTCAAAAATGGTGCCCTGCTTTTCTCACTCCAGGTTAGGCCAGGAAGGATTTCTCCCTGAAGTAATTTTAAAACTGTGACTGGATGAAGGGAAGGGCCTTATGATTGATCTACCTTGACAAGATTACAATAATATCTACCCAAGAAAAGGAAGAAGTATTTGATTACTTCAGTTAATGAAAATTAATTTAGTATTGAGAAACTGAAAAGGAAAATCCTTGGAAGAAGTGGTTAAAAGATTGAACGATTTTATAAAAATGATTCTTTAAGACTGTGCCCAAATTTAAATGAATATAGTTTTTTGCTGTTGTTGAAGTAAACTATTAATTATTGAATTGTTGCCTCAAAAATGAATCCTAACTATTCCTTGTTCAAGAATCCTAGAAATTGAAATTTTAAAATAACAAGAAAGAGAGAGAGAGAGAGAGAGAGAGAGATCCCCAAGGGCATGAGGTCAGTTTGCACATTTTCTCTGAGCAGAAATGCTTAGTCTAGAAAAGTTATAAATTAATTTAAATAATTCTAGTAAGACTTTTTCTTACCATGTACAGTATTAGAATTTTCTTTCACATTTTTCAAAGAATTCCTAGAAATTGGGAGGTGGAGGAAGAAGTTAACCATGAGGTTCTGGGAAATGTGGTTTAAGTGCCTGGAGTGGATCAGAAAGGTCAAAATTTATTAATAAAACACATAACTGGTTTAATAGTTTTATTTAATAGTCATATTAATGTTAGAGCTAGAAGACATCTTAGAGGTCTATTCCAACACCATGCTTTTTTCTAAAATAAATTTTATTATTATCTTTTGTTATTACATCAATCACATTTTCCATTATATTCCACTCTCCTTTCCAAAGATTGATCTCTTATGAATAAAAATCCTTTATTAAGTACGGTGTGCCAAAGATTGGGAATAGAAATGTGTGATCCTTGCCCTCAAGGAATTATATCCTAAGGTAGAGCAGAAACAACACATGTAAGGAAGTGGTGGTTAAGAGAAATAGGTTATGATCTAACAGGCATAATGATCATAATTATAGCAACAGAATAAACAAAGATATTTTTAAAAAGAGGTGAGAAAAGTTATTCAGCAAAACTAATCAATCAACACATTGAAAAAGTTTGACAATTACCTGTAGTGTTCTATCGTCCCTCACCTCGGGAAAAAAAGAGGAGGTGTCTTTTCACATGTCTTCTTTGGGACCAAGCTTGGTCATCATAATTTTACAGCATTCAATTTTAATTGTTTAATTCTTTTGACTTACATCGTTATTGTCATGTTTTGGTTTCCCTAGTTATGCTTATTTCACTTTGCATCTGTTCATATGGGTCCTTCTAGTCTTCTCTGTTCGTTATCGCCGTCTCTACAATATGGTAATATTTCATTATATTCACTTATCACAACCTGTCTAGTCATTTTTCAACTGATGTCATCAGTTTGTTTTTGATTCTTTGCTACTATAAAAAATACTGCTCAAGATATTTTGGTTTAAGACAGTTTAAATCCTACCTTATACCTATTGTTTTTCCGCTAGGGACAAACTACCGCATACTCAGAATGTATCTTGTGTTTACTTCGTTATTTCCATAGCTTTAGAATGCAGGTTCCTTAAGGACTGTTTTTGGCCTCTATTTACACCCCCAGATCTGAGGTTGGGCTTGAGGTAAGCACTCACTAAGTGAGTGACTCCCTTGTATATGAGATCTTTCTTTTTGTCATTGATCTTGGAGTATTATCACTCCCTGGGAATCTATACTTGATAGTGTATGGACATTTTAGTCACCTTCTTGGTATCATTCCAAATTTCTTGGATAAATTCATAGCCCCACCAATATTGTTTTAGTCAGCTTAGCTTTCCTCATCCTCTCCGACAATGACTTTTCTCATCTTTGCCAGTTTATTGGATTTAAGGTGAAACCTCAGAATCGTTTTGATTTTCATTTCTCATTTTAGTGAAGAGTTAGGTGCTTCTCCCAATGTGACAGAGCTGGTTTTCTGATTTCCAGTCTGATGGCCTCTTTATTGTACCATTCAGTCTCCCTCTGGTATCTTACATTTATACAGTGCTTTTCAGAAATGTGATAATGTTTACCAAATACGATAGTAAATGTGATTTTATTTTTTTTAACCATTTTACTGGGTGAACAGGGAAATATAAGGTGTTCAGTTGATGTCAGCACATTTTTAAAAGATGCTTATTTGATTTACATGTGAAATATGTAAAAAGGCATAACGACTGTCTTTTTATAGGGATGTAGTTGAATCATTTTTTTCTATATAAGAGTCAGACTGAAAACAGCATACATATTTATATTAAAAACAAATTTAAATTACTTTACCTTAATTTTTACTTTAATTTTTATTCCTTTGCCTTTTCCTTCTAGAGAAAATCTATCATCATTTGGGACATCCTGGCATTCTTAGGCTTTTGCTTTCGTTATATTGTCATTAAGTAGTTGGATTTGTTTGAAGCCCTTTTTTCTGTGGTTTTAGCTAACCAAATATAAGCATTTAAATAAGGATTGTTTTTCAAGTTGTGTATGTTATCTCATTTGTCAGCTGGAGATTTATTTTTCAATAGCTGAGATTTGTTTTTTTTTAAGAATGTAAAGTTTCTTTATTAAAACATAAGCAGCACTAATAATAGGCTAGAAGGGAAAGGAGGAGTGTAACGAGCATTTTGTCTCACCATTTCTCATAGGAAAAGGTTGCTTTCCCTGAATTCTTCTTTCTTGGTTCAGACTGACTCTGCTGAAAATCACAGTGATCTCTCCTCATCTAGCTTATGTCCCCAGTCCATATTATAGCACCTGGCAAGTACTTAATAAATGTATGCTCTTTGTTGACTGTGACCTATTCCTCCCTTTCACAACAAAGTGCCTGATATGCTTGTAACCTGTATGTTTCCAAAATCTTACTCATCCTGTTGATTTTGTTATGTCCTAATCCTCCATAACCCTACCAGTCTTTTCTTTTTAGTTGGATTTGGTTATGTAGTTATCTGCTTGGATAAAGGAAGGAAACAAGCATTTATTAAATGCCTACTTTGAGCCAGCACTGTGCTAAGTATTTTACAAACATCTCATTTAAATCTCACAAACTGGGAGGTAGATGCTATTATTATCTCCTTGTTATAGATGAAGAAACTGAGTCAGAGAGAATTCAGGTGACTTGCCCAGGGTCACACAACTAGTATGTATTCTGATCTGTATTTGAACTTAGGTCTTCCTAACTCCAGGCCCAGTGCTCTGTCCACTGTGCCACCAAACTGATAACCAAGATGCAACATGGGACTTAGAGTTAGGAAAACTTGTGTTTTAATCATGCCTTAGATACGTGCTGGCTCTATAAATGTGGACAAGTCACTTGTCCTGTTTGCCTCATTTTTCTTCTCTGTGAAATGGGGATATTAATTGCACTTCTTTCACATGGTTACTGTGAGGATCAAATGAGATAATATATGTAAAGCATTGAAGCATTATAGAAATGGCTGCTGTTATTATTATTTAGGTTCAGAGGTATGGAGTTGGGAGATAGTTACCAGTGTCTGGTATATCTTCTATTTAAATTATACCCTCAAGAATGATGAAAGAAACAGACCTGTCTTCAGTAGAGAAGTGGTGGACTATGGGTTTGGACTGTTGCGTAGGAGGTCAGATGTACATCAGTTGGTTTCATTTAAGTTTTCCTTTTTCAAAAGGAAGATTCTATGAGGGGGTTATTGATAAGTGGCAGGATAGGAAAAAATAATAAAACATAAAGATAAATATATTATATCCTGTATATGAAGCTTTAATGACTGAAGTAGAGGTCTTTCCATGAATCTCTTCTAACCCAGTTAATTCAGTCACTAGGATATATGGTAATCCTATAATGGAAAGTGTTGGCTTGATCCTGCATTTACCCACTGACCCAGTATCTCCTGGAGTATTATGAAAACAGCATATCTAATAGGGAGCACCCCTTTAGTGTTTCTCACATTATAATATAGTTCTGGTTCTTTCAAGGACAAGATAAGCCATTTAGAGGCTATTCTATATCACCTTCAGTGATAGCCCCACTTGTTGGGCTTGTCTCTTCTTGACTTCATCAGCTTTCTTGTGTTTTAAATATCATGTTTAGGTAAACTAGGCCCAGCTCTGTATCTCCATCTCTTGTCTGTCTTCTGAGCTCCATTCCTAAATTACCAACTTTACCTGTTAGACTATAGGAGCTGGTTGTCCCATAGAAAATTCTCAACATGTTGAAAACAGAACGTGTTAATTTCATTCCTAAACCTACCCTCTTCCAAATTTTGTATTTTTAGATGGGAGCAACCAAACTGAATTACTCAGCTTTGCAACCTCAGAATCATCTTCGATTCCTCTTCTTTCTTATCTAATTATACCCAATTACTTGGCACATTTCCTTCCATAAGATTTCTCCCATCCCTCCCCTTTTTGCTAGCACAGTTAGTACTTTAATTCAAGCTCTCATCACCTCTCATGTGAACTATTTCAACAGCTTCCTAATTGGTCTCCCTGCCTCAAAGCTCTTCCCTCTTTAATCCGTCCTCTCTACATAGTGGCCAAAGTTATTTTGTTATCCCCTATTGTCTAAACTCCAGAGGTTCCCTGTGACCCATATGGTCAAATTCATACTCTACTGATTGGTTTTTAAGACCCTTCATGCCTAGGGCCCAATTTACTTTTCCTGTCTTGCTGTACATTATTTTTCAGTTTAGCCAAATGGTCCTACTTGCTTTTTCACACACACAGACACACACACAGACACACACACACACACACACACACACACACACACACACCCACACACACACCCACACACACCCCCACACACACCCCTCTCAGTTTTTGTTTAGATTATGCCCTATGTCTGGAAAGCATTCCCTCCTTACCTCCACCTCTTTGAATCTCTCATCTCCTTCAAAGTTTAACTTAAGCATCACCTACATGAAGCCTTTTCTGATTTCCCCCAACTCCTAACACCCTCCCATTATCATATGTGTGTATATATATATGTATATGATATACATGTATGTATGTATGCATGTATGTATGTATTTTGAATGTATAATCACCCTGGAAAGATTGCTAGCTCCTTGAGGGCAGAGACTGTTTCTCTTTTTGGTCTCTGTATCCTCAATGCACAGCACAGTGCCTGGCACATAGCTAAGTAATATAAATGCTTGTTGATTGATTGAATTGATGTAGGCAGAGGGAAAAACGGATGAGACTATTCCATTGGAGGACAGTCAGAGTGGGAATGTAGGGAATATAGCTATTGGTGTATGCTTTACCCTGATGTCTATTCAAATATGAATTCCAGCCCACCACCACCACCACCATCACTACCGCCCATCACTACCGCCCATCACGACCACCACCACCTCCATCATTACTCCCCACCATCACCCCCTCCACTCCCATC
>CM053581.1:83902403-83936045 GCA_028627135.1 Pseudochirops cupreus
CTTTCAAATATCCAAGGGTCCTCAGGGTCACTCACGTAGCCACTTTAACAAAGGGCCTAGGGGCAGGGAAGATCTTCAGATTCCCATAACAGTCCTCCTCCAGCTCATTTTATAGATGAGAAATTGAGGCAAAGAGGATTAAGTGACTGGCCCAGGATCACACAGCTAATAAATGTCTGAGGCCAGATTTGAACTCAGGAAGATGAGCTTTCCTGACTCCAGGCTCAGCACTCTATCCACTGTGCCACCTAGCTGCTTCCATGATTTCCATATGTAACTAAAATTGTAAGGTAGCATGGAATCATAGCTCATCACCTTGCACACAGTAGGCACTTAATAAATGGTTGCTGAATTTAATTGCCCTGTTTTGATTTCCTCAACAGATATTTTTCCTTTGGTACAGAAATTTATTCTAGGTCATGCTATATAAATCAGCATGTGCTACACTGAACTTGTGTTTGCCAGGATAAGTGTAAAAAAGATTGTTATTTCAAAATTCTATGTAGTGCAATTCAGTGAATTTCACCAACCATTAAGAGCCTACTACATGTTTAAAGTGTTGTGCTGGAGAGGGAAAGAGAGAGCATGTTTCCTGAGTCCCAAATTTCTGCCTTTAGGGAGCTTATGTTCTATTAAGGGGATACAACATGAATATATATAGATACAACATATAAGCAAAGTATTTTCAAGAGGGGACAAAGTGCCAATAACTGGATGGTGAAAGACTAGAGGTAAGAGAAAATCTCTTGTAGAGTATAGCTAAGCTTAGCTTTGAAGGATGCTAACAATTCTACAAAGTAGGAATGGGAGAGAATGTAGTCCAAACCAGAGGGACCCCTTTACAAAGGTGTGGGAACATGAGAAAGAATGACATTGGAAGGGAAGTATAAGCAGATCACTTTGACTTGGAATGGGAAGCAGAGGGATGTGTATAGAGGAGTAATATGAAATAATATTTGGAAAACCATTAGTTTTCATTATTTTTCATACTGCTTGTTTTTTGGGTTTTTTTGAAATTTGTTTCCTTTTCAGTAAAAGTTATTTTTGCTGTTTAGGAGGGGATAGAAACTGATTTTAATTTACTCTATTAAAGAAAAGCAAAGTAAAATAAGAAAACACAAAAAACTTGTCCCTGGAGTATTTGCTATTTATAAAGTTAAGAGTAAAGCTTGTAATGGTTTCTTTTACTGTTGGAACAGAAATGTCATATAAGGATGTTTAGGAAAGAAAGTTTATAGTATTGGGCTATTTTAGTCTTTGAATGTAACCACATAACCAAGAATAAAACACAACAAAACCTTTCATAGCTTTTGCTACCCACACCCTAAAGGAAGCATCCAATTTATTGTTTAATAGATATGTGGGGAGGAATTCACTGTAAAATATTTTCTTGCAAGGTCCAAGGCAAGATGAACAGAAATTTACATGGATATGAGAGACATTCAGAATCAAGAAATAATCAGAGATGAAAGGAACCAGAAAACTATCATCCAGTCTTCTCCCTTCCAAACTCTATTTACAGATGAGGAAACTGAGACCTAGAGAGATGAAGTGACCTACCCAAGGTTGCACAGCTAAGAGATATCAGAGTCAGGGAATTCCAACCTAAATTTTCTCATTTGAAAACCAGTATTTTTTGTTATTTGTTTCTTTTTTCACCATCACCATGCTGTGTTCTAATTCTTTAGCTTGAAGAAATGGGTTTTTTATGTAACAGTCCAAGACTAAGGCAACAGTTTCCCCCAAGTCTTCTTTTACTTAGTGGAGATGAGTTTGTCTGTTTTGAGCTAGATGAAACAGAGCAGGGGCTTGGTGAATCTTGTCCCTGGGGAGGTGAGAGGTTGCTCTTCTCTCAGTAATAGCCTTAGGAGATGACTAAGATGTGTTATAGAACTTTGGGTCTGTAATAAAAGGTTCTATCACAATATCAATAGGCATTTGAGGTTTCAGAATCATCTCTATCTCTCAAATAGAAAATATTCTCAAAATTTGATATTATTGGTAAAAGTTCCTAACTGATGTCATATCTATAATTGTGCGACTTGGTCAAGCTATTGTCTCTATGCCTAAGTTTGCTTATTTGTATAATAGGGCGTTGGACCAGAGGATGATCTCCAGGGCTCATTCCAGCTCTAGCAATTTATTATCCTATGAACTTTATATACAGCTGTACCTTTACATAGCAGATGTGTCCTGAATGCTGAATATAAATGGAATCCTCTTCTTAGTGAAATAGAAGGGCTTACTGTTTCAAGTAATCCTTTTGTTTTTTAAGTGAACAATCCTTTTGTAAAGTAGATTGTGAAAATGTGGATTTTTAAGTTAACTTCTCTTAAAGCCAAGATGCACTTGGACAAGTTCTTCACAGATAAATTTTGGTGTTTTGTGAACTGAAACTTCACAATGAGAAGGGTCAGAATTTTAGTCCATTTAAATCAAATGAACCCAAACAATAGCAGGACTGTAGTCCCTAGTCACATGTAGGTCATGGTACCCTTCTTAAGCACATGCTGTGATTACAAATTCTATTACCTACTGATATTTCTTCTATTTTCTAATATTTTATACATTGTGGTTTAGTGGTTAGCATGACAGCTCCAGAGTCAGAAAGTCACAGGCTCAAATTGTGCCCTTGACACTTAGGGCAATAGTTTATCTATGGGCAAATCATTTAAACTCTCATTACTCTGGCTAGCTCTCTAAGAATGAGAGCCTAGTTGGCCAGTCTGCATTGGTGGAAGGAAAATCTAAATGTCCCATATTGAATGAATTCACAGGTCTAGAATTTTTTTTTCCTTTTTTGAGGGGGGAGGGCAGGGCAATTGGGGTTAAGTGACTTGCCCAAGGTCACATGGCTTGTAAGTGTCTGAGGCTGTATTTGAACTCAAGTCCTAGTGCTATTCACTGCACCACCTAGCTGCCCTGGTCTAGAATTTTTTTAAAAAATTATACATCACCTAGGAATGTGGCAGCAAGCAAATGATAAACAATATAATTATTTCCTCCACTTTCTGAAAAGTTGAATAGATTGGGGTGGGATGCAGATTTCTGACTGATTTTTTTTCTGAAGTTGGGTCCTTTTGAGATAAAGAGAAGACTTTGATTAAGATAGCAAGCCAGCTGCCAAGTAAACACATCTTCCCAGCTTTTATGAGTAGAACGGGAGGATTTTAAGTGTTAGTAAAACATTTGGAACTGAATTCTGTGAAATTGTTAGCATATGGTTTCCTTCCTTAGAAAGGACCGACAGAAATTGGTCACCTTCATCTTAATCTCTTGGCAGCTTCTGAAGGGAACTGAATATCCAAGGCAAGTCACTTGATTTCCCTGAACCTGTTTCCTGGTGTTTAAAATGAGGACATTGGACTAGATGGCCGTCCTTCCAGCTCTAAGTCTATGAGCATACAATCAAGACATGTCTTTTTTATTTAAAAAAAAAATCCCACATTCACGAGAGGGAAAGACTGACCAGTGCTCCATTTAGTTTTGACTTTTCCTTGTCATTCTCTGAGTCCTTCCCTATCCCTAGCTTAGCCAAAATAAGGCATTTAAGTAACAAAAATAAAATAAATTTTTAAAAAACACACAGTAAAACTGGATTTTTAAAAACGGTTTGAAAACTAGCATACAAGATATATGTCTGTACCTATATGCTTTTCTCTTGTAAGAATATAAATTGCATGGAAATAGAAAAACACGTCTTTTTTAGCCCCCTAGAACATCTAGCAGAGTGCATTCTCTGATACAGGCAGTAAATAGCTATGGTTTGGGTGGCATCTTGCTATTATTACTGCCCAATATTGACGATCCTCTTGCCTATTTTCATGGCCCTACCTTTGGGTATGCTTTTTCAATCATGATTAGTCATTCAGTAAAAGACAGAGATACATACAAAAGGGACCGCTTGATGAAAAATTAACTTAGAGCTGTAGATCAGGTAATTTAGAGAATGGAAAGGAAAGACAAAAAGCTGGGTTTAATAGTAGAAAGAGCCATGGATTTGGAATAAGAAAACCTGCCTTTAAATCTCAACTCTGTTAATTTGCCAATTGCATGACCCTGGGCAGGTCATTTAACTTTTCTAGGCCTCAGTTTTCTTACCTGTAAAATTAGGGAGGAAGACTAGATTACCTCAGAGGTCCCTTTTAGTTCTAAATCTGTTTATCTTAAGATTGCACTTTTATGTTCACTGTTGCTATGTCATGTATGAACTAATAAAGATCGTGCATTTGATTTATGTGCCATTTTCAAAATGTGTCAGTCTGGTGGGGAGTTAGCAGTTTTAGATTGGGAGTAACATAGCACCCAAAGAAGATAGAACAGAATAATTTTTTTTTTAATTAATGGGAAAATACCAGTCAGGGGCAGCTTAGGTGGTACATTGGATAGAGTGCCAGGCCTGGAGTCAGGCAGACTTTTCTTCCTGAGTTTGAACCTGGCCTCAGACACTTACAAACTGTGGGGTCCTGGACAAGTCACTTAACCCTGTTTGCCTCAGTTCCTCATCTGTAAAATGAGCCAGAGAAGGAAATGGCAAACCACTCCAGTATCTGTGCCAAGAAAACCTCAAATGGGGTCACAAAGAATCAGACATGACTGAAAAACAACTCAACGGTCAGTCATAATACCAGTCAATTTCCTAACAGTTATGACTTAGTCACACTTTTGGCCACAGTTGCAGAAGTCTTTCTACCTTGTTAGGCTAAGATTAAAATTATGTCTTCTACCTCTATCTTGGTCCATCTGTTTGAAGACATACAATTAGTGTTGGTTTGTTGAAGCAGGAAACGATATCACTTTTTCATAATTCTTTGTTCCTCTTGGAAAATGCATGTTCAAAGAAAATGTGATTGAACAAGAATGCTAAAAATGGGCTTCTCAGCCTTTTGCAGTATGCATTTTGTATGTCTTGATATTACCCTGTGTGCATAGTATGGTATAGATGGATGGCAAAGGAAGGAATATAATTATGATTAAACTGAGGTGGAACAGACTCCACAAAGCATTAGAACAAAGCACATAAGAATTTCTGTACTGGTTCACAACCCTTGTCTACCGGGCCTAAAACCATGTTGTCAACAAAGGCCCCAAAGATTTGCTTCAGTTGCTTCAGGTTTCTCTCTCATCTACAAATTACTTAGTTCTGTCCATTATACATTTGAAATGTCTTCTATCCATTTCCTCCAGCCATTATCATTACCACTACCCTGTTTTAGATTTTTGTATCTTTTATTTAAAAAACTCCCCAATTATCGCCCTAATTTTTGATGGATAAATGTTCACATGTTCCTAGTTTTCTCATGAAGTCATTAAAATAAATGAGACTGAAATTTTAAATACAAACTTAGGTTTTTAATTCAGTAGGAAAAAGCATCTTTAGGGATACCAGATACATCAAAACAGAATGTAAGTCTGGTAGAGTGTAACTGGCCATGGTTTTAAAAGAGAGAGGCAGCCAAGACCTTCACTGACTATGGGAAAGGTAAAAGGAAGAAGACAGGAGTAGAGTTACAAAGGTTATTTTAGTAGTAAGTACATTGGCATAAATGCTGGCATTGTATGGGCGTGGGAGTTTTGTTGGTTTTGTTGGTTAATAAATAATAAGCAAGTTGGAAGTTTTTCTCCTTCCTATTTTGAGCTTGGGGATATTGAGGAAGGAAATAGAAGAATATGAAGCAGTGTCATTATTTTGAGTCAGTCTCTTAATAAAGTGAATGTATTGTTTTTACACACCACTGTCCTAATACACAGTTCTGATCATATCACTAACCCTCACTACTTGGACCTTTCAGTGGCTCCCCATTAGTTACTGAATAGAATACAAACTCCTTCGCCAACATTCAGGGTCACCCAAATCTAGCTCCAACCTATCTTTCTTGACTTCCTCATGTTCTAAGATCATTGTATTAGAGATGGGAGAGACTTCAGAAGTTATTTAGTCCAGTTTCTCCATTTTACACATAAGGAAATTTGGGTCCATAGGTGAAGTGACTTGCCTAATATTACACAAGCAGTAAGCCTCAGAGATGGAATCTGATCCTAGTTCCTCTGACTCCAAGGCCAATTTTTTCCCCTCTCCTTCACTCAATCTATTTTCTAGCAAAATGGTACCGTTCAGTGTCCTTCAGTCTTCTTCCAATGTCATTGTTTCTTCTATCCTCCATTCTTAAAACAGACTCTTCCTCCCATTTGTTTGTTGCATTTCTTTTCCTTCTAAGTCCAGCTTAAAGTGCCACTTTCGTTTAGTATGTCTACCTTGACAGCCCCACCCACGTAGACGGGCAAATGCTTATTGAACTGAATTGCTTCCTCCTTGAAGGCTGATCTTTCCTAAGCACAAAATCAATTCATATTTTGTATTTTAGTCATTAGTCTCCTGTCTTTTCTAGACTGCAAATTCTTTAAATACAGGAACTACATTTTGCCACAGCATATAAATTTTTTAAAATTTCAAAACCACTAAGCAATGAGTTTTTAACCTTCCCTTACCAATCTATCTAATTTCTCACCACCATGTGGAAAGTATAGATTTACCTTGAGACCACTAAAGCAAATCTCTGATGTTGTTTGGAGTAATTCACCTAGAAAAGACAAACCTGTCTGTCCATCTTTATAACTGGTTACAAATTAAACAGGCTCTTCAGGGGAAAAGGCTCTCCTCAGTAAGTCCTAAACAACTCTTACAGAACCTGTGAGACAGTGTATGAAAAGTACTTGGCTAACTTTAAAGTCCTAAAGAAAGCTAGTTAGGATGTTGACACACACTTGGAGCCCAGAGGAGAGTATAATATTCATAAAATAAAATTTTAGAGTGGTAGAGTCTTAGCAGTCGCCCACTACAATGCTCTCAATGTATATGTAAGGAAATCAGGCTTTGAAAAACTGGTCATTTGTCCGAGGCCACTGAATTAGAGGTAGTTGAAGAAACAAAAATAGAGCCTTTATCCTCCAATTCTTCATCCAGGCGCTTTCTACTACACTACATTGTTCTTTCCCTAAACTCCCTACTCCATAAACTGCCTAGTCTACCATTGGATACTTTGACTCCGACATACCTAGAAACTATATTATCTGAGATTTCCAGTCACCTACGCTCTGATGGCAGCAATCATGCCAAGCCATTTGGAGAGGAAGAAAATCGGGCTGAAAGTTTTCCATGTGATTCTTTGAGACTAACAGAAAGGTTTAGTATCATAAAGAAATGAAAGCAGTCAGTGATTATTATGTGAATTATTTTGGTCAGGAGCAAAAGCAGAAACTTAGGTGGGAAAATGCCTTAGGGGCTGAGGCAGCCATTTGGGACATCTCAGCCACTGCAGAGGGTATCTAGGAGAGTAGTTTGGTTAAAGAGCACTTGCTGAGGGCGTAGCATGGTCTGTTTTCCTCTATCACCAGGTGGCACCAAATCCTAAAACAAATCACAGCAGCAGTTTTCTGTTGCTTTCATTTCAAATTGGGTTTGGCAGAGTTGCCATGTTTGTCCAAGCAAGTTTGCTATTAGCCCTGAGTTTAAATATTTCTGTTAGTATATGTGGGTTTGGAGTCTCCTTTGTTTGTTCTTGGTCATTGGGAAACGTGCCATCATGGAGACTGAACTTCCTTGAGTTCAACTGGTGCATATAGATTGACTCACATGTCTACTAGACTCAGGAGGGAGCTGAAGAAGCTAGAGTGGAGGCCCTGTCACTAACAACCAGTGTGATCTGATAAGTCTTTTCACCTTTCTAGGTGTCGGGTTCCTTGTGCATGAAGTGAGGGGGGTTGGACTAACTCATCTCTACTATCCCTTTGACTTTGAAAAATACTGACTTGGTTTAAAATTAATTTCTCAATAAAACTAGGTTTGATTTCATCTGAAATTGATTCTGTCTGTACATCTGGAGTCCAGGACTGGGACTCTCCCCTGCCAATAAGCTGAGAAAAGACTGAAACCAGGCACTGAGTTTCTCCGACATGTTTGTAAGGAGGGAGGATAGGCCTCGTGATGTCCTTCACTAGGGCTGTTGTGAGGAACTGTGTTAGTGTCAGCAGTGTGCCTGGAGGATGTGTGGGAGAGTAACCTTTAAACAGAAAAAGACAAGGAGCCACATGTCTCTTGAACAGAAAGAAGCTGGGTGTGCTTATCACCAATTATGTGTAATAATTTTAGGCGCAAATCTTCTTTTTAAGTATACTTGCTTTACTGAGGAAACCTGGCTATGGGAGACACCAAATATGGTGTGGCATGTCTAAATTTGAAATAATTTGCATTGTTTTATTTTTGGTAAGAAAGAAGAAAGCTAGATCTTTTTTACACGTGTGGCTTGTTGCTTTTTAAAATTTATTTCCTTGTTTGCAGGAGAGAAATAGCTATCATTCATATAATGCTTTAAGGTTTTCAAAGCGTTTTACAAATATCTTCATTTTGTCCTCACAACACTGGGAGGCAGGCACTATTATTAGCCCTGTTTTACAGATGAGGAAACCGAGGTATTCAGAGGTTAAGTGACTTGCCCAGGGTCACAGAGCTAGCAAGCAGTCAGAATTGAACACAATTGGACTCCAAGTCCAGTATTGTATTCATTGTCCCACCTACATGAAATGGCGAATTCCTTTCACAGTAACTGGAAGGAATGGCATGTGAAAGTGGTTAGCAGAAAAAGTACTGAACTGGACATTATGGGGACCCAGGTTTGAGGGTCACTTCTCACTCTTTAAAACTTTGAGACAATCATTTCTCATTTCTTGGTCTGTTTCCTCATCAATGGAATGACCAAGTAAAGGGGTGGTATGAAGTTCTCTCTGAGCCCTAAATCAAATCTCCATGTGATAGATAAGAAAACTGATACAGAGACTGAATTGCATCCTTAAGTCACTGGTAGGAAGGGACAAGGACCCACCCAAGATCATGCTATTTCTCCACTCCATGTTGGTGCACTTTCACTAAATGAGAATCCAGGGAAATTCTCAGGGACAATGTCAGACAATCAGCTTTTCTAATAAAAGGAGCAAAAAAATGTTCTTATTCTTTTACCTTGCAGGAGAAAAAAGAGCAGTTGTCTTCTTTTGAGAGAGTTGATAGGACACAGCGGATAGAAAATAAGCCTTAAGTCTAGAAAGACTTGGTGGTATCATAGAGAGAGCCCTGGAATTGGAATAAGAAAGTCCTGAGTTCAAACTTCAGAAACTTCCTGACTGTGTGACCCTGAGCAAGGCACTTAACCTCTGTGTGCCTCAGTTTCTTCAACTGTAAACTGGGGATAATAACAATGCCTGTCTCTCAGGGTTATTGTGAGGATCAAATGAAATAATAATCACAAGCACTTAGCACAGAGCCTGGCATGTGGTAGATGCTTCAGATGCACATTGTCCTCCCTTCTCTTGTGACCCTGGTCAAGTGGCCTAGAGGGGCTTCTTCTAAAACCATAAATTGTAGAGGAGATAGTGACTGTATGAACAGAGAGCACTTCTTCATGGGCGTTCCCATAGCAAAGTGATCACAGGGCCAGTCCCTAGCTCTTTCTTCTTGTGATTATGTTGAACAACATTAAAGCTACTCATTTAGAATATTCACCAACACTTTGGTATTGTTCCATTATTTTATCCCAAGACCCCATTCTTTGATAACCATTACCTCCACGAGAATGTTGATTCGACCTGGATCTCTGTGCTGAAATTCAAGGTGTGTGGGAAATCCAACATATTATAATGCTGTTTACATGTGAGAACTAATGAATTGAGGAAGGCAGCCTTACTCAAAACAAATGATTGGCTTTGATATCAGAAAGGGATAGTATGGTAAAAGAACAATGAACTGGAGGTCCCAACTCTCCTATTAACCAGCTGTCTTTGGGCAAATCATTTGACTTTCTGAGGCCTCCATTTCTTTGCCTATAAAATGTTGGAAAGTCTATCTCTCTGAGAGGTTTCATTGTGACTTAGAAATTTCTCATTTTCTCTGTGAAAAGCTAACTATACGTTGTTTTCCTCACAGACCTTTGTAAGAAGAAGCTGATGCCTAAGGGCAGTTGAGAAGGTTCAACATGACGACCACAGTAGCTACAGACTATGACAACATTGAGATCCAACAACAATACAGCGATGTCAACAACCGCTGGGACGTGGATGACTGGGACAACGAAAACAGCTCGGCAAGGCTGTTCGAGCGCTCTCGTATCAAGGCTCTAGCAGGTAGACACAACTCATGCCTCACACCTCACCATAGCATAAGAAGGGAATTGGAGGGTGTCTAGGGCAGCCTTCTTCTACCCAGGGCAGGGATCTTTATAGTTTTGCAGTCAGGTGCATGTTCTGATTTTTCTTAAACTCTTTGACTAAGAGGGAGCTTAAAACCCTATTAAGCAGCATATTTAGTTTTGGGGAAGCTTTAATGATCACTTGTGACCTCTTAACTGACAAAAACCAAGACAGATATGATTGAAGATGTGTTATCACTATCACTGAGGTTGTATAAATGTATAAATGTGTTTGTATGTGAATATATGTAATGTTTCAAGAATCCATGTTTCATTGGTTTTAATCAACACAGACTGCAATTCCCAACTGCTTTAGATAGCTTGTATGGAAATTCATCACCTGGTGAAAAGCTTCTCCTGGGGATAGGCTTTGGGTTTTTTGCTGCTTAAAACCCTGCCAGCTTGGTAGGATCTTTTTAAAAGACCTTGTGTTCTGTTCACTTGGCCTTTGAAAACCCAAGGACATGCTGCAAGGAAGCATTGATGCATTGGTAGTCAGTGAAAGATATATATACTCACATGTACATATGTATAATGCGAGTAATTTTGACTACCTCTATCAGAAGATATGAACAAGATTCCAAGCTGGCTGTTGCCCAGCTTGGAATATAGCTACCAAATATATATTTGAAATATAGCTACCACCCAGGCATTTTATATGATATATGATACCTGACAACTGTAAAGATGTCCCCTTTAACCTCAAATAATATATTTATTCTTATAATTTTGTTGAGTTCTTATTATTTTTACATCTTATTTATATATAATACATGTCACAAATCTTATCTTCTCATAAGTTTATCTTGGATAAAATAATATATTAAAGTATTTTGAAAATCAGAAAGTGCAATATAAATACCAGCTATTATTATTCAAGTAAATTCTTCATATAAAATTCTCATAATTATTTGAAGATTTTAATTTAATACTATGCTTTGTGTTCATTGAGCACAAAATTAAATGTAAACCAGTGTTTAATGTAAATGTAAAGTTAAATGTAAACCAAATTAGAATTTATCTGGAAATTTTTTCACACTGAGAGGTCAAAATGAAATAAGGGGAATGATGTCACATATTTTTGGTATAAAAAAGAAGGATTTTTGGTTTTCTCATGGAATCCTTCATTGTAATGTGTATGTTACAGTCTTGGTTTAATCAGGTAAGTTTATTGTTAACAATGAAAACATCTTTCCTATTTTTCTTACAGATCTGAACATGTTATATTGGAACTTGAACTTGAGAATGTTGGGTTTTAGTGCCAGTGAATGAATGGATTTTCCTTGTCCATTTATGTACAAAGAGTGACCCATTAATAAAAAAAACCTGGCACTACATTTGGTGACTGCTCCATTAATCATGAGGCCTCAGTGGTGAATTATGATCCTGGGTGTGTCCATTGAAGGGCTCTAAGACCTTTATACCTTTTTGAAATTTTTATTAAATCATTTTGAAAAACCTAGTTAATGATGCTCTACCCACCATTTCTTTAAACTTATTAATCTCCATTAGCCAAAGCAAGATCCCATTTGTCATTTCCTTTTTAAAATACAATTTTACCAATTTGTAGGGCTGAAAAAAGGGTCTTAGTAGTCCAACCTTCTACCCCCAAAGGGATTTCCACAATCTTTCCTCAAATCCCAGAGATTCCTTAGCTACAGTGGTGTTGACAATTGCAATATCTTGTTGAGTTCATGGTGAGGAGATGATTCTAAGATCTTGAATGGCCAATGTCTTTAGAAGGTAGAATACTGTAGTTTCTAGCTTAACAGAAATTCATTTCAACCCAGTATATATTTATTAAGCACCTACTATGTCCAAGACATACTGCTAGGAACTGGAATGAAATGATGAAAAAAAAAGAGACGAGATCTTGCATTTGAGCTTACCATCTAACAGGGAGGGTAAAATGTGTATGGCACAAGGCAGATTGTGATAAGAGCAAAAGGCAGGGTTAGACAAAATATTATGAGAAACTTAAGGAAAGAGATATCACTTTCAGTGGAGGAGGATTTTCATGGGAAAGATGGCATTAGGGTCAGACCTTGAATTAAGGGATTTTTTTGACAAGTACCATGAAGTAATGCTAGAAAAAGTCAATCGGACCAATCTCAGAAAGCCTTGAATGCTAGATTAAGGAGTGAATACTTAAGTTAGTAGTCATTAAAGATTTTTTTTGTAGAGAGATGATGAGATCCCAAGAGTACATTTAGAAGATAATTGCACAAGGAGTTGTAATTATACCACGAATAGATGAAGGCTCCTGATTGATTCCATGGTATTTTGAAAATACTGTGAGTGAATTAAAGAGAAGACACAAAATAATCCAAAATTTCTAAATCTCTTCAGCATAGTTGGTAATTTTGCCAGACTGTTCTTTGAGTCCTGTGGACTTGTGCTGAATATGAGAAGTGACTATGAGCAGTTCCATATAAGGTCTTAATTTGATTGGTTCAGGATTTTTCAGAAGAAAAATAAGAACCTTAGAGAATCCTTCCATCCAGTTTGGATAAATTCTATATAAGAAATAATTTCATATCTTATAAATCATCTAAAGAATCAATTTAGAGTTTGGTCTTGATACGGAAGGCTATTCAGTATGGCAGGGAAGATAGAACCCTGGACCTCCAGTCAAGAAGATCCACTCTTGCCTTTAGTTGCATAAACATAAGCAAATCACTTAATCTCTTAAGCTTCGGTCTCCTCATCTATAAAATAGGGATAACGGTATCTGTGGTACAGCTATCCCCACCCCAAGTTGTTAAAGGAGTGCTTAAAGCATTTATTAAGTGCTTACTATATGTGAAGAATTGGGATGAGCTGGGGATATAAGACAGTCCCTCCTTTCAAGGAGTTGACATTGTAATTGTGACACTCAAATGAGAATGTATGTAAAGTAATTTTCCATGTCCTTAAAAACTGTGTAAATATCCAATATTGATGGTGTAGTGGATTAAGGGGCTAGCCTGGGGGTTAGATCTGGGCTCCAGTTCTGTCACTAGAACAAGCTTGCCATGTGATCTTGGGTAGGTCATTTAACATCTCAGTGTCACAGCTAACTCTTGAAGTCTAAATTACAAAATGGTTGGCAATCTGAATTGACAAAGGCAATTTCCTCATTGGGGGCTACTTATGCCAATAAAATCAAAGACTGAACCCTTCTTCTCCTCAAAAGAAAAAAAAAGTTGCTCTAATCCTTATGTCAAGAAGCTGAAAATGTTCCTTGGATCCTAGGACTGTCTTCTGTGAAAGAAAAGAGTGGTTACTTCCTTTTTTAGTCCAAAAGTGAAATTATCTGTTATTGGTTATCCCTCTGTTGCAAGGACAAGCTCTAAAGAGTAAAATCTCTAGTTAGGTCAGCAGAAATGAACATTCCCTGCTATCTTATGTATTTATACAACAAGTCCTTCTAAATATAATAGCAAAATTGGTTCCTATTGATTTTTTTATCACTTTTTCACTGATTTTTTTCCTGTTTCCCTGGTTTCTTTATGAAATTGTTTAGAAATTGTTTTTAGTCTAGTGGGATTTTGGTAACTTATAGGAGAGATGGCTTCTCTGTAATCGTGTAGAAAAAATTCCAGTATTTTTGAAGTCAGAAATTAGTTTTCTGATCAGTTGTGAAAGGTCATTTTTGTGGTCATAAAATACACAGTTAGACACTATTAGCTACTTAGAAACTTTTGAGCTTGAAAAATAATCACTTTGATTTCTATCTCTGCCGACTCACTCAAGTAGCCAGAAACATAAGCCTTAAGATTCAGAATGGGGGACAGGGGAGTGAGGGGGTACATTGGTGGGAAGGAGTTCAAGGTCGGCCTACTCTGTTTCATAATCTCCCAATAGAATGTTAAATACTGGAATTTCCTCAAAGTGGGGAAAAATTTCATCTGATACACACTGTCCTTGAATGCTCAGGACTAAATACTGAGTAAAAACATGACCCATAACATTATAGAGATCTTTTTCTAACTAAAACTAATATGGGGAAGAGGGGGGGAAAAAGAAGAAAGAAACACTGAAGTTGAGTGTGTTTGAGTAGCAAAGAGATTATGTCATGTTCATTCAACCTTGAGGCAGTATGCTGCTAAGTCATTTTTATGCATTCTGTAAATGATTTCCTGCACCCCATGGTAGCATAGCCACATTCCTGACCTCTGAACAGAATGCCACAGTTGTGTGGAACATATTGTGTTGGGGAAAGCAGCTTAGAATGCGCTAGCTATTTGCTTATTAGAACTTCATTTGGAAAGAAAAGTATATAACTTTAATCTCTTAAGACATGTCAAGAGCAAAAGTTTCCTGTTTAAATGATGACTTCTTACGAATGTGGACTGTTTCCGTTCCAGAGGTTAACATAGTACAGTGGAAAAAGTGCTGGATGTCAGGGTTCAAGTCCAGGGTCTGTACTTACTACTTTATGGGACTGGATTTGCTCTGACTGGGTAATATCCAAGGTCCTTCCCAGCTCTGAAATCTTATGATGCCATTGCCTGTGTTCAAATTCTTTGTTTCTTATTACCTTGGATTACCTTATTACCAGTCTTACCTTGGCTGAGTCATTTAATTTCCCTGAGCTTCATTTCCCTAAGTTTCTAAATGAGAAGATGGGACTGGATGATATTTAAAGGATCTTCTTGCTGTCAATCCTCTGGTGTTATTTGATTGAAAAGGACATGTTTGAAATAGTCCACAGAGTTTTAAAAAGCATTTTTTAGAAAATATTTAACTCTATTCAAGTTGATTGTTTTAAGAGAATGTGCATTTATAGCTGAATAGCTAATTTTATGTTCAAAATTCTAGGTAGAATATTTATTTTCCCCAGAAGAGATAGGTTTTAGGAGGGAGAATGTTAGTGGAAGAATTGGCATAACAAAAATCTCTATAATTTAAAACAAAAGAGAGCTTTGGGAGTTGTTGGTTATCAACATTTATGAGTTCTCATTTTGTGCTGGACTATTCCTCTAGGCTGTAGGGAGTGGCAAAAGCAATTGAAGACATTATGCCTGACCTTGAGGAGCTTATAGTGTTATAGGGAAGTCAGGAGAGACTGTACTGCCAGGAAAAAACTACAAAAGAATGCTTACTAAGTGTGCTGTCAGAGACAGACCTAGGCTCTGGTCCAACTCTGCCACCACCAACCTATTTGCTTAGGTATTCCACTTTACTTTTCTGGGCCTCTAAATAAAGGAGTTGGACTAGGACTGGGTGGTTTCTAAAGTCTCTTCGTGATCTAATTGTAATATTTATAATATGAATGTAAGTAATAGAGCTTTGGAGTGGAAGCATCTGGATTCAAATATTGGCCCTGCTGTTTATCTGTCTGACTGCTGGCAAGTTGATTAACCTTTCTGGGTCTCAATTTCTACTACTGTCAAACTATGCTGTACTACTATAAAACTATATGAAAATAAATATCCTATCTCTATATAGATAGATTAGGTGGACATATAGATTACATGAAATGCCAGAATGAAATGCACAGACAAAATATATTGAAGTTGTTGAGCAAAGTTCTAAAGCATATGAAAATAAGAAATATGTATTTAAACATGCGCACACATACAGCTTAGCATCCCTTTAGAGATGGCCATTTAGATCAGTATTTTAGGACAATATTTAATAAATTAGTGCAGTGACTTCATTTATATATCTAGATTCTTTGAAAATACATTTTTCCTAGAGTCAAAACAAACATTCTAAAAAGCTGTGGAAGCTGATCTAAAGATTTTGTCACATGCCAGTTTAACCTCTACATATGTTTTAAGGAGTCACTAAATGGCTACTTTAACCACACAATATTTAAATTCTAGTGAGTATTTAAACAAGGTCACAGGATTTTTGTTGTTCTTCTTCCCTTTAGACCCTGCCTCAAACACTGGATAAATGACTTGCAGCTTGATGCTGATGAATCTGGGCTTAAAAAAAAATAAGCATCTTTCCCCTCTCTTAACTAGTCAGTTCAGTCAAGCATCTAAGGCATTTGTGTGAAGAGAATGAACTCTGAATATACTTGAAAGAGAACATTCTCTCAAACTGAAATTAGAAATCTTTGCATGTTTTCAAGCAGGGAAATGACATGGATGAAAGATTTTGCCCAAAAGGAACTGATAGTCTAATTGATTTATATAAGATCAACTAATAATTGCTTACTTAATCACTGTGAAAAAGATGGTATTATAGAAGATGTCCCAAAAGTCTTAGTGCAGTTTTAAACTTAAATAGAATCCTAAGACTCCTTCTGCCCCTTTGCCCCAGCCTGTGGCCCTCAATCTTAATCTGCTTAGCCCATTCCTGTTTTTCAAAAGCCCATAATAAATTAGATTTATATAGGGTGAGGGGTAGGATTTGAAACAACAGAAAAGATTTTTTCATGAAGCATCTGTAGGAAGTTGAGGAGTTAATGAGCTCTATCTTTGTTGTAGGTAAATGGATTTAAAGATAAATCATAAATGAAGAGAATGGCTACATAAATATGGCTTGAGTAAAGCTGGTGTGACTTTTGCCATACCTGTGGAAATATCTGCAGGCCCCTTAGACTTCTTGAACCTGCATGTCAAATTGCCTTTTTAGTTACAAGGTTATGTCTGACTGGCTTAGGATGGAAAGAAAGTTCCCAAGAGACTCATTACTAGCAGCTTGAAAGTCCTTCTCTGTGTCATTTCTTATTGAATAGCTCTGAAATTTTTCATGGGGCAATGACATTCACAAAAGTTAATTGATGTCTGGCCTTTGCATCCTCCTCCTCTCCACCACCTACTTATCCTCTCATTCCCAAATCAGTTTGAACTTGTTAATGAAGCCTCCCTTACTAGGTTGTTCCAGTTCATGTACATGAAGTACTTCCTTCACTCAACACCTTCAATTTATATCTGTGCATTTCATGTAAACATCTATCTTTCTACCTAATATATCAACATAGAGATAGAAATAGCAATAGATATAGATTCTATCTATTATAGATATTATAGACATAGATATAGATATATTATAAATATAAACATTTATATAAATATAGATATATTATAGACATAAATATAGATATATTATAGACATATACATATATACATACACACATAATAGTCTGTACTGGAACTGTAGTTACACTTGGATTTGAATTCCACCTCTGACATTAATAGCTATATATGGTCACAGGCAAGTCACTTAACCATTGTGTGCCTCAGTTTCCTCAACTGTAAATTGAAGGGGTTGGATTGAATGACCTCTGAGGTCCCTTCCATCTCTAAAACTTTGATTCTCTGACATAAATAAGGTAGAATTTAAAGCACTACATTAATATCAATGACCATTAACACTGAATCCCAGAATCAGAGAGTTAGAAGGGATCTCTGAGGCCATCTATTCGAATCCATTCACCATTCAATCCATTGTAAAAAATCTGACGAGTCCTTGTACAGCCTCTGCCCAAAGGCCTCTAAGAAGGGAAAACCTACCACCTCTGGAGGCAACCTCTTCCACTTTGGGGGCAGTGTTAACTTTGGGGAAGTATTTCCTGATTTCAAGCCTTACTCAACTTCTTTACAACTTTTTTTTTTTAGTTAATTGGGCTTAATTGAAGTCCCACAGCTAGAAATTGAGGTCAAATTTGAACTCAGGTCCTCCTGACTCCAGTGCCACCTAGTTGCCCCAACTTGTTTAAAATTTCTGCTCATTTCTCCTAGTTATACCCTCTTGTCCAAAAAAAAGTCTAATCCAGGGGTGGGGAACCTATAGCCTTGAGGCCAGGTCCTTAAATATGGTCCTTTGATTGAATCCAAACTTTATAGTACCTATTTGGATTCAGTCAAAGGACCACACTTGAGGACCTATAAGACCAATGAGAGGCCCTCAAAGATAGCTCTAATGTTCCTTGAATCTTCCTTTCTTCAAGGTAAACATGCTCATTTCCTTCTGTGGATCTTAATGTAATGAACTCAAGGCCTTTCACTCTCTTGGTTACTCTCCTTAAGATACTTTACCTTGTCAGTATCTTTCTTAGGTTGTGGTACCCAGAATTTACTACAGTCCTCCAGGTGAGACATGAGAGCAGATTACAATGGAGCCATCCCTATCCTGTTTCTGGAAAGTGTGCCCATATTAATACAGTTCAAGAGCACATTGCCTTTTTTAGCTGCCACATCACACTGCTGATTCATTTTGAAATTGCAGTCCACTAAAACTAAAAATCTTTTTCTGTACTATAGACAATATAGATTTGCATTGAGTTATCTTTCAACATTCTTTCAGCAAAACTTTGTTGAGCTATGTATAAGGCCATATAATAGATTCTATGGGAAATGAAAATGTAAGACATGGCACTTCTCCAAGAAGTGGAAGGGGAAAGGAATGAACATTTATATAGCACCTACTGCATGGTAGGTGCCATGCCAAGTGCTTTACAAATATTATCACATTTGATATTTAAAGAGATTTTGAATATAGTTGAGATAAGACAATAGGAATTTGAGAACTGAATGGCATCATGTGATTTATAGCTCAGAGGGACAAGCATTCATCCTCTCAGCCTGGAGAGCAATTTGAGACTGTCCATCTTTGATGCCAAAGGTAGAACTGAGAGAAGAGGGACCTTAAGAACTGAGCCAGAAAGGGTTAGTGTTCCAGGAGCAAAAGTTAAAAAGAGAAAGAAAAAGATGAATTAAGAGGTGACAGAGAAGGCAAAGATGTAGGAGAGCTATTGGTCCCTATAGGCATTTCAGAGTAGAAGACTTGGATTGAAGCTACCCATTATGCTGGCCTCATCAAGTACTCAGACAAGTTCCAAGAAGAGGTGTGCTATCCTGATTACTTCTTCTGCTGTTGTCTGTCTGTTCACAGACATGATAACAATTTGTTTGTTTCTTTACCCCAGTGTTTACAGAAATCTGAATTTTTCCCTTAATCATAAAGTTTCTAGGGGTTAGTTAGAGATAAGTACACATTTAAATTAGGCCTCAGTGCTAATTATCTACTTAAATGTTAGGCATTTTCCTAACTGGGGGCTCTGAGCTATTGTAATTGTACTAATTTTTCATTTAACAACTAGTATACCCTCTGGAATTGCTTCCTTACTTCCCACTGGAACTAATAAGTTGCTTCCCAAGAAGGCAGCTGACTATTGCCTTGTTTTAAATTTTAGAAGTAATGTTGAGGAGTTGTGTTTGGGTTAGAAATGGAAAATTTTAAAAGAACTTTAAAAAATAAATATTTTTGTAATTAAACATTTTGTAAACATGTGCCACACTTGCTTTGTTCAAACATATGCACTACATACAATTTTGAAAAATACTGTATTGTCCTCTTAGTTTAAAAGTCATACACACATATGTAATATATAATAACCCCCTCCCTGCTACTTATTCCCTCTCCCTCCCCTCCTAGAGAACTGTCATCTTTACAAATAACCAAGCAGCATTCAAATATTCATGAACTTGGTCTTTGGGGTCTCATAGGACCTCATTTGATGTGATCCCCCAAATATTAGTCAACCAGTTAATATCTCCTCCAAATCAATTAACCAGTTAATATCAAGTAGCTTTTACAAAGGGATATATACTGAGGAAATACAGCAAGGACCAAAGTGCAGCAACATCCCCCCGCTCCCCCCCAAACTCAGAGGTACACTTTCCCCTCTGTACAGCCATGTTCATCTCTTATCTGGTATAGCTCCTGAATCTCCCGACTACTTCTCCACCTCCACACCAGCAGCCTTCTCATGCTAGAAACATCTGCACCTCTGCAGCCTCTCCCTTTGGTTGGCAAGTTGCTCCTTGGAACTTCCATTTGGGGAAGTACCCACACCACCAATGTTTACCTCCAACTCGGCTCAGCTCCTGACTTACTTTGCTTACTTCCTGTCTTACTTTGCCTCTGCTGGGTATCTCGCTTCTCCCCTTTTCAACTTCCTTTTATATGTTGTTTTCTTCTGTTGGAATATAAGTTCCTTGAGGGCAAGGACTCTATTTTTGCTTATATTTACATTCCCAGCATTTAGCACAGTAGCTGGCAAATTGTAAGTATTTAATAAACACTTTATCTAAGCTGACTTAATCAATATTCTCTATTGTTGCTGGGGAGAGTAGACTCAAACTCAGAGTTGTTACCATAAAATGTCTTCCCCCTAACACAGGGAGTGATGCTTTCTAGCACTGGAAATCCTTTTCTCTCTTTTCATTGTCTCCACCAAGCTTCCCTCTTTATTTGTCTTGTTTGGCACAGTTCCTGTACATAGTAAGCATTTAATAATATTTGCTGACTGATTGTAGGATGAGGATGATGAAATCTCCAGAGATAAAGGGGTACAGAGGAGGGGATGGTACCTAGAATCAGCCAATGACATCCTCCACAATGACACTCACAAGCACCTTCTTTAAGGCATGACTTTTGCTTTATATGCCTCTATTATTCATAGGAGCTGATATAGATGTTTAATAAATTGTAAATGGAATAATTAATTCCTCTTCTTAATTGTTAAATGTGACAGTTTTATAAAAATAAGATCCCCCTTTTAAGATAAGGAATTGCAGAAGCCTTAACTAGTAACATAATCTTGCGGTTTAATCTTAGCTACAAAAGAGCAGCCAGCCTAGACTCTGTGGCAATATCTTGCTGTACTGCATTGTTAGCTCAATAGAGATGCTTTTGCAAGTTGGGGGCACTCAGCACAAATCAGTGGATCAAACAGCCTTCAAACAATGAATTCAGTAAGGCAATTTCCTCTTGCTGTGATAAAACACTTGTTTGTGAAGATTTTACTCTTTGGGGTTGTAAGAATGGTAACTTGGAGATGGGCTTAAATGGAGCCTCTGACGCCAGCTTTCCTAAGCTTCTCCCTTCTTTGCCTCTTCAAAGTTCAGACGTATGGAGCATGAAAGGCATTTGACAGAGGACACTTCTGTGAAATGGAGGCTTTTACCCCTGGGTCACACTTAAGTTTTCCTATTTGTTCTTGTTTCTGTGGCCATTGGCATATGCCAGAAAGTGGAGTCATATATTTTATTGGTCCATTGAAAATTTATAAACATAGGCTACAAATTTACCTTTCTGAATGCTGTATTGTAACTTTTAGAACATAGGATACTTTGTGTCTTGATTGATATAGAGGCCAAGCATGGCTGGGAAGGAAAGATCCCACAATTGTAGCATTTGGTTTCCAGGATTTGGCCCTTTATTTAGCTGAAACACCAAAACGCATTAATCAGACCTCAAACTGCAAAAAAAGAGATACAATGCTCCATCATTACCACTTTGAATTGCTTTCTGGATTAAAACTTTTCTTCCTTGGTCAAAAAGCAAGTCTCTAAACTAAAATTAAATGAAGACAGACTTATAAGTGGCTACCAGAAAATATTTCTGACTGTATTAAATTGAAGTATGTTTTCTTCATAGCCGGGGGAAAGGGAAAAGGCAATTCTATGAGCTGATATTTCTGAGATAGTTTAATTTGGTGAAATATATTTGCAAAGCACTCTCAAAAGGTATTCCTGTTATATATGATAGTATAAAATTTTGTGCCTCTGATTGAAAGCTTTATTTAAAAAAAAAAAAAAAGGATTTTCTTCCTGCTCAGAACTAGAGAGAACCAATCTATTTGACAGTTACTGTCCTACAACCCTCCAATGTGAAATTTTCAGCATACCATCCAAGTAAGTACATTCTTTGTGGGGGAAAAGGCAACTGAGAGGAGGAAAGTTGGAGTATGATTGCTTGTAAATAATGTAGGGGCATTCAAGACTGCCTTGAGAAATGGAGGATGGATATGAAAGATGGCTACAGGATTCACTTGATACTAAAAAGAAACTTAAAACCTCCAGCACTGAATTAGCAGGTGTATCTGTATTTCCTTTATTGTGAACTTAATCAGATGTAATCTTTAGGATGGCTGAGAGGGCCTTTTGAATTTTAAGACCCTCTTACTTCTGTACTCATTTTAAATGACACTGGACTTCTAATTCCTAATAACGTATATTTTCCTCACAATAATACTGGAAGTAGATAACACAAATAAAATTAGCTATGTTTTACAGAAAGAGAGGCATAGAGAAGGGGACCGACTTCCGTGTTACTCTATGCACAATGCTGAATTTGGATAATGGAAATGCTTTAGATATTTTCAGGACTTGTGAAAGGGGGACATAGTAAGAGAATAGCACTTCTAAGACGAATTGTTAATCCAATCTATCCTCCCCCCTCCCCCAATTATTTCCTCTTTATTGATGAAAATAAAAATTCTCCTCATTGGTTCCTACTAGTAAAGAAAGTAATGACATTCTGGCCACTCTACTTTTAGCAGAGCATTCTAGCAGATACAGGGATAACTAAAGTGCTCCGTAACAGATAAATCATTACTTTTAAAGTTCTTTATAAGCCTGGCCCCTTCCTACCTTTCCAGTTTTCTTGCATCTTACTCTCCATGTACTCTTCAATACAGTGACAATGGCTTCCTTATTGTTCTTCTCACAAGGCAGTCTGAAAATTTCCAGTGTCTCACCATGCCAGGAATGCTCTTCCTGCTCATTTTTGACTGCTGGCCTCCCTCCCTGACTTCTAAACTCCAACTAGCATCCCACCTTCTGTAAGAAATCTGTTCCAGTCCTTAATTTTAGTACCTTCCCTCTAAGAACACTGAGTTACTCTATGTACATCTTGTTTGTATATAGTTTTTCCATGTCATCTCTACCATTAGAATGAGCTCCCTTGCCTTTCTTTGTATTCTCAGCATTTAGCACAATGTCTCACACATTGTCGGTTCTTAATAAATGCTAGTTGAAGTTAACTCTGTGCTAAGTTTATAGCTTCTTTCTCAAACTTCTCCTTATTTCCTTTTCCTGTCTAGGTGGTCCATACAAGAGGTGTCAAACATGTGGCCCATGAACCATATGCACCTCAGCACTCTGTAATGTGGTTCAAATCAGATTAAAATGTAATTGGGAAATATTTAACACAATAAGTAAAAAATACAATAAAACATAGATAATATTAATATGTGGTTTTCTTAGTCAATAAATATATGGTCTGCAGGGATCCTTATGTATGGTTTAGTATTTCTCCCCCATTCCCTCCCATTTCTATTTGAGTTTGACATCACTGGTCTGTACTATATCCTAAATACAAAATAACATCTGTTTCTGCCCTCATTGATTTTTTCCCCCCAAATTCTTTCTAAGCCATGCTGCCTCTCTGGGTCCTGGATTTCTTCTCATGAGTATATCCTTTTACTATACAATGAAATAAATATCTATTGCCATAGATAGGTAGGTAGACAGACAGATAATTCCCATCTTTCTGGCAACGAGCCTGTCCAATTTGGCTAGGCTAGTTCCCAGCCAGCAGAGACTTGTTATGTTGATGGGTGTGGCCTCAACCATTACAACTTGGTAGCACTTATATTCTTTTTAAAAATATTGATGTTTTAGAGTTTCATATCATGTGTCCTCTGGAACTCAAAGGGCTCTGAAAATACAGTATTTTTTTTGCCTGTGTAAGTTACTGAATCTTTATTAAGAGTATCCAAGGAATGTTAAAGACTAAAGATTTAATATGGTGAAATAGATTTGCTAGTCAATGGACTTTGAAAAGTGACAGACTCTTATGGTCTAGGGACCCCTGAGGGTCACCCCTTTTCAAGGGGTCCGTAAGATCAAAGCTATTTCCATAATAATATGTTTTCATTTCTAATATGGTAAATATTGGTAGATAAAACACAAAATTTCTTTGGAGAAAGTCCTTAACAGTTTTTAAGAGTATAAAGAAATCTTGAGAACAAAAAGTTTGAGAACCCTGACTTGCACATGAATTGAATTGGTCATCTAGTCTTTGTTTGAATAATTCCAGGGTGAAAGATTTCACTACTTCCCAAGTTTCTTCTACCTTTGGATGGTGGGAACCTTTTGAAAGTCATTCAAACTGATTAAATAACTAGCATTTCCTCATTCATGCTTTATTGGAGGTTGCCCACAAAGAAAGAAGAAACAAGTTTCATCTTCATTAGGTCCTACTCTAAAACATTACTTGACTTCTTCTTCTTTCACATTACCTGCTTCCAACCCTCTCATCTTCCACAATCTCAGCATTCTCTTCTTTCTCATTTGTTCCTTTCTTCTGCTGGAAGTATAAGGAGTGTTTTGCCAGGAACTTCTGTAACTAGAATTGAATAGGATGCAGTTTGTCCCTCTCTGTCTCTCCTTCTTAATGAACTCTTAAAGACAATTGTCACCCTTCAGCATTAGCAATAGTCTTTTCTCTTACCAGTGTTTGACCAGTGTTTTAGAAGGAGTACAGGAAGCCACCAGGGGAAGTAATTGAAGGAAGTCACAAAATCTTTCAGTTTAAAGGGTTGCTAAGGGTCGTATAGACCTGACTAAAAATTCCCATATGATGTACTTGAAATATCACTTCCTTTCTACTCAAGGAACTTCAGTGATAGAGAATCTACTACTTCCCAAGGCACCATATTCTACTTTTCGATACCTCTAATTTTTAGGATGCTGCTTCTTACATAAACCTTGAATTGGTCTCTCTGCAACTTCTCCCTATTTACTCTTAGTTCTGACTTCTGGGGCCAAGCGGAATGAATTTCATCCCTCTTCTTCTTGATAACCCTTGGAATACTTGAAATTAGTTATCTTATCCTTTCTAAGTTTTCTTTTTGTAAGCCATTTGCTTGACCTTCCTGGATTGGCTTATCAATGCATGTACTAAAATGTAGTGCCTAGAAATGAATACTATAATCCAAATGTGGTCTGAGCAGAGTAAAGTATAAAAGAATTATCATCTCTCTAATTCTCTATTTTATACCTCTATTAATGAAGCCTAAAATCAAATTAGCTTTTGGCTTCTGCTCCCCCTGCCAAAAAAAAATTACCTTGTATTTATTTTTTGTGTGTGTATAACATATAATTGTTTTAATTAGCTAGCCTCTGCAATCCTTTCCAGCTCAGGGATTCTGTGATAATAAAACCTCCTGTCAGTTTCAAATGACCTACAGTTTTGTTTTTTAGCTCATACCTTGTCTTAGTGTACTTCTTGACCAGAAAACACCAGAATATCTGCAATCACCCTGAAACACAAATAATTCAATGAAAAGACTCAAGATTTGCTTCCTAGGGAATCTTATTGAAAGTTCACTGTTTTTGTTTCTAAAATGGAGTTGAGATCCTAGAGCAGCTACGTTATCTTCAGGGACAAGGGCTAGCCAGGTAAGCCACTGCTAGGGGGAAAATCTACCTATCACTGGGGAGAGTTGCTACCCCATCCTTAGAAGTGTTAAGGTCATACACCACTTCTTTGAGAGCCAAGGTATCCTTAACTTTTTCATCCACTTTCTAAGTTGGTATAAAACTTCTCTCTGCCCTAGAGAACTTCAGACAAAGTTGTATATGGATGATCTCTATTTAGTGACCTCTTGTTATAGTAAGTCTCTGATCTTGGTTCTCAAGGATGCTGGAGAGGTAAGACATAGAGGACACGTGAAGCAGACATCACAGTACTGCCTGAAATCCTCTGGGACAGACAATATTTTTTCTCATGAAAATAAAACTTCCTATAACTTTGGTTAAAGGAGCTTTATTTCTGTTTCCAAAAGACCTTTTTAATCAAGATATATCTATATTTTGTTAGTGTCTCATCACTTTACTCAAAGATTTCACTTTTCTCCATTCTTTCACTTCTTGCCTCTCCCTATTATCTTTTTATTTCTCTTTCCATGGTTCCATAAGTGATGTGTCAGGCCATACTGACAGCCTGAAAGCCTGTGTAGGAGGTCTTCCAAGGCCAATGGGCAGAAAGAGCCATGTAGCCAATTCTGAGGTTAGTGTGTAGGATCCTGTAATGGGAATTTGAAGATCTTCCCTGTCCCCTAATAAGCCTAAGGGAATTTGAAGACCTTCCCTGCTTTGAAAATATACTCTGCCCCCTAATAGGCTGAATGTAGTCACATAGAGCCCATGGTGGGAGGAGTTGGTTGAAGGGTGGTGCAGAGCCCACAGGAAGCTGGGAGTCAGAGCAAGCTAGATGGTTGGGAGGAGAGGACACTTCCGAGGGAGACAGATAGGCTTGTGAGTAAATATTGGTCTTGTGTTGGTTTGTGGGAAGGCTAAAGGATGCTATGGCTCTCTGTGCTGTTATGGCTTATTAATTTCTTTGCTACTATGATGGAATTGGCTTACTGGTTTTGGGATTCAGTTTTCTGGTGTGTGAATAAATGTTTTACTTGCTTCTATATGGAGAGTTTGTTATATTTTTGGTTGAGTAGTATATGGGTGTATTTACAGCGACTGTGGGCACTATGAATATTGCATTGGCACTACAGATCCAAGACTCTGAAAGTAGAGGGTCTATGCCTCTAAAAAAAAAGGGGGGGGACTGTTTCAGGTACTGAGAGTCCTGAAATAGTTCTCCCTGACTTGCTGAGCATCATATGCAGGAAGATAAGCATTCATCTTTAGAGTCCTGTTTTTTCCAAGTAAATGTTACCTGAATCTCCTAAAAAGGAATTTCTCTATTCCTGAAAAGACATTGATTCTAGTGCTTGTCTTTATCTGCCACCTATAATTTTGGTTTCTATTTGACAAATTAAGATAGGGAGTTTAAAAGAGAGACAGGTTTAAAAAAATGAAGGCTAAAAGCATGAACATTTTTCATTGCCTAAGAAAGAAGGTGAAGTTCTATGACTTTATTTGAGCTTGACATTTATAGATCTTCCTGATTTCCCTAGGCCCTTTCCTGGATTAATTACTCTTAGAAGAATATTCTTTAAACTCACAGTTTAAAAAAATCATTGGCAATGTTTTTATGTCACCTTCATTCATATACATACATACACACTCATACATATATACATATACATACATACATATATACACATATACATACACACACACTCATACATATATACATATACATACATACATATGTACACACATATACATATATACACACGCATACATATATATATATTTATTTATTTATATTTATATCCCTTTCACCCTCATCCCCTACCTAGAAAACTATTCCTTATAACAAAGATTTTAAACAGGGTGAGGGGAGGCAGTTTATAAAAACTGGTTAATATATGCACACCAAGACAATATATGCAATATTTTACATCTATAGTCTCCACCTCTGCAAAAAAAAAAAAAAAAAAAAGGAGGTCAATTATCACAAATCTTCTTTGAGGTCAAGCTTCATCATTGTAATGATATAGTATTTCATTTCCTTTTTGGATCTTTCCACTTACATTGTTTTCTCGTGTATGATTTTCCTGACTTTTCTCTCATTTTGTTCTGAATCAGTTCATAGAAATCTTCTTTGAATTCTTAATACTAGTCTGTTACATTTGTGTACCATAATTTATTTAGCTATTTTCCAATCAGTGGGAGTCTATTTTGTTTCCAGTTCTTTGTTGTTGCCAAAAAAATATTGTTCTGAATATTTTTTTTGGGTATATGGGACCTTTTTTGTTGTATCTTTGACATTTCTAATGCCAAGTTGATCATTTTATCCACTGCACCACCTAGCTGCCCAAAGTCTTTTTAAGTCTTTAAGAATTGTTTGCATTGTATTTTTTTTAGCACCATGGAGGGCAATAACACCCACTAAATACAATCCCAAGGAATATTGAAATTAGGTGCACTTCATGAACAGTAAATATGAAGAAAGGGATTATCACAGAACTAGATCTTAGAATTGAGATACTAGTTGTATGACCCTGGGCAAGTCATTTGATTTCTGTCTGCTTCAGCTTTCTCATCAGTAAAATGGGGATAACAAAAGTCCTTACCTCTTGGGTTTGTTGTAAGACTCAATTGTGATAAGAAATATGATAATAATTGTAAATTGTTATGCAAACCTTAAAGGACTATATAAAAGCTAGCTATTATTATCATCTTCCTCCTCATCTGTTAGACCTGAGAACCGCCCTTAATAAGGCCAGCACTGAAACAGAGAATACTATCTACTTCATCAATGTTGTTCAGGAATGGTTTAAAATTAATTTTGTTTTGCACACCACCTGGGCTTGAAGAAGAGCCCAGAATATATCTGAATGGAGAGGAACATGCTTACATCAGAATAAGAAAAGCAAAATCCAGATGACTAGGTTCTTACTAGAACAAATTTTACTCCTATGTGGGGGTTTATTTAGTTTGGCTTTTAAGTTGCTCTTGTTGAAACAGCTGTAATGTGGCATAGCACTATAATAAGGAAAATACTGTTTCTAAATTTCTAGAATAATTATTACTATGTCTGTACTGTAGGGGGCTGTGATTTCATTAGTGTGGGTATTTCAGTTCCTCTGTGACTTAAGAGATGGTCTTTAAGAATTGCTGTGGCTGAAAAAAAAATTCATCACCTACCCTCTGGCCAACTTAATAATGAGCATGTCCAAACTGAGTTGAGTTATGAGCTGTGATGATTGCTGTTCATTCTTTTCATCTTCTATTGGAGTTCAGATATAAATGGTCCTGGATCCCACTATGATTGTTACTATTACTATTATTATTATCTTGTTTTACTCATCTGTTTTAGATAAGAGTTCAACTTGAGATGGTCCTGGGACAAGTTGCTTATTATTCGACTGGTTCTCAGATGATAGATATATGGGCTATCTTTGACCCCATACTTGAAACCTTGGCCATTTGATTTGGCTAGAGCTTATACTCTGCTACCAAAAAATCTGAGAATCCAGGGTCACCTCCATGAGGCTAATTTGGCATTATCATCAGACAGAGCAAAAATTTGGTGGAGGGGGATTTTTAATAAATATTAAATTTTTGCCTGGTATTTTCATCTTTTAACAATTTATGGGAATAGTCCCATAACTATCAGAGCATTCATGTATATTGGACCCCATTTTATAGATTGTAAATCTAAGACATATTTAATCTGGTTAAAGTTACTTGCTTAATCTTACTTGTTTAAAATTATTTGTTTAATGTGGTTAAAGTTACTTTGACCTACTATAGTAGAAACAAATATTGGAAGTGCTTGGCATCCAGTACTGTAATTGACACATGCTGTTATACCCATTTAATTCCTCATTCTCAGACCTGTTTGAAATTGTCCTTACTCCTATAAAGATTCTTTTGTTACCACAGCATCCTCTACTACTGAAAAGTAGTCTTGTCATATGGGCATATATTTTGCATCACAGAATTTCTAAAAGTCAAATAAAGTCAGTTAGCCTTTATTAAGCACCTATGTGTCAGGCTGCTATTACTGCATGAGGCAGTGGGGAAAACATAAACTTAGGAGCAGAGTTTTGAATCAGATATTGAAATATGAGTGGATTTGAGGATTAGAATTGGAGCAAACCTTTTGTTATGAACTAATAACTTATCTACTCCATTAGTGGTGAGTTAGCTTTTTTAAAAAAACCTTTCCCAAAAGAACTAAAGAAACATTGGCTCTGTAACAGGAAGGGCAGTGAGATAATAATCAGATATTCTAAAGGGCTTATTTTCTCTTGGTCTCATATAAGATAAATGTGACCAATCTCCTGAAATGAACTATAAATAAATATCAAACTTTCAAGTGAGTTAGAAATTTCACTTAATTAGGAAAAATGTGAAATGCACTTGTGCAGAAGATATGGAGGTTTAAAAAGTACATCAAACTATATGTTTGTAAATTGCAAGAATATTGACTATTGCAATTTTTAAAAAGGAAACCTCCCAGGAAGAATCAAACAGTAACAACAAAAATTATAAGTAGCATTTTATAGTGCTTGAAGGTTTGTAAAATACTTTAAAAACATTATCTCCTTTGATCCTCACAATTGTGGGATCTCCATTTTACAGATGAGAAAACTGAGGTACGCAGAAGTTATGTGACTTGTCCAGGGTCATGAAGAGAGTAAATGTCTGAGGCAGCATTTGAATTCAGGTCTTTCTGACTCCAGGTCTAGAGCTTTAACTGCTGTGCCATCTAGTTATTTACACATTTTTTTTTGTTAAATTCTTCTTCCATTACATGTTTTATGTTAAGTTTTATCTTAAGTTATGTTAAGGAAAATGTAAGATTGTTCCCTGCCCTCAGAAAGTATGCCATCTAGTTGGTTACAGTAGCATAGGATAGGGGCTAAATTAATGATTTGCAGTATTAAGTGCTAAAGGAGTTTAGATTAGGTGGAAAGAAATTAAATAGGTGCAAATTTAATTATATATTTATTTGATTAATTAAAATGCAGAGTGGTATGGAGTTAGTATAGTACATATCTCCTCATCCCAGGGAATATAAAATAACTTAAAGGACGATGGGATGGTTAGGATTTTACCTTCCACAAGCTGATTAAGAACACACATTTGGCAGGCATCTCTGTGGCTTCCTAGCTACTGATTTTTAGAAACACCCTGGTATTGGTCAGACACTAAATATTTCTTCCCTCTGTACTTTCTACTTTGTTTGACCTCTGTGTGAAGAAAACCATCTTTGTAATTTCCCTGAGGAGAGAGAACCTGGCCTTTGCTCTCTCATTTCTTATAGAACATACAATAACTTTAGTACACCATTATCCCAATGAAGCTGTGACCTCATGATCTGGGTATTCCGGGATCTTCATTTGTATTCAACAGAAAATCCTGCAGCTCTTCTGTGTCAGGCACTGCCCTGCGTTTGTGTTTTCTTGAACACTCTTAGATAATCCATGCCTACAGCTCTGTTAAAAATTATTAGAGAGGAAAAAAGCCAATGTTTGGATAATTAAAGCCAAGGAGAAAATTTTTTTGGAGGCAGCAAATGACATCAACTCAAGTCAGCTTAGGGAGCTAAGAGAGGAGTGAGAGGAGTCCTGGAGACTGGGATTTATAGGCTCATAGATTGTGACTTGAAAGTCACTGTATATAGGTCATCTAGTCTGATTCTCTTCTTTTACAGATGTGGAAACTGAGGCTCACAAAGGTTATGATTTCCCCAACTAACACAAGTTTAGGAGCGGAAGAGCTAAGATACAGAGTCAGGTCCTCTGATTCCAAATGCAGAGCTCTTTCCAACGTTCCATGCTGGTTTTAGACCTGGCTCTGACACGAACCTGCTTTGTGATCTTAGGCAAATCACTATCTTTCTCTGGGACTCAGCTTCCTTGTCTGTAAAAATTAGAGTGTGAGGGGGAAAAAATGATCCTTTTAGCTAAGAAAAATAAAATAAATGTTTTATGGAAAGTTTTCTAGGAAAGGTAACAAGTTAAATTTTTGTTGTGATGAAGGAATCTGGAGGTTGCTTTGTATCTAAAGTGATTTTGACCATCAGTAAATGGATGGTAGCAACCTTTGTTCTTTTCTGATAAATTGTAAATGTCATGTGACTTGGACTCAAGTAATAAACCTCCCTCCTTTCTGCTTCCTCCCCTCCTCTTTCAAATGGAATGGGTCACTGGGAAAGGGAAGTCTTAAGCAGGGTGATAATTAACCAGAATTTCTATGTCATTTATTATGATCACTTTTAATTGTATGAGTATTTTCCTGTACAAAAAATGTTTGCCAATTGCCTTCTTGTGATCTTTAACAGAAAGAATATAAAGACTGATGGACCAGACCCTGGTTTTCCTACCTGATTAGCTTTAATTGCTGTGAAACTGTCATGAAAGGAGGGTCTTATATAAGTCCATGTTTCATAGATTGAGAACTGCAGGGGAACTGGAATGTCATCGAGCCAAATCCCCTCATTCCACAGATGAGAAAATTGAAGCCACAGAAGTGAAATGACTTGTCCAAGGTTATATACAGATACACTGCCCCTGGCAAGGAGCAAAATTTAGCAGTGGTAATAACAGCCAAATATTTCAGAATAAAGGGTGTCAGAATGTTACAAAACTGGATAATCTGGAAGACCTGGGATCATGAAAACTGCAACAGTAGTAGGACAAGTAGCTGCCGTTTGCTTCTTTTTAGGGCAATTTGGTTCATGGTTGAGTTTTAAAAACAGAGTATTTGCCACTGTCCATTACTAAGTTATATATCTGGTTTTCTTTGTGCCTTTTATGTGAGAGGAGAGACTTAATGTCAAAGATTCTATGCCCAGTAAACAGATTTTTGAGAGTCTTCAGGAAGAATTGATTAACAGGGCGGCCCAAGGCCTGGAACATGTGGATACTTTGTATTGAATAGATGCCTCTCTACCTAAGTATGCATATTTGTGAGACTTACAGGAGATTTAGAGTCAAAAACAGATTTAGTAGGACTTTTGATGCAAAACAAAAAAGGGGAGAGGGAAGGTAGAGGTAATAAGTAGGTAGGATTCCCAGAAAAGGGTGTGGAGGAGGGTGGATTTGGAACACTTAAGTGCCTCCTATGGTATAGGCACTATGCTAAATACTTCATAAATATTCTCTGATTTTATTTTCATAACTCAGGGAGATAGGTCCTATTATTATCTTTATTTTATAGTTGAGGAAACTGAGTCAGGCAGAGGTTAAATGACTTGCCTAGGGTCACACAGGAGGAGTTGAATGTCTGAGGTTGGATTTGAACTTGGGACTTCCTGACTCCAGGCCCAGTGCTCTATCCACTGTGCTACTAATAGAATATCTTAGAAAGTTTTAGAGTTCCCATTTTCTTACCCTGTACTGTGTTCTATCTCAGTGTTAATTGGTTTGTTAATAGCATCGTTAAAGTAAAATACAAGGGAGATATTTTTTTAAACTGCCACATCATATTCTAGTATTTCTTGTATCATCTTTGTACTTATCAGTCCTAATATCCTTTTTAGCAAGACTGTTTTTCTTCTTTGTGGGGAGGGGCGAGGAGGGATGAAGTAAAGAGCGGGACTCATTAATTAGTAGGTGAGTAAAGATGTGGCTAAATGTGCCTACTTGGCAGGAGATAAGATTCCCCTTGTTTAAAACAAAACAAAATAAAACTTTTAAAGGAGAAGCGACTCTGATCATAAATTGAGAGCTGATTGGGACCTTTGATATCATCCAGTCCCAACCACTCCTCATTTTACAGTTGGGAAGATTGCTGCCCAGAGGTTCAGAGACTCTTTCAAGGTCACAAAGGTACAAAGTCACAGAGCCAGAATTAAAACTTAAAGCTTCCAGTTCCAAATGGAACACTTTCCCCAATGTATTCTATACTGAAAAACAAAATTAGTCTATAATGAGTCACACCATAATGAAAAAAATCTAGGGGACTCTCAAGTCTTTTTGCAAATTAAAAAAAAAAAAAACCAAACAACCCAGGGGAGTAAGTTGTATCCTGATCACAATAAAAAGAGGAAGGAAGGTTGACAAACAAATCTAGCAGAGGAGGAGGTTTCTCAGATTGAAGTTTCAGGTGCCACTCACCGTCTGAATTGTTCTCTGAAGAAGTAAGACTTTAGAATTGAGTGAGGAAGGTCTTGGGGCTTCTTAGCCTTTCAGCATTAACCTTGTTGCTGAACTAGATTCCAGCGGGGGGGGGGGGGGGGGGGGGGGGGT
>CM053581.1:83936145-83973860 GCA_028627135.1 Pseudochirops cupreus
TGATGCAGTGAATAGAGCACCGGCTCTGGAGTCAGGAGGACCTGAGTTCAAATTTGGCCTCAGACACTTGACACAAAAAACTAGCCCGTGATCTTGGGTAAGTCAATCCCAATTGCCCTCCAAAAAAGCAAAAAAAAAACAAGTTTGAAGGATAAGGACCTTAAATAAGGTGACTTTGAAACTGTTTTTCACTGAAATGAATGTCAGATCTCCCTTTCAAACATTTCTCCTTCATGTTACCTTCCATTTTTCTTTAGGCTTTAACAGTCAATAACTATTCATTGCTTGCTAGGGAATACATCTCTGTTAGGGAGACAGGTGACTTAGTAGATAGGGAACTGGGCCTGAGTCAGGAAGAGCAGAGGTCAAATATGGCCTCAAACACTTACTAGCTGTGTGACCCTGGGCAAGTCACCTAACCTGTTTGCCTTAAGCCACTGGAGGAGGAAATGACAAACCACTCCAGTATTTTTGCCAAGAAAATTCCATGGACATTACTGGCATGCTATGGTCCATGGGGTCACAAAGAGTAGGACTCTACTGAACAACAACAAGGGACTATACTTAGGCCTTCCTGGAGAAATATAGCCAACTCTAATTCTTGGCCCCAAGGATCTTACCTTCTAATTGGGTAAGTGACATGCACATCTAAAAGAATGTCGGGTTTTTTTTGTCTGGATATGTGATTTTATGATTGGTATGGGATACTCTCAGTGTGGATATACCCCCTACTAATGCACATTAGCAACTCCCCAGTAATTTATTCAATTAACAAGTATTTATTAAGCACTGTACTCTAAGAAGTGAATTAGAGGCTGGGATACAGTGACATAAATGCCATTGCAGAGTTTACATTTTACAAGTGGGGAAATATCATGAATAAATCAATATAAAATGTGTATAAAGTCATTTCCTGGAGGAGAGAAGGGAATGCTAATAACTTGAGAAGATCCAGAAAGGCTTCATGTAGGAGAAAGGACCTGAGCTGAACCTTACATGGAGATAAAGATTTCCCATGCCCAGAGGTGATAAAGGGAGAACATTCTAGGCACAGGGGAGAGTCTATGCAAAAGCATATATTGTATGTCCTTTGAGGGACAGGAAGCAGAAAGTAGAGTGGGGGAAGGAACAAAGTAAAATTGATCTGAAAAGAAAGTGTGGAGTTTTCAATGCTAAACAAAAGATTTTGTATTTTTTTCTAGAAGTGATAAAGAGCCACTGAAGTTTTTAGATTGGAGGAAGGAGGAATCATTTAGATTGGTGGTGGTGGGGTGTGTTTGTGGGGGGACTGGGGTATTGTGTGACTAGGTCAGACCTATGTTTGTAGTTTTAGAGAAATGACCAGGGCATGGAGTGCTCACATGACTTGCATATGGTCATACTACTGATATGTGCCAGAGTTCAGAGTTGAGCCCAGATTTTCCTGATTTCAAAGCCAGCCCTCTGGCTATAATCCAAATCATTTATGTAGCCTTTTACAGTTTTCAGAGCATTTTGCTGACAACAGTTTGGTGAATTATTAATTCAGGAATAATTATCACCATCAATAGGTGAGGAAATCATGTGGTAGTAGAATGACCTCTGGACTTAAGAGGCAGAAGGTCTGGGCTTCCGTCCTGGCTTTGCTACTTATTGGTGGTATGAACTTGGGCAAGCCAAGTCTTCTTCCTCCCTGGGCCTCAGTTTCCTCATGAGTAAAATGACGGCATGGGAATAGAAAGGGGGATGTATATGAGTGATGTTGTGAAGGTAGAAAGGACAAGATTTGGTGGATATGTGAGGTGAGAGTGAGGAGATGAGGATAACACTGAGGTTGTATATTTGTCATTGGTTTTTTCTCCAGTAGTTAAAAGGAAGTGCAAAAAAGGAGAGGGGCTTGGGGAAAAGATAATGAGTTTGGTTTTGGTCTTGTTGCATTTGAGATGCCTTTTCAGTTTCAAAATGTCCAGTAGGTAAATGGTGATGGAGGACTAAATCTCAAGAGAGAGAGATTCGGGCTGAAGATACAATTTAAGAAGGCAGTAGGTGGCCCAGTGGATAAAGTTCAGGAACTAGAGAGTCAGAAAGACTCATCTTCCTGAATTCAAATCTGGTCTCAGACACTTACTAGCTGTATGACCCTGGGCAAGTCACTTAACCCTGTGTGCCTCAGTTTCTTCCTCTATAAAATGAGCTGGAGAAGAAAATGGCAACCATTCCAGAATCTTTGCTAAGATAAACCCAGTGGGGTCACAGAAAGTCAAGCAGAGATGAAAAATAGAACTGGGAACCATCAGCTTAGAGCTGCTCATTGGACCCTTGGGAGTTGATGAGGTCAAGCAAGATTGTATTGGAGAAAAAGAGAGTAAGATCCAAGATTGAGCCTTGAGAGGGCATCCAGGCTGAGTGGGTGTGGCTTTGATGAAGATCTGGTAAAGGAGACTGAGGAGTGGGCAGACAGATAGGAAGAACCAGGAGAGCCAACCAGAGTACCAAGAAAACCTAGTAAGGTCAGTAAGGATGAAGATTGAAAAAGGAGCATTTAGTTTGGTGATTAAGAGATCACTGGTAATTTTGGAGTGTCACTTCAATGACACGATTGGAAGCCAGATTACAAAGGATTTAGGAAATACAGTCAAGAAGTACAGATGTTTTCTCAAAGAGTTTAGAAGAGAATAGGAGAGATACAAGGTAACAGCTAGTGGGAATGACAGAATCAAGGGAGTTTTTTTTAGAATGGTGGAGAAATGGGCATGTTTGTGTACAGCAGGGAAGAGCCTGGAGATAGGGAGGACTGATAATAAGTGAGAGTGTGGATAGGGGTAGGAGTAATCTGCTGAAAAAGACAGGAGGGCATAGGATCAAGGATCTGCATGCAGAGGGGTGGTCATGGCAACAAGCGCCACCTCTTCATCAGAGACCTGAGTGATAGGAGACAAGAAAGAGGGCGGACTCAGCTAGTGGCATTGGGGGGGGGAGTAAAGTAAGTGATGAGGTCCTCAGTTGAGAGGGTGGAGGGAGGTGGTGTGGGGGGGAATTGAAGAGAGATGAGAAGGTTTGGAATAGCTGCTTTGAAGAGCAGAATGGTGAATTATATGAGTATGAACAGTTTATCTCATTAGATCAAGAAATGTGGGTTCAAATTCTGAATCCAGTACTTTTTAGCTGGGTATCCAGGGCAGGTCCCCAAAGCTTCACTTTCTTCATCTCTAAAATAGGGGTAGTAATACTTGGATTGTTTACCTTAAAGGTTGTTCATAAAGAACATTTTGTAAATTGTAAAACACCGTTGTAAATGTAAGTTGACGTCCTTGTTACAGGTTAGGACCAGATTACAGACAGTCTTCAATGCTAGGTTAAGGATTTGGGGCTTTTGTCCGGTAGGAAAGAAAGAAAGAAACACGTTTCTTAAATGCCTACTGTCTGCCACACACTGTGGTAGGCACTTTGGAAATACTCTCTCATCTGATCCTCACAGCAACCTTGCGAGGTAGGTACTATTATTATCCTCAGTTTACAGTTAAGGAAACTCAGGCTGACAGAAGTTAGATGACTTGCTCAAGGTCACACAACTAGGAAGTCCCTCTTCTCTCCCTTTTTTTAAAAATTTATTTATTTTCTTGTTTACATCACTCATTTCCATGAGATTTTGAGTTGCAAATTTTCTCCCCATCTTTCCCCTACTCACCACCCCAAAACAGCCATGCCACTGTATAGCCCTTCCCCCAATCTGCTCTCTGCTCCCCATCGCCCCTCTGACTTTTCTTCTCCCCTTTCTTGTGTCCTGTCACTCAGCTGTCTTCTTCCACTCAGCCCTCTGCTGAAGAGGTGGCCCTTCTTGCCATGACCAACCCCTCTGCTTACAGATCTCTGGTCCCATCCCCTCCTTGTCTTTTAAAAAGCAGACTACTCTTACTTGTTATCCATAATCTCACTTATTATCAGTCTCTCCCTTTAGAGATCACATTTAAACTCAAGACTTTCTGACTCCAGGCCCAGCACTCTATCCATAGTATTAACTAGGCGACAATTATGTCTTGAACCCCTTTCCCAGTAACTTATATTCCCTGAAGAAACTCTGAGTTGAGATATTGGTACTTTTTTTTTTACAAGTTCTCATACAGATGACCAGCTTTCCCCAATATTCACAAATCCACAATTCCATTAGTCTAGTTGAATTTTCACTTTTCCTTTAAGCTTTAAAAAAAAAAAAGTAAAGATTACAGGTCTCTAGAGCAGACTCAAATTTTGACACAGGTCTTGCATCCATTCTCCCCCAGTAAGACCCAGGGAGTGTTTGTTGGTTAACATGCAGCTGGTGGGCAGCTCAGAGGATATTATCAGCCCTAGTCCTCCTGAGTGACTTGGCCATTCATGTATTATTCAGAGTCTGTAACCAATGAGTGACTTCAGAGAGAAGCGCCGTCCAAAGCTGGTTGCTGCTATCTTGTTCAGAGATCAGCAAAAGCATAGATCACCTGTCAGGTGAGGTCTGAGAAAAAGAAGCGGCTGCACCTTACAAATATTTCAATTTTAAATTTTCTCCTGAGATATACACATTCACACTGGCTCCAGCACAATGGTCTGCATACAGTAGGCGCTTGGTAATTGAATCAAATTTAAATGAACTGAATTCATGCACAGGTACTTTTATCCACTCTCTTTGGAACACAGACAGTTAAGAAACTTTCTTGAGTTCTAGTCAGAAGTTAGGCCAAGGAGAACTTAATGTCTCCACCATTTTGGTTTTCTTTGGTACTCCTTTTCCCACTCCTGACTTTTTTATGATAAATTAGGTCAACTGTAAGATAATATTCTTCAGAGTTGCTTCTCACGCCACTCACCCAAAGACTAGCTTCAGATACTTAAGTCATAAGGTTCCCTGTCCTGTTCATAAGCCAAGACTCTATTGTAACCTAGAGATCACTGGATTAATAGAATTTTTAAAGACAGTAGGAACTTAGAGGTCATATATAGGATCTCAGAGCTACAACTGACAGAGACCTCAGAGGCCACGTAGCCCAATCTTCTCAGTTTACAGGAGGAAGGTTGAGTGATTGCCAAGGTTACACAGAGAGTAAGTGTTGTGTGGTTTAATTCCCTCGATTTCATAGATAAAGAAACGGAGGTCGGGTTGGTCAGATTTATCCAAGAGTCATTCCCAATCTTCTCTTTCTACTATACCACATCACCTTTCCATATTCCCAGTAAACAACGAGTCACAGAGTTATGGAAATACTATCCAAAGTGATAGATAGTTACCCCTCTCTCCCACCCTATTTCTTTCTCCATCCTTTTTTCTCTCCTTTTGGATGGATCAGAGGTGACAGAGGAGCTTATAGAGAGAATGTATTCATTGGTTAGGGAATGAGATTTTAAAATATCATCCCTTGTTCATTTTATCCCTCATCTCAACAAGCCCTTTATAATTAGGTAGCTAGGTGATCTAGTGGATATAGTATTGGACTTGGAGTCAGAAACACCTTACTTAGTTCAAATGCTGCCTCAGAAACTTGCCAGCTGTGTGATGCTGGGCAAGTCACCTAACCTCTTTCAAACTCAGTTTCCTTATCAGCTTATGGGGATGGCAAGAGCACCTATTTCACAGGGTTGAGGATCAAATGGGATGAATATATAAAGCACTTTGCAAATATTAATGTACTGTATAAATGCTAGTGATTAATACACTTTTTAAACAATGAGTGACATGAGAAGGAAGCACCTTCCCCTTTTTTAAATATAGGTTTTCACAATATGTTTCTGATCCTTTCTTATCCCTTTCTGTTGTGACAACCCTAGCTGTAATCAGTCCTCATTAACCTCACCTGGACTCCATAACAGCCTGTTAACTGATTATCCTACCGTCAGTCTCTTTCCCTACCAATCTATTCCTATATGTTGTTGCTTAATCATTTCAGTCGTCTCCAGTTCTTCATGACCCTATTTGGGTTTTCTTGGCAAAGACACCACATTGATTTGCCATTCCCTTCTCCATCCTACCTAATTAATCTTTCTAATGCATGCTGCTATTACATTACTCTCCAGCTTTCTCAATGATTTCTCCATTGTCCATCAAATGAAGTCCAAACTCCTCAAACTGACATTTAAGACCCTGCACAACCTGGTTTCCATCTATCTTTCCAGTCTTCCCTTTCCAAAACCCACAAGAATAGGAATAGGAATATATACTAGATCTATGATTTCAGTGCTCTAGGGAACTCCCAGGTGAACAACTCTCTTAATCAATGAAGTCAGTAACTTCTTTGCAGTTTCAAGACTGAAAGAGTTGCCTAGACTCTAGAAAACTAAGAATCGAAGTGACTTGCCCAGACACAAGCTATCATGTGTCAGAGGTAACACTTGAACCCTGGTCTTCCTGATTATAAGGCTATCTATCTACCCACTATACTATAACCTACAAATGTACTGATTACCATATACTCCTAGACAACTATGCTGCAGTCACACTGTACAATTTGCCATGCCTAGAACACATTCCTTTCTTTCTTGGCCCCATGCCTTTCATTATGGTATTGTCACTGCTGGAATGCCCTCCCACTAGCATCTGTCTTTTGAAATCCCATCCCTCCTTCAAGGGCCCAGCTCAGATGTTATTTTCTCTATGAAGTTGTCTTCTAACGACCTTTCTTTCCCCCAGGCTAGAAGTATCTTTTCCATTCTCTGAATTACCCATAGGATTTGTCTGTATTGTATTTTACTCTCCATTATAGCTTTTGTGTGCGTGCCTTAAAGGTTTTTCCTCAACAAAGTGTTTCTCATGCTTATGTTAAAATCACACAAGATTCTTTGATAAATTCAACCACAGGGATAGTTTTTTCATCAACCTCATGTTTACTCTCATCCAGTAAGGGATCAAACAGGGAGCAATGCCCTCACAAAGAGGTCAGCCTCTGTCATCAAGGATAATCTGGGCAAAGTCACAGTGGAATAAGAATTCCTTATTGATGAGGAGGCTTTAAAGGTGCTCTCTTTGCCAATGAACCTCCTCAGTGAAATTCTGGGCTACTCAGAAAGAGATGAATTTAGCAATCCACATTAGAAAAACCAAATGGTTGAAGGCTGCATGTTAAGAAAATTCTAACATGTAGTTTGGGCAGCCTATTCTATAAGTCTAAGTGCTTAATAAATATTTTTGAACAAATTATAGATATGTGTACAATATATTTATAGACAATATAAGGCAGCTAGGTGGCATAGTGGATAGAGTGATGTGCCTGGAGTCAGGAAGACCTAAATTCGAATCCAGCCTTGGAAGCTTTTTAGCAGTGTGACCTTGGGCAAATCACTTAACTTTTCTTTGCCTTAGTTTCCTCAAATGTAAAATGGGGAAAATAATAGTACCATCTCTCAGGGTTTCTTTGAGGATCAAATGTGGAAATACTTCCAAAGCTCTTTGAAAACCTTAAGCTAAATAAATGCTAGTATCTATAGTTCCGTTATTATTAATATAAAACCATGTTTGTATTAATATATAACTAAGTAGTAATATAAAACTACTTATGGTCCAATTATCATTTATGTAAACTGTAATAACAATCACAGGATTATAGATTCAAAGATACAAAAAACCTTAAAGATCTAGTCCAGCTTCCTCGTTTGAGGAAAACTGAGGAAATGAGGCCCAGGGAGGTCCCTGGGTAGCACCATGGATAGAATGCCAAGCCTGGAGCCAGGAAGTCCTGAGTTCAAATCTTGTTGCACATACTAGATGTGTGGACCTGTACAAGTCACTTAAGGTGGGCTGCATCACATTATAAACAATGACTTGCAATTGGACCTAGGCAAGTCTGCCTCTATTTTCCATATCTGTAAAATGGGAGTAATAATAGCTTGTCCCTCCCAGGGCTATTGTGAGGGTCAAATGAGATGATATTTGTAAGTGCCTTACAAACTTAAAATTCTATAAACGCTTTTACTGTTATTGTCATTACTGTTATCTCAAAAGCCATACCGGTAAATAAAAAACTTGGAGGGGACTGGAACTAAGGTCCTCTGACCTCAAATTCAGCATTTCTTCCATTGCACGACTACCTCTGTACAGCTGGGTCCTCTGGCCACCTGCACTCTCCTGGTCTTGATTGTGTTTGCAGATCTTTGGTGCGCAAATGAATAAAAAGGTACATTTTGCTGTCAAAGCCCATCAAGCACTTCTCCCCTGAATTATGGACCTTTTGTTTGGGTTTATGTTTTAGGGCAGCGGTCCTCATCCTGTGGGTTATGTTCTGTTTGTAACAATGGAAATACATCCTGCGTATCAGATATTTGCATTACGATTCTTAACAGCAGCAAAATTACAGCTATGAAGTAGCAAGGAAAATCATTTTATGGTTGGGGGCCACCACAACATGAGGAACTGTATGAAAGGGTCGCGGCATCAGGAAGGTTGAGAACCGCTGTTTTAGGGAGTCTTTCAGGGACCAGGTCCAAGATTTGTGTGACCCAGATGTTCTTGAGCAGTGGTGTAAATGTCTGTTTTTGCGAACTAGATGATCTTTAATACATTTACTTTTTAAAGGAAACGTTCTGAGAAGACTAATCTCCTAAAGAATCTCTTTTACAAATTGGCCTGTCAGAGAATCATAACATTTTTGAACTGTCAAGAACCTTAGATCACTTATCCCATTCCCTCATTTTTAGAGAGCAAGAACTAAAGAGGAGACGTGACTTGTTTAAGGTCACAAAGTAAGTAAGTACTGATGCTGGAACCAGATCCTAGACCTTCCACCTTTGTCCAGTGCCATTTTATTTATTATTTTCTTAAAATAGGGGTATACCTTTGCTGGGACGTAGAAATTTCCTTTCAAATGAGGAAGTTAGTACTTGTTTTCCTTCTATTACAGGTGTGGGAAGAAAAAGGCACCAAACTGTCCTTCCAGACATAATGGCATGCCTCCCATTCCCCCCCCCCTTTTTTCTTGGTGGTGGTTGCAAGGGGGTGGGTGGGTAGGGTGTGGAGGATTAGTCACAACTGAACACTACACAGATAAGAAACAAAAGCAAGGGTGGAAGACTGCAACTTTAGGTATACCCCAGCCTAGTTCTCTAGCTTATGTCTAAGGCTTGAAAGTAGAGAAAATGAATTTGTCTTCTTATTTATTAGGGTTTAATTGTTCTCTAGCTGGTTAAGGTAATTTAGTGGAGGCAGCTTGGTGCTATAGGAAGAATTTGGATTTGGTGACAGAAAGCATGGGTTCAAATCCTGCCTCTGTCACTTACTACCCATGCTATGATAGGCAACCTCTCTCAGTCCCAGTTTCTCATTTGTAAAATATGAGAGGATTGGGTTAGGTGACCTCTGAAGTCCCTTTTATCTCCAAATCTATCAGTTTATGAATAGTGTTAAGCTTTTTCAAGTAGTTTTCCTTTTGCATAGACTGTGCTTCAGCTTGGACCCTGCCTCTTAAGGGGAGTTTTTGATAAATTCAGGTAGGATCTCTTCCCTCCTCTGAACTTCTAAGTCAGTACAATATTATTTGGCATTTGGCATTTGCTGCTCTGAAGAGCAGGTAGCAAGTCTTTCACTGGCTTTTATTTTCTGGGTTCTTTTTTTCCTTGCTTGAAGGTATTTATTGATCTCCTTAGGCCAAGAGACACACCTGTCAGATAATTGGCCTTTTCCTCTGAAGCTTTCTCATTCCAATCTGTCTGATTCAGATCCTGGGTAGTGTATGCCTAAAGGCAAGGTCCAAAGACCTATTTCTCTGCAGAGTAAGATCACAAGATGTAAGAATGGAAAGGTGCCATAGAGCCCTACTCTGACTTCCCTCACTTTACTGATGAGGAAAGTGAAACCTAGGGAGTGATTTGCCCAGTACCTGAGCCAGGACCCAAACCCAAATTCTGATCAAAGATATAATACTTTTTCTCTTCACTAAACTGAGAAGGGTCTGGATTTCCTCCCTCTACCCCAGTTCTTTAAAATGAACTCTGCTCCTTGGAAAATTGCTTTTACTCACTGCTAGTCCAATGGCTAGAAAAATCTGTCTCAGCCTTTTCCAACTGCTGTGGGACTTGGAAGTAGAACCAGGAAATATGGACATGAATAGGCCTGACCCCAATCACATTCCTTACGTCTCTATTCTCTTTAACTCACTTGGCCTGTGGCACAACCTAGCCACTCTCTGCTTTGTGTTACATAGCAACACCTGTTTGCCAAAGGTGGGATCTCTCTAGTGAAACATTCTTGTTCCCCTACTGTGAAGCTTAGCATGAGTAGATAAGAACATTCAGTATGATCTAGGAATAAGTTTCGGGTGGAGAACAAAATTCCAAGATATTTTTCTAGGAAAATCATTTCCGATTCTTAAATCTGCCCTATTTTTTTCCCCCAATAGAGAATGATCAAGTGTTTTGTGTTCATTTTGGATATGGTTTGTTGGCCAAGAACCTAGGAAAATAATTTGATTTAAAAAATAATTTTGCCACAGTTTGAATCAGGATACAGCCAACCACATCACATGTCTAGACACAACTGGAACCCCTCTTTGAGAGAAAGCTGTTCCATTCTCTTTATTACCTGCCCCATATTCTAGCCAATTGGGAAGAAAAAGATAAATGTACTCTGATTTTTTTTCCACAGAAAATACAGGGTATCAGAGCTAGAATCAACCTTGGAGATTAGCTCACCTTCCTCATTTTACAGATGAGGTAGAAAGAGGTGAAATTTTTTTTTTCTGTTGGTCATAATAAGTCCGAGAGAATGAAGTTTAATTGTTCCACTTTTGAACCCAAAGTGATCTTTCTAAAAACACTAGTCTTCTGTTATAATTTGCTACATAATTAATTCTATGAAAATGATGGTTAGATGATATTTCAATTTGATAAATTCAAAACTGGTTGAATGGTTGGATCACAGAATACTTAATAATGGTTCCATCCCAAGCTCTGAAGGTCTCTATTGGAGGCCAAAAGGATCTGTGTTGTTCACAATTTTTATCTATTCCTTGGATGAAGGTCATGCTTATCGTATCTGCAGATGACTCAAAGTTAGGTGGTACAATGAACAACAACACCCTGGTTAACAAAAGAGCAGGATCTAAAAAAATCTTGATGGGCTAGACAGAGAAATAGGGAACCCTTAGCCTCAAGGTCACATGTGGCCTTCTAGGTCCTTGCTTTTGAATGAGTCCAAGTTTTACAGAATAAATCCTTTTATTAAGGGGATTTGTTCTGCGAATGTGGATTCTAACTGCTGGAGCATTAAGTTGAATCTAAATGACATGAAACTGCATAGTGTTAAAATGCAAATTCATACATCTGGATTTTTAAAAAAATGAACTTTACTGGGACCTGACAGGGAAGGTATGGCTAGAGAACGGTTCATTTGAAAAATATTAGGGGTTTGGAGTGGACTACAAGTTCAATATGGGTCAACAGTGTCATATATGGCAGCCAAAGAAACTAATGTAGCATAAAAACTAAGAGCATGGAACCAGGAAGATGCTAATAATCTCATTGTATTCTGCCTTGGCATATATATAACGTGGTACTTCAGGAGACTGTTAATTCCTCTTCCGTTAAAGTCTTCAAGCAAAGGCTGTAGGATCACTTGTTGGCTATTATACTGAAGGGATTATTTTTCAAAGTTGGGTTGTAATGGATGAACATGAAGGTGCTTTGCAGTGGTGAGATTCTGAGCTTCTCTATAGACTGTCTACTTATTAGCCTCTCCCCCACTTTCTTTTCTTAGATTTTGTTGAATAATAATAGTGATGATAGCTAAAATTTGTATAGTCCTTACTATGAACCAGGTACTGTGCTAAATGATTTACAATCACGATGACCTTTGATCCTTACAGCAACCATGGAGGTGGATGCTATTATTCTCCTTATTTATATATGAGGAAACTGAGACAAACATTGGTTAAGTGACCACCAGAGTCACATAGCTAGTAAGTTTCTAAGGATGGATTTGAACTCAGGTCTTCCTGACTCCAGGTCCAATGCTCTATCTACCTTGCCAACTAGCCACCTTATATTGAATACCATTATTTGTATGTGTGGGGGGGGGAGGATAGGGGTAGGGCAGAAACTAGCATTTAAGTGCCCACTGTGTGTGTCAGGGCACTGTGTTAGTGTTTACAAATATCTCATTTGATGAGAACTATTATCAATATAATTTTATAATAATTAGTTATGGGACAAACCAAAAGATGAGACCAATAGAGAAGTCTGGTGATTTTTGCTGAGTGATCCAAGTACAAACATTGATCCCTGCAGCACTTGAGCACTGAGGTGGAATTTCGTGAGTATAGGGGTCCAAGTTTCAAGTTGGCTGAGAGAACAGAAACAGGAGCAATTGCCCTCACTATCTGACACTAATGCAGTGCACAGGTTTGAGAAGGGGCTGATATATTCTCCTGGTTGTATATTTCTAAACTGTGACTCTGGCTGCATAGAGCAATTCACATAGACTGTCATCCAGGGCTGCAGAAAAGCAGTGGTGCCAAGTAGTGTGTCAAGGTAGTTTCGAACTCAAGTTTTTCTGGGAAGAGGAGAGAAGGGTAGGGGAACATATGGGGGGGAAAGAGAAAGGGAAGGAGGAAGAGAATGAGAAAGAGAGAGAGAGTGCACATACAAAAGTATATATGGGAGGGGTCAAATTGAAGAGAAAAAGTATGGAATCTTGAGTGGAAGTCGGGGGAGGCGTTATGGCAACTGGGGATGCTGGCAGGCAGTGATGCCTCTTGAAAAAAGTGGGTGGACTTTGATAAACTGCTGTGAGAAGGGTGTGCTATTGGCAACTGTCCATATGCAACTGAAAATCAGGTTTTCCTTTATAGCATACATGTTGTGTTATAGACTGTAGACTCTTGCTATCATCCTTGCCTCATACTTAAATATTCTGCCAGTGATTTCCAACTTTTTTTCCATTTCTTTGCAACAAACAATTCCATTTGATATAGATTTATTCATTTTAATTGGATTTAAAGAAATACGACTTAGGACTGAGAAATTTAATAAAGGACATTATCAAGGACACATATGAATGGGAAAGGTCATGGATTAATCACAAATTGAGGGTGGAGTATAACAGATGGATAGCCTCAAGATTGTACTGGTATCCCCAAAGAATTAAAAGAACCAGAGGAATGCACCTCTGGTGCATTGAGTGAATCCTCTTTGAAAGATTTATGCAAAAACATGTACAAGAATTATGCAGAAGGAGGTGGTATGGATAGGCTGCTGTTGGTACTGGTAGAGTATGTAATGTAAACTTCTAGAGAGTAGGGATTGTTTCATTCTTGGTATCTCCAGGCCCTAGCACACGCCTGGCTGCTTAATAAGTGTTTGTTGATTGACTGGGAGTGCCCTCACTTGTAAAAGCATAAATCCATTAAGTATTGAATAAACATTAATTTTACTTGATTTATTTAATTTTTATTTTAGATAATTTTAAAAAATAATTAGTTTACAGAATTTTTGCAATATCTTCATGAGAAAGAAAGGGGCTACCAAACTAGGACTTGGAATCACTATGCTGAAGGCAAAAAGGTCGATAGAAACTATTCCTTCTATCTTAAAAAAAAAAGTGCTTTTCCTCATTTTAGAATGGAACTATGGAAATGCTCCCGCTGAACTCTACCATCATCAGGACATATTGAAGTATTGTTTTCAGTTCTGAACATCAGTTTTATGAAGGTCAAGGAATAAGCTGGAGTGCTTTTACCATACTGAAACCAGGATGGTAAAAAGCCTTGAGATCATGGCCTATGAGCATTCACTGATTGAAGAAACTGGAAATGTTTAGCTTAGAAAAGGCTTTGGGGTAGAAACAGAAACAAAAACTGCCTTCAAGTATCTGAAGGGCTATGAAGCAGAATAGGAAACAGATTTATTCTTCTTGGACCTAGATGGTAGAACTAAGAAGAGTAGAACACTCTGGTGGTATTGGCTGCCTATTTACCACATATATAGATATTCAAGACTACCTGGGAGAGGAATTCTTGCTCAGTTTAGATTTGGATTAGATGGCTTTTGAGGTCCTTTCTAACTCTGAAATTCTGTGATTATTTTTCTGGAAAGGAAAGGGGACACTGTCGATTGTATTATAGGATAAGTGGGGAATTATTTCCCCTTAAGTAGGGGCAGGCTTTGCAGAAAATATTCGATCAGAGGCCTGGTAACTAGGTAGTTATTGAGTAGAAGTCTTTCAGAAGTCTTTCCAGGCTTATGGTGAATGGGTTGAGGGAGGGTGTGGACGGTGAGGCACAAATGGGAGAAAGAAAAGTCAAAAAAAAAAAAAAAGAGTTCTCTGGGAGGACAGAGTAAATGGGAGCTAAAGGAAAGATACGGAAATTGATGCAGGAAGTAGCAATTTGGTAGGAAAGCTTAAAACTGTGATGAATTATTTGAATTTATGTGCATTCATCAATTTGGAGATGATAGATATAGTTAGACCAGTGGAAAGAAAAACATGATTTTTAGCATTGGAGAAATGACTACAGTTGTTTAAAATATGATGAAAGGAATGAGATTTAACAGTGTGGATGCTGAGGAAAGGAGAAGTCTGAAAAGTCTCAATGGAAGACACAGGATATGGCTATGACTGAACGGTTTATGTTTTGTCCTTCTGTTATTTTGAGTCTTGGTCCCTTTTCTCTCAATCTTTACCAGCTGAAGGTCTGGTGCTAGATTTTTGTAGTCTTCAAGTGTTTATGAATCACATCATATTTCAGTATTTTGGCTATCCTCCTCTGGACCTTTTCAATATCACTAATGTTTGGATGTTCAGGAAATGAACACCCAAAAGTTTACCCTTTCAGAACGCTGTAATGTAGTAAAAAGCATTCATCTTTTTTTGGATACATAAAGCTACTTGGAATGAACCTAGGTCTCCCTCCTACTCCTTCTTTAATGTTTCCATTCCCATGCCAAACACTAAATCATCCCAGATTTAGTATACAGGCTTACCACGTGCTAGGAAAAAAAGAAAAATCAGAGAATCAGCTACTTTTATTTCATCTGAACTATTGAGAAAGTTCCTAGATGTCTCTTTCTGCCTTCTTGCTGACTAGAATTAGAAGAAATTTAAAACAAGTTACATTTATTGTTCCTAAAACAGATTTTTATTGAACTCCAGTGTTTAGTGGGTTCATGATTGGTATGTGGCTGATTTTTATGTTTACACTCATGCCAAGTTTCATTGATGCTTTTTAACATCATTGAAACCTTTGTGGAAGGGAGAATATGTGTGAAATGTTTTTGTTTATTTCGGGAACATTTGATCACGGAAGGCAGTAACTCAGGCTAAACTACTGTAGTCTTCTACATAATTTCCTGGCCACTATTTCCAAAGGGTGTGGGGAGGTAGGATGAGGGGCTTGTATTATATCACCTCCGCTCCCATCCTGCTCCGTTTTATCTTCCTCTATTAGAATATAAGATCCTTGAGAGTATAGACTGGTTTGCTTATTTTATTTCTAGCTTTTAGCACAGTGCCTAGCACATAGTAAATTATACTTAATAAATGCTCTCTGTCTCTCTCTCTCTCTCTTTCTCCCCCTCTCTCCCTTCCCCCTATACCACATTTTTAGTTAGTAGGAAACTAGTAGGTCCTCACATCTAAATTTCTTTTGACAAATGATGTAAGTGACTTGCCCGAAGGTGCTCATTTAACGGGAAGGTCAGAACTCAGGAGAGTGTACTTTGGCTTACTAGCTCCGGTTTGTTGTGCTCACTCGCAGTTATTTCTTCTGGGTCCTCATCTTTCCGGGGTAAGGCATGCAAAATCAAAAATTACTTATTGAGCACCTATCATAATATGTGCTTAAGACAATGTATTAGGGACTGCTGTTAATACAAAGATGAAAAAGATATGGGCTGTGTCCTCAAGGTATTTATAGCATTCTTCTCAGATTACTAAGGCTGAAACAAATCTCTCAAAAAAATACTTAGTAGGTCTCACCTCTTTGCCTACTTTTTTGTTGTTGTTCAGTCATGTCTGACTTTTTGTGACCCCATTTGGGGTTTTCTCGGCATATACCAGAGTGGTTTGCCATTTTTTTTTCTTCAGCTCTTTACAGAGGAGGAAACTGGGGCTGAGTTAAGTGACTTGCCCAAGGTCAATTGCCTGAGGTCACATTTGAACTCAGAAAGAGGATTCTTCCTGACTCCAAGCCCAGTACTATATTCACTATATCCACCGAGCTGCCCCTTGTCTACTTTTACTGAGATATGTTAGATATGAATTCTCTCCTTTCCGTCTCAAAGTTTCTTTATGTCTTCATGAATGCTTTCCTCCTATTTGTTGCTATTCAGCTGCTTTCAGCGGCGTCCAGCTCTTTGTGACCCGTGGACCATGGCACGCCAGGCCCTTATGTTCTCCACTATCTCTCAAAGTTCGTCGAAATTCATGTTCATTGTGTCCATGGTACTATCTATCCATTTTGTCCTCTGTTATCCCCTTTTCCTTTTGTCTTCAATCTTTCCCAACATCAGAGTCTTTTCCAATGTGTCCCATCTTTTCATTATGTGGCCAAAGTATTTAATCTTCAGCTTCAATATCTGACTTTCCAGGGACTAGCCTGAAAAAATTTAAGTATTGACTGATTTGACCTTTTTGCTGAGTAAGAGGGCTCTCAAAAGTCTTCTCTAGCACCATAAATCTAAAGTGCCAGTTCTGTGGTGTTCAGTTTTCCTAGTCCTACTCTCAAAGCCATACGTTGCTGCTGGAAAAACCATAGTTTTGACTACACAGACCTCTTTATCTCAGAAGAAATATCCCCTTTACCTAGGCTTTTCTTCCCATCCATATTGGACTCCTCTAAGACCTTGCCCTAAGAGTTCTACTTCTCTACTGGTCCTCTACTTACAAACACTGTTCTGGTCTTTTAAAAACAAACAAAATTACTTCCTTTAAACTGACTTCCCACCTCCACCCACCCCACCCAGTTGTATGTAATCCTAATCCTAACCCCTTTCTAATCTGGGTCTTTTGGCACTTTTATTTTTTCATACTTGTAGCCTGACTCTTCCTTTACCACTAATTTAGTTGTTTAATCCCTTATAATTGGTCTTTTGCCTCCATTATCCTACAAAAACAAAAGGTTCCCCTAGTTTAGCTAATCCCATGTTAAAAGGTTTTTTCTCATTCCTTATTCTTTTTTTGATTTCTCCTAGACTAAGTAGTCCCACTATGTACTTTTCTTAAAAGAGCCTTTTTCTGCTCCCTAGGTTTCTGTGATCGTGATTCCCCCTCTTCTCTTTAATTTCTTCTTTTTATCTCTGTTGTGGGCTCCTTTTTTTCTTCTTGTCACCCGTAAAATGCAGATTCCCCCTGGCCTCACCCAGGGTTCTGAACTTGGTCTTTTCTTGGCACTTTCATTTCTTCCCATGATTATTTGGATGATTCTTAGAGCTCCTGTATCAGTCCCAAATTCATCCTGCAACTTTAATTTTAACATGCCCTAAACCAAAATTATTCTCCCTTTTTTCTCTCCACCATCTTCTCTGCCCTCCCCTAAAAACAAGAGTTATGAATTATTCCTTTTTAGAGGCAGTAGGAGTAAAGGAAGTAGATATGGGCTGCTGGATTTGGAGTTAAAAAGAAAGGCCTATGTTCAAATCCCACCTCAGTCTTTTAGTAGCTGATTGATCCTGGACTAGCCACTTAACCTGTCAAAGCCATGTTTTCCTTCTCTGTAAAATGGGTGTTAGCTGTGATACCCTCAAGTCCCTTCCACCTCTGTATGATCCTATGGAGTTGGACCCTATGGCCCTTCTAGTTCTAAATGTCTGATGTTTCTATTTATAGTACTACTATTGCCTCAATTACCCACGTTATGACCCTCATCTTAGATTCTTGTTTTTCTGCCCCAACCCTCAATCCTTCCAAACACATTTCATTTCCAGTCCCCTTAAATTAGTCCGTGCCATTTTACCTCTTTCACAAACTGCTGAAGTAGTCTTTTGAATGTTCTCAGGATTTACCCCTCTCCTTGTACATCAATGCCATATTCATATGTTAAAAGCATAGATGCGCTGATTTCATGCCCTACTTAGAAATTTTCAGCGGCTCTCCACTGTCTTAAGGTCCAGTGGCTTTGCCTTAGAATACAAGACCCATCACTACTTAATCCCAAGGTACCTTTAGAATCTTTCCCCTTACAACTCCCCTGTACAGAACCCAAGTTTCAGCCAAACTAGACTTCTTGGAACTCCCCAGAGAACTGTTTTGCTTTCTCAGTTTCACAACTCATGAGGCTTTTTTCACCCGGAGTGCCTTCCTATATATCCCATCTCCTCAAAATTCTACTTTATTGAATAAATAGGAGAAATTATTAGAGATGAAATAAGATAGATTTGATTATATGAAAAGAAAGTTTTTTCAAAAAGCAATATATTCAAAATTAAAAGGAAAGAAAAAACTGGAGAAAAAATCTTTGTCATAAATACAGAATCAGACTTTTCTGGTAAGAATATAATGTTCAAAATCAGTAAAGAATTGATTCACATGAATAAAAATCAACATTCTTTCTCCAATAAAGAGGCGATCAAGGGACATGAATAAGCATTTATCAAAAGTTCAAACTCTCTAATATGAAAAAGCAAAATAAAACAACTCTGAGATATACCATCAGTCAAGTTTAATCCAATAAGCAGTTGTTAAGTAAGTGCCTACCCATGAACCTGGCAAAGGAATAGGGACAGAGAGCTTATATTTGTGCTTTCCCTGACAGAGGGAACTCTTGGACGCCAAAGTTCCCTCTACCAATGCAGGTCACCACCTTCTCCGAAACTCAACAGTCTTAGAGAACTGCCCAAAGCACAGAGAGGTTAAAGTGACTTTCCCAGGCAGGATCACAGGGCCAGACTGTGTCAAAGGTGGAACCTGAACCCTGGCTTTGAGGCCAGCTCTTTATCCACTGATACTATACTGTCTCTCAAGCAGACCCACTGGCAGAAATGTTTTTAAAATTCAATGTTGGCATTGGTGAGGTGAGATAAAATAGGAGGAGTCATGAATTGCACAATCCCTTAGAAAACAGTATATCAGTGTGCATTCAGAGCTCCTGAACTGACTTTTCATGCCCTTTGGTTCACTGACCTCACTGCTAGGACTAGACCCTAAGGATGTTACTGAAAGGAGAAAAAAAGGCCACTTGTATGAAATTATTAATAGTACCGTTATTCACAATAGCAAAGACAAACAAGCCATGAGCCTAGCAATTTGGGGATAGCTAAACAAATGGTGGAATATGACTATAATGGAATATTAATGTGCTACAAGGAATAAGGGAAGACAGAAAGTGAGGCAGATATGAAAGGATATTCAGAGCAATATATGTGTGTGTATACTGATGTAAACTTTGTGAAACAAACAAAAAGATAAAATCTGAAAAAAAAGTTCAGGAGACAAAGAAACAAGATATTTTTGTTACAGGTAATAGACATTTTAAAATTATTGTAGATAATTTGGAGTTTACATACAGTCATTGCGGCTGCAAAAAAAGTTTCCTTCAAGTCATGATCCTCTATGCATTTAGATAAGATTTGTCAGAGGGTAAGCATGGTTCCTACCCTATTAAATTCAACATTATACACCTACGATGTATAAGCATTTTCCTAAGCACTGGAATTATGAAAGTAGGTAAGACACAGAACCAGGCACAATAAATTAATATTTATTTGAAATAGAATCCAGATATGGGTAAGACCAAGGGTTTTGTGTCCCCTCAGGAGTTTACAGAATTCAGAACTGACTGAAGCTCATTGAGAGAGAAGGTGCTTTGTTTGAAGCTAATGCTACTTGGTAATAAGCCCAGCATGATGGAAACACTGAAGGCATGGTTCCAGACCCTAGTGTCTGGAGGAGCAATATTGGCCTAGTCTGGTTTCAGTTATCATCTCCTGGCCTGTCTCTAAGCCTGTCTTTCTTGAAGAATTGGGGGTGGTTATATTAGAAAAGGATTTCATGGGTGCTTGGCAACAGTGGCAAGCTGATGCTGAATTGCCCACCATGTTGGCAGTGTCATAGCTGGTCATCACCCTATCTGCTTTCATGACAACAGCTTGCCCCGCCCTTGTGGGCCATGGCAACGCCTACCAGAGTGGCAGGGATCTTTTCATACACCAGCTTGTCCTCTGGCAGTGGCAACCCCTAGTTGAGTAGGACCTTTCCAGCTTGGGTGGAACCTGCCAGAGCTTGTGCTCCCTGGCACAGCCTTCAGAAACCCGTGCAATCTGATTTCGACAGCCCTGCCTAGACAACAATCAGCAGAGAGAATCTAGATGTAGCTTCAGTGCCCAACTAGAGAATTTACACTTGACCAGAGCATATGGCACCAAACATATAGATCTGTTCAGGGGAATTTCTTCTAAGTGAATTTCACCTAGCTTGCTTTAAAAAAAAAACTACTTACTCATTTATTCATTTATTTATTTTTGTGGCGGATGGCATGCTGTGAGGGGGAAAAATCTAGTTGTAGTTCATTTTGCTAAATGACCCTACTTAGCAGCCTCCTGCTGGCACTGGATACAGCAGGAGTCTATCATCAGCTTGGAAAATACATTGCAGGAAATAGACAATTGCCATTTCTAGTTTTAAAAGAAGATGAATTGGATGTTCTCCAGCCCTAGTTTAGACCTGGCCTTAAGGCGGCATTTCATTTACACTATAGATGTGTTAAATCTCCTTACCTAGAAGGTTTTGGTTCTTCAGAGCCAAGCAACTTGTTAGAAATCCAGACTCTGCTGTAACTCCAAGTAAATTTATAATAGTGGCTAATGCTATTTAACTCTGAATCTGCTTTGAAAACCAATCCCTTAAGAAATAACTTTATACCTATACTGAAGGACTCCACATTTGAAAAGTCAAATTTCAAGATGTTTAATTCTTTTCTGTGGAGAGAAGATGGTAGATAGGGAAGAAATTTGGGGTAAATGATATTCAGAGAAACCTGCCTTGTGAGGGTTCTTTTTTGTTTTAATAACAATTCAGGAAATAATAACACTTTTTGTTTTGATAATATTTGTACTATTTACCTCACAAGGTTGTAGCTAGAATAACATAGGATCGTGTGTATCAAGTAATAACATATTTATGTATAGGAGAGGGATATCTCAAAAGTTTTAGTGCAGTTGTAAGTTTCCATACACCCTGTGCACAGCTGTTAAGGTTTTGCGGAATGCATTTTACATACATTATCTCAATGAAGTCCTATGTAAATAGAGGATTTGTTCTATTCAAATCGCGAAGTAAAATTCAGTGGGCATTTAACCTGTATGGCTACACCACACGTGGACCGGATGTGAAATGTGTGTGCTTGAAGGGTGGGTTTCTAGGAAATTTTCCCCGACCCCAGTGAACCTGTGTCAGGCGACAGCGGAAAGGACATCGGGAGGTCGCGAAGAAAGACGCCTCAGACCTCCAGTGCCCATCACCGCCCTGCGCTTCTGCAAGCATCTGGGATGTGGGTGACTGCCCTGATTTAAAATGGTCCAGCCCCAGTCGCCGTGATTCCCGCGCCGCCATCCCCGGGCTAGAGATTGGCGCCCTGGGGAGGAGCCTCGCCCAGGGCCCGCCCGCCGCCCCAGGTGCAAGGTCCCCTTGGCTCACGTTATCTCGGACCAGCAGCAGCAGCTGCAGCAGCCGCAACCCGGAATGCACTAAATAGTGAATGAGCGCAGGTCTCCCCCTTACCTGGCGGGGTCTCTTACCAAACCCCTCCCCAGGCCAACGAAACCGGGGAGGGCTCTCCTTTTCATGTGATAGTAATCGGAGACTTTTCCGTTACATGAGGCTCCCAACAAAAGATTGTAATTCCACCAGCTTTGTTTAGGAAGGTACCAACCGCGAGGCTCGCCTCCCCCCTTGGGGCGGGCTCCGCCGGGCCCCTTACCGCAGCGCCCCTCGCGCCCCTTCTCCGCGGCGCGATTGCCCGGGAGGCGTCCCCCTCTTCATCCTCCGGCGGCTCCCGCTTACGGGAAGGGCGGCCCAAGGTGCCGTTTCACCCCGCCTTCTCGTTCCCTTCTCCCCCGCACCCCGGCCCTGTGGTACGGCCTTCGTTTCCTCTACAATGCTTTATGCTAATCAAGTGACATCACCACTAAATACACAGTGAGTGGCTACTGATTAAATTACAAACCCGCAGCCGCTGCAGAAAGGTTGGAGGAGGAGGAGGGAGGTGTGCTCCTGCTGCCCCTGGAAGCTTTGGAGGGGAGTGGTGAATGGGAGTAGCATGCTTGGCTTTTTTCCCCCTCCTACTTAACATTTCTTTAAAAAGTAGGATTTGGCGCCCGGTGGACTTTTTTTTTAACCCCTCTTTTTGGGTCGGTCATATTAAAAAAAAAATTCTCAGCTTTAGGCTGGGTACCCCAAGGAAGAGGAATAAGGAGGAAGCTGCCCGTCCAAGTGGGAAATCCGCCCTGGACTCAGCCGGATTCCGCCGCAGCCCCCCTGCTAAATCGCCTCGACGCGCTTGCTGGGCTCTTGAGAAGGAAGCCTTATCTACGGGAGGTTAAGTTTAAGCCAGTCCTCCAGGGGCAACAGGAGCTCACTAGCCCGCGAGGAAGCTGCTTTGGTGGTGGTGGTGGTGTTGGATGGATGTTGGAGGGGGCAGGAGTGAGATTTTCCTGCTGCAGTCCGTCGGGGGCTTACACTGGGCATAATGGAATTACAAAGAACGTCCAGTATCTCAGGGCCGTTGTCTCCTGGGTATACGAGTCAGGTGCCTTACAATTATAATCAGCTAGAAGGAAGGTTCAAACAACTCCAAGGTAAGCCCCCTCCCCACCCCACTTTCCTGAAAGCTTTGTCTTGATGTGATGCTATGTTAGGGAGGAGTGTTCTAGATGCTTTATTTATGCCATATGGTATATGATCCTAATGAAGACCCAAGGCAGAAACTGCTTGGCAGGCCCATCTAATTGCCACTAGTTGGCAGGGCTCTTCCTTTACTACATTTTTCCCCCCAAACTTACTCTTCTGCCCTTTTTCTTTTAGAGAAGTCAGATGCTTAAGGTCTTTCCTTTTCTTTCTCTGGTGTCCTGATGGCCCTCCTTGTTGGCAGGTATCTGCCCGTCCGGCCAGTTTCTCTTTCACACCCCCTCCCCCCATGCAAATACTCTATTGGTATGCAGCCGTCTGATACCTAGCATCCAAACAAACATGTCCTTTCTCTCCCACCCCCACTCTAGCCACTGTGTGAAACAGTAAAGGTGTTAAGAGGACTCTCTCAGACCCAGTGATTTAGAACAATAGCAAAGGGGAGGAGGGAGTGGTCTTTTTGTTCCTAAGGCTTCTTTAAATTACAGTTTTGACTTGGTGCTTAATCTTGGAATTTTACCTCTTTTGATGTATTGTGTATGGGGAGAGGGTTTGGGGTTGGAGGAGGTGAGGAACACAATTTATCCTGCAGCCCTTCATGTCAGTTTTGCCTGATAAACAATTTATTATGATAGCCACTTGTTTTCAATTGCATTAATATAGAGTAGATTTCTTGACGTCATCATGGTATCAGGAGAATAACACTGGTGATTGTATTTTCAACTTTCAGCAGAGGAGGTTTCGCAGGTCTACGTGTATAGATGTCTGTATATGGGATTAAGTTGACTTAAAAGCCTTGACTCTAGTGCCAGTCAAAGTTGTTATTGAATGACTTGGAACATGTTTTTTGCTCTGAGTATACCAAACTTAATATTCCCTTGACTTCTAAACTGAAATATCTAAGGCAATGTTGTAAGGTTTATAACATGAAAAAATGAATTTATAACTGAGAACAGAACATCTTTTTTCAAATCTCTGGAATCGGTAAATAGGCCCAGAATGGATCAAATGCTATGAAAAATTAGTCTAAGTATGTTGTGTATGTTTCTTATTTTAACTCTTCTCATTGCCACAAATGTGGTTCCTGTAAGAAGGAAGGAAGAAGCTCTGCTCTAAGAATGTTATTCTGGGGGGTTTGGGAGGAGGAGGAAGAGGGAAGGAATATTTCATTCATAGGTTTATTTATCTTACGAAATAGCTGACAGTAATGACATAGCTGGAAAAGGAGAGAGAAAATGACAAAGTTAAACATTTATTTGAGTATCCAACATTTTTTGGCCAATTTACCAAAAAGGAAGTTTTGAGATAGATCTGTTGGGGGAAAAGTACATGTCTTCTTCATTCTGATTAAGATCCCAGAATTCATAGTTATTTTAAAAAAGCAAGTTGAATGAACCATCCTGGATGGTTGTGGTCTGCTCATTACCTTTTGGACTTTAGGGTAAGGGCCTCTGTAACTAAGCTTCAGAAGCTGGTTTCACCCCCTTCAGAAGTTACCCCTTCTTCTCCCCCCTACCCCCCACTGTCATCCACGTCCCTTATTTGCCATTTTTTCCCCTATGCCTTGGAAGAGGAAAGAAATGTGTGTCTCTTTGGGGCAATATGGGAGCCAGTAATGCTAGGCTGGAAAACAGCAGCTTCCCATTCCCTCTTAAGCCCTCCCCTGTAGTAGCCTCAAGGTTTACCTCCAAAAAAAAGTAAAAGTAGGGAAAATATTGGAAAGTTTTGAGTATATCTTGTTATTGTCCTCCCATAACAAAAGGCTATTTATTCTTAATAGGGGATTGGGGATAGTTTAATGGGTGGGGCCTAAGCACAGGAAACATCTTCAATTGTCTAAGATACTCTTACTGTGTTAGATTGAGATTTATAAATATAGGCTGAGACTCTCTTTGGATTCAAGTGAAAGAAAACCCTGTTTCAGGTTTGGTTGCACTTTACTCTTGTATTTTGAAGGTGACCTTTGTCCCCTAATTTAGCACCAGATAAGTCTCATTTCCAAATATTGTGGTTTCTCTGTCCTAGGAGTAGCACAAGTTTACTGCTGGTGTTTTTTAGAGCAGAAAGTAACTCCTTGTGGTATTGAGAAAAGATGTTTTTTATGGGTCAATTACCATTTAAGTATTGGGAAACTTTAGAGACCAGTTGAGCAATACTGGACAATGGATATTTGAAATTCCTAAAAAAAAGTTTATAAGCCCTTGCTCACCAGGGAGTCTTTATGTGCTGACATGCTTAGATGGTAAACCTTCTCTTCCCCAGCCCCTCAAAAACTGACAGTTGGTTTCATATACTACTGAGTATCAACTTCCCTTTTTTGCATTTTATTCTCTGTTGTAGGGTATTAGTATGGCTTCAGTGGAAAACTAGGCCCTGTCTTTCCAAAACTTTTGGTCCTTTTATCTTTTACTTGTTTGATGTTTAAATTGGATTGAGAGAAACCTTTCTGAAACCTTCTGAAAGTGTTGTGCTCAAGCAGCGAGGATACCATTTTGCTTGAAGATAACATGAAATAAAAGTTTGTCCCTGCCTTTCAAGGACTTTACTTAATGGGGGGGGGGTAAGAAGGGACAGCTAACTGGTTTTGGGAATAGACAAGTAAAATTATGTTTGTAATAACTGTAGCATAAGGCAGAATGGAGAGGTTCAAACAAACTACCGTGAGAAATTTGAGGAAGGGAGAGACTGCTTTTCGCTTGGGCCACACAGAAGGCCTTCAATAGGAGGGAGCACTGGAGTAGGCCTTTGAAGGAGATAGACCATTCCTCTTTTCCAGGTATGGGGGTTAGACAACTTAAAGTCATAGTCAGAGATGGGAGAAGACTGGCCTAAAATATGAGACAGGAGTGATAAATGTTCGACGTACCAGCCACTGCTAGGTGCTAGGGATATGGAAGGGAAAGTAGAAATAAACTACAGGCCCTGCCCTCAAGGAGACTACATTCTGCTGGAAGGAAGCAACCAGTACACAGTTGAATAAATGCAAATCTGTGTTTCTAAATAGTAGCATGATTTTCAGGAATTTAAATTATGTACTGGAAAAAAATCTTTGCACACTATGGTGGACCTCCAACTACTTACATTGCCAGCTCCCTGACTGTGGGCATGCTGTTGAAAGTCTTGAATGTGAGTTTGTTTCCTTATAAAATGTGCTGTAGAAAAATTGGGGATGAGGAATGGGAAGGGCTATAGGGAAAAGTAGGCAGTAGAATATCACCCCAAATGACCCATATTAAATAAGTGACAGGAAGCACAGTGGATAGAATGCCAGGCCTGGACTTAGGAAGACCTGAGTTCTGTTTGGCCTCAGACACCAGCTGTGTGACCTTGGGCAAGGCACTTAACTCTGTTTGCTTCACTGCAGTATCTTTCCCAAGAAAACTCCAAATGGGGTCACAGAGAGTTGGATACTACAGAAACACCTGAAAAACAAATATGTGACACAAAAAGATAAGCTCAAGCAAGTATGGGGGAGGGGGGATGAGCATTTATGAAGTACCTACTACAACAGTTCACTAATATTATCTCATTCAATCTCCACAAGTACCTTGGAAGGTAGATGCTGTTATTAGCTCCATTTTAAAGTTGAGGAAACTGAGGCATAGAGGATAAGTGACTTGCCCAGGATCACACAGGGAGGAAGTACCTGAGTTGAGATTTGAACTCTGGTGTTATTGACTCTAGGCCCAGCCCCACCTCCTAGTGGTGTTGGGAGGGAGACTATCTGAAGGCTTCACCTAGGAACCTAAAAAATGCAAAATGCCCTGAAGAAAGTCTTCTGCACTTTGCCCTCTTTAAATAGGATTTATTGGGACTACTGGGAGAAGAATCTCTTTGTAGGCTGGGAAGGGTTGCCATCTGCAATCATCAGTCTACAGGTGTTTGTTAAGCAATCACTGTTTATTAAGTACCCACAATGTGCCTCCTGTGATAAGGTCTAGGGATGCCGAGGTGAATGGAAGTCCCTGACTTCCGGATCATATTTGAGGGAGTGGAGCTAGGAAGGGCAACTTGGAGGTACATAAGAAGATGTACAATATATACCCCTATGAATAAGTTGACTGCATCAGTGGGGTCATAGAGCCATTGATGTGTAAAATGGTTATTTATATACATGTCTTTTTCCCAGATAAGGCGCTGCAGGGAAACTGAGTTTTATTCACATTTGTAATTCTGCATAGCACCTTGCTTTATTTAAAGTGAGTAGTGTCCTGATTGGTATGAGTGATTCCTTCACTTAGATCCAAAGCCTTCCACTTTTTCCCTTAAATCTTCTCAAGTCCGTTGGAGGCCTTTCTCTGGGTATTTTTTTGTTGTTGTTTTTAAAATATATTAATGTATCAATTTACCTGTCATTCACTTGTTCTAAGAATGAATGAAAATATGATGAATAGACCTTAAACTGTATAAAAATGGTAATCCTGAAGGTGATGGCAAGTTTTCTCATCCATTCATACCTCCATCCCTGGGACCACAGTCCTCGGGGCACTGATTCCCAAACTCTGGCAGTGGATGGAGTAGTTTAAGATGATTATCCTGTGTTGAAAGTTCTTATTAAACATTTCTTCACTTCTTGCCACCCTGGACACCTCGAAGCTGTTATTTCAGAACTTAGAAACATCTCTTGCTTGATTGGAGAGCAGGCCTGAGCCTGAGGACTAAAGAGATTTAGGGCCTTTAACTTGGGGTAGTGGGAATACATTTTTAGTTGGGTAAAGGATGATGAAGAATTTCAGGCCACAGGAATGTACTTCATATTTGTTGTTTGCCTTGGTGTATTTCTCAAGTACTAGAAAAAGAGGGGCATCATTTATTTTAAACAGTCCAGAAAAAAAAAGCGTTGCCCTTGAATTCCTGGCTAAAAAGTCTCTCCCTGTGATTGAAAGCAAAAAAAAAAAAAAAGTCTTTTGAGTATTTCCTGTATTAGTTCATTTAAAAATATAAAAATTCTGATCTAGGTATCCCTAGAAGTTCTGGAGAACTTACTAAATAAACATCACAGCCACAGGAGCCTGGGATTTGGAGTTGAGAATAACTTTAAAAGCATGGTGCTACCTCAGCAGGAATTCTTAACTTGGGGTTCATGAACTTGTTTGAAAAAATATTTCTGTAATTGTATTTCAGTATGACTTCCTTTGTAATCCTATGTATTCTGTTTTATGCATTTAAAAACGTTATGAGAAAGAGGTCGATTGACTTCACCAGGCTTGCCCAAAGGGTCCATGACACGCAAAAAGTTAAGAATGCCTGGTAGTCATAAAAAGATGATGATTTGGAGTCAAATAGTTTGGATTCAGATTCCATCTTGCTACTTATTATCTGTGATTTAAACTCCTTGGCCTCAGTTTGCTTATTTCTTACAGATAAGGTTATTGGGGCCCAGAATGTGTGATTTGAATCCTGTTCCCCTGACTATAAATCCACTCCTCTTTAAACTAGATTGTGCAGGTAAGCTATGGGAGACAACTTCACCAAGGAGACTTTTCCTAACTTTTCGTAGTTTCCCCTTGCTCTTTAGAATTTCCCAGTAGGTTAGTGTAGTGGAATGGTTTTTTTAATGGTTTTTTTTTCCTCCAATACCGAACTTTGTCTGTAACTATCATTTATGCTATAGGCACTATAGATCCTATAGCATTTCTTATATGAAAAATGAATATGTTCAATTGCAGTAATTTCTAAGGATTGTAGTTCCTTTCATGATTTGCCACAGCCAAAGAAATTATCAACCATTATCAACAAAGGGCCAGCCTGCTGTGGCTGTGAACCATACTTGAATCCTTTCCAGTGAAAGGTACCTTGCTTGCCACTGAGTTTGCTGTAAACTCTGGCAATTGAGTGAGACTCCAGGGTCACCTTTACTTCACCATCAGTCACTGATGTTACATATAAGTTAAAGAGATCCAGAGGAAGGAGGGCTGTAGCATGCTGCATGGACCCCCTAGAAGAGAACTTCTCAAACTTTTTGGTCTCAGTATCTATTTACACCCTTAAAATGATTTTAAAAATGATTGAGGACCCCACCCTCAAGAACTTTTGTTTTTGTGGGTTATATCTATCGATATTGATCACATTAGGAATTAAAACGTCTTATTATTATGAAAATAGTTTTGACCTTGCTGAACCCCTGAAAGGTCTTTGGGGATCTCTGGGGCTCTCTCTAGAGCACACTTAAGAGGACCACTGCCTTACAGAATATCTGCCCCAGACCAGAATTACATAGGTTGAGAAGTCCTGGGTGGACCATCATCCTCCCTGTAAAGAGGGAGTGCCCACATCAATGAAAAAAGATCCATTGAAGTGGTTCTTTTGTAATAATCTTGGATTTCCTCCTACTAGGAAGTACTAATGAACTAGAATTGTCTGCTTCACTGATTGGTTGTGGGAGTGGTTATTCTTAAGGCTTTAAAAAGCATTAAGTAACTGAGTTGTTAGGAATGACTTATGCTCAGAGTGGCATAAAATGCATCAGAGAAGCATGATTTTTAAAAGGAGGTAGAATTGTCAAGTAGTAAGAGTGAAAGTTTATAGTCTGAGTGCTGCCTTGATACTCATGGAATAGTAAAAGAGTTTTTTGTTGGTTAGATCCTCCTATGGAGGATTAATGGGAAAACCTGGACGAGAATCACAAGATCAGTAGTGGATGGATTGCTGGCTGCACAGTTGGAAGTGAGGACTCATGTTGATGAGGGTTTCTGATCTTTAGTCATTAATTGTTTATTAAGTGCCTGCTGTGTTCCAGACCCAGTGCTGTGTTGGGGATATAAAAAAAGGCAAAAGAGGGTCTTGTCTGCCTGCCTTCAGGGAACTCACAGTCTAATAGGGAGGACAAGAAGTAAATATGTACAAACTATACTTAAGGTAAATAGGAAATAATTGAGAGGTAAAACTGGAATTAAAAGAGGTTGGGACTAGTTTCTTCTAGAAAAATGGTTTAAATTCAAATGGTATTGGCACCCACTAATCCATACATAAGGATCCCTGCAGACTGTGTATTGACTTAGTTTTAAAATGTAATATTGTATGTTTTATTGTATTTTAAATTTTATTTTGTTAAATATTTCCCAATTACATTTTAATTTGGTTCAGGCTGTATTGGGGTGTGTTTTGGGCCCCTTGTTTGACACCTCTGCTTGAAGAAGATGGGATTTGAAGGAAGCCAGGAGACAGAGGAAGAGGGAGAGCATTCTAGACATTAGACAACCAGACAAAATGTATAGAAAGATGTAGTGTCTTGTTCTTAGAATAGTAAAGAGGCCAATGTCACTGGATAGAAGAATTGTAATTAGAAGTGTATCTGACTCAAACCATGAATGCTTTGCTAGGAAACTCCTAGGAGATTGGTCCTGTCCCTTGGAGTCAGAGATTGCAAAGAGGGTAAAGACTTTTTGGGGGGGGGGGGGGCTTTCTTTGTATCCTCAGCACTTAAGAGTGCCTGGTACATTGTAAACAAATAATTTTTAGTGCCTGGCACATTGTAAACAAAGTTTTTTGTGAATATAATTACACTTATTTGTAAGCAAATAAATGCTTGTTTGACTATCTTGACAAAACACACAGTAGGCACTTCATTGTTTGCTGAGTAAAATGTACTCTGTATGAATGCTTCGGAATCATTCTGGATAAGAATGTTCAAAGTCTTCCCAGTATTTAGATTTTCTTACACTAAAGAGACTTGCAGTATCAATTTGGCCTTTCTTCTTTTTTTCTTCGCTGCTGTAACCCCTCTTCAGGCCTTTCCTTTCTATGTGTTCACCCTACTTTTGCCAGATTAGTTATCTCTAAAGCACAGCTCTGGACTCCTCAAACCCAATCATGATAATCATCACTGGCTCCTAGCTGCCTTCCAAATACAGTCTTCAGCTCTTTCATTTGGCACTTAAGGCCTTCCAAAGATCTGCCCAGAAATGGATCTTTCAATTAGTTGAGCAAATCCTTGCTTGGGAATACCTTTGGTTAATGAGATAGCTAGCATGGTGCAAGAAAGGCCTGGAATGGGAGTCAGATCTGGATTCTATCTGTAGTCCTCTCATTTTATGTGACCTTGAGGCTCAGTTTCCTCACCTGTCAAATGAACATAGTTAATTTACCCACCTTACAAGGATCAAATGGGATAATATTTTTGAAAGAGGACTTATACTTATGAAAAGTATATTATTATATAACTATAATAACTTATAAAAAGTTTTGTTGTTATTATTGCTTATTTTAAAAACATACTAGTTGTGTTCTTTTCTCCCTAAGTTGACTCCTATATCTGGAATTATTGATTCAGGGATATTAATGCTACTCCCAAAAGACACTTTAGAACACACCTTGGGATTTAATTTCACAAAATGATGTAGATGAGCTCTAATTAGTACTTCAAATTTTTCATTTCACTATAACTTAACAGCAAAGCATCTGTTGATAGTAGTGGGGTGAGCTGTTTTAAAAAAAAATCTGCTTCTTGTTTACCTTGGTGCCTTTAATGTCTAAACCCCTTTGCTGGACAAATGTGCTAGAACATCTAAAGTCCGAGTTGCCTAGGACTTGGCTCTAAAGATGTACAACTATAGTTGCCATAAATAAATTTTGTGTCATAGTATTTTCCATGTTTTCTGATATTACTGGGATTGACTTTGGTGAGCTGTCTGACTGTTAACATTCAAAGGGTTCAGAACTGCTAGAGTTGGTCAGTGAAGATTTCACATGCTATTTAGGGTGACGGAGACACTTCCCTCATGAAATCAGGAAGACCTGGGGTCAGACTCACTGCCTCGGACGCATGCTGGCTGTGTGACCCTGGAAAAGACCCTCTCAGTGCATGCATCCAGCTCTCCACCATAAGGGGCTGCTCTGAAGTGATAGAGGTAGATCCTTCTTATGGTTTCCTCCTCATACCAGTGAGATCATAGATCTAGTTTTATAAGGGACATAATCACCTTACTGGCTAACCTCATTTACAGGAAACTGAAACCCAGAAAAGTTTAAGAGACTTGGCTAGGAAGGAGGGCTTTGATTCATCTGTTGATTTATAGGTTCATTTATTATTTTGTTCTAAAAATGGCTCACGTTTGTAACATGTGCATGTTTTAATCTCATTTGATTTAAACACAAAGACCCTGTGAAGAAAGTACCACTCTTACAATTCTCATTTTACAAATGAGGAGGTTTATTGAGGCACTTTGAAAAAGTGCTAATTTCACATTGATCTATTATAAACAGTTCTGTATTAAAGTGAGGAGTCACATGGCAGTTGTGAGCTAGACTAATATTTTAATGATTTCATTTTTAAACCTTTTTAAAATGTTCTTTGATATCTGAATTTACAAGACTTAATTGAAGACATAATACCCAGCCTAAGGTGTATTTAGAGGACTTTGGTTAACACCTGGGACTCTGTTGTAGTCCTCCTTTTTTCCGTGGTCGCACTTGGGGATCTCATCAGCTCCTTTGGAGTTCAATTCTATCTATGCAGATGATCCCCAAATTTTTATACCTAGCCCTAATTTCCCTCTCAATTGACAGTTTGAAACCATGAACTTCATTTTAGACCTTCCTAACTGAATAATGTGTTCCCACCCAGACTCAAAAGGTGTAAAACAAGACTCATTATATTTTTTCCCCTATCGTCTCTTCCAGCTCTCCTGTTATTCTCAAGGGCACCATATCTCTAGTCACCCAGGCTGCAAATTCTGTATCATACCCAATTTTGTGCCTCTCACTCATCCTACACCCAATCCTTTGCCAGATCTTGTCCATTTCCTTTTGTGCACCATCTCACCTATACTTCTCTCCCGTTCACAGTGACCATCCTAGACTGGGCCCCTCAATGCCTCTTAACTGCAATATTGCAACAGCCTTTAAATTTAGTTTCCCTGTCCTGAGCCTCTCCCCAAGCCACTCCATCCTCTTATCAGCCATCCGTGATTTTCTTAATGTGTAGGTTTGGGTCAGGTCAACGCCCCTACTCTGTAAACCCCGGTAACTCCCTCTTACCTTCATATCAAACATAAATTCTTCTTTTGGGTGAGTAAAGCCCTTGGCAGCCTGTCTCCCTCCCCGATTATATTTCCAGCCTTGCTTTATTACACTTGACTCCCTCCCCTCAAAATGCTTTCTCTATTAGCTGTGCCTTACACAACTTTCCATATGCCAGCTCTCTGTGCCTTTTACCCTTGGCTGGTTGCTGTGCCTGGAACGGAACTTTTTCACCTTCTGCCTCTTTTCTCCTCCATTCTTCAGGGTTTGCCTCAAAATTTGTCTTATACAGGAAGCTTTTCCTTTCTGAGATTGTCTTCCGTCTTCTCTGAATCTTGCGCTTGCTGCTTCTTTTCATGGTTGTGTCTCATTTCGTTGTGAGATTCTCAAGGACTGGACTGTGTTTTTGTCCTTTTTGGTTTCCCTTTCAGTTGAGGACGTGCTTGTTATATAAGTAAGCACTTAATAAATGCTTATTAATTGACTTGACTTTTAGAAATTTGACTGGAAATCTTGTTATTGGCTACTAGATTTGGGAGATTAAAGAAATATTCCTTTTCATTTGACCTAGTGTTTTTGACAAAGAATTATAAAAAATACCCCAGGGCTGTTTTCTTCAGATTCTTCCAAAATTTCATCGTTGTCCTTGAAAAGTCTATGCTTGTTTTATGATTCAACTTTGTAAATGCCCTTTATCTGCACTTTTTTCCTTTTTTTGGAGGCAATCAAGGTTAAGTGACTTGCCCAGGGTCACATAGCTAGTCAGTGTCTGAAGACAGATTTTAAATCATGTCCTCCTGACTCCAGGGCCAGCGCTCTATCCAGCCACCCACCTGTCTGGTCTATCTGCCTGTCGTTGAGGACCGGGATTTTTTTTCCAGTTAAATACTATAATCTCATGTATTTCTTATATACCTATAACAAAGTGGTTCTCAACCTTCCTAATGCTGTGACCCTTTAATAGAGTTCCTCATGTTGTGGTGACCCCCAACCATAAATTTATTTTTGTTGCTACTGCATAACTGTAATTTTGCTACTGTTAAGAATCATAATGTAAATACCTGATATGCAGGATGTATTTTCATTGTTACAAATTGAACATGACCCCATAGGTTGAGAACCGCTGCCATAATGAATTAGGACAGTTTAGGGGAAGCAAAGATAAATTTGCAGGATGGATTTGTTTTAAGGGATTGTTACTTTACTCCCTAAATCTCATTTTGAATTTATGGCTAGAGGTTCAGGATTTGAATATTCATGTGTGAGTTTATTGTCACTGTAGGTGGTGTGTCTGTTATGGACATGATCATAATTTATAAACCACAGACCTCAATCAGTTTAACTGAGGTAAATACTTCATGTAAGAATATTTGGGAGTTTGGAGTTTAAGTGTATTTGAAATGTGATCTGTTACCTGTTGAGAATCTGCTAGGCTTAAGTGAATAGAGACCTGACCCAAGAGTCAAGATCTGGGTGCAGGAAGCAGCCTTTGGCACCTCCCGGCTGTGACCCCTGGACTGGTCACTCAGTTTCTCAGTGCACTTGTGTAAACAAAGATGAAATTGTATAGGAGACTGGTACAGGAAGTTCCTCACCTCAGACTTCTTAAACCTGTGAACACAGGTCTGATCAAATTAATGTACATGCCAAATGGGCAAGAAAAAGTTTGAGAACTCAAGTACTGATTAGGCAGCCTAGAAAAGCTGCCTCCTGGGAAGTGCTGATCTCTTCCAAAAAGAAAGAAGTGGTGAGGGTTACTGCTGGTCTTGATTGGGACCTAGAAAGGAGGCTGTTTCTAGTAGATGAAGACTTAAGTACCCAGCAAAATAGGATTTACTGTCAGAGTCAAGGTGGAAGGTCACAGTTAAACTGCCTGTCGGTTACTTTACGTTATTCTACTTAATCCTTTGTTTACTGGCTCTAAAATCACCAAGATAATGTAAAATTAAATTAAGTGGGACCTAGCAATGGAGCCTCCTGTTTGAACCTGGAGGCTGTGTGGTTCTAATTGCAATGGAAGGAAAACTGTATTTGTGAGAGCCTGTCTGGTCCTCAAACCTCCAGCCTGCTGGTGTCCGCCTCCCCCAACAATGAAAAATTTAATTAAAGGGCAGTGTAACAACACACCTGTTCTGGGTTTGAATTTGTTCTCTCGTTTAAAGGATATGTGGGATTTTTCCTCCCATGAAAAACACCCGCTGGAACTCCTTTTTATGTTCCTTAAGCTAAATGACACCAGATGCCGGGCAGTCACTTATGCTGGGTGACTTCTGATGGAGATTTGAAGGTCATAGTGGTGGTGACTCTTCCCATGTTCACACAAAGAATCTTGTACAGCTAACTCTAGAACTGTGGCATCCCGAGCTGAGAGCCCCCTTTGTGAGGGAGAACTACTCTAGCCAAACTAGTATTAACCCGTCTCTATAGATATGCTGAATGCCCCACTGTATTTGTGTTTGAAAGGCCTTTTTAAACTTTCTCCCCTTTTTCTGTTTTCAAGAGGCACAGTACATGTAAGTAGCAAATACAGTAATTAGAGTGAGCTGTCCAGAGGCAGACTGCCCTGGACAGACTGAGCTTTACAAAGGTCTTATGAAAGATCTGGCTTTATGTCCTTTCATTTTTTTAAAATTTGATTTGTTTATATACTTTTAGTTTATAAGATTCAGTTCCGTAATCTCTTGAGTTTCAAATTTTCTCCCCTCCCTCCGCCCCCCCCCCTTGGCGGCATGCAATCAAGTACGTTATCTGCAAATATTTTCAAATTGGATATGTCCTTTCATTTTTAATCTGAAAATGATGCAGCTAGAAATTTAATACTGAATTCGTAGACTACTTGATTTATGAGTCACTCAAGTCCAGCTCACAAATAGGACAGGTTCTGCATTTCTTGTGTCAGTAGCCTTTTATACACAAGTTGTGTGTGGCTTGGGGCTGGGGGAGGGGAAGTCTTATCTTTCTGACTATAATTAGGGTAATTGGGGTGGAATTTGAAACATTAACATAGAAGAGGGGTAGTTAGCTGTAAGACCTACTAGATTATCTCTGAAAACTCCTTTTCTACTCTTAATTGGATTCTAAGTCAACCTGGATAGGAAGCCTGCAGGGCATATTTAACCTGGGTCCTAGAGGCTGTTTTAAAAAGGACTTTTCTGGTGTCAGCCCCTTGCCAATCATAGGTGCTTGAGTAACATTTTAACTGAAGTGTGTGAAAGAGAAAATCTGCCTGAGGTGGTATTTCTGTGTCTAGGCCATCTGTAAATAGGTTTTTGAATTGATCGTGGAGGATGCTCCTTCAGTCTACAGTGGGACAGAACACAAGCTTTCTTTCCATGCCTTTTTATCCCATGTGACTTTTACTCATGTCTTCTGGTAAATCCAACACACTTATATATTATTTGTGTTACTTGACTCTGAGATCCATGAGAGCAAGGACAGAGTCTGATCACTCTTCTCTACCACAGCACCTAGAACAGTGTTCTAGATCCAGTCGATGTGTTTGCCAAGTCAGCAAGCATTTACTAGCATGCACTGTGTTAAGTGATGGAGTGTGCTTGTTGGAATGTGTGTTGAATTAAAAATGAATTTTCTGCTGGGTCTGAACTCGGGAAGATTTATCTGGCCTCTAGAACTTTCAAGGTATGGTTCTTTTAGGTAACAGGTAAACTTAATGGTCTGACCCCTATTACTGAAGAGGTTTGGAAGGTCAAAAATGGGGGAAAAAAGGAGGGAAATGGAAATGAGATAAAGGAGAGAATAATCAAAAAGGGAAGTGACATGGTCAGAAACTAGTTCAAAACTAAATTTATTATGTTAGGAAGTTTGGGGTTTTTCCCTTTTAAGTAAAGCTATCCAAAAGTAGAATGAACTGCCTTGGGATGTCATGAGTTCCCCTTTATACTGGAGGTCTTAAAGCAAAAAGCTGCATGACTTCTAAGGCATATTAGAGAAGGAGATTCCTTCCCACCTTGAGATTCTTTGATTTGGTGAATTTAGTTAAGGGGCCAGATTAAGAGCCAGGCTCAGAGGGAGTTTGTAGAGTCCTAAAACTGCATCCTAATCTATATTGAAGGAAGGAAGTCTATGCCTTCCTAGAGTTTAAATGACACATATAAAGTAGGTCTTACTCTGGGAAGGACAGATTATGCATTATCTGCAGAAGGACAGTCACACAGATGGCATACCAGCTACACAGATTTTTTTCCCCCTGCGAAGTGTGTGTGTGTGTGTGTGTGTGTGTGTGTGTGTGTGTGTGAATGTGTGTGAGAAAGAAAGAGAGGGAAGTGATAAGTGACTGGGCTGTGGTAAAGGAAGGAGGGATTTGATTAAAGCAAATAATTCCAACGCTTGATGATGTGGTCAGTAGACTTGGATGTGACAGTTCGTTCACCAGGATAACTTTATGTGTCTGCATTTCAGCCCTGTCCCTATAAGAGTTACCGACCTGACTATTGCTGTTTAGTTTTATTTTTACCAATCACTGTACTTAGTGATGGATCTTAACGTCATCTGTTCCAACTCTTTCTCCCCTCCTTACTTTTCTGTGTGTAAATGGAGTAAAGGCTTTGAGGGATACAGATGATTAGTTATAAACACAGTCAAAAGTAAAAGTTCCCCTTTGCTTTCTCCCTTCTGGAAAAGAATGAGTGTGGAGGAAAGTTGAAGCTTCTCTAGAAAATAATGAAAGCTCCATTTTGGGAGGAGCCCCATGTGGGGAGGGAGTGTGATAAGATGGGGTTGGGAACCAAACCTAGACGAAAGTATTTGCTCAAATGTACAGTGGCTATGAAGAGGTTACCCACAAAGAGGGTTAGGGTTGCCTGAGACCCCAAAATACCAACATGCCGGGTCCTGCCGAAAGAATTCGACTGAAGTCTTCTCAGCCAAAGAAAAGTAAAGTTTATTAATAGTTCACCATATGGGGTAGACTCTCAAGGAGCCAGTCTATGCTAGGTCATTCTATGGCATTTTCACACCACATGGAGAG